>OZ010581.1:80868140-80998140 GCA_963932145.1 Acanthosepion lycidas
TGAAATTGTAATGACGCACGAGGTGCCATAATTGTTGATTACACTCGGTTTATTTTTCTCATCTTTGTTGTTGTTGTTACAATGTTTCAGTCATTGCATCCTCCGGCCTTCATCAGGTGCTTATCGGTCCGACTAAACAACAGAGAATGTCTGACTTAAATCCTTATTCATTCTACGTGAGTTCATTGTTCTCATTCAGCTGTGCATGTTTCGGAATATCTCGTTTTAGTTATCTCTCGTCTTGTTTCTTCTGACGTTAAGGCTGTACTACTAGACTAGGGATTGAACTCAGATATATTATCACCAGATTCACAAACCAACGCTTTCATACATGGGATAATCCTGAGTATAGACCATTGATCTTTAAATCTAATTGGTGTGCTGCTTCTCACGTTTAACTGAATTCCCTGTGTCTTTCTTATTACTGCTGCTGCCTTGCTGTAATCTTTTCTCTTTTTTAACGTCTCTCATCTATTTATTGCTATTCTAGGCCTACTAACGAGTCCTTCAATGCGTAGTATATGCGCTGTTTCATATGTCTCATTTTCCAGTTTTCATCTATGTTATACTTCATACCACAGGGGATTGTGACTACAATTTTCACTCCATACATGATCAGCCATACTTGATTTCATTGTCTCATGCCCTAATTACGATTCCAAAATATTCAATCATTTAAAAGAAATTCTAGTATATAGGATGAAGGAAATTATTTGAAATATTTGTTTGAAAATCTTTGAAAAAACATAAGAACAGCTGAAACTGAATATATTTAATTCTCAGCTAAAAGTACTTCTTCCCTTAATAAGGTTTTTGCTTTCAACGGTTTTTAGTAAATCACGCCCAACTCTGTTCAGAGAAAAAGGGCTACCTGTTTACTGTATCCATGTCTAATCTCTTGCAAACCCAAAACCATGCCTTTCATTTTGAGACTCGCGCAAATGGTTCTCGAATGCTTGAGTACTGATACAAGCACTTTAGATAAGCTTAAGAGAGAACGTAAATTCCTTATTTACATTGTTCGGACTCTTGTCTTCATATTTCTTGCCATATTCACGACGTTTTGGCCGTTGTATGCTCCGGCCTTCTTCAGATGATTGGAATCTCAAACTGAACCCTTTATTTAGTCCACCGAGTTAAATTGTTCTAGTTCCACATGCCTTGCTTCGAACAATGTAAATTGCAATACCTCAAGACAAATGTTGTCCTACGTTTTCTTGAACATATTTAAGATCCATATTCTGAACATTTGTGAATGTTACTCGTCAACTTCTAAAGGGTTGGATAAATTAGGAATATCAACTTTTATATTCTACAATTTTCTTTAGATTATTTTCTGCTATTTCTTCCTGCAATAAATAAAAACAAAGAAAAAGAAAATTTATAGTAAAAAATTAATTAATAACGACAGGATACAAGCATAATTGACTAATATTTGTTTATATATAGTAAATTTTATCAAATACAAGGCACTAGAGCGACTCAAGCTTATTGAAAATTTAATCCAGGGCCAGTTGTAAATAGTAATTACTTTAACTGGATCTGCGTGAATCCCATGCATGTATCCAAGGGGAAGGGCACCAATTAGCCTATGAATGTCATGAGAAGCAGAAACAAAATTATACGGCTCCATTTCTTCCACTCCTCGTTTCAATATTAATACTACTCCCTATATCGAAGTGTTGCTCGTTGAAGACAGACATCGTGGTTAGCATGATGTCTCATTCGTGACCGCATCGACGCCGATTTGGAAGAGGATGGCGGTTTTAATGAAAGATTTTTCTGTATTTTTAAGTTTAACATGTCACATTTATTTAATATAATGTTTTGTTTTTTCTAATGAATTATTTTATTTTTTTTTTGTTTTTTGTTATATATGGTTAGCCCTATATAATTTCTTTTTTTATTTTTTGAATGCTAGTTTCGTTCAGTTTTCATAATATTTCTAAAATCCCTATATAGCTTATTTTCAACCAAGTAACATTTTTATATTGTCCTCTTGCAATTATGTAACTTTCGTTTTTTACATGTTTTTTCTTAATTTTTTCTTATTTAATACACTTTTTCACACGCTTCCTGTTGTGGACTTTCTCTTTACTTATCGTCGCATATATTTCGCTTGTTCAATCACTTTCTATATTTCACCAGGGTTCTTGTTTTATTTTTAATTTCCTTATTGAATATCTTTCATTTACTCCATGAACTTTCTATATTATAACGTGCATTCATCTCTTTTATTTCTGCTTATTAACATTGGATAACTTCCTGCTGTTCTCTTTACTTTCTTATTTTAACTCACGTTTCTCGAATTTACAGCCTATCGTTTCAGTTTTTCTTCTTATTCTTCCCCTGTTTCCTTTTTCATCATTCGTCTTCTTTTTCTCATCTCTTATTTATCTTTACGTCTTATTCGACTTTACCTCTGATTATCAAATTGTTTCTTTTTATTTTCAACTTTTATTTTCATTGATATTCTTTTTACTGTCCGATCGCTCTGCTTTACGATCCTTTTCCCTCCTTTCAGTTCACACATTTTTTTTTCTTTTTTATATTTTCTGTTTTTCCCGTATCTTCAGCCCGTCTTTTCCAAATTTTATCACTTTTTATTACTCATTTTCTCTTCCTTCCTGTTCCGATTTATTTGTACTTTCGCTCTTTCCTCACATTTCGCCATTCATTCCTTCTTACCTTTCTCCTGTTCGTTATTTTCCATCCGTTTGCTTTTATTTCTCGTCATAAAAGGCCTGCAGCTCAGTTCCCTAACCCTTATACATTCGAATGTTCTATTAACATGCAATTTCTACGCCTCTCTCGTCAAAATGAATTCTGAAGCATACACCAGGATTTACACTAACCCCTAATGGCCTACAATAATATACAAAATTGAAAAGAAAAAATTGCCAAACGAGAAAAAAAATAACACATTTTGAAAATTGTGCAATAAAGTGTAAGACATAGAAAAATATACAAGTAGAAACAAGAATTTATTTGAAAAAATAAATGAAAAACTGCAGTGCATTTTCAGCATAAAACGAATTTGGGTGGATGGAGACATTTTCTGGAATTCTTTCTGAAGGTGAAAGTATTTTATTTAACTTTAAAAAAAACATATAGCGAAGTGATCTTTATTTTGCAAGACATTTTATTATTTCGAAAATTTAAATGTCACTGTCTGAATGCTAGTGAGAAATGTATGCAACCAAAAAAATTACTATTTCCATTAGAACAGATTTTAAATTAAAAGGTTTTATCGTGATGTATATCTATATTCAGCTTCTTAATCTAAAACCAAGGCAAGAGTATGAAAATCCTTAGTTTTAAACCTGAAAGTTTCTGGACAAAAGTCACCATTCAACTCTTAATTCTGTTATATTAGAGAAAAATTCATGTTATAGTCCAAACGTAAGTTCAGTCTTTTATTAAGGGCTGCAAAAAGTCACCTTGTGTCAGATCGTTTATTTGCAAGTCATTCAGACTTCAATATGTACGATGACATTGAAAATAGGATTTCGTACTTTTACCGGTTTAAAAATGAATGTTCGTAAAATGAACATGCAAAAATGCTTAGTGCTAGCTGATAGACTTATGTCTAAACAAGTCATGCATGTTGCGATGGATAAATTGTCGTCAAAATTACGCAAAAATGAAAATAACACTGACATCTCACTTTCAAAGTTATATTTTCGAAAATTACACAAAAATATCTTGAAATACTAAAAAGAAAATTTATTCAATAAAATCGCCATTGTCTTCAACGACGGCTTTGGAATCCCCTGCAACTCTTCTGGACGGTTACCTTATGTAAGTTGATGAATATAATTCACCCATAATTCTTGCCTTCCGTTCATTTTTTTGTATTAAAAGAAGATTTGTTGGTCTTTCACCCAACTGCGCTCCACGCATAATAATCAAGGGGTGCAGTATGGGGAGTTAGGTGGCCAGATGTAAGGGGTGATGTGGTCTTAAAATTGTCTGGCAGCCATAATTGGGTTCTCCTATATGTCTGGCATGGTGCAGTCTCCTGTTGCTTGAAATAGGGTCTTCCAGCAGCCACCCTTCTGACCCAGAGTAGCACTACCTCAACTTGATGTAGGCCTCCGTGTCAAGTCTGAAACCCTCACCAACAAATTATGGAGTTCTTTTCTTATTTCCGAGATGCGGTACCTTCTAAATCACCATTCAACTCGTCCAACTCTTTTCGAATAATCTGCACTTTCCTCAGATTGGCACACAAACACTCTAAAATGTTCGTATTGGAGCTTCTGTTCTAGATTTCGAACGGAGTGAATTGCTTCATAGTACTCCTCTACTCACAGACTGTGCCTAATTGACCGTAGTATGCTGTACGGTCGAAAAAAAAAAAAGATCAAACAACGGGCATGCGCGAAATTAAAAATATAATATGACGAAAATTTGCCCATCGCATTCTGTACATACAAATGAATATCAAAGCTTTCTTTACTGTTAGGACTTAAATTATGAAGCTGTCAATGTATACGGTAATTAGGATATCGTAATGAAAAATATAAGAATAACAATTCTATGAGGAAAAAGAAGGATATTAATTTATATTGCCGCTTTTCAAAGTTTGGGATCAATAAATAGGACGATGTCATCCCTGTGCAGAGAAAAAGGGCTACCTGTTTACTGTATTCATGTCTAACCGCTTGCAAACCCAAGCTATGTCGATGAATTTGACTCATAGATACCAGTTCCGTCACTTTCATTTTGAGTCCCGTGCAAACGAGCCTTGTGTGTAACTTTTGATTGCCGTGCAAACCAAATCTCTATCTTTCTGGCTCTCGGGCAAAATGATCCTGTTTCTACCTTTTTGTTCATTATCAAATCAATTGAATTCGGCATCTAATATTTTCCAAGATATTAGTATCTGTAATTATTACTGCGACAGATTTTCGAGAAATAGATTCTCTCTTGCATTTAACCTCCTCTGTGGATGACATTATTGCCTATTTGGTACTAGTAGGGTACTTCGTCCTGGGGCTATCATTTGCAAGCTGTTGTAGAATCTTACTAATGAGTAGTATCCTTATGTCTTAACTGAGTCACACTTGAGTAATAGAAATGTATGTTCGTGGTTCGGTATATACAGGGTGATTGAAAAGTAACCCCCTATTTTATGTATGATGGACTATTCCGTATGGTAAAAATTTTAGTTAAACGCGTGAGCCCATCGTAAATTGGGAATTACTTTACAATCAGTATGCTGCCTTGCAATTTTTATTTCTTATGTATTAGTTTCTAGCCTGTTTCACGCGAATCGGGCTAACCTTTTTAGCCACTTATTTGTCGCAACGGAGAGGGCGGATTCCAAGTGGATACCATTCCTGGTTTAAAGTAGACTCTTTTGGTCACATAGATAATATGAGCGACTGCCGTTTCTAGCCTCCTCTTTTGCTTTGATTCTCTTCAAGATACCTCGTCTTCCCAGTTTTTTGTTTGTTTGTTTTCTTTTGTTTGTTTTTTATCTACGCTCTTTATTTCAATTTCATCAGTGTTTTACATTTTCCCCAGCCTTAATGGTTTGTTCTCCTCCGCCATTATCACGTGAGTTACTTGATTCTCTATATCGACAGATTACAGCCATCATTCTTATTCTCTGTTTGTACACACACACAATATATACCTGGCCACTACCTAGTAGGAACTGATATTAAACTACAAACAATTCCTACCCATAAATAAACACCAACCGCAGACCGCTTCCCCTGGGATAAGATATCTTACACCCCCACCAATCGCTAACACAAACCTATTCTCATTAACAAGGAGTCTACGAGAGGAGGATTGACATTGAAAATAAATTTAAAACAATGCTCCGTGGCAGACACTTAGAGACTGATGATAGACGTATACAGAACGGCTTGAAATAGACTATATCTATGTTGAGGTATTTTGTTTTGTTTTGCTGTAATATATATATATATATATATATATATATATAATTAATTGATTTAAAATATGTTTTTTATCGCTAAAAACCCATATTTTAAATCAATTAATTTATAATATTAATGCTCTGTAAATTTACATTGAGCACTATTTTGTAAAAATAAAAATATCTATAAGAACACCGGATTATATATCTTACTGTTCTTTCTTTTTATTTATTTATATATATGGAAAATTTACCATCAATGGTGTATTATTAGGTTCCCTATGAAAATGCAGTATAGGGTTCTTTTGATCACTAGAATGAATGGATTGGGAATCAAACTAGCTAGAATTAGTGTAGTTGCCCAGCCTTTTTCCTCTTGCTGCGGCCTAGTGCCACAAACGTTGTATTCTGTTTAATATACAAATCATTTCATACTTTTTCCTTCTCATAAATGATTAATATCTGCACATAAATATTTGCTTCCTTTTATTGCATTTTTTCTGTAAAGCAGGTATATGATGAGTAACGTCCCCGTCTATTCTAGGGCCCCAGCGTACTAGCTAAAGCTATGGTTTCTGTAAGTTCTACATAGTGGATTTAGTCACCTCATGAAATTTTGAGATAATGTCAGTAGTTATTAGGTTAGTGCAAAAATAATGTCGTTTTCTCACATAGTAACATATGTGATAAAACGACATTATTTTTGCACCAACCTAATACATTTTCAGTGTAAGTTAATTATTATAACTTGTGAGAAAATTTCTCTTTTGTAAACAGATTTGTTAAGCGAACCGATCGGTTTAAATAAAAAGAAATATAATCTCTTGTGTTAGAACTCATTTAATTTGTACTTATATTAAAAAAAGATAATATCTTAGAAATATTCTTAGATTCGATATCATAGACTAAATTTCAAATTTATTGTTCGAATAGTTTTTACATAAATGGCATTTGTAATCGAAAAGAAGAAAAGCCAGTTAAAAAATATAGAAAAAATGCAATGAATTAAGAGCACGTGTTAATTTCTGACTCTTATTTCAGATGCTTTTTAACTCAGTCCGAGATAAGTTATTTTGGAATTGCAGAGGACTTTTGCCAGTCAACTTTAGAATGCGTAGAGTTCCAGATTATGGCGTAAATTCCTTGAATCTTTGCTGGGTTATTATTTTACCACTTACCTTTTATTTTAAATTAGCTGCGTCTACAATTAGGGACGTCTTCAAATAGATGAGTCCCAAAAGTAAATTAAATAATGGACGTTGAAATATTTGGGTGGTGAAGGCAGAAAATATAAAAGCCATAATGTAATAGAAAGTTAAATTTAGGATACATGTAATTTTACATTGGTCCCCACAGAAGCAAAAATATTAACGTCATCAACTATAAAACAAAAGGCGTATTCGCTATGTCTACAATTAAAGTTAGAATAAGTAAGCAAAATGTTTACTATAGTCTCTCTTTATTAACATACCTGTAGTTTGAAATCAACAACTGTTTCGCAAACGAAGCAGTATTAATTGTAAGTTGTGCATGAGTACTTGCTCCGCTGGTTGTGTTAGTTAAAACGCTCCTCATATTTTGCAATCATGTTTTTTTTTCTTTTGTTTTTTGTTTTAGTTGCAGTCCAAATGACTTGGTGCAATTAGCGGCCGCAACTCATCATTAGATAACATAATCTTTGCATATGACTGTGATGTTCCTTTGCCAAGCAGATATAAGATGTGATCGGAAAGACCAGTCTCTCGTACGCATCACCATATTTTTACCATATCCTTAATTGCAGTAAACAATATTTCCAAGCAATACTCCTCCCCTTATTTACTAACTGCCCCATTTGAAATCAACATTTCAATCACGTCAATAGACTTCATAAGGTACTTATCTGTGCCTCAGAGTCAATATGTCGATATGTTCATATAAAAAGACTGAATCAGAATAAGTTCGTAGCAACAGAATGTTCAAATTCATAGATAATTTCAATTTCCATTGTCTATTAAGCCAAATGCTTATAGTCTTTGAAGTTGATGTTTGAGATATATCCATAGTTAATCGATAAAATAAAACGGGTTAAATCCACAGTTTTCATTTGGTTATTGCCTTTACTGCTCCACTGTTCAAATAAAGCGCAGGAGCTGACACGAGTCTCTTTCGGCCGCTATCTTCCAACTGACGATTCTTTAATTTTGGCGCCGCGGCGTCTCTTCGTGGTCAGGTGATCAGCCACAAGGTTGACATGTATGAAATTAAAGAAGAAGCGTCTCTCCGCCGCCGTCGTTATGGCATAGGGAAGTACATTTATTCACTGTCGCCATTCACCTGAATGTATAAGTAGAAGTGGAGAAGAAAGAAAGAAAGAAAGAAAGAAAGAAAGAAAGAACAATATCCTTATTTATGAGATTAGACTTCCTTCCTCTTCTTTACTATGTGAACCGTAGTATCACGTAATACTACCTCACTTTAATTTGTAGTCATACTTGATTTGTCTGACACACTTTATTTTAAGACGTCTTACACTCCCGCTAACGGAAAAGCTTCAAGTAGCTAAAGAATGATGCAGAAAACATCTAACAATATTTAGAGCGAAGAAGATAACGACAGATGTAAAAGTTGACAGATGGATGGCATATATCAGGATAAATCCTTATGAAATGATATGGATTATTATAGGGCTTTGATGTTTGGACCCTCATGCTCATGTAGGTTGTTATACGTTTCAATGCTTATCCCATCTTCTCTTTAGTTATCTATTTGCTAAACTTAGGACTTCAGACCGAACACTTTATTCAAAGACCCTAGATGGTTCACATTTAGATTTCCATGCTTAAATATTGACTTCCTTCCATTTGTGTCGCTTGTGTGTAGAACAAACAAGAAAATAATAATTCCTGATTTTAAAACAAATTAACCTGAATATTAGAATAAAACTAACAAAGAGAACAAAATGGACGACACGACGGATAATAATGGTTAGTAAATTAAATTGGTTTACCATAGTTAACGAGTTCGAAAGTCATTTTGTGTTATATTCTTTTAACTTATGCCAAAACTAAGCAAAGATTAGTCAACAACATCTGAGAGTTTCAAATAAAAATAGGCGCGAAAGAATGTTTGCTTTTATAACTATTAAAATAAAAATGAACATTCTAAAGATAGGAAAGTTACGAAATATATATATTCAGTTCCATCTTCGTTGTCACCGAGCCATTTTCTTTGCTTTGTTTTGCATTGTCGTCTGCTATGAAAGGTGGTTAATGATTTGAAAGTGGCGGAGGGTGGGATTATTTTGGAAACGGGCGTGTATGTAGTAAACGGCAGCTGCTCTTAGAGCATTAAGTTCATTGAAGAATTCTTTCTGATGTTTACAGACAGCTGCTACCTGTTGCCACACGTACATACACGTGCACACGCATGGCATTGAGGAAGCAGACCATTGGCTAGAGGCAAGAGAGTCAGACCGTTGGCCGCCACTATTAAGAGTTGTCATGTAATGTCTATAGTTGAGACTCTTAAAAACATATTGACAACTGAAGCCGTTAACTTTTTCTCTGTGTGTGTATTTGACTGGCACAGACGGTTTGCACAAGGCTACCGATTAGTCTGCATGTTATTGTCGCCTAAACAAATTACTTCTGATTTTTTTCAAATTTTGCTGATCAACAGACGACAAGTGAAGTCATCAAATGGTGTCCTCTTGACGTTTCCCTCGTAGACATCAAGATTAACTCATGTAATTATGAATGAATTAATTGTTAAATTTGGCAGACAATTCGCTTTCCATTATTCTATCTATTCTGACAATTCTCTCTACTGAATGAATAAACATGCAAGCATAAACTCAAATTTATGCATACCGAAATAAATTTCTTGGTCTCTCTCTTTCTTAAGTTTTCGCTCACATTTTCTTTCTTTTTTCTCTTTCTCTTTTTAACTTTTTCTTTCTTTCTCTTTTTCTTTCTATTTTTTCTTTCTTTCTTTTTTCTTTGTCTTCCTTTCTTTTTTTCTTATTCTCTTTTTATTTTTTTCTCTTTTTCCCTCTCTCTCTTTTTTCTCTTTCTATCTTTCTGTCTATCTTTTTTCTCTTCTCTCTGTCTTTTTCTCTCTTTTGTCTCTCGTTTTTTCTTTTATTCACTTTTTCTTTTTTTCTCTTTTTATCTCTTTTTCTCTTTCTTCTCTCTTTTCTTTTTCTTCTCTCTCCCTATCTCTTTCTCTCTCTGTCTCTGTCTCTCTTTCTATTTCTCTGTGTGTGTGTGTCTCTCTCTCATATATATATATATATATATATATATATATATATATATATATATATATATATGAGAGAGAGAGAGACACACACACAGAGAAATAGAAAGAATATATATATATATGAAAATTGATAAAGTGTAAATATATTTGTGACACGTTTCGTCCTTTATGAATCCATTGCACTAAACAGATGTTTACGTGGATATAACGATACATGCACGAGAAAGGGGAGGGGGCACTGGAATTTGAAACTCATTTTTGTAATGTTTTTTAATATATAGTCAAGCCAATTGCTGGAAAATAAAATTTTTATATCATTTTTTCTCTTTCTCTCCTTCCCTCTCTCTTATATATATATATATATATATATATATATATATATATATATATATATATGTGTGTGTGTGTGTGTGTGTGTGTGTGTGTGTGTGCCTCTGTGCGTGCATGTGTGCCAAAGCCTTTATCAGCATTTTGGGTGCGGAAGCATCATAATTATTAAACCAAGGCACTCCGAGAAAACGTCACGATAACACAAGACATTTGATGTTATTTTTGTCAGATTTCGAGAAGGCCACATCAATGCAACTACAATCTCTACTCAATCTTAGTGTCGTTTATTTTATTGCCTCTTTACTTTTGGTGACAATCTGATTCAATTTGGCTATGCTGCGGTCGAGTTTGTAACAAAACTCGCCACCCGATTAAGGAAGGTAATCTATTGCTAGTCCAAACATGTTTATGCATTGCATCAAGCAAGTACAGGCATTTAACCGTCTGTGAAATGTTATAGCAGAGGACGGAAAATGTTGTATAATATATCCGTAGGTGCAATGGAGTAGCGAAATATGCTTTCCAGAAGTTAAACAAAGTATTATGAAATGGAAAATAATTAATTAGAAACTGGGTGCACGAATTGCTGTATAATACAGGGTGCGGTAGAAATCCCCCCCCACATAATGGTATGATATTAATGACAATGGTGCCTTGATTTAGCTACTGATGTCTTACCAATACGTGGGAGGTATTTCTGCCGCACCCTGTATTTCTCCTTTATGACTGCGAATGCTAGAAAATTTCCTTATCGATGAAGCGTTTTTACAGAATGATATTGAAAATACAATTGAAAGAGCATGTGAGTAATTAGGAAGTTTTAAAATAAAAAGTAACAAAAGGGACATTTAGAATTAGAATAAAAAAAGAAGCAGTTTAAATGTCTGGTATACATGAGAAAAAATGATTTTGAGAATTTGACACTGAGAGGACAGATAAAAGGCAAGAGTAAAATTGAGTAACATAATGATTTTGTGTGGCTGATTGGCAGAATAAGCTTTGGGTGGGATAGTAATTGGACAAATATCGCTTATAGCTACAAAGGATAGAAAGTTTTGGAAATTCATCACCATCCACGTCCTGAAGGTACAAATGCATAAAAGAAAAATATTTTATTCAATAAAATATGCATAAGGTGTTGCATTCATATTTTTTTTTTATTTAATTAATTCTAATTAGCAAATTATTTTCAGTAAAATCATGGTTTGAACCAATTTGAGTCATCAAATTCTTATTGTCAAAATCAATTTCAGTAACTTTGTAATCGTCCGGTCCTTTTTCGAAATAACATCCAATATCATTAAACTAATTATTCACTTTTTCTCGATTTCCAAATCTTTAACTGTTATGACTTGAATTAGGCATTTATAGAGGCAATATTTCTGAAAGACTCCTTTTGTTATCAAAGTCAATGGCAATTAATTTCATATTTACTGTGTTGTCTGTGCTTTCTTACAGATATTCTAAACAATCTTCTTAGTATTTCTAGTACTTCTCTTCTCACACACATATACGCTGCACATATGAAGAGAAATTAACTGCTATGTAAAAAAGGATATAGGATATATCTTTGTTTCCCTTGTACATCATTAAGTATGAATGATTATGTCGTGTATATATTTAATATATTTTTTGAATTTACGTTATTTTTATAGATACAATTTATTTAAGTAAATGCTCTACTTTTAATTAAACAGTATTAATTATATTTGCCAGCTTGAATGTTCGATCTGACAGTTTCCGTGTAAGAATACAAGTTCGATTCCTGTCAGAGAGCGCATATTGTCTACGTCATTTTTCGGGAATTCAGGCCGATAAATGTAATTAATACTCTGTAATTAAAAACAATGCATTTAATTAAGTCCATTCGTCTTATATATATATATATATATATATATATATACAGAGAGAGAGAGAGAGGGAGAGAGAGATATGTATATGGAATAGCCATATATAAAGAACATTTTTTGAACGAAAAGATGTATGTTAAAATGGAAAAAAACGTTTTTGTGGCGCGTTTCATCCGTTAGAACTACATTGGACTGGGTTTGTTAACGTTGTTGTGGCTGCACATAAACGAGAGGCGCTGGTAGTTTCAACATCTTTGAATAAGTTTTTATAAGTAATTGGGAGTGCATGTTTTCTATTATCACATTGTGGGATATTTAATACCAAAAATGATGGAAAGAAGAAGAATGTAAATGAATTTGGCTAGATTACAAAAACATGTTGTTCAAAGATTTTGAAATTACCAGCGTGTGTAACCACAACAACATCAACAAACCCATTCCGATGAAGTTCTAACAGATGAAATGCGTCACAAAAACTTTTTCATGTTTTTCATTATATATATATATATATATATATATATATATATATATATATATATATATATAATTCTTTTTAGACCTGGTGGTATCAACATATCTTGTACTATACCAATACTACCTACAGAAATAATACATCATTTTCTAAATATTTTTGGAGTTTAAAAGATAAGACCCCCTAGGTGAAATTGAAAATTTTAAAAACGACAAGGACATGTAGATCTTTATATGAACCCTGTTTTCTGTGTTTACATGAAAAACTTGAAATCATTTGATTTTTGGCAGAAATTCATTATTAAATCAAAGAAGTGGATTAACAGTAAATTGTAAGCATAGTTTACCTTTTATCTTACAATTTACTTTGGAATTTGATAATGCTTTTTTTATATTTTAGTTGTACTGCGTTGCACTATATCTGCCAATCTACGGGTCATGACCCATTTCTAAAAAAAATAATGCTTATTTTTTGCTTCTTCGCTCAGTTTAAATTTAACGTAGGTCATATTTTATTGGTTGATCAAAGTAAAGCCCAAAAATGTTATAACCCTTTCTTTTCTTTTTTTCGAAAAATGATGTAATTTGCTTTTAAATCTGAATTAATCTTTCACTCGACAGTAATTGATAATCATCTGATGAGATGCATTGTTATGTATTGAAACACGACTGCAAGTGATTTTTGTATGTTTCTTATGTAATATGCTAAAATTAATAATATTGCTCTATTATTTAGAGCCCTCTTTTAAATTAAATGTTACGGACGTTGGAATTGCACTGTTATCATTGTCGCTGGATATATATATATATATATATATATATATATATATATATATATATATATATATATATATATATATATATATATTATTTGGGTATAGCGCTAACCTTTCTGTAACGGAGAGCTTTACAAGAATGCAAGATTTAATAACACATTTTAAAATCAAGTTGGGATTTCTTCGGAGTCTATATATCGAAAAACTTACATTTTAGGAGCCGGAATGTAAGCAAAGTCCTTGTAGCAATTTTGTTTTCAATTTTTAAATATCACTTCCAACCTTATTTTCTTGTGTTGATATGTTCGAGAAGGCATTGGCGTTTATTTACAAACTGGGAGATTAAAGTCTATCAGTCTAGATTGTAGAAAGTCATAATAAAAAACGCTTCTTTTAACAGACATCACATCTGCATTACTTCTTTTGGGAAAACACCGTTCAACAAGACGTTTCGTTAGAGTCTTGATAGTTTTAATAGTAAGAAATATTCTCGGATTGGAAACAAAATCATTAGTCTTAAAGAACGATAGATTTGGAATTTTACATCATTATAAATATGTTGCTACCGGTTTATGAAAGGTCAGTGCTTATGGATGCTATCAAGATAACTTCAAATGCTCAGGAAATGCCAGTTGATTATGAAGAAAATACATGTGGATTTGTTATAAATGCAGGAAAATAAATTGTTTTAAAACCATCTCAAAAGAGCAGATGAATGAAGCCCCTCCCCCCAAAAAATATTCGACGCTGTTATTATATACTAAAACCATTTTCCTGTTGATATAGTAATTCAACTAATATGCCCATAAGTCTGTTATACCAAGATATGCAAGATACAGTAAAGTCGATTAAAAATGAGTATTGGATTAAAAGTAAACAACGATTAAGATCGGTCTATTCAGGACCCCTGAATAAAACTACTTATATTTTTCATGTAAATGAATAGTTCGTGTTATGCAAATTCTTCTTTATGTTTTGTATGTAAATTTCTTGTATGCAAATAAACATGAATTTTTTCTTTATAAATTGTGCTGTATTTTTGTATGATACCGTTCTGCTCTCTGTTTTTGTTGTTTTGTTTGTTTATTTTTTTTTAATAACGCCTTTCTGAAGGTTATTGCCGTCTAGTCTTCCTGCTGTTTTGAATTGCGTTCACAATGCATAACAATATTTTCCATCAGACAAAAATGAAGTATTACTTCCAATCCTCACTTGCTTGATTTGATAGCTCAAAAGTGTCTACGCGGCCTTGTCGGTGATGAATTATTTCGAAACCTACAACCGCTTTCCCACAGACGAAAAGTCTAGAGCCTCAATCTACTATATAGCTTTTGTTGCAGGCATTCTGACGAGCTTCATTCCTTAGTTCCACCACCCCTGAACTTTAGAAACTTTCTATTCCAATAGTAAGAAGTATGTTTCACTCATACATTCCATTCCAAGAACAGCTGCTTTGTGGAAGAGACACCTAGAAGGATATTTTCTCAATGACTACAATCTTGACCTCTTTAAATCTAGTGTTAACCCTTACGTTAACCCAACGAATTTCACTTTCCTTATACAACAGCATTCAGTAACCAACCTTCAGTAGTTCTAGGGCCCTGTATTGAAAAATATTAGTATATAAATTATATCAGCATGACAACATCATTAAAGATATATTTGACGAAGGCCAGTCTATAAAATATTGAATTAAATTCTCAGCATAAATTAGATCTGGTTTTCTGCCAAGACTGTCCAAACTATATACCTAAAAATAGGCACTCCTAATTAACCACCTGCTGCCTTGTTTATCTACAGAGATATTTGACTTATTGCGTTACTTAAGGGGTAGTAATTCCTTTGATGAGTCACAAATAAAATTGAAGACATGTGCTAGGTCAGCTAATCGTCGGCAAATCCGTCACGTATTATTTGCCGAATCAAATGAACAAATTGAGTAGGCCTTTACATTTGAAACCCAACCAAACTGACCACACCGTAGCTAAACTATCTTTTTCAAGTCTGGAGTACATTATCGTTGTTTTAGTATATTTGGTTTTTATGTTGCCGTGTAAACACTTGTCAGTACTTAAAAGCATCATCACTTGCGTCAGTCACTGCGCTTCGGGTTGACATGCAACGGCCGTAATTTTAATTGCCTTTCTGGATTTAAATGATGCCTCCATCCTTTGCTCTCGCTTTCAGTTGCGACCATCCGCTTGCAAGAAAAATATCTTGAAACCTTTTGACTGCCTTTAAAATGATACATGTGTCAGCTGGCGATCGTCGTTCGTTAAATATCAACGAGCACACGTGCTGGAGTGGAAGGAAAGAGAAAGCTAAATTTAAATAAATTAATTGTTCGTGTAACGGGTATAAAGAAGGTGAAAGCAGCCTCGCCAAAAAAACGTTATGCTTCGAGGTTATCTATCGTTTAGGTAATTGATTTAAACCATGAAGAGTTTTGGATGTGGCGAAATTAGAGGAAAGACAGGATAGGATATAGTACCAGAACCTCGTGCTGCATACTTCCTCTCTTCTGGGGAGGTCTTCGCCACTGCGCCAAATAAGCAAAATATTTTATAGCCTCCTCGTTCTGGGGGGTCTCTTGTTGACAGTCTTGAGGTGATTATAATAAAGTTATCTTCCTCTCTTTCTTTCTTCCCTCGGCTGGGCGATCGCTAGTTGGTTTGTTCGGGGGTAAAATGACAAAAGGGATTTTAAACTTATCTATTTTACTAAACACGTCAATGTATGCAACTTCTAACTAGCTAGTGATGTTTCTCTATCACCTCCACTAGGGAATAAGTTCCATTCACGAAAATAACATGTCCACATTCTTCGACGTGTAAAAACATAACTCCCTAAAATCACTTTCTATTTGTCTAGCATTCCCACGTTCAGCTCAGCCAATCAAAATCGACATCCTTATTTTACCTAACATCTAACCTTGAAGGTCTAAGCCAAAATACACTGCCACTAAAACAGAATGGTCTGAAACTATTTTTTAATAGTTGTATGGAAACAATAACTGTTTTCAAGCGAGGTTCTGGAAATTGTTTCTGTTTATGAATCTCCTGTCAATTGACTCGCTTAGAGCGGTGCCAAAATTGTAGGACTGAGAAATTATTATAATTATCCAGCTGTAGCCTCACTATAGCTTTCATAAAGACGACAATGATGTTATTATTTGTTTAATTGTAATGAAGAAAGATAAACGTTTCTATACAGAAAATATTTGGTATTCATTAACCGAAAAATCAGTGTTACGGTCTGTTAAATTCTTTTGTGAAGAGTTTTTCCGTAAATTAAATTTCTCAAGTTCATTTTTACCTTTCTTATTTGTACTAGTTGAAATTTACTTTCGGACCTTTTGTTTATATACTGTGGAGAGTTTAACTTCTTTTCTATGGAAAAAAGTCAGGTGCGGGTACACTGGATGAGTCGAGTGTTGAATTGGATGTGAATTTCCAAGTAAATCAGTCAGCCTTATCAGCTGAGGAAGTTAGGACTTCAAATCGATTGAATAGTGGAGGGAATGTGGATTTTCTGTTGTTCGGCACACTCTTGCAGAGCCGGCATTAATCTTTATAACCAAACTTGCGAGATGCAATACGTTGTTTCATTCTATCAGCAAATAGTAACTTTGCTTCATTGAGGACACACTTGCACTCATTACGAACAGAGACGTATGCTGCAATCAGACATGTCACTTCGATAAAAACGGTAGAAATAATTCCTGTGGGCTGTATCAGCTGAGCAAGAAGTTGAGAACCAATGATATGAGCGGGATTTAACATTATATTTTCTTGCTGGGATAAAAGCCACGATGCCAGCTCTTACCCAGGAGGGGACCTCAGAAGCACACTTTTGAACGGGGTAATTAAAATCACATACCAAGGGACGGCTCGAAGAAATCACGGAACGAGTCCCAATTTGCTCGTTGATAATAGAAATATATTATGTTAGTAGGATGTTCTTGAGGTGGGAAAGGATATGTTTATAGACACTACAGCATGATCAGAGTTGCCAAGAGGGCAAAGCTGCGTAACGTGACAAGAGTCAGGGATGGAGGTAAAACAGAGACCGAGAAAGGGAAGCGTTACCGTTAGGGTTACTGGAGAACGTGTAGGAGTCAACCACTTACGTGAGGGATTGAGTGATTGAAAAGTTAAGATTTTGGATTCCAGCAAGGTTACTTACAGAGTGTTTAAGCCACATGGTATGGTTGGGGTTAAAGTCACCGAACACGAATATGCGCGCAAACGGATATACAGATATAGCCTTGTCTATATTATTAGAAATGCTATCGAGTACACCACAGTCTTGAGAGGAAGGAGAACGATAGAGAAAGAAGAGATAGCTTACTGAATTGAGGAGGGATAGACGGAGACACATATACGAATGGTCGGGATATTCAAGAAAGATTTCCCTAGCCAGCGGGAGATGATCGCGGACATAAACTCCCAGGCCCGCCGGAGGTGCGTGCAGGGACACTCTTCCATGTGCGTCATGGCACTGCAAGAACCCCGATATTACACAACTGTTGATCAGAGCAGCCTCTGAAGACGCTACGCAAGATTTCGGGCTCCTACCAATCAGGATCAGTAACCAGAAAACTGCCAACCCGGTACCCACAATATGCAGAGACATTGCCATAAACCGTGCACATCACAAGGGATTCACGACAGCACGACTATAGAGGCCAGAGAAAAGGAAAGTTCCGGGAACAACTTCCTAAACAAGAAACAAGGGATGTGCTTCTACTCCTGTTCAAGAGAAGTGTGGAGGAGTATTGACCGGGCGATAAGAAAGCCTATCTACTCCTATAAAAATACAATAGCAAAAAAAAAAAAAAAAAAAAAAACGAAAAAAAAAAAAAAGCAAGAAACAAGATGTCTATTAACAATGGGCATGGCACCCAAACTTGTGACTGAAATGTCAAGTTTCAACTTAATTTAAGTGTCAACATGCACTTCCCAGTGATGACGAACACTCCATGGTCATCGAGTAACGTTCTAATTTTAGGTTATTCCTTTATGTTTAATTTCGTACATGCCTAGCAAACTTCATGGATATGACTCTTCATTGAGCTGTGGATTAAATAGCAGGGTGGATTGGACTCTAGCCTTGACTAAGAGAAGGAAACCTGCATTATGAAATCTGGAGAATGTAAAAAGAAAATAAATAAATAACGAAAGGAAAGTGTACCCAAAACTAAATTTAGAATTTGATAAAAAAAAAAAAGGTAAATCGGATGCCAAAGGAAATGAATAGCTCTGGAAGAGGTTATGTGATTTTACACTTTTACGAAATGAAATATGAGTTTTACAGGACTAAAGAGATATAAAACAGAAATAGAAAAATGACTTTAATAAGACACCTTTTCTTAAAATTATTTTATCCCAAGCAAGGCGATAAAGCCACTAAGACGTGAAAGAAACGAAGAAAACGTTACTGATACAAAGACAATAAAAATAGACCTATAAATGGCTGCCGAACGAATGCTAAGGTAGAAAGAAAAATACGAAAAAACACATTCACGAAAATGTGTGATGGAAGGAAAATTTATTTGGGCGATAACAAAGAAAATGACTGCCATGATCCAAAAAGATGCCTGAAAGAACATTTCAAAGTAACTGCAACTCCATGTCATGCTAGTATATGATGAGCGAAATCTTAACGAAACTACTTCTGTGGGAAATATATTCCTATTAAGACAGAAAATGTTTTTGTTTTGTTTTGTTTTTTTTTGTTTTACTCGACAACCAGAAAACCAATCGAACACCTCATCGAATAAATATGAAGGAATTTGGTCCAAGCAAGAAAAAAAAACTACTTCGATTATTTGGAAAGCATCCAGACAGCGATATTACATCAATTAGAATAATAGCGATAATTCTTGAGTAGCCTTGTTGTCGATTGATCTCTTGTGAAAAACCATGCCTCTCTGCTCAGATCAAAAACGGAATGTGTACGAAGAAATAATAACATTAAATATTAATTTATTTATTGCAATTAAAATTAAAATGGTGGCACGAGGCCGAAGGGTGAATGAGGAAGGATTGTTAGTCACTGACTATCGAACACCTAGCTAATCAGATTCACGACCCATTCATTCTTACAATTGGTTCAATTACAAGAATTTATTCACCACTATTCAATCCAACATATACCACAATACTGCATACTCACAGGGATCCTACTAAAACAAACATAACATAAAAAATTATAATATTATAATATACAAATTGTCTTCTTTCTTTCTTTTTTTTAGTTTTTCCCTTTTTTACATATATATATATATATATATATATATATATATATATATATATATATAGAGAGAGAGAGAGAGAGAGAGAGAGAGAGAGAGAGATAACCTTAAATGAGTGCGGGGAGGGGATGAATAATAATGAAAATAAAGTACAACAAAAGTCTCAAAATAAAAAAATATATGTTAGTTGGACCCATCCACCACACAGAAAAATAAGAGACCACTGTATTCTGCCGATAACTATAGTCAAGCAGCTCACTCGCTGGAGTCGACAGGATATTGCTGAACATTTAAAATTTGCAGAAAATATACTGATTATCTGCATTTACTGGCGAACTGTTGTAGTTTATCCCACTTGTCTTTGATGAAACGTCTGCTTTGGGTGGGAGGAAGCACACTTTAAGCCTATAAAAAGGCAATGATATCCCCCTCTTTCTTAGTCCAGATTTTCAGATGTAGTTGCACATAGATAGGAACGCTGCAGCTGAAGCGCCTTCACTCCTTTGGTTTTCTGTTGACTTTGGAACACGCTTATTCACACGCAAATAAACACACGTGGTTCACACAAACAAGCACATTTTTTCTTATAACTCGTTTTATTGTTGTTTTTTCCTGTTTATTACAATCGTCTACACATTAATCTCTTTTGTTAATAACATGCAGTGTCGTCTGTTTTATATTGATTTGAATATTTTTGTTAATTTTACCTGGACTCGCACTCATTCCACCAATATTGTTTGCAGGATAAATGTTCCAGGAGCTCGTGAATATTTAATACCGAAACTGTTGATTCTCACAGCTTAATAGTGAGTAACCTTTACCCAAACTAGTATCCCGCGACACTATAACCAATCCAAAGGCCATTCAAGAAAATTAAAAAAATTAAAAATTTCTGCAAAAAGGAAATAATTCTAAATGTAGAGCTATAAAAATTTGTGGTGCCTTGCTGTCACTTCGCTTTGTGCTGAACATACTGACTCTTCTCGTTGAACATTTATAGTTAGATGTCTATATAGATATATACACCTACCTTGGAGCAGATACGTGTGTTGCGCCCATTTTCTTCTTTTTACTACATTATCACTCAATGCTTCATTGGCCAATTGTCGAGTTTCCACGTCTTTTTCATAGATTAAAAATGTTATATTTAAACATGATCTACCATAACTTTCTCCCCCCTTCTCATCTTAATGGGCATGAACTCACAAATAATAAAGATTTAAACTTGAAAGTTACTTTAATATCTAATATTGTGGAAGCGTTAGCGATGGAAACTTTAGAAGGAAATTATAAAAGTCGGCACTACTTACATTCATTCGTCCGCTCGTTAAAAGTTGGTAAGAATGTTTTTAATAATTTTGTTTTAAATTAGAATTTATTAGACCTTACACATATAACAACATTTTTCTGAATAGAAAAATATTGAGTTTATTAATGATGATTTGATTACAGCCCTGTTTACAATAATTCAGTAAGCTTAGCTTAGATGTGGCATAAGGTCGAATGTGTAGAATCACCCAGTGAGGATCGAACTAAGTCAAAATTGATCTAGCAAGATAGGTTTACTAACCATTACGTCGAAATGCCCAACGGCCCTATTTCTAATATATAAAATCAAATCGACTCCTGCTTTTTAAAGAGTTATATTTTTTTTATTTACAAATGTCAAGCTTGAAACTGTGCTTGCAAATTGCGAAAACGTCATACCTCAGGAATACGCTGTCATTAATGTTAAATGCAATCAGCTGTAATTACAGAATTTAAACTGGAGCCATCACATGAATCTATTTCATAAAAAAATAGTTGATAAAATTAATAGTAAAAATCGGTATATACTGGCATAGTTGGGTATAATTTCAGACCAAGCAATATTATACACCGGGGGAGGAAGTAAGCTAGCACCAGTCATAATCCAGTGATTATTCTGAACGAAGTCAAACTCTGGGCAGATTTTATATTTATCATTAAACTAGCATTTTTATATGATTTCAAAATAGATTTACTATTCTCATCTGGAAAGAAAAATATAAGCTTATTATATAGAAAGATTAATTTTCAACTACGCACATTATTCGTATTTTGCCCAGATAACCAGATATCCAACACACAATGTCACTTAAAACTAAATCAGTGTCTTATTTGGTAAAAGATTATACGGACGAACATAAACTGATGAACATCAGTGTTTATACGGGTGAACGCTACATATATTATACACTGACAGTTACAAGAATAGAATGAATGCCTTCCTTGAGGACCTTTATTATGAAATCAGAAGAGCCCTACTAAATAATATTTTTCAGTCTGTCTATTTTTATTCTTAATATATTTCCCAACTAAGGTTTAAATTCTGTACAGTGTTAAAATACGCGCATTACCACGTGTGTTATTGTCAAAATACGTCGCAGAAATCCCATATCGAATAAACAAAGTAGAAAAATCAAAATGAATCCATAAATTCTCTTTGTCATTATTAACGTCTGTGATGTTGATGATTGTCAAAAGTATAGATGAAAATTTTGTTATAAACATTTTAAATTATACATTTTATTGCACTTATGAAAAATCAAGAAGCATTCCTAGTCTCTCCCACTCCCTCTATCTCTCCCTCTATCCATATATCTATCTATATCACTATCATTAAACTATCTCAATCATTTCTTATATTTTTAATTATAATTCTCTTAATATTTTTCAATAAATAATATTAATGATAATAATCTCTTTCTCTCTCACTCTTTCTAACACTATCTCTTTCTCTCTATATCTATCTCTTTCTCTTTCTATCTATATATCTATCTATAAAGGTCTTCAAAATTTGTATACATTATATATGGTACCAGTTTTATAACAGTGGTTCTAGGCCTCAGTTAATGCTAGAATTCATTAATCATTTGTTATATTTTTCATTATAATGCAGTTAATACTTTTCAACAAATAATATTAATGATAATAATAAATGCTTTGCAAGCAAAGTGGTAATTTAATGGATGAGAAGCACAAATGGATCTTGAAACATTAATGGAAGACATTATTATTGATATGTTTGTATAATCAATAATCAGTATGATACATTTTGTGTTTCATTACACTATGCCTACTTTTATACACACCCATATATATATATATATATATATATATATATGTATTATAAGGGAAATCTATTCAGAGATATACTTCATGCCCTCCCCTTGTTACAAACCGAGGATCCTTATATAAACGAGGCGTCATTTTTAGGAGATTTGTACATTACCCCCAACTGCTATCTAAATTAAATTCAAACCTCCTGATTCTGAGACAGTAAGTCTAGGGCTGGAGAAGACTGGCATAAGGTTGTGCCGGTTTGAAATATACTATAACCACATGAAGCAATTTTGGAACTTTTAATATATATATATATATATATATATATATATATATATATATATGTGTATATATATATATATATATATATATATATATATATATATATATATATATATATATATACATACTAATTTAAAAATAGGTTACCATGTTTCAAAAACAGAAACGAAAACTTCAAATTCAATTATAGAATTAAATTAAAGTCCCTAGTACCTGTTTCATTTTCAAGCGAATTCTGGAATAACTTATTTTGAAATTTACTGAGTTTTATAAGCACATACAATCATAATATTAGTTTCTAAAGATACGGGGAAATCCAAGCATTTTAACAAATGGGTAGGGTATTCATTTTCATTGACAACTATTATATCAAAATATTGATTGCTTTCGAAACGAGGTTAAGTCAAGGTAGAGTAGTACTGCCTTTTCTAACAAATGATGACATCCGTTCAACACATGTCGTCTGGTCTTTTCCAACGACAAAAAGGTTTTCGGCACTTTTGGTTTGCCGTTAAATTTGTACTTGTATACATAAAGATTTTTTTTCCTGAAAGGGTTGTTTGTATATGAATACGTCGTATTGAACTACAATGTTAGAATATTATTCTTAATTTTAATTACTAATAGAGTATACTTATTTTAAAACAACTAAATTTAATAGAACTACCTAAATTATTTAAAAATTATTATTAAATATCAAATATAAATATTTATATTTCATTTCAGCTTTTTCTTTTTTTAAACATTATTTAAGGAAAATTTTTGACAATGACGGCAAAGAATAGCTATTTCATTTCTTTGATTAAGTAATTTTTTTATTTTTTATAAACCTAGTAATATATAGTTTCTCGTGTATGCCCAAAGGACATGGGTAATTTAATGACCTACATATTCTAGCCTTTCTTATTAATTTTCATTTCAGTAGGTGTTTTATTGGTTTCTTTTTAAGTGGTAGAAATATTTCGATAGAGACGTTTGATTTCGGTATTTATTTATTCTAAAAAAACTTTGATGTTGTTTGAACCGCATCTTGAACTCATGTATTATGCATCCAATGTAGACTTTTACGTTGTCTGGATCCTCAATAGATGGGATATTGCATTGGTACACTAATGATTCAGTATGAGATTAATTATTAAGAGGAAAGTTAAGAAGATTTCTGCAGTTATATAATTCTTGTTTATCTTAATCTCTTTTTATTATTATACTGTCTAAATTTCTTTGGTCTTGGTCGAAGTGTTTATTCAAGATATTTACATTATGTTTCTTAATATTTTTTTCGAAGTTCTCAGTACAACTGTAACTTCATTTTGGGGTATTTTTTTTTTATTGAAAATAGCACTTAGTTTACTATCTTCAGGAAAATATTTAACGATGAATGCAAAAAATTTTCTCCTAATTTGCTTGTATGGGGCTGTATACAAAATTATTTTTCTATTTCTGTTTTTTCTATGCTTTCTATTTTCATTTTCATGTAAGATAGTTTTGGACTTTTGTAGCCACTATCTTTTAGAGTTTTATTATAGAAATTAATATGTTCAATATGTTTTCTGATTTGCTGAATTTGTACTTATTCTCTTTTCGATAGATAAAGATATATGCTTAATTACAGATGGAGGATGATTAGATTTAGGGTGTATATACAAAGGATTAGTGGTGGGTTTTTATAAGATATGTATACACCTTTCATTAAATCTAATGCTATATCAAGGAAATTCACCTTTTTCAATTTAGGGCTTACAGTATTTTTTAAGTTCAGACATTTAAATTCTTTATATAATATCTTTCTAAGTTTATCGCTTTCAAAATCTGTAGAGTTGTTTATAACCATAAGTGCATCGTCTCTGTATAATCCTATGTCAGTTATATTAATTTCACGATATGCTGTGAGATTATATAATATAAAACGACCTATAAGATCAGAAGACTCAGCTGAGTCTAGTGATCCCATTGCGATGTCAAAGTGGACATAAGATTTTTTTATCCGTTGCTGAACTAAATAAACCATAGTTTGATTTTATCGGAAATTCACATTTTTAATAAACACAAGCATATACATATTTAATATTGCCCAGTTCATACTGGTGGTAATAAACAATGAGGCAATGCGTATATATATATATATATATATATATATATATATATATATATATATATATATATATCTTTCTTTTGTTTTTAATCCATGTTGTACTTATATATTTGGATATTAATTTGGTCCTAAGCTTTCTGCTCACATGAGCCATCCTCAGAGTGGCTATACAGACATGAAACAAAGATATCCACTGTCAAAGATAGTATTTTGATATTTTGACGTAGAAAATCTAAACATCTGTTGTAATACTTTGGACAAAAGCATGGCATGACGTCACAGAACCCCACCTTGAACTAAGTATCTGTGTCTGCTATTCCGCCATCGATGTCGTCGCATAGCAATTTTCTATGTAAAAATAATAAAATTGTCTGTTATATTTAATTATATATATATATATATATATATATATATATATATATATATATATAGTTATAAATATTACTATTTTCATTTAACAACGGTCAGTTTTCAATCCTTTCTGATGACTGCCAGTTTTAGGAATCGATGAAGAACAAAATGTATATTTATTATTAGCACACACACACACACACACACATATACCTTGAAATGAATGAAAATTTGGAATTAAAACATTAGAAACACTCCATTGATCAGTTATAAAAAATGGTATAGAAAATAAAGGAATTGAAAACCGTACAGGTGAGACTAAGTGTACTTTTTTCGAACGCTAGAAACTGGAAACTAGTCATGTTGTTAGCTAGCGACCCCATATCTCGAAATTCCTCCCCATGACATAATGACGTCAAATTCGTTCAGATATATCCAAAATATCATCTGTATATAACAATCTTCTCAGATAAATGATTAAAACTTACTTGTGTAAAATAAATTCTTTCGGTATAGAAGAAAAGATCTATATTCTGTCGCTATAAATTCACAAAGATCTTTACTAAATCGCAAAAGTCATTTGAAGACCGTCAACAGCTACAACATGAGAGATTTGCGACAGATTTAAGCAGAAGCAAAAATAATGATATAATCAAAGTATTAGCTTTCCAAACAACTCAATTCAAATGGTTTGGAATGAAACTCGCATCTATACTTGGAATAGCAAGAAAAGAATTCTTGAAAATTCTAATTTCTAAAAAAATGTTTAATGGAAACTAAATATTCGCTGAATATTTCTTGGAAAGATTAATTTAACTATTAGTGTCACCATATCAGTCAGTTAGATGAATGCGCAGCCGAAGAATAATCCCATCAATATATTTTGAAACTTTTGTTTCTTAGTTCGCCGATTCAACCATCCAGCCAAACCGTGTGCTGCTGGTCGTTAACAGCAATGATATTTGCACTGGATTCAATCAATTCTTCGATGTGTGCGCCAACAGCGTAACATGAATTTCGGAGCAACCGATGTGGCTTCTTTGACACCGCTTCGTTTGCGATTGTAATGCCTCTTCTAAATGCTTCAGCTGCAATTCTGTTAAAGAAATTAGTACCAATCAAGTAGCATCTCACGACAAAAGCATTTAGCTTCGAATTGGGGGAACGGAAAAAAGTCACAGTCTCTTTCGCTTTTGAAACACTCGAATATATATAGCCTTGTATGTAACACTGAGCAACAACTTGACATTTTGAATAAAGACTTCCATCTCTCTTTATATATATTAGGTTGGTGCAAAAATAATGACGTAATAATATAGTTTTTTGACGTATTTTTAACGTCAAAAAACGACATTATTGCGTCATTATTTTTGCACCAACCTAATATATATATATATATATATATTAGGTTGGTGCAAAAATAATGACGTAATAATATCGTTTTTTGACGTATTTTTAACGTCAAAAAACGACATTATTGCGTCATTATTTTTGCACCAACCTAATATATATATATATATATATATATTGTGTGTGTGTGTGTGTATTTCGGCAGAAACAATTCTCTCAAATATGTTTTGTCAAATAATATGGACAACTTATGTCTATCATTTTTTTTATTAAAGTTTTCAAATTTCCGAGTAAATTTTTTTTAGCGATAAATTTGGTACAATTTACGCAACTGTTTTTAATAAAAAAAAAACACGAAGAAAAATCCTTGAAAACGAATAAAGTATCATTCGAAAGTACTTGGGAAGAAAGTAAAACAATACAAATAGAAGCTAACATAAATTCTGGTAAATTTGAAAAATTGCATAAAGAAATTCATAGACAGAACTTATATATATAAACAATATATATATATATATATATATATATATATATATATATATATATATATATATATATATATCTTCTTCCTTTACCGCTCTCCATCCTCTCAAGACTGTGGGATACTCGATAGCATTTCTGACAGCATAGACAGGCTCTCTCCTTCCACACGTTTGCTCACATATTTGTGTTTGGCGACTTTAACGCCCATCATACCATGTGGCTTAAGAATGCTACTATTGACCACGCAGGCATTCAAACGCTCAATTTTTCAGTTTCTCAATCCCTCACGCAGATAGTTAACTTCCCACTCGTTTTGCCTTCAACCGGGAAGGTAAAGGCTCTCTTCTTGATCCTGTAGCGCCTAGCAACTCTGCCCTCTTGGTAACTCTGATCATGCGGTAGTATCTGTTAACATCTCCTTCAACTCCACCCCCTGCAAAGAACCTCCTAACACTAGAACTTCGTTCTACTATCAACGAGCTGACTGGGACGCATTCCGTGATTTCCTCCGCGATGTCCCCTGGGATGGTGTCATTACGCTCCCCGTCCAAGAATGCTTCTGAGGTCTCGTCCTGGTTTAAAGCTGGAATCGACGCTTTCATCCCCTCAAGGAAATATAGAGCCAAGTCGCGCTCCCGCCTGGTTCTCCGCTGCTTGCTCAGCCGCCATCGCCCATAGGAAAAACTTCTTTCATCTATTCCGTAGCAACATGTCTGACTGCAATAGACGACTCTTTGCCTCCGCCCGTAACGAGTGTAAGCGTACCCTCAAAGATGCTAAGTCACTATTTGCTGCTCGGATGAAGGAGCGTATTGCATCTCGTAAATTTGGCTCCAAAGATTATTGAGGTCTCTGCAAGAGCGTATTGAACAATTGCAAACCCTCTATACCTCCTTAGTTCAACCAGTTCGAAGTCCGGAAATTTTCATTCAACTCGACGCTCGACTCTTCCAGTGTACACATACCCGACTTCCCTCTTAGAACTGAGGCCTTATTGAGTGGGTTACACATAACTCCGTCTTTGGTATTGGACGTTATCTCCAATTTATATTCCAACAAGGCAAGTGGTGGAGATGGGATACCAGCTATTGTCTTGAAGAAATGCGCGCCTGAACTGGCGCTCGCCCTTTCTAAACTATACAACTACTGCCTCAAGAAATCTTGTTTTCCTGACTGCTGGAAGTCCTCTTCGATTGTTCCTGTCTTCAAGAACTCTGGCGACACCTCTGACCGTTCTAACTACCGTCCTATCAGTCTCCTACCACTCTTCGGCAAAGTCTTCGAAGCCCTAATCAATACCGTGGTGGTTAACCACCTCACATCCCATTATCTGCTCTCAGACAAGCAATATGGCTCCCGCTTTACCAGATCTACAACTGATGTGCTTACGGCCATCATTGAAACTGTCTACCGAGCTCTTGAAAATAACGGGGAAGCTCGTGCCGTGGTCCTAGCCTTCTTTGCAAGCTCCAGCCTTATGGCATTACGGGTCGATTGTTTGACCTAATACAATTATTCCTGCCGAACCATGAATTGAAGGTCGTTCTCAACGGATTCTTCTCCAGTTCCTATCCCACGAACGCAGGTGTTCCTCAAGGCTCCATCCTAGGCCCCACTCTATTCCTTATCTACATAAATGACCTTCCTGACGCCATAAATTCCCAAGTTGACATCTACGCGGATGACACCACAATTTATTCCTTCCTCAAAAACAAATCTAGTGTCACTGAGAAAACTAACATGGCCGTGCGTCGCGAAAAGCACCTCCAATCGGTTGTGAACTGGGGCAGGAATTGTCTGGTCAACTTTAATGCTTCAAAAACAAAACCGCGCTCTAATAATCACCAAATAAATCCTTCCCTGCCCTCCATTAGAATGTCTGACGCTCAACTTCTCGAGAACAACTCTCTGCTGCTGCTCGGTCTCACGTTGACGGCTGACCTGAGATGGAACAAATACATTGAGTCAATTGCTTCGTCCACCGCAAGAAAAGCTGTCTCCCTGTGCCGCGCCAGGAAATTTTTCTCCGCGGAGTCGATCCTCCAGATCTACAATTCGCCCTTGCATGGAGTATTGCTGACATATATGGTCTGGAGCCCCTTCTGTTTGCCTCGGGGTTCTTGATAGGCTCCAGAGGCGGATATGGAATATAATTGTCCCTGATC
Source organism: Acanthosepion lycidas (assembly GCA_963932145.1). NCBI lineage: Eukaryota > Metazoa > Mollusca > Cephalopoda > Sepiida > Sepiidae > Acanthosepion > Acanthosepion lycidas. Next base: position 80,897,769 of record OZ010581.1, read on the forward strand.
TGGCATCTCGTCTACAGTCACTTTCTCACAGACGAGCCGTCGCCTTTCTCTGTCTGTTTTACAAATACTTTCATGGCAATGGCTCCGAGGAGCTGCATTCACTGGTTCCCAGACTTCATGAGTTCAAGCGCCCTACGAGACTGGCATCCCACTCTCACCCCTTCACTGTCGATCTCCTAAATCTAGCCGTCTCTCCTACTCCAATATCTTCATGTCTTGCACCTCTCACGTGTGGAACTCCCTTCCCTATTTCAGTTTCCCTGAGAGCTATAATCTCCAGCTATTCAAATGTAATGTCAATCGACATCTCCAGTTGCCTTGATCTATCCACTACCCTTCTCCTCATCCTTTCCTCTATCACTCCTATCTGATATTGCTCCAAGTTTTCTATAACCTTTTGCGTCCTAGTGGCTTCTCGCCTTGCTTCGGGTGAAACGCTTAAAATTGCACACACACACACACACACACACACACACACACACACACACACACACATATATATATATATATATATATATATATATATATATATATATATATATATATATATGTATATTTATGTATAAAGAAAGAACAGTAAGATATATAATCCGGTGTTCTTATAGATATTTTTATTTTTACAAAATAGTGCTCAGTGTAAATTTACAGAGCATTAACATTATAAATTAATTGATTCAAAATATGGTTTTTCCGCGGAAAAACCATATTTAAAACAATTAATCCATAATATATAACTATATATATTTTACATACAAAGAAATAATCACACATAGAATCAATCAAAAATATTAATGCGATTAATGGTGACATCCGTCACTAGAAACATAATATATGCATTAAAATACTGTTAATCCATAGAGTGAAGTGATCCCCGTCGAAACCATTGATGTCTGTAGCTTTCAGTTTATTTGATGTTAAAATGCTAGTACTTACGAATAGTCCTCTATTCATCATCAGGCATGTGTTTTTTTCCTTATAAAATCAAAAACTTGAAGACGAAATACTTGTTTGTCGACCGAAAGATGTTTTTTGAATATCTGCTATTAATGATGTTTATGAACAATCTCGGAACGTGCAAAATTTTCAAACTTTTAAGTGAGAATTTTATTTAAATATTTCTTGTGATGTGTTAAATCCACGAATTCTATTTTACAAGTGTATTCAGTTTATATGGCATGAACTAAGCATATAGTTCAATTATGTAGTGTAATGTCTTAGTAGTAGTTTTTTTTATAGGAATTTTCATGTACTGCGGATCAATAGTTTTTTATAAACATAAAATTAAATTATATGTAAATTATATGCTGCCTAAGTCCTCTCTCTAGATTCCTAGCATGCATATTTCTAGAATTTCTTGAATCTGAACCTTTTAAATATGTCATTCCAGGTGATACACATTACTTCCGATACATCGATGACATTTTATTTATCTACCCACATAAACATGATTTAAATGAGATTACTGATAGATTAAATAAAATAGAACCTACTATAGAATTTACCTATGAACTTGAGTCTAATAATTCTTTACCTTTTTTTAGACATACTACTCATTAAAAATAATAATAAATTAGAATTCAAAGTATATCGTAAACCCACATGTAAGAACGACTATTTACACTTTTACCCTCACCATGATACTAACACTAAGAGGGGTGTTATTATTGGATTCTACTTAAGGGCTCTTCGCATCTATTCAGCAAAATATTTAGATGATGAATTCAGTTATATTGAGGATACCTTTTCAAATCTTTCGTATCCAAGACAATTATTACTGAGAGATAAAAATAAAGCGTTGAAAATTCATTCATCGGCCCAAAATGACACCTAGAAGATCACTACCATAACTACATCAGTGAAAGGCACACTTTCAGCTACCCCTGGTAATTCTTTTGGTCGCATCTTTCTACCAAATAACCATTTGACCGAACGTATCTCCAATAATTTAAATGCGTTAAAAATTAAAACTACAATATTACCTACTAGAACTATCCGTAGTTTATTAAATAACACCAGCAACCAACATATTACATCCGATGCTTGTTTCTACCAAATCTTATGCAACAAATGTGTGTGAAACATGTAGGTCCGTCAAATCTCGTGTTTTCGAACATAAACGAGATATTCACCTGGGTAATTTAAACAATGCTTTAGTTGTACATACAACTAAAGCTGATCATTATTTCGATTTTGATTCTGGGAAGATTTTAAAATATATTCATAATAAAAATCTTAGGCGGATTTATGAGGCAGGCATAATATCTATCTCACGCACGGTGAATACTAGACTTGGCTTCTTTAATATTTCCCCTTTTCTAGCAAGATTAATGCTAGACAAACGTACTTATAAGTATTAGATTAAAATAAAATTCTTTTCATTTTTCATTCAAAATACTATATTTTAGGAATACGTTTTCACAACATCGCCCACGTGACGCCGACGGGATCATATTGAAACGGAACGCTGATCTTGAAAAATTTCAGTTGTCTGTTTTGATTAGTCTTACTCTTATGTCTATCGTCTTTTCATGTTGAATTAAATATAGTCGAATGTTAATTATGTTTTATGAATATATCCTGAAGATGGTCAACTAGACCGAAACGTCCGACATTGACATTATATTAACATTAAACAGGATAATAGCATATTAGGGTTTTTGTTTGTTTTTTACGTATATTTTTCTTATATGTGTGTGTGTGTGTGTGTGTGTGTGTAATAATGTCATTTTTTGACGTATTTGTAACGTCAAAAAACGACATTATTACGTCATTAATTTTGCACCAACCTAATATATATGCAGTTGATATATATATATATATATATATATATATATATATATATATATATATATATATATATATAGATATAGATATATAGATATATATAGATAGATATATAGATATATATATAGTTTTGATATATATATATAGTTTTGATATATAGATAGATATATAGTTATATATATAGTTGATATAGATATATAGATATATATATATATATATAGTTGATATATATATATATATATATCTAGTTGATATATATATAGTTGATATATATATATATATATATCTAGTTGATATATATATAGTTGATATATATATATATATATTTCTAGTTGATATATATATATAGTTGATATATATATATATATTTCTAGTTGATATATATATATAGTTGATATATATATATATCTAGTTGATATATATACAGTTGATATATATATATATATCAAGTTGATATATATATAGTTGATATATATATATATATATCTAGTTGATATATATATTTGATATATATATATATATATGGTTGATATATATATAGTTGATACATGCATATATATATATATATATATATATATAGTTGATATATATATAGTTGATATATATATATATATATATCTAGTTGATATATATATAGTTGATATATATATATATAGTTGATATATATATAGTTGATATATATATATATATATATATATATATATATATATATATCTAGTATATATATATATATCTAGTTGATATATATATATATATATATATAGGATATATATATAGGATATATATATATATATATATATATATATATATATATATATATAGTTGATATCTATATATATAGTTGATATATATATATATATATATATATATATATATATATATATATATATATATATATATATGTATGTATGTATGTATGTATATATATATGTAATGAATGCAATTTTATTAAATTTAAATGGTAAGTCTGTTCGTTATTTTTTGTATCTTTACAATTTCTTAATAAGATATTGTATATCCGGATACAAAATTGTGGATAACCTCTTCAAAGTTCATGCTCTTCATTCAAGCACTTTCATCGCTAATTATAAAAATGCTAAGATGTAGCTAACAAAACTTTAACTCTTGATAATAATTCTGAAGAGACATTTTCGCCTACATACTGAAAGAACTTGAATGATATGGGAAGCGATTCTCTTTGCATGAATATTGTTACCGTTCTTATCTTTTTTAATGAGGGGCCATAGATATTAACAAATTGATGAGCCTAGGGAACGTTTCTATTGCTTGGTTGTTGTTTTTAAGTATTTTGGGGCATGGTGGGCGTTAGGCAACTTTAATATTGACTCATTTTAATTTTTTTTATTAATTTATGTGTACTTGTCAGAAATGAACGGACAGAAATAAATAAAAACAAGTAGATATATAATTACATGTCCTCTCTACAAATACATGTACGTATGTGGGATTATACATGACTATGAGCAAATAAATGGGTTCATATGTAAATGTGTAACTAATGCATATTCATGCACACATCGATCAACATATGCACATGCTTAAAATAAATACATACAAACATACACATACATACATACACACACACTCACATATATATATATATATATTAGGTTGGTGCAAAAATAATATCGATTTTTGACGTTAAGAAATACGTCAAAAAACGAAAATATTTTTGCACCAAACTAATATAATTGAGCTCTACTCTTTTGTATCGATCTCTGTTTTTTTTTAAATAAAAATAATTACTAAGAACACGGAATTGTAAATCTTACTGTTCTTATCTTATATATATATATATATATATATATATATATATATATATATATATATATATATATATATATATATAAAACCACCGCTACTTGAATTTCACTCCGATGTAGTCATCAGCCTGGGTTGGTACTTTGTCCTGGTACTAATGGATGTTCTACATTTGTAGGATGTGGGCAAATATTTTTAGTGGATATACCCGTCAATATTTTATATTTTAGTCCATAATTGAGCAAGGTTGTAGAACATTATTATTGCCATTTTCTCCTGGTAATGTCTTAAAATTGAATTAATTCAGTACAGCTTCTACTTTCTTATTTAGTTTACTCCATTCTCTATTTGGACTCATTTTTTTCTTAAATGTATTAAGACAAGCTCTTCTGTTATGCTATTTGTTCACGTTTAAACATGTGATACCGCTGTTCGAACTGGCATTCTGTAGAACCAATATGTGATAATAGCGATGCCTTCAAATCGTACTACTCTCTTGTAGTGAATATTATGTTTTAAGCATTGTCCACTGAGGGGGATTTCCCCTTCGTTGCTATAGTTACAGTTAGATGTTTACTATTTTAAAAATTTCCATTAGCTTTTCAGTAACCCAATGCATATTGGCATAAAACTAATTTATTTTTACAGTATTTCTATTGAAGATGTTATCTAATTTATTGTCAACATGTTTATATTTAACTACAAAAAAACCCACATATGTACACGTATAATATGAATAGCACGATATACGTCATAAATTTCTTTGTCTGTGTATATGTATATATCTTTATATTTCATTAGGTAGCGACTTATTATTTCTCTCATGCAACGTTTCATTGTAATATTTGTTTAACTTTAAACAAGAGCACGAATGATCTTGAAATATATGTAGATAATAATATTATGACTGTGTCTTTATTCTAAATAAATTATTCTGGTTAAAATTACGAGTGAATAAACAAGACTGATTCTCAATATATTGAAAAAGATTTTATTTTTCAAAAAGCCGTTTACTTCTAATTTTTTACTTTTAACTATTCAAAAAAACAAAAAATAAATCTCCTTTTTTTTAAATTGAAATTTTAAAGAAATTTCTCAAAATAAAAGCTTGTTAACAATACTAATAATCGTACCAAAGGTTCATTTCTTTTCAATATTGTGACTCTAATTAAGTTAATGCATATATTTAATTGATATATCCTCATTGAAATGTTAAATATGATTAAACAGAATACGAAACTGAATTCCAAGAACATTTGTTACCATAGTAAATTCGTATGTTATTAATTATTCGTTACCTGGAAGTCAGTTTTACGGCACTGAATTCAGTAAAATACCAAAAAGTGTATTACGCAAGTTTTACCAACCAGAGTGTACTTGTTAGGGCCTTGTGTCACACTTAATCAGTTTTAAACATCTTATTTAAGAGCAATGATTTAAACGTTAAGTTTTATAAGTACAGAGTTCGATTCTGATTTTGACCTCAAATCCTGTGGTCGAAACTTAGGAAATCGATGCCGGTTCTTATGTAATCACTATCAATAGCATTATCGATATTAATCCCGATTTCAATATCAGACCTAATGACATTATTTCTTGCATTTTTACTCTCAACGCCTATTCACCAAATAAACTGAATGCAAATGCGGCTACGACATTCATTCTTCATCCTCTTTCCTTGCCGCATATCCGAGCCGAGAATTCCAACGGAACCTATTACATTTAATTTGCATCGCGCTGATTGCATTTAGCCCCACTAATCAAACCATTCCGTGTCAACGGCGCATACATTAGATTCTCGTTGAACGTAATAAACACGGAGCAAATTGTGTGACCCTCCTATGCAAATATTCAGCTCGATTTTCACATCTTTCAGAAAGAGGCAGCAAAAAAGAGTGAAGGTATTAACAAGACAATGGTTTCTATATGGGTTTGTAATATTATTTTAAATTAACTTTTTAAATTGTTTTGTCACGTTTTTCGTTTTGAAAAATGTGCGAAGATTTTTTTGTTAAGATATGTTTGTTTTCTTTTTTAACTTTGTGCTTTTAATAAATTTAAATTTCTCTATTTTATTCTTTATTATTAAACACTTGAGACGAATATTGTATTGACACTTACTTCTGGTCTTTACTGACATTTCCATCTTCAGTAATAAAATTTCCAATTGATTACCTTATTTTTTATGCAGGGGTGAACAAAAGAGAAAGGATTATCAGGCAATTTCTGTATTACATTATCGTTATAATCATCAGTTTCATGACCAAATGTGTCGGTAGTGTCATTGCGCTGCTGAACACCTAACCATGTTGAAAGCTGGTGAGGTATTTTTTCTCGTGTAGCGTATCTTGGAGAAATAGATCTGCCGAAGCCCCTGTCGTCCAGCTGAAGCTACATCCGGTGTCCTCCAATTTGAAGGATCGCCTTGGTTCTCGACAAGTGGCCGTTGATTTCATGGGAGACCATCCGCCGGTACCATTGACTTCAGTCTAGGAAAATTTCCTCCTGGCGATGCCATGTCGCCATTGCGCTGGCTGAATATATAGCTATGGCGAACAAACTAATTCATTTACAAAATATAGACTAGTTTAAAACAAGGGAGGGGTGCCTGTGACTTCTCAAAAGCACTGGAATTGACTGGAGATACAGATCTCTTAACCAGGATTAAAAAAAACAAAAAACTTTTTACTAAGTTTCTCTCTGAGGTATGAAATGAAGAACTGTCGTAATCATGAATGGATTTTTTAAAACTGTTTTTTCTCACGTTCATAAGAATTAGAACAAGTTCGAATAAATCAATATATATTTTATTAATTCCTCATCTAAATAATCAGGCCAATATTATCATTCAGTAAAAAGCTGGCCTGATAACAAATATAGAAAATGGCTTTAGTTAAATTAATGTATTAATAATAATAATAATAATAATAATAATAATAATAATAATAATAGCAGTTTTAGTCATCATATACCTAAGATCGCAGGCTTATACTCTTTCCCAATGTTTATGAAACCAATGCTGCATTATACGATGAATTATTCTTCCCCTCATAATTCAATACATTGCAATTAATTTCCATGTTACATCAAAATCCGTCTTTATCCACTTAAATCTTTCTGCGTTAGTTTAAACTGACACATTCTTTTTCTATATTATGATATATAGAACAATTTCAAATATAAACCTGTATTTGGATATTTCACTGACGTATTTGTAAAATTTTACAAGACTATTTGAAATAAAGAAAATACGAACTTTAAGCAAAATGGCGGCAATATATGGATAAAAATATATAGATAAAGATAAATATATAGATAAAAAGCGTCAGTTTAAAATGACGTCATAAGAATACAGTTTTTTTTTTAAAATAAATCCTTTCTAGATTAGCTTTATGAAATAAACATTCCTTGCAACATATGACCGTTTTATATCAATATTACTGTGCCTGAAAGAGTTAAATAGTTCCCAGCAAAATGTAGAAGAAATAGAATATATTTAATAAAGATATTTTTTTTATTTCAATCACAATTTTGAATAAAACATAAAGTCTAAAATATTTCAATTTAAATACAATCAGTATTCCAAGACAAAAAGGAATAAAAATCACATTTGACAGAAGATTTTTAAAAAAAATAAACAAAGAGACCATCAACTATAGCAAAATAAAAACTGTTTCTTTATTGAATGTTAGCGAATGTCACTACAGATGTGTGCATTACTCTCCAACAGTGACAGGAGGTCAGCCGTAACATGGTTTAAGAATCAAAGCCATACGAGTGAATCAGTTTATTAACAATGTTTTTCATACGAGCCAGCAATATCAGGCAGCATTCGCAGATAAGAGGTATGAGCCTAATAAAGCTGCCAAAAATCTATCAAAAATGTTCCTCGTTTAAATCAAGAAATTTATTTGATTCTTTCGGCACTCGAGTTGAGATCGTCGTGTATAATGCAAATGTAAGGTTTTCTTTTCTTGATAATCGCCTGCTGCATAAAACAAAAGAGCGTATACATTTTCTTGGGTGTTTTTCTTGTCTTCTGATAAGCAAACGTTATTTTTCTGATGAGATAACAGCAAACGTTATTTTTCTGATGAGAAAGGCATGAAAAAGCTTTTGCATATACCGTTTTAATGATTTAACGTCAAATCTAGTCATTTGTAGATGATTTTCAAGGATTGGCGAAGGCATATACGTTAAAACTGTAGTCAATAAACCTGTACATTCTAAGTTCTATATGTTTGTATATGCTTTGGAGGCACGAGAGATTAATGGACTGCGACTCGGATTGATGAATCGGGAAGCCGGGTTTGAATTCACTCGAGTTACATTACATTCACTGACGTGCTTATACCCTTGGAAAAGGTATAAATCCATCCCTTCTCTCCTTAGCTACAGATAAATAGCATATACAGACTGGGATATATAGCATTGGGTAACAACTCTGAATTCAAACCACCCTGGAGAAGGTTAGGCACCATCAGGCTGTATTTCCCAAGGCACACCACTTCTGATGCTGAAGCTGTCAGTATGGTGTTCCTACGACTTGAAAGAGTTACGGGAATCTTGATCGTGATATGTTTTTATACTATAGGCCAGAGCCTATAAATACTAACCTACTAAAAGCATCTTTGAAATAAGTGATCAATAAAATCAAAAGTAATTTTGGGAAAATTCTGTGTTTAATATTTTGATAAACGATGTTTCGCCAAATGTCCAACATAGCACTTCCGCTGCTATGCAGAAACTTTATCGTCTATACCAAAGTCAACATTGTCTGCTATCGACACACGTTTTCAACTCTCTGTGAGATGTCTGTTATATTGTAAATTAAATAGCGCTTAGTGCTATTTGCAAAGCAAGGGTTTATGATTAAATCAAGCTAAAACGACCGGTCCCCATTCGATAACAAAAGTTAAACAGTGTCGATCCAGGCCAGTATTAGATGGGAAACCGTTTGGGAATACCGGATACTTTAAACAACCAGATATATGCATGTATAGCTGGCCACACGTATTCGAGAGCGGCTACCCAATCCATATTGTAGACGCTTGCCCAGGCGCAGTTGTGTTTATTCAACACCCACAGATCCCACCTAGTTTATGCTGAGTAGACCTTAGTTACAGTTTCTGGGAAATAGCGTGTTATCTAGCGGGATAAACAATTTGATCAAGGTCATCACGCTCAAGCCCTCGGCCACGATGACTTGTAACTTCTGGTACAGCTATCGACGGCCCCTCAAAAGGCTTGGGTCAACCCGTGAATGGTTTTCAGGCACTTTCCAAAGGTGCCGCCACTCCCAAGTTTCCCTCCTGACATTTTCTGCCATACCCCATCTTAATTCTTTAGTTTTGTTCATTAGAAGTATTAAATATATTTCGCATTTCTGAGATGAAGCATCAATTATTTTTGCCTAGTTGACTTTCATTCTAATATCTTATGCATATTGTCACAAATCCCAATTCTTCAATTTTATTGCATTATTTACCCAGAGTAGTTTGCTGAGACATCAACGATGGTGAGATTCGAACCCAGGTCTCATGATCAGAATGCGAACGTTTTAACCACTCGGCCACGTGTGCGCGTAGATGTATAGGAGAATATAAAACAACCTGTTCTGTGATATATGTTTATTGTTTTTCGTGTGTTCTTTAGTCTGTACTGCAGAATATTTGATGAAAATCAAATTTGCGGCGCTCTTGACAAATCAACATCAGTGCCTTTTATAATTCTTTTCCCAATAAAAGGTATTTTTTTATTTTCTGAAATGGGCCAGTGCAGCTAGGACACAATGCGATAACAATATAGCAGTGGAAGCATTAACTTTTACTCGTGCTGTTATGACATTTCTGTGGATTTGTATCACAATTCCCAGTGCGACAGTGGAAGATTAAAAATCAACTGATGCCCTCGGAAACGTATTGCTAATAAAAATTTTTAAAAAATAACTAACATCCATCAAGATTTAAACTCGAAATTTGAATTTGTCGCCAGAAACTACTCTGGGTAAATAATGCAATAATAAGCATAAAAATTAGAATGAAAGACAACTCGTCAAAAATGAAAAATATTTGATGCTTCATCTCAGAAATGTGAAATATCTTATATTTAATACTTCTAATGAATAAAACTAAAGAATTAAGATGGGGTATGGAAGAAAATGTTGTATGATCTCCTCATATGCTTATGAAATTAACAAAATGGAGATAACAAAATCAAGAAAGTACAACAATCTAATTATCTGCGAAGTGTTTGAGAAGAAGACGGAAAGTGCACCACCGAAATACAAATATGCACTGAGATGGCGAATGATGCCTTCGAAAAGACAAACAAAGAAAGAAGAAAATTTTACTGGACTCTTATGCGATATCGATCCTCCTATGTGACAGTCAATGTTGGACAGACGGGGAAAAAACTTGAGGCAACATAATTTTTCTTTTTCAGAAGGATGTTGAGAACCTCAGGGACTGTAAATATGAGCAACGACGAAATTTTAGTTAATCTGAATAGTATCGCCTTCCCTCTGAACAACTCTGGTCTTCATGTCTCTTTACTGATTTCGCTTGATTATTCTACTCCAACTGCCGTACTTTCTTGACCTTACACCTTTGAATTGCCTTCTTTAATCCCTACAAATCCTCTTAATGGGGAAAATAATAACTTTCCCAGAAGCCTGTAAAAATGACTTAGACCTGCCCATCAAACAGAAAGAAGCACTGACGTAGGGTAACAGAATTATAAAGCATCTTCAAAGATGGCGAAAAATAATGGAAAAAATGCCGCATATTTTGTTGAAAAATCTATGTACAAATATATATGTATTATATTTTAAAATATTATGAAATTTTTGTTTCGAACCAATACTTTGTACTTGGTGGCTTTAAAAAAATCATTTCAACCTAAGAAAGAAAATAAAGCCACTAGGACGCACAAGGTTACCGAGTGTTAGAGAATATGCGAAAACTACTATAAGGGAAGAAGTCAATAAAAAAATAACAATCAAGACGGAAGATAATTTACATTTAAATTTTTGAAGATCAAAACTGACTGTGAAGCAAGAAGCCGAAAGAGAGTTCCACAAGTGAGAAGTGCGATAGAAAAAATTGTCAGCATAGAACTTACGCTTACAACTAGCCATTTCAACTGCAAATTGAGGAGACCTTTCCGCCAATCTAGTACTTGGATTAAATTCATCAGAACAATTACCGCGAAAGTATTTATAGAAAACACACAGGGAAGCTACATTACGGCGGTGGGAACGGTACTGAGCCGATATAGTAGATTAGGACCAATAATATTCCAAATTCTTCTTTGGATTATATAAAGCATCTCTAAATAGATAACAGGAGCACAATTCCAATTGTGGCAGCAATTTTCAATATCATATTCTTACAGATCATTCTTTATGATAATTTTGTTTAAAGTTGGACAGATTTTGACATCGCAACCTCTGTGTAATTGGCATATGGGAATATCGCTTAGAGATTTATCGTATGCAAATTAGATAGGCAAGTATAAATAGGGAAGAACTGTCAAATATAGGGGCTATGCCTAGCAAACCAGTTTGCTATTCAGGACAAGGAGAACTGTACTAAGACTACTACAAAGAGAGGAGAGATCCAAAACATAAAAATGCATCGCCGATAAGATCGTTAAATTCGCTGGACGACCCAGAACACATAGAAACATGGACAAGAACTTTTGCCGCATTTGAAAGAGTAAAAAATTATGAGACAAAGACTGACAGAGGGAAGAAAGAGAAAACGGATTTATTTCTTGCTACCGCTGAGTGAGAAACTGAAGAAAATTTCGCCAATGTGTTGCCCAAACGAATTACAAGAAATGACATTTGAAGGAATTATTAAAATTATAAAAAAAAAGAACATAAGACCACAGGAAAGATTGGTCCTTGCTGAAAGAACCAAGTTTTTAGAGACAAGACAAGCATTCGATGAATCCATTATACAACACTTGCATAGATTGAAAGAACGAGCCAAGTATTGTGAATTTGAAAAAGTGGGAGCTCGGGAAATGACTACAAAAGAGGAATAAATCCTTCTCAGACCAAGACCAAAACCTCAAAAGAAAAATACTAGAATGTCTACAGGATAGTAGGATGAGTTTGGAAGCTAGCGTCGAGTTTTTACAAAAATTAGAGTTGATTAGAGAATTTAATCAACAAAGTGAATTCGGGATGTACAGGACGAGCACGAGCAAATCCATAATTAAATGTAAATATTCCAGCAAAAATCACGAGAGAGAGAAGTACAAATGTCCAGCTCTAGGAAAAGTAAGCTCAAATTTAAAAAAATAAGATCATTTTCAAAACGTATGCAAATACGAAAAGAAAGTAGACTACAAACGGTACAAACCGCCACCGAAGAAGCTGAAATATTTACAATACACAAAAAAGAAGTAGAAATGGATAAATGGCCAAATATTTAACATGCAAACGAAGTCACACTGATACCAAAAACTTTCTGGATAAAATTAGGACGAACTAAATTAAAAAATTAAAGTAATTTAATGCAATGTCTATAAAAATAATGAATACATTCCAAGGCAATTTTAAAACAGACAAGCGTTTTGAAATAATTCCCATTACAGTTGTAGAATGCGAAAATGTTCACGGATTACTAGGAATTGATGTATTAAAAGTAATTACAACGAGACTAATCAATTCCATGGAAGCCAAAGAGAATGAAATACGATTATTGAAAGGTTATAAAGCAAGCATTCAACTAAGAAAAAATGATCACTCAAAATATATAGTCAAGAAAAGTTCCAATTCATATCCTACATTTGGTAGTAACCAAATTAAACACAATGATACAACAAGGCATACTAGAATGTGTACATCAAGGTAGTAACTATTGGGCGTCAGCGATAGCAGCAATAAAGAAACATGACGGAGATTTAATTATTTGCGGTGATTACAAGATAGTGGTAAATCCCCAGATATGTTCAGACATTTTTTCCTTTCCCAAATATCGAAACTGCTAGCAAAAATGGAACGCTTTGCAAACATTGATCTCACGGCAGCATACATCCAAATAAGAAATTAACGAGAAATTCAAGGAAATCATCGTAGGCTGACTAAAACTGACTCGTCTGCTATTTGGGATAAAGACTTCGCTCCATATTTTTCAAAAATCACTTGAAAGAGTCTTATTAGGAAAAATAAAAAAAATATAATAATATACCTGGACAATATATGTGTAGGGGCAAGAACTAAAGAAGAATTAAAATATAAAACAGAGCAAATTTTAATGAGATTAAAACGGCAGACATGACTGTAAACAAAGACAAGTGTAATTTTGATTGTAAAAAGATATTTAGGATATAAAATATCAAAAGAAAGCATATCATTTGACGATAGAATAACAAAGAAAATAAAAGAAATAGCTGCTCCAACAAATAAAAAAAGAAACAGAATTCTTTTTGGGGATAATAAATCTTTATAGTAAATACATACCAATATACAGCGACATAATAGAGACATTTGCAAAATTACCCAAAAAAACAAACAATGAATTTAACTGGACACAAAAGCAAACTATCGGTTTTGAAATACTAAAGAAAATACTGAGGAACAAATGAATAATAATTTTTTTTGATTCCCAAAAAGAAGTAACGTTAACCACAGATGCGAGTGAAAAGGCGATCGCTGCTAGTCTATAAGGTTGGTGCAAAAATAATGACGTAATAATGTCGTTTTTTACGTTAAAAAATACGTCAAAAAACGACATTATTACGTCATTATTTTTGCACCAACCTAATATTACAAGAAGAACACCCAATCATGTACATATCATAAAGGTTAATGTCAGCAGAAACTAACTACTCGGATACTGAAAAAGATGCACTAGCGATTGTATGAAGCATGGAAATATAACGAAACTTTTTTGATAGGAAAATCATTCTTATAAAATCGGACTACAAACCATTAGAATTCATATTTAACGCGAGAAAAGAATTGCCAAAATCATATCGTCAAAGATTTCAAGATGGGCAATAAAAATCATGGCATTCGATTTTGAGATTGTATACGTAAAAGGGGACACTATCCCTCACGCTTTATCAAGATTAAAGTTCAAGAATGAAACAAGAAAAAACAGGAAAATGCTGAAGATAACGTAATACACTAGGTATAAACGAACTTTCTTCCTCTAAATAGCCTCAAAATAGTAAAGAAGTAAGACCCAATATTAAGCAGAATAGTAGAGAGAATAAAAAATAATATATGGAGCAATTGCTAGATGGCAGACCAACCCTTAAAAAACGAAGCACAAACTAACCATAGAAAATGGCATAATATGCAGTGGGGATATAATAGAAGCTCTACAAATACTGAGACGGGACATATTAAAAAGCGTACATGATGACGTCCATAGTGGCTTAACATCAACACAAAAGAAGACTAAAGTTAAAAGCCTGGCGGCCAGGTATATTCAAAAGATTTAGAGGAATACATTAGCACATTCCTAAAATGTTCAGAAATAAAAAAAAAAATCTCCAAGCAAGCAAAAATCCACTCATGGCCCAAGGAAGCAGGGGCATGGGTTAGGGTCTACGTGGATGACGCAGATATAAAAAATAGAGGAATGTTCTTAGTATTAATGGACTCATATTCAGGATGGCCAGAGGTTATCGGAGTAAGAGACAGAAAAACCACCGCAATAAAGTACTAAGAACTATATTCTCAAGTAATAGAGTACCCAATACAATAGTCACCGACAATGCACCATAAATTTGCGATGAGAACTTACATGCGTGGTTGAAACAGATTGAATGCATCCCATACGAGACACCACTGTATCATCCACAGTCTAATGGCACTGCGGAAAAAATGTTACAAAGGGTAGAAATGGGATTAAATGCATTCTCACCATTTAATGAAAGTCTAGAAACATATCTACCGAAAATACTCATCAGTTACAGATCCATTCCACACGCAGAAAGAAAACTTATAGGAAGAAAATTAGAGCCCCCATAACTATGTCTTTTGCAATGAAAGAAAAGGTATGGTATAGAAAAAATAAAGAGTCTGATCCAGCAGAAACAAATTTCCTGATACAAAAATGACACAACACGGCTATACTTGAGAAAAGGGACAACATATACCGGCACATGCAGATCATTTAAGAAGCAGAAACGAACTGGATGACGTAAAAATGGAAGAGCAAGAACAAGTAGAGAATAGAAAATTATAAAAGTGAAACAGAGCAGGAAATGGAAGACAGTGAGAATGAAAAGACAGACGAGTATGAAAAAGAAAATTAAAAGAGACTGAGATCGCTATTGAAAAGAAAGCAAGAAAAACAAGAGGAAAGAAAAACAGTACGAAAATAATCAAGAATAACAAAAGAAAAAAACAAGGGTATACAACCTTTCTGATTGAGGAAGATGTATTAGGTTGGTGCAAAAATAATGACGTAATAATGTCGTTTTTTGACGTATTTTTAACGTCAAAAAACGACATTATTACGTCATTAATTTGCGCCAACCTAATATTACAGTATGCAAATTAGATAGACATGCATAAATAGAGAACAACTGGCGAACATAGAATCTATGCCTATCAAACCCGTATGTTATTCAGGACAAGGAGAACTGCTCTACGACTGCTACTATACAGAGAGTTACCCAAAACTTAACAGATTGAATTTTCTGAGGAAAGATTTCAAGCAACGATTTTCTGACGAAACTTAGGATAATACGAATGTGATCGAAAATCCTTTCACATGTGATGTATTCTCAAACACACACTGCTTATAATTTATGAAACACGCTTACTTTACATCGGAATTGATATTTAAAATATCGAGCTAGAATGAAATAAAAACAAAATTCATTCTGGTATTAAGGATTAAACAATTTCTTCATAAGTTGGCATAATACATAAAACTTATGGGCTACATATTCATGACTGTTGATTTATAATTTAATAACACATATAGGAACCATTTTCAATATCTTAATATATACTATATGTATTGTGTACAGGCGGAGTATTGTTTCCATCTTTGTTGTTATCAAAATGTTTCAGCCATTGTGCCCTCCGGTTATAATCAGGTAATTGTCGGTCAGGGGAAAATTTCAGGGAATTTCGAACTGAACTCTTTAATCTGCAGCGGTAGTTTGCTCTTGTTGTGTTGTCCATGTCTGGAGATAGGGCATTTAGTTTTTACTTAGTAATTTACAGTTATTGCTCCCCTCATTCCCACTGAGTCCAAGCACACACTACCCGGACATGGGTTTAAATTCTCTTTTACCAAATTCTCAAAACAACTTTTTAAATACACTAGGCTATTCTGAGTGGAAAACTTCGAACTGTTGACAAAGATGCGCGTGTAAATAATGAAAATAATAATAACGACTCATTCTAGAAATTCAGACAGAAATGAATGTTTATTACTCAGAGTAATTTCCAGAAATCGAAACGTTTTTATACCACAATGAATGTTTTATAAAATTCTATTTTGTCCATCCCATCAAAGACGTTACTAATTTGATTCAGAACAAATTATGAAATTGTGCAAATCAGTTGTAGGATTTGCTGATACTTGCTCTCTATGGAATACAATATTTTATTTTAGGTTTTCATTTGCCTAAATAATCATTTAACGAATTCCCAAGTCATAAAAACGAATAAAGAGTAATAAAAAAAAGAAAGGGTTGCAATTTAATGGAGTCGATGAAGGAATTAATTAAACCAAAAGCGATTTCACTTTGAGGCAAGGTCTTCATCATGACGACATTTTTATAATTTTTACTTTGAATTTATTACAATAAGCGTCTTTCTGATGGCTATTATGCATATTGTTTTAATATGAACATTATTTTATTTATAATCTTTCATGTATTATTAAAATTCCAAATTTAGAATAATAATAGCTACTACTCAGAACTATAATATCTGAAAGAAAATAATGACATGATAGAATTTATAAAAGCTAATGTAACAGACATAGTAAAGACCTGTAACAACTGATAAAGACATCCTCGTAAAGGAATTTTAGAAATTTGAAAAATATAGGAGACTGGAAATAGAAGTTGAAAGAATGCGGCTTTTAAACACAAATCTATTCCAATAATAAAGGGACACGTTGAATGATTAAAATACTGATAGACATATAAAAAAAATATGAAAATCTTCATTATCTGTGATCCAAAGATTAGGATCATGGGTACTCCTAGATTACTCAGCAAGATTTTGTTAACGTAATATGTTCAATAGCTTTATAAGAAAAATACTTTACCTAAAGTATCGGGGAAAACACTTTGTAATGAATTGTATCAAAAAGCAAAAAAAAAAAAAAAAAAAATGAAAATAATAATAATAATCCAGACGCGGTTACAGACGTAGGACCTGTAACAATTTTATGGGATTTTACAAAGACAGAACAATCAAAGCTAATCGCCCAGACATTGTGATCAAAGGTCACAAAAACAAAATTTGCTTTCTTATTTACATGACAGTCCCTGTCAATTGTCATGTATCTTTAAAGATGACTATGACTGCTATTAAAAAAACAATGATCTTGAAGTCGAAATTTAAAAAATATGGCACATGAAAACAGTTGTACTTGGAGCCGTAAAATGTGTGTGATCTTTATTTTTGTTTTTTTGTTTTTGTTTTTTTGTTTTTTACCAATAATGATCAATGGAAGATGCCATGAGGCCATTTCTGAGCTTAGGTCTCTGATTGGGGACCGGAAAGAAACGTGTATACAACAGAAACTCAAGAAATAATAATAATATTTCCATCATGCAGGGACAGGAACTCAGAATTTGTTGAGGAAAAATTTGTCAAGTGTTATTTCAGTCTCTGTGAATCATTGGCTAAAGTTGGATAAAGTTTCGTCTTTTTATTTATTTATCATACTGCAAGGATATCAGAGCCACTGGAATGGTTTAAAGGAAGATTCAGGGATTAAATGGAACTATTTTGCCGAAATCACCGTTGAAAACAGCAAGAATACATTGGTATGAAAACAACAGAAACAAAAATTATGCCATAAAATATGTCACCTATTCAGATGGCATATTATAATGCGTATATTGGATTCGTAGAGTAATGGATAGCAGCTCGGATTGAGGAATCGGAGAACCGAGTTCGAATTACAATCGAATCCATTTCATTTACTTACGTGCTGATACCCTTGGAAAAGATATGAATCCTCTTCTTCCCGCCTCAGATATGAGTAAATAGCAGGGCCGACCAGGTTCTATACCCTTGGGTGGCAACTGCTCTACCGCAGAAAAAAATAGCAACCTACTGTGGGAAAAATCTGCCTTGTCAGTCATGTAACGAAAAGATAGATGATCGCTTAAGCGTGTATCCCTTATAGCACGTAACTGACTGACTGATATTTCCACACCAAAGTCAGATTTTGTGCGTACTACTTTGTAGCAGCCGCGGGAACACTATTAATACTAATGATGATGATGATAGAAGCTGAGATAATTATATAACAAGCAAAACATTAATGAAACTAAAATACAAATAACAACATTAGTAACGTGCAAAAATCGTGTAATGTCCCTTGTTATTGGAAAGCTAAAGATTAACTTAATTTTGTCATTGTTCCAATAATTTAGCTATATTATATATATAGCCGGGAGAAGTTATTTTCGCCCTAACAATGGATTTAACTGAAAATCTAGGATAATGAAAGTATAAAAGCGAAAATGGAAAGATTAATTTTCTACAATGTAAAATTGAATTACAAATGTTCTTGTCGACTCTCATATTCATTTTTAGCGGACTTTTGATTCGTATAAATTGTGCTATTCTTTCTACCCTTTAAGTTTGCACACTGCAGTATATGGATGTAACTATTATCAAAAACAGAAGTCGATTTTCACCAAATAATAAAACGATGTTCTATTAAACAAACACGTCAATAAATTTAAAAATTTTAAAATTCCTGTTTTAAACTTTAAATGGTCGTTAGCAAAAGAAACATCCCACGATGCAATATACAAATTGGAGACGGCAAAATCAAGCAAGTACAGAATTGCAATTATCTGACAATAGAGAACAGATGATGTGACACGGAAATGCGAAGACGAAAAGCAAATGATACTTCCTAATATATGAAAAAGGATTAGGAAACAAGAAAGTTTTGCTAGAAACACAGAAAATATTGTCGAATTGCTATATCATAATATAATTCAATCCTTCTATACGGTCTTGGATGATGGACAATTTCCTCACAGATGGGGAAGAAAATTTAGCATTATCGTTCTAAAGAAGAGTGCAGAATGACATAAACCGGTATGTTGGTAACAAAAAAGGTTTTAAGAAAAATAAACTGAGAAAAATACAGTTATATTTTCTGGGCCACCTTAAGAGGGCAGAGTACTTGGCAAATTTGATGCTCACATGACATTGTGAAGTCAAGAAGAGCAGACAGAAACGGCGGGATTGTGTAAATGGATGGGGAAAACATGAGCGTGAGAAATTGTAAGGTGATAAATATTACGTGAAGGAAATTGTGGAGAGTCATGGTCGTCCATTTCATAAATGGCCATAGCATATAGAAAACTTTCTTGTTTACTGAGGTGAAAAAACGAGAAAGTGATTAAAACTTTTGCGTCAATTTAGCTCCTTCTTTCAGTGATGCTTTGGAATAGTAACAATAATTAATTAGTAGTCTTCATGTCATCTACCGAAATAGCTTTAGTCGTAGAATATTAGACTAAATTTATCAGACTCGGTGCTTAAGACATTGCGCTGGCATATATATTTGGTATATATAAGTTGAGTTGGAAATCTTGTCTCGAACTCTGTTTAGCACTGGTGTCTCAAATTAAGCGCAGAGACAGGCGAGCATCGAATGGATTCATCCCATTGGCAAAATAGACATTATATAATAGGTTTAAAAATAGGATTTGGTGCAGTAGAATCGTCTCAAGAAACTCTCAGCTAATTGTAATAATTTCGAGAGGCATTTATTTTATTTTTTTTTTTTTTGCAGTGGAAGTGGAGAATTTGGCATATGCAATATTTTGGAATAAAACATACGATATTTCTAAAGAAAGAAAAATAAATAGACATTTTCGCTCCTAAAATCACTAGCAAAGTCTAGATTGCATATAATTTACACATACACACACAAATATATATATATATATATATATATGTTTCATGGTTTCCCAAGTCGTTAGGCGCGTATGGCAAATGGACTGATTATTACAACTGTTCAAAAAAATTGGGTTCCATGGGAGGAACGCTAAATTATATGCAGATTCAAAACACAAAGTTAATATAAACCTAATATATTATTGGGGTGTAAATTCAAAATATAGACTGAATGGAGGGAGATATTTGAAAAAACAAAGCAAAAATATCGAAAAATACAAGAATGATGCAAACTCAAACATTATACATATTTTGTACATATTTTTCCGTTGAAAAAAAAAAGCAAGATTTGTTAAAGAATTATAAATCGTAAGGAGCAAGCAATATGAATAAAAAGGAGTGAGTAGCCGCTGTGGATTTTTAATATTGTTCATAAATAATCTTTATGTTTCAAGGGAGTAACGCTGTACTTTTTAAGTTAAATCTTTTTTTTTTTTCCAACGGAAAAAACATGTACCATATAAACTTTAAGCTTGCATCATTCTTAATAATTCGTAATATCTCCCTCCATACATTCTATATTCTAAATTTACACCCCCATAATATATTGGGTTTATATTAACTTTGAGCTTTGAATCTGCGTGTAATTTAGCGTTCCTTGCATGAGACACAGTATTTAAAAAAAAACAAAAAAACAATTGTAATAAGCGGCTCATTTGCCATATGTGCTTGAAGACTTGGAAATTCTTGAAAGTTTAAGTTGCATTACAAACGCAAGTATATTTATTAATATATATTAATAGCTCTGTTTAACTACATTGAGAACTGTTTTGTTGGCACCATAAATTAAATAAATCGTTATTTGCTTATCTGCGTATGCATGCTATTGCGTATGCATGCTATTGCATCGATAAACAGTTGCTAATATGGCGTTATTTAGTTTATATTTACACTCATATCTACATCTCTTTATATATATATTGTGATGTTGGGTTTGGCAAGACACAACACAACTTCATAGGCAGTCGAGATAGTAGTACTTAATACTCAGCTAGACAAGTCACTGAAATTGTATTATCTTCTACCCCTAGACCATTACCCAGGTGTCTACTTATCATGAATGGATCCCTCAAATCATGACAGGAGGGCTCTTACCACACCATCTCCCCTTTTGAGACTTAGAAGTTGTTTTTTTTTCTTTTGGGGTTAAGATTTAACACTTCTGTAGGCTGTCACTTCTATTTACCGAAGCGCGTGGTTTCCGGAGCTATGTGGAGCATAGGTACCTCGAAAACGTCAGATAGAACGGCCATCAGCTCCTCCTCATCTTAGATAATCTGTTCGTCCGAGTAACACTTTCTTTTTTGATTTAGATGTCTTTCATGCACCAATGTAAACCTTTTTATCATGTATAACAACTTGCCGGTACTTCTCTCGACTACCCCATCTTCCCAGCATTCCTTTCATTTTTTGTAAGTTCGAAAGAAGTTTATTTTAGTTCTAGAACTTGGATTCTTGAATTTAAAAAAATTCTGACCATTGGAAAAAACTGTCGACAACGATTGGGTAGTAAACACCATTTATCGGTCCCGCGAAATCGATGTGTAATCTCAACCTCAGTGTTTCTGTGGGATTTAATAGTGGGATTTAACTGGTGGTAATTTTGCTCCCATGACACGCTTTTACCAATCTCTCTGGGTCAGTCAACATAGCTGCGCATGAGGGATTTCATTCTAAAGATACCCAAATGACCTGTATGAAATTCTTGGAACATCCTTTCCTGAAGAGATGCAGGTACTAGCACTCTTTCACCATACATTAAAACCTCATCGCAGACTGAGAAAGTATTGTTACCGAAGGTTTTCGATTTACTTTTATTTTTTGTTCTTCAATTTCCACCTTACTTGTTTTTTTCCCTATTAAAAGTATCCACCTGATCTTTTATTTTAATTTCATCCAGCGTCACTAGTAGATCACGTACGGTATTGAAAAGAACATTCTTAATTTAATTATCACCTCTTAGCGCTGTAATTACCGTATCTTCTAAATATCCACATAATTAAACCATCTGCGTGACTTGACTTTTTTGATGGCCGGAATTCCATTTTAAAATCATAATTCAACAGAATTGTCCCCGATCACAGTAGTCGATTCACTGTATGTATCAGGATACCTTTTTTCGACCCCAAAATAGATAACAATGGACAGTGGTTCGTCTGTAATGTGAATCTTCTACTGGGGATGAATTTGTGACATTTTTCACAGCAAAAACTGTTCAGAAATTACGGCACTGATACAGTAATTTTTAGCGTCGCTCTCCACGATTATTTCTAATTTCGGATGAAAATGGAACAGAAACAAGTCTGATGTTTGGCATTCGGCAGTTCAGTTCTACTTAGTCTTTTTTTTAGTAAGTTATCTTATGGCGCCCGCAAAAAATGAATTTTTTGAATAAAAACATAGTAATTTCCGAAACCTAAAATTGCTTGTAACGATGACACATTTATTGGGGAGAGCATATTTTTAATCGCGTTCGTTTTGTTTAGGTTTGGCTTCCTACCATTTTCATCGATCGTTTGGTCCAAATATTTAATTATTGTCATGAAAAATTTGTATTTCTCATAAATCGATTTCAACTCGTGTTCGTTAATTCTTTTCTCATTTATGTGCTGAATATGCTGCTCTTGATTTTCACTTTTTATTAAAATGTCATTTAATCAACGATCACTCAACATTGTGTCCATTACTTCCAGGAAAATTCCAGGTGCTACCTTAATTCTGAAAGGTAATTTGTCAAACTTGTGGGTATTGACTGTTAACAGTTTTTAACCTTCGTCAACATGGATTTGTTAATATGCGTCTGACAAGTCCAACTTTAAAAAGTGCTTTCCACTATTTAACTTTGTGAAAATTTCTTCTGGGTTTGGAGGATGTAATTGTAATCTTGTAGGCAATCATTCAGCCCCGTAGAGAAATCGCTACAGACATGGATTTTGTTATTTTTCTTTTTTTATGTAGACGTTCGAAGAGGCCCAATCGCTATATTTCACTTTGGAGATCATACCCATATATTCCAAGTGTTTTAAATCCTTGTTTATCGTCTCCAGAGCTGAAAAAGTCATATTCCTCTTTCGTGTAAAAATTGGTATTACATTTCCTGGAATTTAACGTTCAGGTTTGTGCCTCTTCCTAACCTTCTAGAAAAAAATTCTGGAAATTGATTTTAACAATTTTTTTTTTATAGCCTTTCAGAGTTACGAGAAGAGACATTCACTTTCAAAAAAAATAATTTATAGGCAAATCCCATAAATTGAACGGTTGCAGCCAATCTGTTCCAAACAAGTTATAAGTTCTTACCATCATGAATGCGCTAGCCTTCATCGTTTTCCCATAAAACGACGTGAACTCACCTTTAAATTTAAATTTCTGCCGAATAATGTCGCGATCAATTTTGGTGGGGTAATATTAATATTGGATTACCGGTTCTATACCCCGTTTCTTTGTTTATAATATTCAAATCTGATCCTGTGTCTAGCCGAAACTTTGTATACCCTGTATTTATTTCTACGGTTATAAAATTTTCTTTTTTTTTTTTTCACTCTTGTTTACGTTGTCTGTCGTCGACGCTATGTTTACATTACACTTGAATTTTTACATTTTTTTACTTTTGATTTTAGAATGCGAACTCTTGTGTTGGGCAGTATACTGATCGGAAGACAGAGACACGGTGGAATAATGGATAGTTCAGATTGAGGAATAGAGTTGAGTTCGACTTCCAGCCGGATCCATTACATTTACTTACACTTGGGGATTCTAGGAACATTCGCATTAAACATTTTTGTCGTAGGATAACACGCCTTGGGAATTTCCGCCGTAGAAAACTTTGCAGTATAGGATTTTTGTCGTAAGAAATTTCGCTGCATTTTTTTTTAATATCTATGTTGTCATGAATTTCAGAGAAACATTTGATCTTAACGTTTATTCCAACTTAATTTCAATAAAAACAAAATAAATAGAATAAAATATGTATTTTTTTTTGTTTTTTCCTTAGTGATTTTATAATTTTAAACTTAATATAGACTAAATTTAAACTTTAAAACGGGTAATTTTTATTTTCAAATTTTATCGTATAATTTAATATTTATTAGTTAGAATAAATTCTATTTTAGTCTAATCCCAACATTAAATCATTAAATAATTATTATAACATTAGTTCATTGTCAAGTTTTTTTTTATTCTCCTATACTTGTATTTTGATTGGTCATTGCAGCTTATGTAACAGCGTTTCCTCTTCAAGGGATGGTTGATTAACCTTATAAAACCCTTTATTCTACATTCAACACCATCACTTGATTAGACACCAGAAGTTTTGAAAAAAATGAATCAATATTTTTGTAATGGTTTTATAACATATTTGTTATAATTTTCTAATAAATAATATATATATATATATATATATATATATATATATATATATATATATATATGTATGTATTGCGCGTTGTCCTATTGGTTACAAAGATCTTACATCTTATCGTTAGAGGTCAACTGGAATTCAAGGACGGTGTTTTATACATTATCTTGCTTTGAGTAGAGATTCCAAACTATTTTGAGACAACAGAATTTGGCATTCGGCCTAGCCAACTGCTGTTGGGTGTCAGTATTGGTCTATATTGACATTTATTGCAGACTATAAAAAGAATCTTCGCATCTGATATTTGAACCTACGCGCGCTCACATATGCGCGCATAAATAGATAAGCAATTAGATATAAACAGTGTATAATAGATAAATATGAGAAGTTATATGTATGACTTATCCTTATAGATTTGAGTGTAAATGCACCTTTGCATTGATGCATACAAATTATGCACAGGCCTAATTTATCGTGATGGTCAGCAAGTGTATTTAGCAAATCTTTTCGCTGGGTTGGTGGATTTGATTCTAAGAATATCTCAGGAAGCAGGATTTTACGACGAATATCGAAACTTAATAAATAACTTCAAATTGTCCAGAAAGTCGCTGAAAAAATGTTTACATATATACTTCATGCAGGAAATGTAGCAAGTATTGTCAGAAATATGTTTTATATTATAGGTTTTAACTGTTTTCAACTGTAATTTAGTATTGAATTTTTCAACAGAAATAAATATCCTGTTCAGACGGATCAGATATATGTTGCTTTCATCCGTTACAGAATTTTTTTTTCATCCATGTAAAAGAATCGTTTAACCTAATGTGAGTGAAATTGTTTCTTTTTTTCTCATGAAAGACTGATGGATAACGTCGTGTAAAAGTCCAACATTCAAAATCTGCTGAGTATTTATTTAAGCTGACACCAGTTTTAAGGCGAGAACATTAGCACCAAAAATATTTAAATAACTATAACTTCCACAGAAGTTGAATACGTATCATATAGATAAATCAATGTTATTGTAAAATTTAAACCAGACAGTTACGTCCACGAAGAATTACTGTCAAATACTAATTGGAGGAAAAAAAAAGATTTACCATTCTTATAGAAGAATTTCGACAGAAGTAGTAATCACATGTATTTACTGAACTTCATCAGGTGTATGTCGATCCGGTTAACCTTCAGTGAATTCTAAACTGAACGCTTTATTTAATCTACGGGAATAAACTGTTGTCATTCCACTGCACATGTCTCGGGATATCTCGCCTAGTACATATTTATAGCTTTGTTAAGTTATTGCTCACCCCGTTTCAACTGAGTCCATTACACACTGCCCGACCCAATAATTAAACTCAGAATTACTATATCACCAAATTTCATGAACCAACACTTCATTGGCCGAAAACACTGTGCCAATACTCAACATGTAAATAATATAAACAATGATAAATTCAGAACACAACTGTGTTAAAATTACCAATTATTTATTAGGTATTTGTGTACTTACTTCCGTAACAATATATTATTACACCTATCGGGCGGAATTTAAGCTAGCTCCTGCGGAGGGCTCTTGATTTAGGCCTTCATCACAATAGATTAGGATTAGGATGATTAGATGCGCTAGGCAACAATAAACTACAGAAGAACTCAAAATTGATCGCTGCATTTAAGTATTGCATTAATATTTAAGCTTACCTTTTAAAAGTTCAAGAATAATTCTTTTGCCGCCACTTGATTTAAAGACAGTTTGATGTGTGTTGGTCCTTAATTTATTTATATTTTTTTTTTTTATTTCATGGGTGACTTTTGCGTGATTTCACAATTAATTTCGATTATTCCCAAATTTATTTCCTAGTTATAAAAATTGTTATCGTACAAAAAAATTCGTCGCAAAAAAATCCCTTAAAAATCGTCGGAAACAATCGCTGTAATGAAAAGTTGGGAATAAAAAATGTTAGGATTGTGGATCTGGATTCGGCATGGAATGTTTCTAATTTGCTTATGGAGTCGACCTGATTCTAAAATGAGATGATATTTTGGGCTACAGCCTCTAAGAGTAAAGTTTCAAAAACAGATAATTTTATTTTGAAATATTTTAATTTAAAAACAATGATTTTTTCATTTGAACATGAGCTATTGAAAGTTAGCGTTGTGTCCCTTTAATTGTTTTTATCAGCAGAAGTCAAGATGGTAGAATCCGAAAACAATCACAGTCATGACAACTTGCGAATCAAATATTTCATGATTGTGAGTCCGGATGCGGGGCGGAATCTTTTTAATTTGCTCACGGAGCCGGCCCGATTCCAAAATGGTATATGTTGGGCTACGGCCTCTTGGAGTAAAGTTGAAAAAGTATGTCACACTGGCATTCGCGTTTATTATATAGATTTATTTTATTTGAATGTGATATTAGTTTTTATTTTATATCTTATGGCTGACCGCTCCAATCCGACGATGGCAGTCTAATAGGGCGACTAGCCAATCCCTGTTGCAGACGACTGCTCGAGCACATTTGTGTCTTTTTAACAAACACAGACTTCACCGGTTGTTTATACTGTAAGTATTCTTTAGTTAGAGTTTCTGGGAGAGCGTGCTTTATCAGGTGTGATCAACAGCCTGTACATGACCAGTACGCTCAAACCGACAGCCACGATGACTTGGGACTTCGGTATAGCACAATAGTTCAGTCTACCCAGTTTCACTCAAAAGGCTTGGGTCAACCGGTGGTATGGTTTTTAGGTACTTTCCAAAAGAACTGAACACTCGGATCGCCTCTCCCAGACCGATAACATCAAAAACGTCTGCATCCTGAATAATCGACCATGGTGAGCGAATGTTCTACCACTCTTGCCCCACATCTATTATTTATATAATGCTGTATTAAAAGTCTTATATTAAACATCTTATTTAATAAATTCTGTATCAGGCGTTTGATAGCAGGTGTTGATTAGGCATCAATAATTTTACCTTGATACACACATCGACAAGAATATCGGCTACCGAGTTGGTTCCGCTGACCAAAACATTGGCTAGATGTACTGACTGTAGCGTCGGCTTCAGCTTTGAATTCAATTTTGACTCTCTTCTAGACTAATTGCCAACCATGGTTAGAGTCATATCTTTCCTGCAATTCAACCTATCGCTGGGTTGTGGACGAAAAGATAGATTAATACCTTTTCTCAATGACCTTTGAGAGTAAGTGGACGAAATAATCATGCAGGAATTTCAACTATATTTGCTGATCCCACTTGCGGATATAATCTTCGTAATAACTTTAATCTCTTTATCATTCTTTATAATGCTATAGGTTATGTTGTAAATTTAATGTTTGCTTTGATTTTATACATATTTAAAACATGTCAAGCCCAAAGACGTTATTTTTACAAGTTATCAATTCGACCGAACTCATTATCTATACTTGAGAAGATTAAATAACAAAATATTGTATATAAGTTTGAGATTTAACTGTACGCTTCGAGGCCCTCGGGGGTTTCACTATCTAGTTATTTCTGTAGACATCGCATTCGTTAGATTAAAATAAAGTAAGAATTACCTAAGAAAGAATATTGTACAATGTTACAGTGTAAGTTGAGTCAACAGGAAAACATGAATAT
Source organism: Acanthosepion lycidas (assembly GCA_963932145.1). Taxonomy (NCBI): domain Eukaryota; kingdom Metazoa; phylum Mollusca; class Cephalopoda; order Sepiida; family Sepiidae; genus Acanthosepion; species Acanthosepion lycidas. The sequence continues at coordinate 80,926,453 of OZ010581.1, forward strand.
TATTTTCCTCATGCTAGAGGGCTTCGTAACTTGACATGGACAACGTGAGCAAAAAAAGAACATGTTTTTCTTATTTAATTCGGAACCTTCTTTGCTCCTTCAAGCTTTGCTTTATTTGCCAAAGTGCACAATGAAGAAGACGAAAAACCCCTAAAAGTTCTAATGACAACGTTCATTCACTTCATGAACAACAAAGAACATGATGAGCCCCAAAGGTATGTCAACATATCAAATTATGACAAGAGAAAAAAACTTCATATTTCGCCAATGTCATGTTTCTTGCATGAAGAAAACTGCAGGAATTTTGTCCATGAATCGTTTCATATTGATATCTATCTGAACCTATGTTTACATCAAACTACGTATGAAAATCTGTGTGTTCCTTTATATATATATATATATATATATATATATATATATATATATATATATATATATATATATATATATATAAACATGCAACTATTATATGTATAATGGTTTTAGATACATACATTATATATATAATTTTTGCATGCATATACCTATTATTAATACATACATATAAACAAACACACACACATATACACACACATACAGACACACATATACACACACACACACACACTGGACTTTCCCATCAATTTCAACAACCAATTTCCTAGAATCAGACACAAATCAATTGTTTATAGTGTTGAATCCTTCTGCAGAACCAAATTGAAAACCGAATACAGAGTGCCCCAAACAACCCTCAACAAGATTCGAATTAAGAGTAGTCCTTTTCCTAGGCAAGAACCCATAGCTGAGAGGAGACGAGGAGGATTGCCAAGGTTATTTTGATTAGGCTGCAATACGAATTAGTCTTTCCGATTATTCAATTACTCCACTGTGCCTCAGTGATATATAGTTTTTTACATACATACATATATCATATAGTGCATATATATTTATTTTCTACATATATAGATTTATTATATATTATGATAGATGTATGTATGTAAAAAAAACTATATATCATATATATCATATATATATATATATATATATATATATATATATATATATATATATGTAATAGATACATTTATAAAACTATATATAATAAATCTATATATGTAGAAAATAAATATATATATCTTGTCTAAAACCATTATACATATAATAGTTGCATGTTTATATATATATATATATATATATATATATATATATATATATATATATATATATATATATATATATATATATATATATATATATATATGTAAAAATTCGCTTGAGGATGAAATGGAACTAATGCTTTTAATTTAAGTACAAAATTAAATTCGGGGCTTTTAGCTTCCATTTTTGAAACATGGTTGGAACTGTGTAGCGAAAAACCATATTTTAAGTCTATTAATTTATAATATTTATGCTCTGTAAATTTACATTGAGCACTATTTTGTAAAAATATAAAAATATCTATAAGAACACCGGATTATATATCTTACTGTTCTTTCTTTTTATTAATATACATATATATATATATATATATATATATATATATATATATAGGTGTTCCCATGCATACTTAGATCTTTTATAGATCCAAAGTTGTTTACTTACACACACACACATATATATATATATATATATATATTAGGTTGGTGCAAAAATAATGCGTAATAATGTCTTTTTTGACGTTAAAAATACGTCAAAAAACGACATTATTACGTTATTATTTTGCACATAATCTAATATATATATATATATATATATATATATATATATATATATATATATATAGTTAATTACATACATACATCTATTATATATTTTTTCTATATAAATGCATACATGTGTTATTTATAGTGATTTTGCATACATATATCTGTTATATATAGTTTTGCATACATCTATTATATATATATATTTTACCTACATCTATTACATATATATACACACAGACGCACACACACATATATATTTTACCTGCATAGATATATCTATTATATTCATATATTTTTCATATATCTGATATATATGTATATTTTACATAAATCTGTTATGTATATTTTTGATATTCATATGTATTTTATATACGTAAATACATACATACATATATATATATATATATATATATATATATATATATATATATATATACATACACACACAAACACACATTTTCCTTATACATACATCTATTATATATTGATTTTTAGATACATCCATTATATATATGTAGTTTTTACATACCAGTATACATACCTCTATTATATATATAGTATTTTTCATATATGCATACATCTATTATATATAGTTTTTACAGACACACACACACATATATATATATATATATATATATGTGTGTGTGTGTGTGTGTACCTGTGTTTTACATATGTACATACATTATATATAGTTTTTGTACCTACTTACCTCCCCCGAAAAACTGTGTCCGTAACCCAAGAGAGAGTGTTCCTGGCGCAACATATAAAAATGGTAATTTTCGGATGACCACAACAATTTTTGTCCTTTACAAACACGAAGACTAAATACTTACTCTATAATTAAGAAAACATGATGGCATTATGCTATGTCAAAAGTCAGTCAGTTATGTGTCATTCGTAACACACGCTCAGGCGATCATATATCATTCGATGCATGACTGACGGGGCAGATTTTTCCCGCATTAGATTGTCATTTCTTTCTGCGGTAGACGAGTTGACATCCAAGGCTATAGAACCTGGTCTGTCCTGCTATTTACCCATAGCTGGAGAGAGAAGAAGAGGATTCTTATCTTTCCTAAGGGTATTAGCATGTAACTGAATATAATGCATTCGACTTGAATTCGAACTCGGCTCTCGTCAGATTCCTCAACCCGAGCCGCTATCCATTACTCCACCGTCTAGGAGAAGGACAACTTTGAATTCAAAACCTGCGGAGAGTCGTTTGGGGACCTTGTGGCACTTAGTGCACCAGGTCTCTGAATTCGGCCTTTCAAAAAGTATGGCTGGTCCTACACGAAACCTTCACCACTAATCAAATCTCATGTGCTGGTGTTGGGATGTCGGTTTTCTGGGAACTGATCTGCTTGACCCTCATACATCGAACTTGACGGTAGAGTCGACTATAAAAACAGTCTGTCTGTGGATGACGTTATATTGGCTCCTGAAATAAATATTAATTTCAGTTGAGCTCTCTAGGGAGTAGGTTTGGGTTTGTAAACAGTGACTATTATAGTTTATATATAGCGAGACTCTTCGCATAGCGAATCGAGTCACTGTCAGTCACTGGGCGTGTTTCTAAAAATAAATACGCCAAAAATCCACCTGCTTCCCTGCCGTGCGCCGACGCCTTAGTGGTAAAATCTCCAGTTGATACCAATTCAGTCGGGTTTCGATCCGAGCTAGAGGCAACCGGATGTCTAGCCACACTGATGAGCTGCGAAACAGTCTGTCTGTGGATGACGTTATATATATATATATACAGAGAGAGAATGTTTTTTTACATACTTACATCTATTTTATATATATATATATATATTTTATATATATATGCATCTATTATATTTAAAGCCTTTTTAATTGCATCTATTTATTTTAACGTCTGTCTCTATAAATCTATCAACTTTGCTAAATAACTATTAGGCTGGTGCAAAATAATGTCGTTTTCTCACATAGTAACATGTGTGAGAAAACGACATTATTTTTGCAACAACCTAATATATATGAATGACGGTTTATTCTAATAGTTTCTTTTCTCTTCCGGTTATTTGCTTCCCTCATTTCTTAAAACCTGCAAAGTCATCTTCCTTCTTCCCGAAGCCTGTTATTTTATTGTCCTATCGACTTACTAAAGTCCTCTAGTTTTCTTTACACTCCTAGTAGCCACTTATGGCTTAATAGCAGTATCACATTCCCGGGGATGAAATGTTTTTTTTTGGTTTTTTGTTTGTTTTTTTTTTGTTTGTTTTTTTTTTGTTTTTTTTTAATTTGTCTATCTGTCTTTTCCATTATGTCGGAGAAGAGTGCCCACTATGGGTGATAAAGCGTTTATGAGTATAGCCAGTGTGTTTACTCTCTGCACACACACACACACACACACACACACACACACACACACATATATATACATATATATATATATATATATATATATATATATATATATATAATTTTCCCAAGTTTTCGTTACTGTGGTTGTTTTCGGTGATTTTTACATGATTTTTGGCAACGAATTTCTCTATAGGGTAATAACTTTTATAACTTGGAAATAAATTTGGGAATAATCGAAATTAATTTCGAAATCCAGCGAAAGTCATCTCTGAAATAGAAATATATTTTTGCATAGAAAGTATGGAACTCCGTACATCAAACTGTCTTTAAATTAAGTGATGGCAGAATAATTATCGTCGACCTCTTAAAGGTTGAGCTTAAATATTAATGAAACGATCAATTCAGTGTCATTCTGTAGTTTATTGTTTTCTAACGCATCTACTCCTCCCTACCTATAATGATAAAGGCCCAATAAAGAACACTTCGCAAGAGCTAGCTTAAATACCACCACACACGCACATACGCATATATATATATATATATATATATATATATATATATATATATATATATATATATATATATATATATATATATATATATATATAAATGTTTTAAAATTTCTAATTTTCATATAGTGTACTAACGCTTAGTTATTTATGAATAAATTATTAGTCATAAGGTGGCGTCTGTTAAATAAATGAATGTATAATTAATTAAATTTTCTTAAATTAAAATTCTATGGTTGACTAAATGCTCATTTGCGCACTATTTTTCCCTAACACTCTTCATTTGACAGTCATGGTATATTTTGCCCCGATATATGTTGTTGATTCATAGCAAAGGGTAAAGTTTCCCGCCTTTTTTAACTCCAGTTCAGCTACAGGTTATCGATTCTATTTCCCGTACTTGTAGGCGCTACGCCGACACGCGACAACTGTGTAATCTGTAGATGCCATTTAATATCTTTAGGCGGGCTGATAGCCTAAGGATATCTGAATGATGCTTAAGTGAGTTGCTTTGTAACTCATATTTTCCAAATACAAATATCGATATAGACCTACCACCGACAATAAAAATGAATTCACGAGAAAGGAAAGACAAGCCTGTACACTTAATGTAAGATTAATCGGCGAAACGAGTTCAAAATCCGGCTTTGTCGGTTGCGTTCAGTCACATATATTCTAAGAAAATGCAAAAATCTGTTTTTTCCCCACCAAGCTATGGATTAAATAGCAATGAAGAATTGATTGCAGCTATGCTAGTAGTACGATTAGTCTGGGTCTTAAAACAGGAACTTATCAACTTAAAACCGATTTAATAATCTTTCTAAGAAGTTATGTTTATCCATAGATAATAAAGAAAATGTTTCTGTGGCGAGCCATGACCGTCTACGTCAAAAATAGATGTATTAAAAAGTAAGAATATCATATATATATATATATATATATAAAGAAAGAACAGTAAGATATATAATCCGGTGTTCTTATAGATATTTTTATTTTTACAAAATAGTGCTCAATGTAAATTCACAGAGCATTAATATTATAAGTTAATAGACTTAAGATATGGTTTTTCGCTACACAGTTCCAACCATGTTTCAAAAATGGAAGCTAAAAGCCCCTAATTTAATTTTGTACTTAAATTAAAGACATTACTTTCATTTCATCCTCAAGCGAATTTTGGAGTCTATATATATATATATATGGTTTTACTCCATCAAGACATTCATTTCTGTAGTTTAGTGCTAGCAGCAAGCAGAAATATTTCTCCTCCCGATGATGGCCATTTCGGCCGAAACTAGTCGAGGAATCTAAATGGAATAATAATAAAAAAACGAAAGAATATTAATCTACAACCCAGTGTGTCTGAGGATTTTAATTTTTTAATTTTTATTGTTCAATATATATATATATATATATATATATATATATATATATATATATATATATATATATATATATAGTAAACAACTCCTAAGAACTGGAGAAAAAGAATCCAATTCCATATTAAATGTTAGAGCATTAATATTTCTAAATAAATCCCCGGCATTGAACGATGACCGACTACGATTAAAAGTTGTATGCATTTTCACGCAATCATTAGCTAGTTGTAACCTATTTAAGAAAATAGGTATTTTCTGCCGCATCGGCAAGTTCAAGGCGATATAATGAGTGTAGCTGATGTTTACATACATAGACACACGAACTAAACACACTGAAGAGAGAAATTATCATACGGTCAAGATGAAAATGCCGAAGAATAACCTTTCTTTGGAAAATATAAACTTGACATACCAGAAAAAGTTAAAAGCGAATCATATAAGTCATCATGGAAAACAGTTGAGCCTCAGCAAATAAGAATAAAGGGAAAAGCAAAATATCTCTCAAAAACACCATGTCCTCACAAATCCCAGCAAATCAGAGCATATAATTTACGGAAGTATGCTGCAAAGCCACAACAGAGATAGTCCAATGCCATATTAAATGATAAAGAATTGATACTTAGTTTGTAATTTATTTAAATCATGTGTTAATAAGAATATGATAAGAATAGGTGACTAAATATTTCCAAACGAATAAAATGATTTGTTCACGTCTGGACTCTGTCGGCCTATTCGAGGAACATCAAAATTTGAGAGCCACTTTTTAGCGTTGGGACCACCTTCTTGGTCAGCACTTTCGGATTCAAAGACTTTTCCTTTTCGCTTGTGACACAGAATAAAAATCTACTTTTGTATAGTTTAGGGGTAAACCCAGTATATATTAGGGTCACCACAGATAAATAATTCTGATGTCAATGTTCAATATTAAATATAGACCTCTGACGTTTCTTTGTGTGAATGACATTATATATTGATGCAAATCATTCATCAACAGCAAGAATAGGAAGAACAGATTGGAATTTGCAAGGAAGTTCCGTTATTGAACGACAAATATTCTAGAAGAATCATTTATCGGCTGTTGAGACCATAATTAATCTCTACCAAAGTGATGGAAAGGAAAAAATTATGAAGAAAGAAATGATCAGATTATGGCCCAAAGCATACAAACACATCTGTGAAGTATGGTGGTGGCAGTGACTTGGCTTGGGCTGTCAAGGCTGCTTCTGGAAGAGGCTTATTCATATTTATTGATGATGTAACTCATGATTGGTAATAGCAGAACGAATAACCCAATAGAGAATGCATTTCATGTCCTGAAGGAAGAAACGTCCCAGAACAAACAAGAATTGAAAAAGGCTGCGTTAAAAGTCTGGAAAAATATCACAAAGAAAGAATGCAACAGGTTGGTGATGGCAATGGGTTGCAAGTTATATGCAAGCAAATATTAAGAGTTATTTACTTTAAGACTATCTATTTCTGTAATTTTGTTCATCTAAACATGAGTTGATCGTATGGGGTGGTTTCATTGCCTTGAAAGCCAAATGTCTTCAGTGAACAATAAAAAAAGGAATTGGCCTTACCATACTTATATACTTATACTTTTGACGAATACTATATATATATATATATATATATATATATATATATATATATATATATATATATATATATAGGTAACTATACTCGTTTCGAAAAACCTTTGAATTTTTGATTTGCCAATAATCAAATCAATCTCGAGGGAAAAAAGGTTTTAAAAAAAGAAAGAGCTAGAAACATGAAAGTCTGTCGAAAAAAATTGCACAGATACAGGTTTAAAGCCCAAAGAAAAAAACCCGACACGAGTAAGCAACTAACTAAAAGAGCTCAATACAACCGTAGAGCAGACCTAGATAAACCTAGTGAGCCAGACAAACCTACCCAGGTTTCACCTAAGCGGATCTTCAGGAAAAGCTGGACAAAAGAGAAACAGCATATCTATAGGCGATAATCAAAATCATACCACGTGACCAAAGAAAAAGAAGAAAAAACACAAGAAAAACAACACGGCGGGGGTATAAAATTTATTCAACGACTAAAAGAGGAGGGGATAATTAAAACACATTAACACATATATTAACATATATATATATATATATATATATATATATATATATATATATATATATATATATGGAGTGAGAGAGAAAGAGAGTGAGGGGGCCAGGGAGAGAAGATATAGAGCATGTAGTTATCTTGATAGAAGGCGAAATGGTATAGCGAAAAATTACTTTTATGTCCAAACCAAAATGATAAGGAACGAAGAAATTCTTTTGAAACAAAAGAAACTGCTATATTAAAGCAATCCTCTAATTAATTAATTAGTAGTGAATGTTGACCAATTTACTCAAAGATGAAGAAGAAACTCAAATCAACATAGATGTAGATCTCCAGAGGATGCTAATATCATGGGTGAAACATATGAGCAATGTGTATGTTTTAAGGAAAGTTAAATCAGAAGGGGCACTCTCAGTAAGAAGCAAAAAGACACTGGTAATTTCTGGGACACAGAATGTAAAAAAGAAGGTCTGAATAATTTGATACTCACAGGATATACATGAGGGGCAAAGGGATCCATCGAATAACCGACCTAAACTGCGTGTTTAAATGGATGTAAAACAAACTGAAAATCGGTAATAAAGGAGCAATATTACTCTGTTAAAATGGATTGGAATTTCTCGAGAGCCATGATTGTCCACGTCCTGAAAGGTTACGGTAGATAAGTCAGATGCATTGCTATTTTACTAGACATTTCTATTCACACTAACTACATCATCTGGACTGTTGTTCTCATTGTATTTTTATATTCACCACGTTTTAGCCGTTGTACGCTCCAACCATCTTCGGGTGTTATAGGTTGTAATTTCGAACTAAATCTTTTATTTAGACCATGGGGTTAGACTGTTCTAATTCCACGTGCCATGCCTTTTCGGATATCTCAGTATCTATTAATTCCCTTTAGTAACTCAAATATATATTTCGTTAGTGGATGCTGCATGAATATAGTTTTGTGTCAGCCTGGGTTCTGGTAAATGTACTGATTGAGAAATAAACAGTGCGAAAATTGTAGAATCAACAAAGCGATAAGAGGAAACCATATAATGGTTCAGGGTTGAATGTAACAAACAAATTCGTCTTCAAAGTCATATCTTAGTACAGGTAATTCATCGGTTAAATTGCAGGTGTTGTCTACTTTCAATAATATTCTGGCGCGTTCATGTTTTCTCTTTAAAGCTTGTCTTTTGTAAAATGTTTTATCCTTTTTTCCCTCCTTTCCTTCGTGATTGAATTTTGTCTTCGGAGCTCTGCTATTTTACCTGTTTTATACATTTTATATCTCTTAAAACCTATTACGCATTTCTATAAGCAGTCTGTCGAACTACAACAGAACTTAAATAAATAAAACCAAGAGCATACACGCTCTCAATGCTCAAAACTTAAATAAACGTATAAAAATAGACGCTTTAGTAGCTAAACTTAAACAAGCACTATTGAACAGGAAGGCCCATTTAGTAAACGCATGCGCATCTATGTTTATCCTGTTATCCCAATCATAAGCAGAATTTAGAAGTTTGAAGAAACAAGGGAATCAGAGGAAAAAGAAAATTCAAAGTGTCATGATTAATTGTACTGAATTTCGAATATATTTATTATGCACTTGGATCAGTCTAATAGCTATTCTGCTACACCGCGTATGTTTTTAGTGTAAAGAATTCCTCCTACAAAAGAGTCTCTTTCTTTGTGGTCTTCTACCAGACAAATATATATTTACCATGCTTAACGACGCTAGAGATGTACCGACATTTTCGCAGAAAAATATTGAACAAAAAGCTTCTACTGTATTTATGTAATGACTACAGCTGATGGAAAATGGGATACAGAAAAATTAAGGCCCATTCAAATAGAGAAATATATTTCCTAAATTTAATGTTATAAAGAAAAATTAAAAATGAGGGTTTGAGGTACAATTATCGCTTACAGTATTGCATATAGAATTAAACTACGGGACGAACAGATTTCAGAAATGAAACTCATATCTATTCCGGAACATTTTTTTTTTTTTAAGTGCGTATTTTATACGGTCAAAATGCAATATATATTACTCTGTGATTGTCTACAATCTCTTCTTATATAATCATTATAAGGTTATACTGAATAACGCTTCAGAACTTTATGATCCCTTGTTTTTTTTTGGGTTTTTTTCTTTTGTTTGTTTGTCTGTTTTTTTGCATCTCTACTTAGTTTATTTTTTAGTGATAAATTTTATTTTACAGCTACAGATTTGAATTACTATTGGTATACAGCAGTACGACATCAAATACCATCAAAATTTCCAAATGTTTGTACCACCTCTGTGTGTGCTCCATCGAATATCTATCGTTATATTTATTTGCTCACGTAATTCGGGTCTTTTTAGTTTCTTAGCGATTATGAGCAGTGATTCTTTCTAATTCAAAAGAATAATAATAAATATCAGAGCATCAAATATCGTCTTTAGTTTATGGGTAAAAAAAATCAGACTCTTTTGAAATCTCACAACGAGTGATTGCAATAAACTAATTTGACTAAATATTGTTATGCAGTAGGTCATAGTAGAAGTGACCTACCGTGGAAAACTTACAGCTTACTATGCAGCCTCAAATCCGCATGTAAGATGCAGGATGATTCTTTCAGCCATCTTTTGCGGAAAATATTGCATTTCCCCTGCCGTCAATTATGGTAGTATAGATCTTAATGGGAGCCTAAGAAAGAGCGTTTATTAGATTCATCTTGCACGTTATTGTGTGAAAGTTCTCTCCCTACGCCAGGCGAAGGACATAATTACCCTGATCTTAAGAGTAAACAAAGTTTATTAAATATTAACTAACTAAAGATACCGTCGATATTTGCAAATAGCTTAATTTGGAAGAGGGTTTTTGAAAATTGGCTTAAATCCACTGCACTTCTAATGAATAGCGAGAAATTTATATATACTTTGTTCTTTCAGGACGTGGTCGATCATAAAACTCGACAACACTGTTTCTTGTTTCTTTAAGTAATTTTGATTCTTTATCGTTCCTTTCTAACTCGTTCAGTATTAAATTCACTATTAACACATTTTTCCGCTTCTCTTGCGCATGTGTGTTAAATTCTTGATGATTTTTGAAATTTTTTAAACTTTCTAAACTTTGATTTTCTTTCACTCATTCCGTCGTACCTATGAGGCGCGACGCACCGTTTGATAACCACTGGTCTATGGTGTCCTCATCATTCGGCGGAGGAACCACACCTTTGTCTCTTTAGGTCTCTTCATAGTTAAGGAGATTCTGTAGCATAAACCACCAAATATGTAACAAGCGGTCATACTAACCCCGAAGTTATGCAAATATTTGAAATTATTAGGTTGGTGCAAAAATAATGACGTAATAATGTTGTTTTTTGACGTTAAAAAATACGTCAAAAAACGACATTATTACGTCATTATTTTTGCACCAACCTAATACTTTTAATCCAAAAAAAATAGGTATGTCTGGTGCAGGCAACACCACTTGGAGACGAAACCAAAGCGGAAATATCTAGCGTGAATAAGATGTGGTTCTATAATCCACCAGGATTCTATAGACTTAACAAAACACGTAAACATCTGAAATTGGTTTAACATGATAGTCGTATAATTTTTGCAATCAAATCACTCTATAATCAATATACATTAAAGACAATATTTTCTGTGATTTGATAATTACTAAGTCACGAAGAAGATAGGAACATTCTTTAAATTCTTCCTTTATCTAAGTAATATCCTGTAAAGTTGCTTAGTTTTGCTTGTGTTTCAAACGATTAAAGAGGCAAATTCTTCCTACGGTTTAAAAACCGTTTAACTATCTTTAAAATGGCTATACAATATCCAGAAATGGCAACTCTATTTTAAAAACGACTGTTTCATATATAGTCTAAAGCTAATATTTTAATATTTATTCTCATATTGTCGGAAGTAAAATGAACAAACGAATATTTATTTTCATGATCACAAGAATGAATCTTGTGCTTTGTGGCACTGACGATCAGAGTGACCAGCATTCATTATTTGATCGAATTTTTATTTGCAAAGGTAAATTCAAGTCGCTTGTTTTCGATGAAGTAAGCAATCAAAATTTCACAGACTTAATGTAATTCATTTACATGATCTGAAATGCAGTAGTGTTCAAAGCTTATGTTTTTGTAGTCAAGCCAAATCCATTAACACCAACATTTATGTAATCTCTGTCCCAATTTGTCGTTTGTGATTTTCTTTCGTTTTGAACTGAAGATATTGCTTTATGTCTGTTCTCATAGCGGTGCGACCTCAGGAAGATAACACCTTTTGTAGAATATTTGCAGTACCAAATAGTGCAGATTTCTGAAGAGATGGAATACTCCGCTTTATCCCGAATTTCTTGATGTAAGACATTCATTTTGGCGGTAAAGACCTCTAACATCCCAATGATAATTGAGACAATAGTGACCCGAACATTCTACATACTTTCTCAGTCGGTGTATTTCTTAAGCTTATCAATATATTTGTTTTTCTATTAGTATTTATTATTATTATTATTATTTTTTTATTTTCTTTGATTTCTAGCGTTTACACATTTCTTTCCTAAGGTTAGAAATGGCATCATGACACTTTCTACTGACAAAAAAAAACAAATTACATAGATAAAGCTCTTCGTAAAGTGTGGGCTGTACTTGTCAGAACAATTTTTGTATCTCCTTGAGGCATGGACTTCCAGGAATCTCTTCAGTTAGTCTACTGCAATCTTTTCCAGTCAGTCCTAGGGCTCCAACTACAACAAGGATTGTTGATGTTCCCATATGCCACATTTTCGTGATTTCTATTTCAAGGTCCTTGTATTTTGATTTCAAGATCCTTATTATTATTATTATTATTATTATTATTATTATTATTATTATTATTATTATTATTGAGAGTGTAAGATACCAACAATATTGGAGTAACAAATGGAAGCAAAAACAGAAAAAAAAACAACTACAAAAGTCAGTGTAATAAGAGTATACTAAGCACATGTATCACAGAAAATATGTACCAATCTGGTTAATAGTCTTGAGAAAACATTGCTTAAATTACAAATGAGCTTATTTAGAAATACCTTCGATTATAATAACCCAGTCCACACAGATGGTCTCCAGTTAAGGCTTTTTCCAATATCTCAATGAGATTCCAAAATCATTTCACTGCATTATACATCATCTTTTAAAAAAGCAAACCTATCGACTCCCAGTCATAATGCTACCCCTGGTAAACCTAAGCATGTACAGATTCACAGTGCATCAATTTCTAGTAGACCTGTCCAACTGTTCATGGACTACCAACTGACAAACATTTATGTAGTACTGAACAGGATATTTACTGAAGCTCAGCCTTAATTCACCAAGACCATGTCAGCAAATCCAAACAGTTAAGATGAGAAATCACGAGAGTCATGCCTCGTCATTATTTACATGTGACCGCCATAAACCTTCCCAATTTTCTTAAACGTTTTAATATTCTAACCCTACCCCATTACGACTGGGTTTTACAAAGTCTCAAATCTTCCTTGAACTTTTAATCATTCCTCTTTGTTTTGATGCAGTTCACTGTTCCAACAAATCCAAACATTTATAACTAGGGATTTCCCTTGCTACATCCACGGAGTTGAATCAACGATATTTATTCTGTATTCCAATTACAACGAAGTTCCGATCAAACAGCTTTTATCCAAGAACTATCTGGAACAATTCTCTTGTGGATACTCCCCTGAATACTACAATCTTACGCTCTTCAAGAAAAGCGCTGCTCCTTGCTTATCACCCGTAGCCTCATAATATCTATTCTACGTTAGTTACATTCATACCACATACATTATTAATTATCCCACTACCTTGAAAAGCTCTTGAGACTTGAGGAAAATTAAAAAAAACAAAACAATAATACGGCAGAAAATACTAAAAAAAACTGTAGTAAGCCATTTTCATCCAATTTAAAATAGTATATTTATATTTAAACTAGTATCTTTATATTGATAATCTGTAAAACTGATGGAATCGTTGTGTTTGATATGATCTGAGTCATCACAAGTCCGTCAGTAAAAAACAAGGTTACAGTACTAAACATACTAAGTATGGTCAGTTTGTGTCGAACATTTAATTCGGTAAACTGGCCTAAACTTACTTGTCTGTCAAACTCTATCTCTGGCTCTTGCTTCATTTCTTATATCTCTTTTCGTTTCTGTTTCTCTCCGTTGGACAAGCTAATTTTCTCTCTTATCATGCCACCTGCAGGGGATTTTAAGAAGACCTTCAGTGGCACTTATCCAATTGCCGAAGCGACAGGAAATTTCTGGTGATTCCTGTCGACGACTCTTCTGGTGTCCGTCCGGGAGTTTTCCAGGAGTCTCATCCAAAGAGCAACGTTCTTGCCTTGGCTGGCTTCCCTAACCAAGTGTCCGTTTTCGGTTGCTTCAACGGAAATGATGTCATTGGTGTAATGAGATAGAAACAGGAAGAAATGAAAGTTAGGTGACCGTCAGTTAATAATGCTAAAAACCGATATTACCTTGAACGATACACTTCAACATTATATATATATATATATATATATATATATATATATATATATATATATATATATATATATATATATATATGTGTGTGTGTATATGTGTATGTGTGTGTGTGTGTGTGTGTGTGAAAATAGGAAAGGACTCGTTAGGTAAATAATCCAAAGTTCTTTAGTATTTTTGTTATTATTTTTAAAAAACAGTGCTCGATACAAAAGTAGAGCCTAAATATAATTATTTATTTAAAATATTATTCCAAACGCTACATAAGAGTTCTCATGTTTCAAAACAAGAGCCGAAAACTTCAATATAATTATTTGAATTAAATTGAATTAAAGTACCAAGCTCTCTTCCATCTTCAAGCGAAATTTTTTGGGAATAACTAATTCTTGAAATTTACGCGATTTATAAGCATATTGCGTAAATTTCACGAATTAGTTATTCCAAAAAACGGAGAAAACACCTCGAATGGAATAATAATATATTAAATAAGATATCTGTATTTCTGAGATGAGATATTGTAATAGTTTACACTATTTACATTGTTTGAACTGTTGTCCTAATGTTTGATGCCATATTGAAGGATACATGGCCCAGTGGATAAAAGCTTTGGCTAAATACAGAGAGTTTACCCAAAGAGTTGTAAGTTCAATATCTGGCTACAGCTGAAGAGAACAAAAACATGGAAAAGTTGGGTTAAAAGGAGATAACGGATACTTAGACATTCGGGAGGGGCATGGTACGTGAACCTAGAACAATCTACCTTGGTGGACGAATTAAATGGTTCAGTTCGAAATTCCAATCACCTGAAGAAAGAATTAGCGTACAACAGCCGAAACGCTGTGAATGTAGTAACAACGTTGAGGGAAATAGTCCGAATAATGTAAATAGTGTAAATAAAATAAATAGTTGTCAGAATAACCGCTTCATATTACCAAAATTCTACCAAAACCCTACTTCAACAATGCAAATCAAGGAAATGAATGTTGTATGTTTACTCTTGTCATATTCATCCTACAATTAAAATGTAATGATATACCCAAGTTTCATACACGCTTAAATTATGCTAACATTTCAAGAATTAAACATTCAAGCATTCGCTATGAAGTATTCACATGAAAAAAATTATAAAAAAAAACAAATATTGAATTAAAGTATCGGTGCATTCATACACAAACACTGACTACATAAAATAAACAGGTAGAGTCTTCACAAGCAATAAAACAAAATATAGAATTTAAAAATCGAAACATAACACTATTTTCACCTTCATAATTGTCTGATGAAGCTAAATAAATAACGAGACAGGGAAAATTGATAAAGATTGACGTTGCATATTTAAGTTTACACACACAAACACGCATACGGTAACATTGAATTTTTAGTTTGCGGTGACCTTTTTCAAGAACTAAAACGAATTAATGCTCTTTTCCTTACTTTCGAACAACAGTTTATCGATTTATGACATAGGAATATAGGGTTACAAAAACGACATAACCCTATATATATATATATATATACTTTGTAGCAGTAATGTTTCCTATCTTGTCGCGTTATATTTCCGTACAATTTTGATTTTGCCATCTTAATGTGTCTTCATTGGAGAAATCTGGTATCAACAATTCCTCATATCTTATTTTCTTATCTTTCATTTTCATATGTATCTGTAAAATATGGATATACTCTACTTTTCCTTTCTTTTCTTTCCCTTCTCTTTATAGTACGCTTGATTTCTTATGCCTTTCCTTTTACCGTTTTCTTTTTTTTTTAATTACTTCTTATTTTCCGTCCTTTTTTACTTTAATTTGCTTTTTCTGACATTTCTTTTTATGGAATGAATAATTTATATATATATACATACATATATATATATATATATATATATATATATATATATATATATATATATATATATATATATGGTATGTTTCTTTGCCTTCTATGGGAAATTTTCAAAAATGTAAAAAGAAGGGATGTTTCAGAAATTGTATTTTTAACTAAAATGGTTTATTACCACCATTGTTAGCCGCCTGACGAGAAGGTTTGGACGTCGAAACAAAAATACATTTTTGCCGTGGTAACTTGCATGTTCCAATGTAAGAGTTTATAACAAATATTTATTGCTCTAATATTGAGCCCTTTTTTACTGGTCACTCGTATTCAAAGATGCCCGACTATTAGGGCGGCTAGTCAATCCATATTGCAGACGCTCGCTCAGGCACATTTGTGTTGGTTCAACACCCACAGAGGCAACCTGTGGTTTATATCTCAACTATGCTGAGCAGACCTTAGTTACAGTTTCTGGGAGAGAACATGTTATCTAGCGTGATCAACAATCTGAACAACTCAAACCATCAGTCACGATGACTTGTGACTTCCTGCTAGTACAGATATCGATGGCTCCCGTTTTCCATCTACCCAAACTCACTCACAAGGCTTTGTTTAACGCGTGGTATGGTTTTCAGACATTTTCTAAAGATGCCGAACACTGGGATCGTCCCCCTCTAGATCATAACATAAGTTTCCTTCCTGAAAAATCCGTATATATATATATATATATATATATATATATATATATATATATATATATATATATATATACAGAGAGAGTGATAGTTCATCAAATATGTATACACATTTCATGAAATTTGCTTATGAACTTTTCAAGCAAGGGTTAGGGTTAACCTTGTGTGAGGAGCTTGTCTGGATGAGAATTTGCAAGGACACTGCAACACCCACCTATCCAGGTTCTCCTGTTTTATCTATAGGGAACCCTAAACGATGTTATATCTCACAGAAAACCGACTAGATTAGCTGTCGTTAAAGAAGAAATTGAACCTTTGTGTGCAACAAACCCACTGGGCACTTCGACTAATGTTGCTCAAGGATTAGCCCACCGTACTAATTAATGTCTGGAAGCTTAAGGCCACCATTTTGAGCATCTGTTGTGATTTAAGAATTCAAAGGTAACTTGTATTAATCTCGTGATGCCTGAATAATTTTAGTATTACAATATCTTTACAATTTTTTTTTCTTTCGTGTATACATGTTTGGTCGACTCTGTATATTGCTTCTGGATTCTGTGTATGAAATGAGACTTAGTTTACATCTAGACAAAATATTCAAATGTCTAAACTTCTAAATCATAAAAAAAAATATTACACACAGAATTAAAAAAAATTCTCTAGAACGATCCAGTCCTTTACGCAATGACTAAATTGAACATAGAAAAGCGCATTATCGGTTTTGTTAATAATGTTGTCAGTAATATATTCGCCACGAAAGGCGCCAGAAAAGAGATTTACAATCGAACTGATGATGAAATTGAAATCTGTTGAATAACACGTAAGAGCCTGTAGCATATAACACCGGACCGACAGGTCTTTACTTTTTGAAGCTTTTGCGCGGAAAAAGAGACAGAAAAATAAGTAGGAAAGTGAAAATAAACGGTGAAATTGGAAAAGACACAAACAGTTGGCCTAGCGGCCGTGCACTTGGAAGTGTGGTGTCAAAAACAGGTGAAATAGGGCCAGACTGGTCGACTGTGTGAAGCTCTGGAGAAATGGTTTGTCTTTGGACGTAGCCATTCTTTCATAAAAAGAAACTTATCTTGGCACCAACGTAGCATATATATATATATATATATATATATAATGTGTGTGTGTGTTTCAATTACCTCTCCCACACACACATCCGTATGCAAATATCTCAATATGTATATTTATCTCAGTGTATTTATATTTACAAATCTACCTCTATATAAATAAACGAATATTCATATTTACTTATTTTCTCATATATATATATATATATATATATATATATATATATATATATATATATATGTATATTGCTTATGTCGATTCGGCCGCTTAAGTTAGCACATGATAGAGGTGAAGAAGGTCCAATTCGTTTGTTGCATCAACTCCTTCTATCTGTGTTTGAAGAGAACAGCGTTTAGTCATGTCTATTGTGCATTTGACAAGCCACGGAGACACTAGCAAACGAATAAAGGAGGCGAACGAATGGTGTGTGTAAAAACAATCGGACATGAAGTTGAGTAAGGAAGAGATGTGCTTGGAGGTCGGAAGAGTTTCGATAAATGTACAATATCAACATAAGACGACTCGATAATAAAAGAAAAAAACGCAATTGAATGTATTTGAATGAAAACCTCATTGCGTGGGTAATTGCGTGTATGTGCGTAAGAGAGAATATTTTGTTTGATATGACTTTATTTGACTGTCATTTTTTTCAAATTCCATCATTTTTTTCATCTTTCTACAATGGTTCTTTTCCCCTGCTTTCCTTCGTCCCCTACAGAAAGCATCAATCCTGTAATGAGTTGTTTAATATTTAATTCCGATTGTATTACTTGAAGATATTGTTATAACTTTTTATCATCTTATCAATCTTATATCGAGTAATTCTATGATCTGGTTAATTATTCTTTAGCCGAATCTTACATTTATTTAGTTTTTACCTTCTTTCTCTCTTTCTTTTTCTTTCTTCTTTCTCTTTTTCTCTCTCCTTCTTTTTTTCTTTCTTTCTTTCTCTCTCGCTCTTTCTTTTTCTCTTTCTCTTTCTTTTTCTCTCTCACTTTGACGGTCTCTCCTTTTCTCATCTATCTCGCTCTCTCCATCACTGTCTTTCTCTATTTCTGTCTATCTCTATCTCATTCTATCTCTGACAATCTCTATCTTTATCTCTCTCTATCAATCTCTTTCTACCGTTCTTTCTTTCTTTTGCTCTTCTTCTTCTTCTTCTCTCTCTCTCTCTTTCGTTCCCTTTCCCTTTCTCTCTATTTTCTGTCTTTCTCTAACTTTCTCGCTCTCTTTCTCTCTCTAATTTAATTCCCTTCGTTTTTTGTTTTTTTTTTTACTTTTTACTATCCCAGACGTCTTCGTCTCACCTGCATGAATTTGTCTTGCTGACATCCTTTTTTCTTACTAAATATTATTCGCCTCTTTCAAATCCTATTATGATTATTATGTTTGTTTTTATTTTCCTTTTTTTCATTCCATCATTCAAATCTTTTTGTTCATCTCCTTATTCCCTATATACGTATCGTAACTTTCTTTTTATTCTTCTTGTTTTTTTTTTTGTTGTTTTTTTTTTCTTATTCATCATATTTCAGACCGATTATTCCTTTTCAGAATTTTCTATAGGGTCGAAAAATGGCGGCGACAAAAAGGAAGTAAAGACGTAGGAAATGAGACTGTAGATGTATTCATGCATCCATCCATCCATTCATTCATTTATGTTTTCTTAAATGTATTTTCTGTTTTTTTCTGTTTTGTTTTGTTTTTCCATCGTTGTCCTGATTATATTTCATTCAGGCCTCTTCATGTTGCCACAACACTGACTGTCAACACATTCTTTGACAAGCGTGCCAAAAACGTCTATCTCAAATGGTTGGGAGGGAATGTCAAATTGAGGTCACGGTCCTATCTTGATTGGGGCCAGGAACTATTTGCGTTGGAACATCCCTCCGCGACAGTAATAAGTGCGCGCGTTCATTCCTTTAAATCGCGGACTCGTTTCTGGTTGAAGACCTTTTATGTTAACACGCAGAATCTCCACAGAATGACACGACATTCTTATCGTTGTGTTGTTATTGTTATTTTTTCTCTCTAGTTCTTGTTAATATAACTCATGGTAAATGGCAAGCCATAAGCAAAAACAATTAGAAACAAGACACCAGAGTGTCTCTAGAATATTAGTTACTGAATTTTATGTGTACAAATTGTTAGCTTCCATTGCATAAGAAATGAAAGCAACTCTTCATGGTTCTTAAGTCTTAGAAATGTTGTCGTTTAGAATGTTTAAACCTTTAGCATCCGGCCACCACTTTTTTTTATCAATGTAGATTTTTGTACAAATCTGTGCAAAAAGTGGATCACAGAACCTTGATATTTTTATAACTTTTCATTAGCCAGTTAACATTAAAATCATGTTCTCAACTACATCTAAATAACATCGACCTAGTTCCTGACCTGACAAAAATGATTCCACTCCAAATCTCTCAATGTCTTTCGGAGTCTAACATGTGATTATGTTGATTATAAATAGCAGACACAAGTTCGTTCTTTCTCTCTTTAGATTTCTCTCGATACTAAAATGTAGCTGTTAAAGAAATCGCGTTTCGACTCCTTGCGTGTGGATGCTATGAAAACATATTCACACACGCACACATATACGTACGAAAGGAAAATAATTACATACATTACGGAACATTCACTCCTTCAATTCTTCTGAAGCAAAAAGTAAATCAACACATATACGAACACTCTTTCACGCTAAATAAATTTAATTTGCATATTACAGTTTTTTTTTTCCAATTCTTCACCAGCAAGAAATTACTTTAAAAAAAAGTTCATCTAAAGCTACAAGTTTACTGAACACATTTTTCAGTTTTTCCGGACACAATTCAAGAAACTTTCTCACTCAGTTCTATTAAAAGGAATTTGCTCTTTCGTGAACATTTTCTTTTAGCGACAATATTTATTGTATTTATTTTCAGAAATACAAAATCTAAATTTCATTTAGTGCCAAACAGAAATTTCTTGAAACATCAAGTAGTAATATAAGTTACTTTTGTTACCAAACACATTCTCACAATATTCATATTACACAATTTTATCAACTACCTCAAAGTAAACATTTTGACCGGCAACTTCATTCAACCTTTTATGAGCTCAAATAAAAAAATATTCCATTAGTATAAACTTTAATTCTAGTCAAAGGGATGTAACCCATATGCTTGTATATCATTACATAGATATAAATATTGTTTTCTTATAAAACCGTTTTGTGTTCCTACTTATTGTTTCATATTTTGTGGTATTTTGCGTTAAATATAAATTTTAGAGGTCACGCCAATTAACCGGCTTCTACAGACCTATTTGTCGGACTCTTCGAGGTAACACTGTATAGCTGGCTGGGATGAGACATATTGTCATTAGGTTACCTACTTAATTTAAGTAAAATTGAGTAAATAATAACCTCGTTTATTTTAGACTACGCGTATGCAGATGCTACAAATATCAGATGTAAGATTTTTTTTAGATAATGTGACTACAAATATATGAGAGAGGACTTGTAAGAAGAGTTCAATGTTCTTTTTCTATACAGCGAGTGCTGTCAAGCTGGCACAGAGTGTCCGCTGGTTGCTACGTCGAGTCAGTGTTACATGCACCGCTACCGAATGGAACTATTGTTGGAAAAATAAAAGTCGACTCTCGCCGCAAACACTGGTTGTGTGTCCAAGGGAATCTTTCCACAACCCGAATCATTCCCCAAACCGACTTCAGGCTCTTGCGAGCATACACCAACCTCGACAGATTCAGCCAACACCGATAAGCCATTTTCAAAAACGAAACAAAACTTGAGGTCAGTTGCTTGTTACCGAATCTGTCCGGACGGTAGTATGTGGCCACATTCGGACTGTTACAATTGCGCTAATATTAATGTCCTCAAATGAGACCTTGAGCGTTCATAATTCGCTATCTTTTTCTCGTTGACTGCGATGACTAAGTGTAGCGATATCAGTGTCAGCTGATAACTTGCTAAGGACCCACCTGCAACGAGACACAGTAATCGCTTTTACAATTATCTGTCTTGGTAAAGCAGGTCAGCTTAATGGAGTGGACTTCCCATGAACCAAGTCAAGAGATCCTACAAATGTCACTGAGTGAAGCCAGAACCTGAGTTCTTGATGAATGTCTGTTTTTTCTATAGAGCTGACAAGAAAAGAACGCACTTGTCTATAAGACAGTCGCCCCTAGGAGCAAAGGGAGACCCACAGAAAGACATAGAGAGGAAGAGATGACTTGCTTGCTGCAATGTGAAAAGGAAGTCAAACAATAGGACGGCGATTAGAACTCTTAGTCCCGTCACTTCCTCTAACCTTAACCCTGCCTCGCCTGGCTACAGCAGGTCTTACAACCGAATAAAATTAGCTCACTGCGGCAATCGTCTGATACTTTTATTTTGTGGCTTAGAAATCATTTTTAAGCTACAAATGTTTGACTGTAAGAAGCTGCACTCTAAGTACCAACCTAGTGTCTGGTCTGAGTTACAACGCTGAATAAATTTGGTCATACGATTAACCTCAAGGTTTTTGAGGTTTACACTGGTCTCTGTGAATTATTCTCTCCGAGTTATGTTTTTTATTACATATTTGACCATCGTATCAGTTTATTTGTTACTCTATCGTGTCATGTTTATATTAGCTTTAAAATAATTCATTATTATCAAGTATTTAGATAGCATAAGTATGGGATGAGAGAAGGACAGGGACCGCGACGTGAACGTTTTTTTTTTTTTTTTTTTTCGCTGGACTCCAATCTGCACCACATCCCTAGACATTTCTACTCCATATTAGAATATGCCTTCCCAGTGTTAAATTGATTATCACATTAAAAAAATAAATCAACCCTGCATTCAGTGGCTGTTTCAAATCAACCAATGTAGATGACTGCCACTTGCTTTGTGGCATTCTACTCCAAACTTGAGAAGCTGAAGGAGGAAACTAACCCTCGTCATCCAGTCCACGGCTGTGAACCAATAACAAACAAGCTCAAGTCAACATACAGGTTTCTATATTCAGTCGAACCATTGAACTACAAAGCTCCTCGTCAGTGTCTGTACTTGTGGTGCAGCCACCTTAACAACATGGAACGCTGGTTCTCTCTCTGCTCTACCGAATACCCTTTTAGGCCTGTCTAATCGCCTCCGAAAAGCTGTTGGTCGCTGTAGAGTCAGCCTTCAGAAATGTCACTGATGCTGATCCCAACTGCTAATGCCGGCAATTACAATTTATGGAGCATCTTCTAGTTTGCCCATGTCTTGAAGATTCATGAAAACTTAACGACCTTGAAATCTTAACACTTCAGGCAAGTCTCTATGTGCAACACTGAATAGTTGTAGTGTAGTATCACAATATGAAGTATTTCTGTGGCGAATCCGATTTTTTGCATGCGTGATAATTAAGGTTTATTATTATGATTATTACTATAATTATTATTATTATTATTTTTATTATTTCCTTTGATTTCTTATGTGTAGTCATTTCTTTCCTGGTCCAGCCCAGGGACCTAAGTTTAGAAATGGCATCATGAAATTTTCCACTGAAAAAAAAAACAAAAACATATTTTACATATTTTACATAGACAAAACCCTTCGTAAGGTGTCGGCTGTACTTAATGAGAACAATTTTTGTATTTCTTTCAGGCATGGGCTTCCAGGAATCACTTCAATTAGTCAACTGGAATTTTTTCCAACCA
Source organism: Acanthosepion lycidas (assembly GCA_963932145.1). Taxonomy (NCBI): domain Eukaryota; kingdom Metazoa; phylum Mollusca; class Cephalopoda; order Sepiida; family Sepiidae; genus Acanthosepion; species Acanthosepion lycidas. Next base: position 80,950,250 of record OZ010581.1, read on the forward strand.
ATCCGAGGGCGTCTGCTTCATCCTTTTACATCGTAACCGTATCTTTAATTATAATATTGTTAATAACGTGACGCATGACCTTATATTTACAGTAGATGCCATAAAGTATGAATTCTCCAACATACAAACCTACTTAATACTTAGGTACAGTATGAAAATTATGATTCACTGTTTGGTGGAATTATAACTATTACATAAACTAATATCATTTCAGAGTAAAGAATTATCGTTTTGTCGGGTGAATGAAGCTAGCCAGAGCCTGCAAGTCTAGTTGCTTAAGCATCTATAGTAAGCGCCTTATGGATATAGAATGAGTTTAGATGACGATTGATTCGGGAAAGAAGCACTGAGAACGGAATTAAATTGTCAATCGGCAATAGTTTACTGAGCACTGCTCTACATCAGGCGCCATAGAAAGAGTAAAGATGTCAATAGTTGCAGAAAGATTAAAAAACAACAACCTGCAAAGATAAATATATAATCAGATGACGGTACACTGATTAAAAAATAATCAAATATAATTATCATTGTATGTGCGCGGACGGAAATTGAATTTTCCTTCTTCACTGCCCTATGTTGTCGAGTTGAGATGTTGCCGAATACCAAGGATCATTCCGTAAAGATCCGTGCGAAGAATTAAGTCTTATTGGAAATACTCACATTCTGCATAATTTATCAGTTATAATTACATAAAGAATAGCTTATACATTTGCTTATATAAGTTTATCAATTTTTTTTTTCGCGTTTCCTGGGAAATTGTCCCTGTTATGTTAGAAACGAAAATATTTCCATGTTTACGTTTTGCGTATGGAAGAGTGATTCACAGATTGTAGATTTATAAAAACATTAATTCAGCTGCGAGAAGTAAAATGCAAACGAAATAAGTTTGAAGAGAATAACAGTCTTTCTCCTATCAATACACAAATATTTATCTGTTTCTTTCTAATATAATAAATTCCATAAAGCCATATAATAAAAAAACAATTGTTTATAATATTTACACACGGAAAACGTATGAGTAAAACACATCCTTATGCTCAAACAAGACAAATGATGTAGTCTATTATTTCAACAAGGCTTCTAAGTACACATTTCCAGCTTCTCGCATTGGGTTTCACTACGAAAACGTCTGGCGATCTTACTCTACAACAAACAGTATAAAACTACTCATGGGAAATGCATAAAGAGATCAGTTTTAGGACCACGATGTTCAGTGGTTATACTTCCGTCGTGATGACTATCCTGGAAGCGTTTAGAATCACTGGGAAATACAATCGTTTGAATTTAAAGCACAAGTCTTTTTTATGCGAATCCTGTGAAAGAATACGCTTTAGGTTTTATATTCCACAGTAAAGCCTCGAAGACATATGAGGAAAGCTATTTGCGTTGTATTCTTTGAAGTTTCAAAAATTCTTAGGAACAAGCTAGAAGTCCCAACGTTTAGTTAAGTCTATGAGAGGAGCACGAGGAGTTGAGGATTTTTTCTGAAAATATCAGAAATTTCCAGGACGGTGCTATATCATTATTAGAGCTAAAAATTCAAAGGTGTGCGATTCTTTCTTCTCTCTTTTTCGGTGCAATGTTGTCGGTCTCACAGTCCCACTAGTGGTTTATTTAATTTGGAAATGTTTCATAAATTTTAAAATCAATCTACTTTCAGTCAACATTTTCTGACATTTACTGCTATATGAAATGTTATCCCAATAATGTAATTGTTTGACTGCAATACATACGATAATGGCCGTAAACATACCATGATCCCACTTGGAAACCAGCCATTGCTAATAACAATCCAAACATGTACACTGATTAACCAATCACTATATTATCGCGCCAATTAATATATGATTTATCGGATAATACTTCAATTCTGTTGGTTATAACCAACAAACGACAGATATCTGACAGTTACCAATTATTAAACAAATTTTACCGTATGAAGTTTGAAAAACATCTACCAATGTTGTAACATTTAACAATAAAATCCCAAAATCCAACATCAATAAAATGCCATTCACTTTAGGATCACATCTACTACATATAATAAAAAAAATAATAATAATACTCACCGTACGGTAGTTTAAATTTAATTATGTAAACTTATAAGAAATTAATGTATTAACAGATCTATTTATCCTTTATGCCACAAAATAAACACTTAATCGGATATCTTTTAACGTATTTCAATTAATAGATGCAAAAAGAAAATTAAAACAGGAGAATAAGTAATTTTACTTAATAATGCGTGATTAGACCATATCACACATTGCCTCTATTTATTACTGACTCTAATTATCAGCATGAAGGGAGAAATGTGAATAAAAATAAGTGGAAAAATATATATATATATATATATATATATATATATATATATATATAAATGTAATGAAAAACAAACCACTTTAATGTACCATTACGATAATTTATTTCACCTAAATCCTTTTTTAAGGAGTCAGGATCATCAGGTAAATCTTCCAACAACGAATTGAGAAAAAAAATGGGATTAGAAATTGGTGGGTAGTGTAATTTTTGTAATTTAATAGAGGGGGTTGAGAGTGGTAGTTAAACAGACAATATAAAGTATAGGGAGGGGTTAATTTTATATCTCTCTTAAGTATGTTTTATATTGGAGTAGGAGGAGTGACAGAAACTTGACCTCTTTAGATGGTTAATAAAACGGAAATGAATTGTAGAAAATGTATACAAGTGAGTCTTATGGTAAAGAGAGAGATAGGGGGAGGGGGAAAGAGAGATGGAGTTGTTATAATTTTGTTTTAACAAAATTATGTAAAAGATAGTTTACAATGTTTGATATTTATATATATATATATGATAAAATATAGTTTTAAGGTATGCAATATTTATTGGTTAAAATGCTCTATCGTTTATATTAAGCACATGTAAATATAACCGTGGACATTGAAGTCAACACCCAGAGGAGGCAGTGTTTCCTGCTTTTGGCAAACTTACATGAAACTTACGAGTAGCATCAACTAGAGTCTAATCTCCGTTCTAATGATACTGTTATTCATATATAATACAGGCTTTATTCAAAACCTTAGGCTTCAATATCATAGCTGCGTTATATATGCGTAGGCAATTGTTTTTTATTACCAATTCTCTCTCTCTCTCTCTCTCACACACACACACACACACACACACACACAAGTAAATGCTCTGTTTATAATAAACAGTATTAAATAACATTTACCGACCTGAATGTTTATATCTATAAAAAGAACGTTAAACATAAAAATGTCTTTAATAAATAAATTGTCGGACTTTGTCCATTTCTTAATGTATGACGTCATTTGTTTACATTTGATACGCCATGAGCAGTTATGAATGTACGAAATTCATGGAAGATTGAAGTTTATAAGCAGTAAATTCGACCTTGCCTACCGAACGCTCCTTTGTAGCCGAGTCGGTTAAGGCACGTCAGCGTAAATGACGGTTCCGTATAGGATGCAGGTTCGAATCCTGTCAAAGGACGAATATTTTCTATGAAAGTTTCTCGGACATTCAGGCCGGTAAATGTTATTTAATACTGTTTATTATAAACAGAGCATTTACTTAAACACTTGTATCTATAAAAAGAACGTTAAACATAAAAATGTCTTTAATAAATAAATTGTCGGACTTTGTCCATTTCTTAATGTATATATATATAGTTTCAAGTTATGCTATAATATATCATACCTTGAAACTATATGTACATTTACGTGCGTGTGAGCGTTTGAATATGTACTTAAATATATAGTTAAACACTTCCATGTTCAAAATCTACTATTTTTATACAAGTGGATTACTCAATATAAGAGAAACTGCTTACAGCTAGGAACAGTGTTGAATTGAGAATGGAAACTGCATATTTATCGTCAGTTTTACGTTACATTGCAATTTCCAGATTTGGTCCGAAAACGATTGAAACTGATAGTCACAATGCAGTGTTGATTCAAATGTACACACTGTCTATACTATATATATATATATATATATATATATATATATATATATATATATATATATATATATATATATATATATATATATGCGCATGTAAAACGATTGAATTTGCGTATTTTGTACTATTCATATTATTAAGGAATTACCCGCAGTGTGGTTTTCGAATACTGTTTGTTACGTCTTTGTCACGCAATCCGGTATATAAGGCCATGGCATCATAAGTGCTTTTTAAGAGACATAAGAAAAATTTTCTGGTATTTATCTTTGAGAAAGATACGTCCAAAAGATTTAATTTTTCCTCTTTCTTTTCAAAACTGCATGTTATATCTAATATTAAAAAAATTAACAGCCACTTCCTACTAAAATCATTTAATGTTTGCTGTGTATTCAAACGACAAAATATTATTATTTCTCTATAGTTTGAAATCACGTATTCAAGTTTTCTTATTTTTTGTTTCAAATACGTTTGTGGAGATCCTCCTTTAGCCAAAGATGGAAAAACAAAAAGAGGAGTAAAAAGGTAATTGATTTATTTCAACCTAGTTTTAAAGTCCTTGTAACATGATCGGTATCAGGACACTATTGAAAGAATTTGGATCCTGTGTAACGTATTGAACTTTTAAATATACATATGCGAAGTTATGGTTTTAAAAAAATCCTAAAAATTCCGTTAGCGACGATGAAGGATTGTAACCCCATAATTGTTACTCACAATGTATTTTGACACCGATTGTAACTAAAAACAACAGATTATTTAGTTCGTAAAACATATATTTGATTATATATCCAAATACATTCGACTTTACTTTTCAGATCAAACACTGTTGCTAGTCATTTGCAGATCTTTCGTGTAAAATGACAAAAAATTCCATCACAAGGAGATTAATATAGAGAGTGTCCGCACAAAATTGACACCATTTTGTAGTCTAATAACATAGACAATTCTCGCTCAAATGATTCAAATTTTAACAAAATGTGTAAAACTAAGTTGACTTTGCGGATTTATCTCAATGAGAATCTAGCAGGAAGATGGATCGGTCGGTAATGACAATGTCCTGTTGAAATGGCCACCACGTCATTATGGGGCTATGCGAAACAACAGGTCTATATCCCCTTTTTCCTACAACCCTAGAGAAACTTAAGCGGAAAATCCCTGAAGCGCTGGAGAATATTGCGCAAATCATGCTACAGCGTGTTTGGCAAGCGCTCGACTATCGACTTGACATGTGCTGCATCACAAGTGGTTTGCATATTTATGAAATTTTGTGAAATCGCTTTTAACATCTACGTCCATATTCAAATATCTTGTTCAGATGTTGAGAAATAAATATTTTATTGTTCAACGTGAATCCCATTTAATTCCTTTTCCCTGGGACATGAAATTTTGAAGATATTCGCGTTTTATATGTCAATTTTCTTGAACACATTGGAGAATTCATTCTATTATATAATTAAAAGTCAATTCTTGGGATTATCAGACACACAAGTTTTTATTTCTGAAAACACTTTTTATGTATCTTCCAACTTCTATAACATCACTGGCGTTACACGGACTAAGTTATTCTTAGTGTGTGCGCAGTAATTATCAAGAATATTTTATATTTCTCTTAAGTTGGTTTTCCCCGGATTTTTCAATGTGTTGTTGTGTTGCTTTTTTATCATTTCAAGCGCAAGACTACTAAGACTTGGTTATCCTTGCTTTCAATTTCCATATTTTCGATTTCGATTTCCAGGTCTTTATACTTCGATTGTTTTTCAAATTGCTATGTTCGCTGGTCAAGCCATATCACTTAGTAGGCAAGTTGTTTTCGTTTCGGTTTTTGACGGATTATATCGGGACTATTTGCTTCAATCTTCTTATCTGTGAAGATGGTATAATCCCAAAGAATTATATCTTCTATTTCTGTAAAAGGGTGCTGGTTGATGTTCATAGCAGTGTTTATTAACATCTTTCCCAAAGTGTTTGCATATTGTCTATTGTAAGTACTGCTCCACACTATCCTGATGATTTCTATATTCATTTTGTGCAAGTATAAAACATCCTGAGATTAGATAGGCTTCCTGATATTTGTCACAGAACCTGCACTTTGGATCTTCATTATTATGTATGATGTTTGTCTGAAAGTTTTATACTAAAATGACTGGTCTTGCGCTGCAAGAATAAAACCTTCCGTTTCAGTCTTTAATCCAGATGCCCGTGACCATCAATGAGTGTAAACTTTATCAACATCAACTTTATTAGAACGTTCAGGATGTTGGCTTTACAGAGCTTTCTCTTGTCAGCGTTGTTCAAGAACTTTATACTTGTCTTTCTTTTATATAATTTTTGCTGCAACCATTGATTACCGAGTTCCGTTTTCTACAGAATCTACTAAGTGTAAATCTCGTTTGTATTTATAACTTTCTTTCATGAGTGAATATTTTTCTTTATGTCTTCGTGTTGTTATACTAATTGTATCATTCAGTCCTTCTATGTATGTTAGTAAGCCAATAGTTGTTGTCTTGTATGTCAATTCTAGCTGAATAAGACATCTTTCACCTTCTTTACGGGGTATGTATAGACAGTCTGAATCAAACTTTATGTGATGCATGTTATGCTTCTAATGATTTCTTATCTTCGTTATATATCATTTCAGTTTTAGATGTTGAAACTAAATTGAATCACTGGCTATGGCATGGCTATTAATGGCCATAATTCTGTTCTGAGAATTCAATTCATTTCTTAATATCAGTCGTATCATTCTATAGTAAAATTTTCGCACTATTTCATTTTTTATCGTTAATTCCTTCACTCTCATTTTGTATTGTTAACCAATGGTCCAAGCTAATAGAGGAAGTTTGTTATAGTAATCTTGTAAAATTGTGGCTTTCTAATTTTGTATTTTCTTTTGATTTTTCTGCTTTTTATAGTCCTTACATTTGTTCCTCTAGCCATCTCATCTAGTACTGATAATTCACTTATAATTTGTTCAATTTCTTTCTCTATTTTTCTTTTCCAAGGTGAATCTTTATGTCTGTGAGGCTCTCTTTTTTACTTTGATGTTTAATTTTTTTATTTGCTGCTATTGCTGATGCATATATTGCTTCTTTGAGATTTTTATATGGGTCCACGTTTGAGGTTCTGCTTTCTTGGTTTAAATTTTGGGATTTGTTTCAATATTTTGTGTCTAAAGATTTCTTCCTTCGCTTCTTGTATATTCTTCTTGTTCTCCGTAAAATAGTTCGGTCCAATCTCTTTTGGACTCGTTTTACTGCAGGCTTGTGAGCAAATCGGCTTTTCCAATTCTTCTAAACTTCAGCATTATCTTCACAGTGATTGGTATGTATCCCAGTGTTTTCATTAAGATCTATGGATTGTACGATGTTAGTACTTTTTATGTTCATTTCTGGTCCCCTTTCACGTACTGGGGATTCACCTATTCCGGTTGCAGTTCTTTTTTTTTTCTTTAATTTCAGCATCTATCAATCGGTTATTTTTCATAATGCAACTTCTTATATTGGCTATTTTATTTTCATCGAAGATCTCTCTAATTGCTTTTACAACCTTTTCCAGCCAAATCGCATATTTTTTGGCGAGTGGTGCTCAACTGAGGTTTGTGCAACGCTTCATAAATTCACGGAGCCATCAATGGGATTATCCCGGTTGTCAGCATCTGAACATTCATTATTTATGTAGGAGTTTGTTCCTATAGCAAACTTTTCGACCTCATGCATGTTCTACTGGAAGAGCTATACTGGAATTGGTGGTCTGACGTTTAGTTCTCATTTTTTCCCAGGAGTGACGCACTAGTCCAAAAGTCAACTCAAAGTCGCCCGGCATATTGGATAACCTGTTTTTTACAGTGTTCCGAAGCCTGAAGAGGATCATTCGCGACCTCATAACGTAGCAGCCATTCACTCCTCGGCATGATTAATACCTTAAGTTGCGAGTTGATGATCTGAGTTTTACATCTCTTAAAAAATTTAACTATACTAAGTTTTAACTTAGTATAAATCGCAATGACCACTACCAAATGAAAGGTCAGTAGGACATACATTTGATGTTATCTCGAGAAGAAGAGGAAGTAGTTAATCAACTAATAAGATCCTTACCCATGCACCTATATATATATATATATATATATATATATATATATATATATATATATATATATATATATATATATATATATCGACAAAGATACATTATGCCGAGTTAAAAAAAAAGACACGAAAGGTTCCTCTGGAAGTATGGAAAAAATTTTAAATATAGATAAAATAATGAAAGATAAATAAGAATGAATGAAAAATAAAATGAAAACATTAAAGTTAAATAAAGTGAAAGAAACTTAAATTAAAATTAAAGAAAAGAAAATATAATTTTAAGTTGCATAAAATTTCGCATAGCTTACAAGTTGAAAAAGGGTCCCAGAATAGAATCGGCCTAAAAATGTTCAAATTTCTGAAACTATTTAGAATAAAAGTAATCAGGCTTTATAGTGCAAATCACCTCCCACTACAAGTTAACGAAAGGGTCACTAAGGAATTCATTAAACAAAGAAAGAATAAGAAAGAAAAAAATAATAAAACAGATTTCACATTCGCGACCATTTCTCAGCCTCTTAATAATATGGTCCTCTAAAAAGTAAAATTTTTTACTCACACAAAAATGTTGTTTAAAAAGAACATGGCCGGATTAGTTCACCTGTAGCCATTTGTAAACGGAGGAAAGACAAAGAAAATAGGTTATCAACCAATACGATCACCACCCATGAACATACATGCACACACACACACATATATATATATATATATATATATATATATATATATATATATATATATATATATATATATATATATTAGGTTGGTGCAAAAGTAATGACGTAATAATGTCGTTTTTTGACGTTTAAAAACACGTCAAAAACCGACATTAATACGCCATTATTTTTGCACCACCCTAATACAAACATCGACAAAGATATATTATGCTGAGTTAAAAAGAACGGAATGTCTCGCTGGAAGTGTGGAAAAATTATTATTATTATAATATTATTATAATATTATTATTATTATTATTATTATCATTATTATTATCATCATCATCATCATTATTATTATTATTTGGAATTTTTTTTCTTATTAACTTATTCATAATTATTGCAAAATATTTTCAAATTATTTCCGCTTTTATTTTTGGAATTTCATATTAAAATGATTTCAAAACCACGAGTAAATATCTTTTGTCATCAGCTTAAAAATTAATAGGAAAAAAGCAGTCTATTAAGACAAGTTCAGTTCACCAAATTTTTCTTGTTATATTAAAATATTTTTCTTAGAAATATTTTCTTGATTCGGGATGAGAGAATTGATCAGGGCAAATATATTTCTACATTTTTTTTAAATAGTTTTTTTCTATGTGAAAATGATATTGTATTTAAGCTGCTTTTAAAAGATGAATTATTAAATCTGACATGTCAAATTTTATGTGGAATCCTTTTAATAATGGCTGAATCAACATTATTATCTTAAAACTCTTTCTATTTATAAATTGTGTGTGAGGTCTAATGATAAAAAGGTAGAGAAAACCGATCTTTTCCAAGAAGAATTCTAATATGTATTAGGTTTGTGCAAAAATAATGACGTAATAATGTCGTTTTTGGCGTAAAAATTACGTCAAAAAACGACATTATTACGTCATTATTTTTGCACCAACCTAATAAGATATCTCACTTGTTCCTCTTTAATGGCGCTGAAAGGAGATTCGAAATTCTAGTATTTTGGTGTCTATTTTACCCACTTCGTTACCTTATTTTCCCTTGTTTTTTAAAAAGCCTCACGCGTGTGATAGAGTAGAAATGATTAAAACTGGTTCGTTCATCTAATATAAAAGTTCTATCATTATGAGCATTTCTAGTTACAATCAAGTTAAAAATGTTCTAAAATAGGGTATTCATTTGAAACTTTTTTTCTGGTATCGGAAAATAAAATGCCCTCACAATTTGTAAATATTTTACAAACTAAAGACAATTTTGTGCAAGACAGCAATAGTCCGGCAACCTATAAAAGTCAAACTCTTTCGCCATCGTGTATGACACACTTCATAGTAGGCGTAACTTTAACAGAACGTTTTCTACATTTCCTATACTTAAGTTGAATATTTTATTTTAAGTACGTTCTTTGAATTTTGGCTGTCGAGCTTTTGATGTTTTTGAAAAAAATCACGAGTGTCATTAAGATGACATAACTGGCAAATGGAAATGAAACTTATTTTCCAATCCGGAAAGAAGTGCTATTTTTAATGGTAGTTGTAAGAAATACGTAATACCCGTTCGAATCATTTCTTTTCCTTTGTCTGGTTCCAAGTCAGTTTTAGCATTGACAAAGAAAATTATGCGAGCCAGTCCTCTCACAATTCGTCCAAGGAAGATTTAATTCTAATTATTTGTAACATAACTTAATATGAAGAAGAAGAAATTAATTCTAAACGATTCGCCGTTATTTTGCAATTGGCTTCTTCATTATTTTACAATTCGGTACTATCATCATCATTTGTCACGGAAATTCCGATCTCATTAATCTGTCTTTCTTTAATCTGCGGGACATTTTATTATTTTTTTTTCTTTAAAAAGTTCTTTGCTGTTTGAGTATTTTCACTTTCTCATAAGTTCTTTGTTCGTTTTATATTATTTTTCTTGTTTAATTATATTCTTCCATTTTTTTTTATTTCTGTATTTTTCTTATATGCCATTTTTTATATTTTTATATATTCTTTTACTTCTACCGTTTTCCTTTTATTCTGTATCTTCAATTCTTCTTTATCATCAATTCTTCTTCTTCTTTTTCTCGTTCTTTTTATATTCCATTTTTATTCTTCCATTTGTTATCTCTTATACTCTCTCTTGTACTGATGAAATAGCCTCCTTAGAAGTTCGGATTCCTATCGGGCGCATTCTTGGGAAAGAATGATTCCTTTTGCTTTCTCCACGATTTGGATTCAGAGTTATCAATCTTTTACACACGTTGCTAACCAGATCTATGAAATACAGTCAACCCTCTTATTTAATTCATAGATGCATTGGAAAGAGACGAATGTATGCCTTTCCCAAGTACATTAGTTCGAAAGTGAATGCAACAGACTAGATCAGAATATGAACTCGGTTCACTGATTCCACTTTCCAAGCCAATATCCATTAAACTACCCGCACATCCCTATTTAAATTAACTATTCTTTTATATTCACGGTGCTTCAAATATATTTTCCAATTTTATATATATATATATATATATATATATATATATATATATATATATATATATATATATGGGGTAAATCTATGTATCAATAATACTTTAACAAAGTTTGCGAGCAGGTCCCTTACACCAAAAGAAGGACAAATGTCTATATAAACATATGTCTACAAATCCTTTGTTTTTTTTATTTAAGTTTAAAGAAATTTTACGGTAGATGGCCTTGTGTTGCCATGCAGACTAGATTACATTTGGCCTTCGTATACATTTGTGGCTAGTCTGACTTCATGTTTAACGTGTGTAGTAGTGAGTTAACTGAGAAGTGTTCTATTTAACAATAGCAGGTTATTAATATCGCGAGCAGGCAGATATTATTTTACATACGGCCGCGTGAATGGTAATGGACGCGAGGCTACACAGAATGTATTTCCAGACCGAAGGCAGCCGACTCATCCAAACTTTGCTCTTGTTGATCGTTGCGTTATTGAGGCAGGATCTGTAGCACGAAGAACACATTCAACAGTTCTACAGGAGACAGCCTAGGTATCAGCACATGTCAAGTGGACCTATCAGGTCGTACATCTCATAGCACCGCATGGAGGAGTCTTCACGAGCAGCTCCTGTATCCGTATCATTTGCAACGCGTGCAGTGTCTTTCGCCCTCTGATACTCACTACTGGAGAACTTTTTGCTGATGGTTTATTGCACAAGCTGCCGATCCATTGTTTGTCACTTCAAACTTGTTTACGGATGAGACAACATTAGGGAGAGAGGGAAAAACAAATTTATACAAACGACATTTGCGGGTGGATTGGAATCCCCATGGTACACTAGGGGATAGACACCAACAACAGATTACGATTAATGTGTGGACTGGAAATGTAGCTGACTGTCTGGTAGGTTTATATCTTCTCCCAGCACGACTGACAGGAGCTGTCTACAAGGACTTTATTTCACATTTCCAGATCTGCTAGAGCGTGTACGCCTGCTAATACGAAGATGCATGTAGATAGGAGAGGATCGATTCAATGGCCAGATCGTTCCCCCTACCTCTATCCTTTGAATTTTTATCTGTGTGTGTATGATGCATACAGTAATAAAACAGTCGTTTCATCAACACGCCAATCAATGATCCGATTGGTGAATGCGTGTCTAGAAGTGGACGACATTTTGAACATTTGTTATGAATTGGTGTGTTGACGTACAACGATGGCGTTTTGTACTTATGTTTCTATGCATATTTTACTTTTTTACCCGCCCCTAATATATATATATATATATATATATATATATATATATATATATATATATATATATATATATATATATATAGTAATTAGGAGGATTTGATAATTAAATTAATTGATTCTTCGAGTCTGATAGAAAACTCAGAAAGCACTGGACGGCCGTTTCGTCCTATATTTGGGACTCATCAGCAGTGCGCATCCACTACCGAGGGAATCGAAACCCCGGCGGTTAGGTTGGCAAGCGAACACCCTCTTCGCAAACAATTTCAATGTTACACTAACCCCGAACATGTATATGAATGATATGATCCCTGTTTATAAATTCCAGTTTCATAAGGTCTTTTTTTTTAGTTTCTACAAGCTTTCGTCTACAGACATCCTCAAGTATGGAAATAGATTTGTTCTTGTTTTTTACTTCTCGGTAATAAGAGGACAACGAAAATATAGATGTAATCCCAAAAAATGCTATCAGAAATGTGTTATTATTTTGGAACGTGCAGTCGCAACCCTGAGTTTGAATTTTAAATTTTAAGGTTGTGCGTTTTTGTACAAATATAGTAATAAGAGAATTCTTTTGTACTGGTAGGTTTTCCGTCAATGTGACATGAACTATATTGTTCAATAATTACAGAAGTTGCACGTTGGATCAGTTATTTTAATTTCGATTTATAATTACATGAATCATTCATACAAAAAACAAATATAGAGGTTAATGATTTAAATGGCGAGAATACATGTTCACAAACAATTTCAATAAGTTACACTAACCCCGAACCTGTATATGAATGATATGATCCCTGTTTATAAATTCCAGTTTCATAAGGTCTTTTTTTTAGTTTTTACAAGCTTTTGTCTGTTCCTACACACACACACACACACACACACACACACACACACAAATATATATATATATATATATATATATATATATATATATATATATGTATGTATGTATGTATGTATGTATGTATGTATATGAGAGAGTTTGTTTCATAACTAGTCGTTTTTTCCCTAAACCAATTCAGCTGTTCATTTTTTTCACTTGTTCTTTCGGTAATTCGTTTTTAGGTTAGTACATTTTAAATCTACCTTCTAATATTATTTATAGGTCTACAGCACTTCCAAGTACACAATTTCTTTTCAACATAAAACATTTACTCACATACTTTCTCTGCATGTGCACAAGTGGACTTTATTGTCTGCCTAAGCGATCTGTTCAAATGTAGTTATGGATTTCCACAATAACATTTCTGCTTTTAATTGATTACATTTCTCAATTTATTTTAAAGTTAATGACACATATTTTTACTTTTAGTCATTGAAAACCCTTTAATATGAAACTCGGTTATATCATATAAGAAAATCAGTTTAAGGTACTTTGAATATAGCAAAATATCCTATGACATCATTTCATTGCTCTTTATTTGCTCCTCCCTTCGATCAAGTGTTCATACTACTTATATTATTATCATCTTTGTTGTTCCGTTTGCATTTAATATCTTATGAGTGTTAAATTCTCTAAGTCTTCTTTCCTAAAATTGTTCTAAAAGTTCCAGCTTTCTCTTTCTGATTATAAACATATAATAATTTTGTTTCCATTCACCTTAAACTTACTTCGTTGCTGACTTGTTTCATTCAAGTAATTCTTAGCATCTTTCTGTCTCAAGTTTCTTTTACATCTGTAAAGAAACTGTGCACCATTCACTTCCATCTAGGAGGATTGATATTACAGCGTGCTGGATCGTTGTTCAGTACCCTTCTCTTTTGTAACGAAACCTTCATCTTTCTTAATATTTGGTTTAGTTATGAAAGGCATATTTCGTTAGTCCTTCCGATTTCGTTATCACATTAGACATCATCTGTTAAAAAAAACTTTTAAGTTAGCTCGCATCATGGCCTCTTGCCGATAATCACACATTCTCTGTTCTTACAATTAATTATTAGTTTTCCTTCAGCTTTACGACTCTCAAAGCATATATAATAAAAATTGTTGAAGTGCTAAATTTTATCATTGTCCTTTATAAACATCATTTGTCTTTATAAGGATTTTCACTTTGTAAAATGCCGTTACAAAATCCATGAAATATAGAATGTAGAAGTGTAATAATATTTGTAAGAAAAGATAGGCTTATGTATGTGTTTAAATTCCTAAGCTAATCGAATATTTGCCTGACTGATCAATCTTTTTAATGATATGCTAAATAATCTCTAAGCAAGTAATAGCAAAATATAAAGTTTATTATATTAAAAAAATCAGTGCATTTTCTCCGAATGTTCAGTGATTTTAAAATTTTCTTTTTATGAGAATATCTAAAAAAAGTCTTTACTTAAGATTTTACATAGAGTTTTTGGGCAGTGAGTTCATACAAAGTGGTCAATGAGCAATGACAGAAAGAAACAAACAGACAGAAAGAAAGGGAAAATGGACCGAAGAGAGATATAACAGAGAAGAGAGAAATAATAAGTGTACAAAAGAGAAAGGAAGAAGGAAGAGGAAAATGTCTAAGAGAACGAATTAAAACAGAGAAAAACAGATTGAAAATGTGAAAATCAACATAGATTGTTAACCTGTTTTAATTAATGTTTCCCATTTGCGATGATCTTTTGGTCAAGAGAATTTCAAAATTGTTTTAATTTCTACTGTTAGTAATAAACTACACACATTATTCAAAGTGTATAATCTCCCCATCAATAAGTGATGAGCACGATTTTTTCATTTTGAGACTTGTAAATTTAACGAGCCACGATTTGTATACCGAAATTTATGACACATGATCATTTGCATTAAAAATGTTAGAATGAGGTGTAAATATTTACTAATATATAGGTGTGTGTGTACATGTGTCTGTGAGAGAGAGATAGTGATAAATGACAAAATTAAATAGATATATCAATTTAAATAAAAACTTTTAATCAATATTCAAATATATTTTATTACGCAAGTTAAAATTCTGGTCGGCTCAGGATTGCCTTTGAAGGTTTTTAATCTCTGTAGTATCGCATATTTTAGATTTTGTTGAATATGGAACCAAACTGAAATGAAAATATGGAGTAAATCATTCCCTTGGAGAAAATCTTTTGAAATTTTTCTCATGCCATGATTCTACAAGAAATTGATATGTTCAATACATGTCAAGCAGCTGAATGGGAAATTAAATTTGGTTAATATCTTTGGCAATGTTTTTCTCTTTGGATGGTAAGTAGCGCAATTCTCCATAAAATATTAGCTTCTATCAAAAATAATCTAGATAATGTTTTCCTAAAAAATTACCACTTTCTGAAGCACTCCTGCATGAGTGTTTTCCGCGCAAAAATTTTTTATCAAGTCTCAGTCATTATCTAACCTCCTCAACCACTCCCTCTATCACTGATAGAAGTCGTGAAAAAAAATTGTTTTAATTATATTTTAGCATAAAAACAAATAAACTTTTGGGAATAAAACTTCAAGGCGTTTATGAATCATAAATGTTTGAATAAAACATTAATCTACATCCTGTTGAGTTTGAAAGGATTTGTTGCATTTCATGCTACTATCTTTCCCGGTCATTCCTGGTAGTTGGCAGTTCCTCCATATTACGTCCAGTGCTGTTTTGGCTATAAGATTGACAACGTTTCTTCGGAGCTAGTTTCCTGTGGTCATTTTGTCAGGTTACCCTTTCATGATATGTCAAAACTGGCTCGCAGCATGCCTGTGTAAATACCATCTAATTTTTTTTTTCAAGTTTTTGCTGAGCATTCTAAGTTCAGGGCAGCAGAAAAGAATTGCTTTCCTTTTCATAGTATCAGACAAATCTGATTTGCAGAAAACAATTGTACTTTTAGCTGTCCATAATTTATTTATCCGTATCTTAACATCGTCTAAAGTATAAGAAATATTACTAGGATGATATATGAAGTTGTCCATAGACTTCCATAGTTAATTGAGCCACCGTAAATCACTATCCAAAAGTGATTCAAATATTTTATGTGTAAATTCAAAATACATAAAATATCAGCTGACTTAATTCAAATATAAAGTAAAATACATTTATCTTAATAGTATGTTATACGTTACATTTTAAGTTATTGCGTTGCTTATAACTTTTTTATCTTCAACTTATCCTACTCCCAAACAAAGAATAAAAAGAAAATGAAAAGGATTTTTGTCAATGCGCCAAACCGGAGACTATTTTGTCCTTCAGCGGGTCGGACCGGAGAACATTTTGTCTGTCAGCGGGCCGGACAGGGATCATGTTGTCTGTCAGAAGACCCGACTGGATGCCATTTTTCTTGTTAGCGAGCCAGGACTAGAGACAATTTTGTCTGTCAGTGGGGCGGACTGGTGGATATGTTGTCTGTTAGCGGGCCGGGCCAGAGACCATTTTGTCTATCAGCGGGTCGAACTGAAGGTCATTTTGTCTGTCAGCGGGCCGGACTAGAGGCCATTTTTCTGTCAGAGGGGCGGACTGTAGACCATTTTGTCTGTCGGCGGATCGGACATTTGATATTTACTTATCTTGGCACAAAATGATCTAGTAAATAACACCGTGAATGACAAGAAACAAATTTTTAACGTTAAAAATTTAATTTGTTCCCCACATTTGTAGCTAGAAAATGACTTAAATAAATTGACTTTCTCAAAACGCGGTCGCTGAATATTTTCTGAATCGGTACATTTTTTTAACTAGTCTCGTTGCTTTGCTGTATATATATATATATATATATAGACACGTATGCGTGTTCATATAACATTTAAATGAACTTTGAATGTCGGTCTGTCTGCCTGCATCTTTCTTTTAATTAAAATATTTTCTTTGAAGTACAAAAACAATTTTCTTCTCTTTAGTTTGAAATCATTAATTCATCAAGAAACGTCCATAAGTAGTAAGGGTTGATCTAAAACATGTTTGCACTAAATTTAACTTTATGCAACAACTATCAAAAAATCCTGATGTCCATTATTGTAAAATGATTTAAGTAAACTTCAACTTAAAGACAGAAATCTGCGTCGTTGAACAATTTGGAACATTTCCACTGTGATTATTTCAAAACGCCTATTCCAATGAAAAGAAAAGAGACGTCAAATCGGTTTCAAGGTTACTACCATATACAAATTAGAAGAGTTGGTCGTATTTTGAAGCCTAATAAACAACAAAATTTTTTAATAGAAACAGTCCAAAGCAACAGATAAAGAATTTTGCTAGAAAAGAAGCTACTTGAAAAATAGTGATAAATCATTGGCTATAAAAAATATCGGTTACAGAAAATAAGATATATATATATATATATATATATATATATATATATATATATATATATATATATATATATATATATATATATATGTATAGGGTTAAATAAAGACTTGGGTATTTTAAATCTTTATAAATATTTCAATAGTTAAACATTTTTTTAGATATAGTTAAAAAAAAATTTAAACAACATCTAAAATATTATTACAGTTAGATTTACGTTAAAAATATTCGAACACAGTGGCATTCCATATCGCGACGGACGCTACTTGTAAACAAACCTTTAAAAGCAGTTATTTCTGAAGAAAGATCGAGGTCGATCTGAAATATCAAATCTACACACACACACATATATATATATATATATATATATATATATATATATATATATATATATATATATATATATATAAAAATTAAAAAAATATATATATATTAAAAAATATATAAATATATACTTTCATAAAAAACATTATTTTTTTTTAATTTGCAACTTTTTAGTTGTTTTATGTATATATATATATATATATATATATATATATATATATATATATATATATATATATATCGTTTTAAGATATGCTGATATAATAAGCGCTGATAACGATCAGGGATAGTGTATGCAAATAAAAAGTAGACACTTTGGCCAACATGGAGTTTAAACAGACTGCTTCACGCATGAATGCAATTTTCAGGCCATTAAATTACGTTTATGAATGAAACAGACTACTACCTCTCGGTGTTGACCTCAGTGTTCACACACATATATATTAGTGTGTGTGCATATATACATATATTTTCTACGTACCGTGTCCCTTCAGGACATGACTCTCTACAGTTTTTGTTCTGCCAACCATTTACACAAGCTCATTATATATGCTATGTGATGCCTTCCTATTGCTTTCAATATACCCGGTATCATATTTTTCTTGGTGCAAATTCAATATTAAATCCTTTCGTCATCATTTGAACTAGAAATTTCAACTCTCTCTTTTTAATGTTAAGTATAAGTGTCCTTTTTGCTTCCATTTTATCTAAAACATCGTCATTGCTCTCATTGTTAACTACACGATATCCTCAGCATCCTACTGCAGCACCACACTTCCGGTATATCACCACTGTTGTATACTTCATTTATTATGTTCGTAATCCTGTCAATGTCGAAAGCACCTAAAGCTGCCAACATCACTCTTACAATTACATCTGGTCCTGCTATATATATATATATATATATATATATATATATGAAAATTTCTCCGATTTAACCAGTAGAGAAGACAATATTTATGAATAAAAATGACAATTTCGTATTTTGCTTTGATAAAGTCCGCATTGGACGAAACACGTCAGCAATTACCAGTTTTCCTATTGTCATTTTTATTCATAAATATATATATATATATATATATATATATATATATATATATATATATATATATATATACAATGTCTGTGTAGGGGGTGGGGGGCTGGGGACTCTCCCATTGCGGATGACAAATGAGGACTTAGTAAAATAAAGATGTGCTCAAATTCTATGGACACGCATGTGTCTTGAGCTTATATATATATATATATATATATATATATATATATATATATATATATATATATATATATATATATAAACAATTTCCTATTTGGCAGAATGGGTATGCTTATCTTGACAAAATATAATGGATGCTAACCGAATCAACACATTTTCCTATCCTATCGTGACATTCAGAGATTCCGATTTCAATGGACGTCACGAATAATTTTCTCTGGCGTTACTCTATATTCGTAGTTCTTTTTTTTTTCAGCTCACCTACAGTTATTTCCTCTATTAGGCAAGGCCATTTCCCAAATTAATGCCCATAATTATGCTACTGTCAATTTCGCGAATTAGGCTGCAATTGTGGATAAATGGAATAAAAAAATGTGAATGTTAATTCTGATAATCGGTGGCACATTTTGCTTCATGAAATAATGAAGTATTCTTCAAAGTCTAAAATGAGATGAGATGACATATTATTCACTGATCAGCTCCAAAGCGTAAGAAATCATGTTCGCGGGGTCAAACAACATTTATATAGGTAACTATAAATGAGAACGTGTTAGAATATTCACACACGAACTCCTACAAAGGTAGAATCGAAATAACATAACGAACGAAGGAATCAGTAGGAGAAACGATATCTCAGGCAAGCATCATTGGTACTTTGTGAAAAAAAAACAAAAAACAAATATGCTCCTATAATAATAATCATCATAATAAGTTTTAAAAAATTAATACTTAATTTATTTATATCAACAAGGTTTTAGCAAGATAAACCATATCCTTCTGACGTTAATTTAAACTGACGCCTTTCTTTCTTTCCGCATTTTGTGATAATTATGCTTAAGGTTTGCATTTTCTTGATTTCAGATGATAACTTGGAAAATTTCAAATACATTTCACTGAAAGTGTCTCATTCAAAAATTATAGTTTATTATAGTTTAATTTTATGAAGTGAAACGCCATCTTTTTATACTGCCATCAGGTGAATAAGTTTTAAAATATACTAAGATATCTTTCATGGCTATGGAGTGAATGACGAAGAGCGCAGCTGTCATGTGTTGGAACCGATTAGCAAAGGGTTATTCTTCAAAATGTGCCATGACGAAATGACTTTAAAAAGACTTACAATTATGAAAAGTAGGGAGAAATTTTGACGCAATTCTAACGTTTTGTGAGATAGCACAGCGTATGAACCTAAAGTGAAATGATTTTTTATTTGAAATTAACCTAGAAAACTAGTTATAATTGTAAGATAGATCAATTCAATGAATTTTGAATTCAAATTCAATATTAGAACGAAATAAAGTCAATATTAGAAAGGATCTAATATTGAATTTGCAACAAGGTCAAAACAATTCATATCGTATCGTCTATACTTTAAACAATGTACCCTTGGCGTTAGTTTAAACTGAAGCCTTCTTACGGCCACATCACGTTGAAAACTAAGCAACATGCCCAGTCAGTGTTTCGGCGGGTAATCATTTAGGAATAATAGATGTTGCAAGCTTGTATGTGCGGGTGGTGTAATAGAATTTTGATATGAGAATTACTTTTATTATATACCTTACTATTCGAAACATTTTTGTTATTCGCTAACAGACCCGTGTCTGAGTGGCTTAAAAACTTGACTAAACATTTCGTTCCCAGCTAGTTGTGAGCTCTCCGTTTGAGTTTAGGATAAATAAGCACAAATCACACAAAAGTGAATAAGACTGGTGAGTATTACTTCATATGTAATATACCTTAAGCATGTAAAACTGAAGGACAATCTACCCACTTGAATTGACTATAAGACTTCAGTTTGAAATTTTCCAGAAGTTATCGAATATTACACCAGACAACTGAAGGAGACCTAAACGTACAAGTGCCAAAATGCTGAGATCATCATTATATAATAAAAGATCGTAATAATTCCCGTTTATTTTATTTATCTGTTTGTTTTGTAGTCATTGCAATTTTACGTGACTAATATATCATAGTATTCACTGGAGATGAACGTCTCTTCATTATTCGTGGTTATAACGCTATGTCCTTTCAATACGCCGGGAATCATAACTAGACTCTGGTTGTTGTTGTTTTATATATATATACAACTTACCAATTTCCTGGAATTCAGTTTTCGTTTTTTTAGACGGATTCAGTGTCAGAGATCCCAGTGTATCCTGGTAGAAAATAACACAGATTTACGCCATATCCAACGCCAATCTGCGAATTTACTCATTAACCGAACATAGCTTTTTTATTCTATGAAATGTAAAAATTATATTGAATCAATTACTAGAAGTTCTACAGAAAAGATTGGTTTACTGTATCGTGCGAGTGAATTGTTCTCGCCTGAAACTCTTCGGCATTTATAAGTCTACCTTACGTCGGTGCATTGACTATTGCTGTCAAATCTGGTCAGGTGCTTCTTCAATGTTATCGGTCCTGACCTGGTATTTTGGTTACACTCACTTTCCAACTGCCGTAACGATCCCTGTACATTTTCTATAAATATTTTCAGGATACTTGCTCTGATGAGTTTTCCTATTCGGTACGTCTATTTGACAAATTTAAATGCGATACTATAATGGCAGCTAGGTTTCAATATTTTCCAGTTAAAATTGCTGGATAATAATCATAAGTCTTAAGCGAACGGATTATTTCCTCACACTTCCCGCTTATGAAATTCTCTTCAGGCTTTTTCATTTTCAGTCAATTTTGATCTTCAAAGATGTAAATTCAATGTTAATCGTTATTTATTTAAATTCCTGTTCTTTTTCTTTTTTTTCACTCCTTTTTTTCCCTCATATTCTTTCATGCTTTGTAATTGCGTCTTTGTGGCTTTATTGCCTTGCTTGGGGTGAAATTATTGAAAAACAATAATATTTAAAAAAAAAATCTCGCTAATAACGATGAGTACATATTTCACTTTCATGATCTATTATCGTTTCAATTCCCTTTGAAAATGTCAACATTTTAATTTTGGCGAAGGATTTCTCTTTATTTTCTTTAAGTTTTATTTTCTGTTGAAACAACCATCTCAAATGTCCGACAAATTCTTTCTTTACATGAACTCATCTCAGAAACTACGATGTCCTGTACGATTATGTAGTTATCTCATTCTATATGGCAATGGACACTTTCTTCACAAATGAAAAGGAAAATTGAAAAGCAGATGAGGTTCTACAGAAGGATTCAAAGAATAACATTGCAAAATGAGAATATTTTATCGAAATTAAGAACAAAAACATATTCTTACTTAAAAAATTCAGTTGAATCTTTTGGGACATATAATGAGAACTGGAGAAGTTAAAACTCGCAGAATACTCTGAAGGTAAGATGAAGAGAGAGAAACATCAAGTAACCTACGTAGCGAACTTATATAAACATATGGTAAAACAAGGACTTTGAGGGGTTATAATGTGATAAAATATGTTTGGAACTAAAATTTATAGGGAGTTGTTGAGAGCCATGATCTCCAAGATCCTGAAGAAACACGACCCAAACAAATCCAGTTTTTCTTTTGATCAATTTATGAATGTTTCTGGATAACTAACAAGCCTGCCAAGGGTTCATAAGCTGTAGAAAATGAATCACTTAATCAATCAATGAATAATTAACAATAAATATTGTCTATGGGTTTACGCCATTTAAAGTATACAACGGTTTAATTTCGCAACTATAAAATTTCTGGCGTTCTTGGGTTGTTCCTTTCATTTGTTTTTAAATCTTCATCACCTTCACCCCACTGGACTTTTTCGCACATTTGTCCTCCTTACTTTGTTGCTATTAATTCTTATTGTTTTTCCATTGGACGCATTGCTCTTCGAAATTTCATTTCTGTATTTCGTACTAAAAATTCATAATGTTTCGATTATGTTCTCTGTCCCTGCTATAATTACAGGGTGCAGCAGAAATACATTCAACATATACATCCCAAAAATACCATACACATAATGGTAAAACATTAGTTGCAATGGAGTCTTCATCTAGATAATGTCCTACCACTATGCGGGAGGTCTGTCTGCTGCAACATGTATAATATTTACTATTGTGAATTAAGGAATTAGTCTGCGAAAGCTCGTGAAAAACTTCGAAACCTCTCATGCACTGTTAGTTGAATGTTGATTTGATTCATATTTAACGCTGGATTGAAAAGAAATGACAAACAATGTTTGGCCTGAATTACTACAATAAGGAGTTATCATTATTTATACTATTTTCATACGGACTATTGTCCTCATTTTTGTTGTTGTTACCACAACAGCCTTAATCAAATGTATATCGACCCGGTCAGCTACAGGGAATTCTGAACTGCACCCTTTGTTTAATTTATAGGATTAGACTGTTAACTTCCCACGAGGGAAATCTAGTGTATTTTGTATTCTTAATACTGCTCAGTCATTGCTGGTTCTGTTTATACAAAATCCAAAAACATCACCTGTCCTAGTAATTCAACCCACAATTGCTATTTCACTAAATTTACTAACCATCACTTTATTCAGCTAGGCGCTTTTCCTCTAGATTAGCACTTATTTTCTAATGAATATATCCCTCCTTTCCTAATCGGCTTATAGCGATTCTTACATGTATGTATTTACTGGATGTGCAGATAGGTGCGAAACAGAGTTCAATTATTGGGCAAACCTGTTGCATTTTCTCATGCACAAGCGCCTTTAGCAAAAGCATGTCTCCATCACTTCTTTGTTACGACAAACTATGGGTTAAATAGCAGAGCAGACTGTTTTCTCTAGCCTTTGATGTCAGCCAGTCTAGAAAAATGACATCTCAGAATGCAAAATCAGTCTGGGCGAGCTCTGGCTATCACGCCCTAGACATACACAATGCTAAAATTACAACTAAAGTAAATACAATGCACCTACGTCATTAATTGGTTACTGGACTCGTCATTTTTAGACCCTATTTTAGACAGGTTGATAACGGAGAAATTCTTGCATGTCTCATGCCTAGGACCAGTTCCAGTGGCTAGCTGGCGTTTAACCAAAATTATAAATGATTTCTAAGGCAAGCACACTGCACAAATTATTCTTCTTAATCGCGATATTGTACCATATTAATATAAATGCGTTACTATCAATATGTCTTACCATTGGTATACGATATGTTGATTTAAAAATAGTATTGAAAGAATTTTGACAATTTGATTAAATTAATTAAACAGCAGAATTTGTGTTGTGAATTTCTTCTTGATCGAACCAAATGTGGATCAATATCACTCGTTCCTTACGTAATTGTTAGTTGGAAATTTTATCTGAAATATTTATGATTTACATTCACCACTGAATTACTGTACATGAAATCATATAAGACTCACTATTTGTCTTAAAATTGTCTAAAATAATTGCCCTATGTCTTATATTTGAAACTGAATCAGTAGTGATGAGGAGATTTTAGGCTTTGATGATAAGGATTATTTTAGGTGGGAAGGAGCTTAATGATTAATTTTTTTGTTATTGAACACTAAGAAGTTCCCCACCTATTACCTCAACTCTGTTTCGGTTTATTGTCGACGTTAGTGATAGTTAAAATATTTTCTACTTTGATTTCTTTTGCCATGTTTTATTCGTGTAATAATTGTTCTGTATTTCTGAGACGAGATATTGTAATTATTCACAATATTTAAATCGTTAAGGCTGACGTCCTCATCTTTATTGTCATATTCAGGACGTCTCGGCCGTTTTACGTTCCGGCTTTCTTCAGGTGATATACGATGGAATTTCGAATTGAACCCTTTCTTTCGTTCAGTGGGGTAGATTGCTCTACTTCCACGTGTCATGCCTTTTCTAGATATATCAGTATTTCGGTTTAATAACTCAATTGTCTAACTTTGTTTTTCACATCTGATGTGGCCAGGTATTGAATTCACAAATCTGTGAGTAAAATCACATTTAGATTACTTCAACCAACGCTATCATCTACTGCGCTATGGATCTTTATTCTCAGCTTGATTTTTATATACAGTAATATTTTCTGATATAGCTGAAGAGATTTTTTATCTCACAGCTTTCTTTGTACAAATTTTACATGTTTAAATACTTTAAAAATCATTCTGAATATGCCTTGTCTAATATTTGAGTCCCATCTGTCATCAAATTATATAAGTGCATTAACATAGATTTTGTTGACAAATAAATTTCTTTCAATCATTACGTTACGAATGTATTTTATACAGAAACTCAATTTTTAATTTAAACACTAAAACAAAATAATCTGTCAATGATAAGAAAATTAAAATTGTTTTATTTTTGTTGAATATTTTATGATAATCCGTGTTTGTTTCTTACTAAGACATCTAAAATATAAGCTCAAACTTTGTGGCCTGTAATCACCTCCTCCTCTAACGCTAATGTCTCAGATAACTGAACTCACTTCCTAGACGATCGCGTTGAGTTGTCGCCAATGTTTATTGTCAACAGTCTCTTCTTAATTGATCCTAAATGAAAAGATAACAAAATCGAAATGAGGGAATTAGTTGAAGAAACACCACCAGCATCTTCCCGAGCCGAGGGCACACAACATCTCTTCGTGCGTGTCTCTACATTTCGTGTCTTCATTTCACAACCCACACCAACCTACACCAAAGAATCACTAACTCAACCTTCGTACAGCATCCGGCTATTCGTGTTTGCGCTTAGAGCTCGTCAAATTGTTTTCTTCAATTAAACAGTGACTTCCTGGATTAAACTCCGATAAATTTGGAGTTGAATTTTTCGTTGTTTTTTTTTTTTTTTTTTTTTTTTTGTTATTTTTAGTTCCGATTCTTTCATTTATGCTTGCTTCATTTTTTCCAGAATTTTTCTAATTCAATTCTTTCTTCAAAATAATGAGCTACCAGTTCAAATAACATGAAAGCAATTATAAAAAAGACCTAAGGATTCATGCCTTGTGCCAGACTAATATATATATATATATATATATATATATATATATATATATATATATATATATATATATATGGTTGGATTGGTGTGAGTTTGTGACTCTGGGTTTCAAGTACCGCGCATATATATATATATATATATATATATATATATATATATATATATATATATATATATATATATATATATATATATTTCGAATATGTGGTGTAGATCAGTTTATATTACATGATTCTTTCATACAAAAAGTAGATTAGTAAAGTTAATGATATAAATCTGCGAAAACACTTCGCAAACAAAATTTTAAAGTTGCATTAACCTACGAACCACTCGATTAATGTTATGATCCTTGTTTTTAATAACTACAAGTTGTATAAGGTGTTTTTGGAATCTGCTGGTACTTTCAACTGTACATACAGTCATCCTCAGGCATGGAAATTATTTTGTTTTTAGTAATTCCAGGTAGTAGCAGAGACGAAATATTAAATGCGAATCGAAATATGTTGTTTTTTTTTGTTTTTGTTTTTTTAGAAATGTGTTATTGTTAACGGATAAAAACTTTTGAAAGTCTGAGACCCTTTTGAATTCTATCAAAACTGGAAAGTGAGGAGTGGGAAGCTACCGCCAAAATATAATAAGAGTACTCCATTTTCGGCCTGGTCTGGCTTTTATAAAGGTAGATGATAGCATGAAGAGTCAGGTACGTACTGAAGCGGTACAGGTATTTTACCTGCATCTTTAGTGATGGACCATATATAACAGTTCCTCTTTAAAGCGAGTGTGAGTTTATGGCACAATCTTCTCTCAAGGTACGGTGCCTTCTTGATAGGACATCCGTTCATCGCGACTGGCAGTATTTCTGGCTATGATCCTCGTCGATATAATGCAACTTTTTCATTTTTGAGGCATTGAATGTAACCAGCCAGTTTTTCCCCACTGAGGAGTTTGTGCTGGATCTCTGATTGTCTAGAGTTTTAGAGGTGCGCCTGTATATCGTCATATCATCGACATAGATGTTTAAAAATGATCTGAGGATAATTTTAGGTAGATCATGTATGTAAATCAGAAATACAAATATACACACATATATGCACACATACTCACATATATACATATATACACACAGCAATACACAAATATAAACATATATACACACATATACTAACTCATGTGGCCGTAATGACATACCCAAGTTTCCATACCTACACATACACACAATCTCATATACAATAGGTGTCAACATACACATATAAAACCGCAAACATACATATATATACACACACATATATACACACACATATATACACACACATAAATATATACATAAAATAACTATCTATAATAACAAGTACACATAGCCAGAAATATATGTATGTATCTATGTATATATATATATGTATGTGTCCTGCCATATTGTTTACCTAAATTTATATTTACGTATATTTCTGTTTGTATGATTGTGTTTATATATGTATGTTAGGATACATGTATTTTGGTGTTTGCATGTATATGGATGTATGTCTATGTCTATGTATGTGTATGTATGTACGTTTATATATGTATTTGGTTGAATGTTGTTGTATTTATGTGTATGTACGTATATATGTGTACTTGTTATTATAGATAGGTATTTTTATGTATATACTTATGTGTGTGTGTGTATATATATATATATATATATATATATATATATAGACTGATAGATAGATAGATAGATAGACCTAGTGAGCCAGACAAACCTACCTAGGTTTCACCTAAACGGATCGTCAGGGAAAGTTCGGTTAAGCTCTAGGTTATTCTATCGAGCACTGTTTTACATCAACTAATATGGAACGTGTAGACATAGGTTATTCACTTAAAAACATACCTATACCTGACCGTCACTCATACGAGTTATGTTTACTAAGACAAATAGAAAAAATTGTAATAAATATGAGGTGGCGTGCATATTTTTGTCTAAATAATAAACCTAATTGTAAAACCAACGAGAGCTATGGATTTAAGACCAATGCCCATCCCCCGTATGTTAAGGAACTCAATAACTTCGAATCGGAGTTAATTGGCATTATCAAAAAATTAAAATATAGGAAGATAAGGAATAATAACGTGCAACAACAAATTACTAAGAATATAAAAGAAATAAAGGAAGACAAGAATATCTACGTAAAAGCTGATAAATCTTATATAAAATGAGCCCCAATAATTACAAAAAAATATTACATAAATAGGTAATAAAACATTATATAAAAGCTCCTAATGACATAGAGACTAAAATTAACAATGAGGCTAGTATCTTAATTAATAAATTTCGATTAGGTAATCGGGTTGAGAAAATAAACCTAAACACTTGCTTTACCACTTTTAACATAAAAGTAATTTTATTAATAATCCTGAATATAGACTCATAAACCCTACCAAGACAGAATTAGGTAAAATAAGTAAAATAATTCTGCAGGATATATGTAAATCCCTTAGGACTTTCCTTAATATTAACCAATGGCAATCGACTAAGGATTGCATTAAATGGTTTGAAAATTACAACAAAAATAAAAAAAAATGCTCATTCATTAGATATGATATTAAGGAATATTATCCGTCTATTTCAGAGAAAACCCTAAATGAAGCCCTCAGCTTAGCCAAAGAATACATCCAAATTTCTGATGACAAATTAAACCTAATTAGACATTGTAGAAAAACATTGCTATTTCACGATAATACTTTATGGATAAAAAAAGATATATTAACGGTTTTGACAACCCTATGGGAGCGTATGATGGAGCAGAGGTGTGCGCGAAAGTAGGGTGCCTGCTGCTCCATAGGCTTAATGAATATATAGACTTTAATAACCATGGGTTGTACCGCGACGATGGTTTAATCATAGTGGACAATAGTAACCCTCAGAAATGTGACACTATCCATAAAAAACTGCACTGTTCGGATTCAATCTCGATATAGAAACTAATTTGAAAATCACCAACTATCTAGATATTACGTTAAATTTACAAAATGGCACAATATCCCCGTATAAAAAAGAAAACCAAGAACCCCAATATTTAAACATAAAATCTAACCACCCAGCCCATATCATAAGACATATTCCAAAAATATTGGGTATAGACTTTCTATTAATTCCTCCAATAGGGACATTTTTTAGGCCAATAAAACAAGTTATGAGGAAGCCCTATTTAAGAGTGGACATAAAAATAAATTAGAATATATTAATATAAATAACCACAACAGTACTCAGAATAAACGTAATAATAGGCAAAGAAAGAGTTTGTGGTTCAATCCTCCTTTTAATTTAGCGGTAAAAACAAAAATTGTCAAGATATTTTTTGATTTATTAGAGCAACATTTCCAAAAAAAACTGAGATACATAAAATATTTAATAAAAACAATGTAAAACTTAGTTATTGTTGCATGCCGAACGTAGGGACTATAATAAATGGATTGAATAAGAAAAAAACTAGGAATAATCCACGCAGTAATCCTCCTACTTGTAATTGTAGAAACAAAAACATCTGCCCATTACAGGGAAAATGTCAGCAAGAATGCGTGGTTTATCAAGTGAAAGTTTACAAAAATAGCGAGGATACTAATCCTAAAACATACATAGGTGCTACTCAGGATAAATTTAAAAAGAGATATTATAACCACACGAGTAGTTTTAAAAGCGAAAAAATTAAGCATAGTACCACGCTATCTACCTATGTATGGAAAACCATACAAGAAAATAATATAGACCCCATCCTTAAATGGGAAATATTAAAAAAATGCCCCAAATATAAAGCAGGCCATAAATTTTGTAACTTATGTGCAGAGGAGAAATTAGCCATAGCTTTATATGATCAACCTATCCAACTATTAAACTCCAAAACTGAAATCCTTAACGTATGTAGACATAAAAAATCTTGGCTACTAAATTAGACGTTTTCCCGATTATTTGTCATTCCACCTTATTGTTTTTTCTTTTTCTTTTTTTTCCCTCCCTCCCCATTTTTCATGAATAAATATTTAAACTTAAGTGTTTGTGTTTGTGGTTCTTTGGTCACGTGGTATAATTTTAGCTATCGCCTATAAATATGCGTTTCTCTTTGCCTCGTTAGCCGAACTTTCCCTGACAATCCGTTTAGGTGAAACCTAGGTAGGTTTTTTTTCTGGCTGACTAGGTGTATCTAGGTCTGCTCTACGGTTGTATTGAGATCTTTTGTTAGTTAGTTGTTTACTCGTATCAGGTTTTTTTCTTTGGGCTTCAGACCAGCATCTGTGCGATTTTTATCGGCAAAATTTCATGTTTATAGCTCTTTCTTTTTTTAAAAAACATTTTTTCCCTCGAGATTGATTTGATTATTGGCAAATCAAAAATTCGAGGGTTTTTCGAAACGAGTCTAGTTATCTATATTTGTGTGTGTATATATATATATATATATATATATATATATATATATATATATGTGTGTGTGTGTGTGTGTGTATATTTATGTTTGCGGTTGTATATGTGTATGTTGACACCTATTGTATATGAGATTGTTTGTGTGTATGTGTAGGTATGGAAACTTGGTTATGTCATTACGGCCACCTGAGTTAGTATATGTGTGTATATATGTTTATATTTGTGTATTGCTGTATATATATATATATATATATATATATATATATGTGTGTGTGTGTGTGTGTGTGTGTGTGTGTGTGTGTGTGTGTGAGTATGTGTGCATATATGTGTGTATATTTGCCGGTATATATGTATATATGCATGTATGTGTATGTGTACTTGTTATCATGGAGATGTATACGTATGTATATGCTTATATGTTTATATGTATGTATTTCTATGTGTATATATGTATATATATATATATATGTGTGTGTGTGTGTTTGTGTTGGTTTGTGTTTTCTGCCGCGTGTATATATGTGTATGTATGTATGTACGTATGAATGTACACTTATTTCTGTAGGTATTTCTTTTTATCTTATTTTCCTTCACCCAATATATAATAAAATTATTATCAACTTATCTGATTAAAATATGTTTTTCTTAATATTTGTGGGCTTGGAATTTTCGTTTTTTAATAAATTAAATAATATTATTTTTAATCATTTTATCTTTGTATATTTGCTCGCTTAAGTTATATTTCAATAAGTGGTTAGCATTTGTTTAATGACACTTTCAGTCCTAAATATTTATTGGTTGTGGTATCTGATTGTCTGGGTCAATGTCTGTGGATGTGTGTACATGTATTTATAGGTGTCTATGTGTAAAGTGCATTCACTTTTAATTGTGCATGTATGTACGTATGTGTTGGTTTCCTTCCCCCCCTTTTTTCATAAATGGCCGTGGAGATGTTCTCTGTCTCGTCACTTTTTGTGTATATATATATATATATATATATATATATATATATATATATATATATAAATGTCTGGGTGCTTATATATTATAATCTGATTGTGTTTGTTTTACGCGTGATTTTAGGACCCCATTCCCACACTCTTAGGATTAAAATGTAACCATATTGTCAAAGGACCGGATATAAAATTAGCTTCTAAAATAACTTCAATGAAGAAATAAATTGAATAACATATATATTTCTTCTTTTCTCCTCAGTAATTTTATAGTTGTAAACTTAATAGCGATTAAATTTTGATTTTGAAATTAGAAGTTTTTAATTTTAATATTAAATTTTAACATATAATTTAGTAATTATTGGTTAGAATAAATTATTTTTTAATATTACTCATATTTTAAACATCTGAATAGATATTACAACATGACTTAGTTGCCAAGCTTTTTGAATTTTCCTATACTTGTATTTTGATTGGTCAATCTAGCTTTTGTAACAACATTTTCCCCTTGCGAATTTGAAACTTTTAAAACCATTTATTTTACATACAACGTCATCACTTGATAAGACACCGAGGGTGTTGAAACAAAATGGCTATTTTTGTAATGATTTTATAACATATTTATGTTATAATTTTTTTTTTAAAAATAAATAATTATATCTTCTCTACTTTGTATTGAGCACTCTTTTAAGAATAGTAATTGTTGGTTATTGGAATTCATTCCATATACACCAATCATATACTTGGGTATATATATATATATATATATATATATATATATATATATATATATATATGTGTGTGTGTGTGTGTGTGTGTGTGTGTGTGTGTGCGCGCGCATTGGTAGAACGCTCCACATCAAAGAGAAAATGAGTCTTATAAATTATATATATATATATATATATATATATATATATATATATATATATATATATATATATATATCCTGGTGTAGTATAAACAGTTTAATTTTCGTTTCGAAATTTAAACCGTTTTACAGTGTGTTATAAGAACGAAATTTTTGCAAATGACATATTTCTATGTAATATATGATGGTATTATTCAGATGATTGTTAACTGTGTTAAATTAAATTTAAAATATTTTTGCTATGACTATCATCATTTGGCATCTACGATATACTGGTGTTGTCGCAAGAGTATATATACTCGAGAACGTTCCACAGCTGGATATAATTCTCTTATGTTTGGGTACCTCGAGGCGGTGTAATAGTTAGCAAGCTTGTCTTGATAGAACAATTACGACTGAGGAGTGAGTTCGATCCTCACTTGGTGCCCCATACTTTCCCTCTTGTGCCACACCTAAGCTACACTTAGAAAATCTCTATAATTTTGTTGTGTTTACTGGCTGCAACTGCTAGAAAATCTCGGTTGGCTACAACATGTTTCATCAAGCTAAATGTCGTTTGAATCTGGAGAGTATGAGGACAAATACAGTATGTGGAAATCTACCAAATGGGCCGGAAACGAGTTTTCTCTCTTTCCCTCACTTTGCTTGACTGCAAAAGCAGTACAGCAAATACCGGGCAAATAGAGCGAGCATGAAACAGAATCATTAATACCGGCAAATATGGCGAGCACGACACATTACCGCCGATACCTGGCAAATAGATTAACTACAAATCAGTACTACCTAGACTGGACAAATAGATCGAGTATAAAACAGTACCGCCAATATCCGGGCAAATAGAGCAAGCACAAGACAGAACCGCCAATACCGGACAAATAGAGCGAGCATGAAACAGAATCATTAATACCGGCAAATATGGCGAGCACGAAAAATTACCGTCGATACCGGGCAAATAGATTAACTACAAATCAGTACTACCTAGACTGGGCAAATAGATCGAGTATAAAACAGTACCGCCAATATCCGGGCAAACAGAGCAAGCACAAAACAGAACCGCCAATACTGAGCAAATAGGGTGAGCATAAAATAGTGAAAATTATCTACAACAAAATTTGTGCAAATTAATACAGATTGCAGTTTGAATTTGTGATTCTTCGAATTTCTTTCCGAATACTACATCCTTTTTCTTATTAAAGTACGTTACACAACACACTGCTAAGAGACTGAACCTTATGTGTTCCCATATTTACTCGACCGCCTATCTTAAAAGGTTGTAATTTGACTATTCTCATAAGGCGCCGTTATTTCATTATTCAATTGGCTACTTACTCTAACCCATATGTTGCACAGTCAGCAACGCTTTGTTATCAATAATGGCATACTTATTACAGGTCTATAAAACCTCATCAGATATAGTGTACAGTATTGTTTCTCGAGAAAATTCTAATTAACTTCCCATCTTGCAGTTAGATTGTGCAACCTAAAAAGATAGAGATTCTGCAACTAAATTTTAAAACCTGCCTGCGTTCCATAGCTTCCATACCTACATAAACTTTTTTATGTACTATGTTACCAATACTCTATCCGGATGCCTCGCTTTCAAAAAGTGGGAGGAAGCAAAAACGATGATCGTGCTGCAGTCTCTAATTTTTTGGCACTTCAGTTTATTTTAACATTGATAATCGATCTACAAACAATTGATTTATTAAATAATTATATTGGTCCAAGATGACAAAAATGGATTTGTATCACACAATTTTGATAAGGTGAAAAACGATGGAAAATAATGTTAAAAATAAAGAAAAACATAAAAAAAGAATGGTGGACAAAAACTCGTAAGAAATAATTATTCGAGAAAGATTATTTTTAACGAGGCGCAGCTGAGAAAACAGAAGTAATAATTGCGTATACATCTTAAAAGCCAATAAGCCGGTCCGGATTTAAGCCTGTGAAATGTAAACAAGACAGTTATTTGATTTTAATTCTGGCTCGCCATATTGGATGACGGATAGAAAAGAAAAGATGTAAAATAGCTAATAACCATCATACTCTTTCTGTGAGCTGAAGAAAATGAAAGTAAAAATTGAATAGTAGGAAAAGATTTGAAAATTGATAAATCTACCAAGAAACCCATAGCCTAGAGATGTTTCTTAATATATATTATATCACATCTGTAAATTATTTGTTCTTGATTGTCATTTGATCCATCAAAAAATATTCTTTTACGCACCGTGGTCATTCAGGAACTAATTGGCTATACTCTCCACAACTATCTCTAAGCAATATATATATATATCTCCTAAATACACCCGGCCTATGTTCTGCTATCCATTTACGTAAACTTGTTAGGTAAGTTATTTTCAGTTTCAATCTCTCCTTGCATTCGATATGTCATGTGAGTTTTAAATTCTCCAAACTCCTTTTCCTTATAATGCATCATGAAAATTTCAGCACTCACTTTCTGATTATTAGTAAAATCCTCACAATTTCTGTTCATGGTTTTCTCAGATTCCTGCTGTAGAATCATCTTTTTCCTCACGTCTCCTGTGAAGAAATTGTTCATTATCCACTGCTATATAAGAGTAACGATATTATGTAACAAGTTACATCCATTTCTTTGTTACTAACGAAGCTTCCTTGTTTCTTGATACTTTGTTTAGCTTTTGGAAGGTATCTTTTTCTATTACAATATAGCTTCGGATATATATTATAGTTCTTTCGTTAAGTATATAGAAGAACATAAAATAATGAATGTAAATGAAGTTGAAAATCAAGAACCTGGAACGACACACGTTCGTAGATAAATCCTATCAACACCTCTGTGAAGCGTAGGGACACAGCTTATGTCGCGTAGTGTGGTGGTTTCTATAGCAAGTAAGGTTAAACAGGGTTGAGTTTCTAGACCCACTCCTGAGTGGTTTCTTGATTACAAAAATTGTCCTTCTTCTAGACATGTTGCCGCTAAATCTCTGTGATTATTAAACCCTATTTGTAAGCCGAGAATGATTCCTACTTTTGGAATTTGTGATATTTGTACAAAAACGAACACATTGAATTCGGATGGAATTAAGATATATGTTCAGAATGGCTGACTTTTTTCTCCCATTAAAACATTAACTGAAATGCATTGCTAACCGCGCACACTTGTTTTGAAATCAATTATTTTAGAATACATGACTTTATTTCGTTTGAAGTTAATCAAAATGCTTAAGGCGTTATCTCTAGAGTATGCATATCATATGTGGTTTCGTATATTTAACTTTATTTGAAAGACATTGTATAGCGGTATGAGATATTAAAAATCAATTCTTCTCGTAGTAGATTCGTTTTTCTCAAAGTCTGAAATCCATAGCAGTGCTACTGTGACTCGTGGCATTGTATATATCGTGCTAAAACATTTCGTCAGCTTAAAGAAAATTAAACTCGAGTTTTAAGTTAGTTTCTAATATCGGGAAAAGCAAATTGTGTTAATAATGGATTTTGCACTTTAGATACGTGCCTTAGTGTTTATCTTTCCTTTTTCGTTTTCAAAAAGGAGGAACGCCTCAGAAAAGCCTGAATTTATTACAAAGATAATACAGATTTACAAGAATCCTATAAGAAAAATAAAGGTGAACTCTTTTAATGTAAGAATTTAAATTTTACAGAATCGCTGCAAATAAGAGAATAATCAGAGTCGCAGAAAAAATAAACATATCAGAAAATATTATATATCAGCAAATATTTGACGAGCCTCAAGAAGAATGGGTTTCATATCGGAGTCAATTCAAATAGAGGTTTTATTAACTAAATTGCGTTTAATATAAAAGAAAACAAACCAAAGAAGATAGTAATAAGTGCAGTTTTAAAATAACCATTTCGTTGGTTGGAAGAATCCCTTTATAAAAAAAATAAAGCAAAAATGATTTGAGATTTTTAAAGCCCCTATAACAAAATCATGAAATCGCAAGTTAAATGCGATCTTCAGTTTCGTAAGTCTGTTTTTTAAATGTATTTAACAAGCCACATATATATTTAGCATGATGAGAGAAAATCCATTCATTGTCGCATCGACCAATTTCATTATTACGTACAAAAGTTATGCTGAGTTAAGAAATCAACAGACAATAATTACAATTTTAATTTTAATTTTCGTCAATATTTAGATGGCGTCTCTTTTAAGAACATCACATTCTCTAAGTATTGTATGAGTAAAAGTATTTAGATTGAAAACTGGTTAATAACACCTATTATTCTATGTATTTGTGAAGTAAACCCCGCCAAAAGAAAAAAAATCTTTTGGTATGCGAGTAGTTGTTGAAAGATGGTTGTGCTTAAAACAACAGAATGTTGTTTCGGATGATAGGAAACAGGAACTGCCCTATAAAAATATTATATATTTTATGTAGGCAAATATGGTCTCCACAATTTCCTGTCGCTTGTTTCTCTTAACTCATTGTCGCCGCCCTGTCATCCGTCCACCCAAACACAGGTAGGTTACTCGCTTTATTCTTCTACGTTTCCTTCCTTCAGTATATCCTGTGAGTGTTAATTTCTTAAAGCATTCTTTTCTTCTGTTGCCCAATTCTATATATGAGTCGTATTATGTAGTAATTCCGGGTTTTTAGTAAATTTTCATAATAAAAATCTATTACTTACAATATTTATATACGGATTATTGTCTTCATCTTTGTTGTTTTTATCACAACGTTTCGGGCGCTGTGCCCTCCGGCCTTCCTCAGGGGTATATAGATCTGTGTTACCTAGAGGAAATTTATCTGGAGTGGCTCGTTAGATATCCTATCTGGGAATATCGTCTTGTTCTTTTTTTATTTCGTACACTTAAGTTATCACTCGCCTGTTTCCACTGGGTGCAAGTACCCACTGCCCAATCTAGGGATTGAACTCACAATCACTATGTTACCAAATTCAAAAATCAACCTTTTTTACCAGCTAGCTTGAGTAATCTTAGAACCTTAAACTTAAGCTTGTCTGCTGATTAAGCTGCAATTTCTGCTGTTGGCAGTCATGTTTTGATGTGCTGCTGCGTTTGAACACTTGTTATTGTCTATCTTTTTTTATTAGCGACTCCCATATTGTATTTATTTCCATGCTTGACCTACAAAAGAGGTCCTCATAGCTTAGCATATGCGCTGATTCTTTCAAACGTCTAACACTCGTGTTCTTCCTTCTCCAGTATCTTCAAGTATATTAAATAAAGGGTTCATTTCTGAATTCCCCATATTGATATACTCATGAGAAATCATCACGTAGAAATCATTCATAAGTATAGATGTTAAAATAAGAATTTAAATAAATATGTTATTTAATGTTTGACGCTACAATCTTTCCGTGGTGAAGGTTTTTGTTCTATAGTTTCTTTCCTCCTTGGTTCATTTTTTAATGAAATATTGGAAAGGGATTAATAATATTTTGTGTAATTACCACCACGATCGAATCTACAACATTTGTTGTTTTTTTTTTTTATTTTAATTTTAAAACTTTCTTTCTCTAATATTGGAAGCTGCACTTTTTCGGAACGGGAGGTGATAGGGGATGTTTCAACTTTGAAGTTGAATTGCATAATGCCACCTAGTTAGTTTCTACCTATTATTTGTAAGATAGATACTCATTAAGTACTTCAGTGTTTCACTTTTATAAATCGCGCTATAGTTTTGCAAATATAGTTTGGAGATTATACCATAGGATATGAATTAAAATCTAAAAGAATAACCATAAATCGATTTTTGATTGGTCTGGAAAGTGGTACATTATCTTTTGCTAGAAAAATATTCTAGCGCCGCTTTTCTTATAAGTATTAATTGATTTAAATAATGTTAACGTCAACCCCACCCCGTTTATATATCTAAAAAGCCACAACGAACTCAAGAGAAGATTTCATCACTAAAGAAACGCTTGATGTTATTAAAGATCTGTCTGTCCTGGAAGAGGTGGGATTTGAACCAACAGAGAGAGAGCTTAGTAAAGTCACTGGCAATTGTATTTAATCAAGTGAATAAATAAAACAGATTTCCAATCTATGAATAATCCTCTGCACTTTTTGTTAGTTCAAAGATTAGAGTGTTCATAAAATATTTCGGTTTTACTGAGAATTACATTTTCTGTTGATCCTTCCTATCTATTATGGTGCTCGTTTCATTGTCGTTCGTGCTTTTGCCATCACTGTAATCTTTATCTGGACACATACTCCTCTGGCTTTGAATTCATAAAGATTGTTTCTGGGATTTGCATATTTTGCTCAATCCTTCTGTCCCTCGGCTTGTATTCACTTGCTGTTCATTATCAGCTGATAGGGAATCCAGTTCATGTTTTATTTTCTCGAGACCTACCCCGCTACACAGATCAGGAACAGCATCAAACTGTGTTGACCATCGTGTGTTAGGCAGACGTTTGACCCCAAAATCATCTAGAGATGATGTCAATACATTCCAGCGATATGTAGAACTATCAAAAAATGAATACAGATGCTGAACAAAATGAAAGAATTTTAAAGTCTGTAGACAAAACACTGCTGCTTTTACTGCCATCAAGTTAAGACACAGTCCAGCGGAGGAGACATAGATGATAAACGCATTCAGGTGATGAATCCGTGCATGCAATCCAGTATATCGTCCAGACATATTTGAAGAATTATCATATGACTGAACACAGAAGTTTGAAGTGTTATTTTCTCACTAAAAAACCCAAAACAGTGTATGTTAGATCCTCTGCTCCATGAGAAATGATGTGAATGAACATCAAGAAACTATCCACAGGTTCACAGCCTTTAATGTATCGGACATTAAAAGTCATTTAATCTGTGTGTGAGATGTCTGGAGGGGAATCTACAATTATTGAATAATACTTTGACACTTTTACTTCAGGAAGAGTACAAAGAAACTGTTTTCTCATTAATTTAATAAATTCAATACCCCCCCACACACACACACTAAATATTTGCAGATGAATATGACGGATTCCCTTTTCCAGGATTTCCATACATTTTGAGATGTTCTTCCAAGAAAGGGTCAAATTTACTCAACAGCTCCAGTATATCTAAATAGTCGCCAATTTTTGCTGACCCAATAATCTGATTTTCTCCATGATATGTCAAACATCTGGAGGCAAAAAAGCGTATTGCAGACACCACACAGGTGTCAAAACTTTATGCTAATATTCTTGCGCTGAGCTATGATGCTCAGCTAATAAAGAATCTAAATTTCCAGTTTTTTATGCCTTTATTAAATATGCTGTCAAGACCTTTCATTGTTCTTCTCAGTTTGCATGTTCTACAATAACATTGCTTTGCTGTAAGTCGTTGAACCCCGATGTAGCAAAGGGAGATTCTTTCTTGCACAACATGCGACATACAAAGCAGTACAAACTACTTTGGGATGGTGGTAAATAGAGTAGTCATTCACGTTTTACACACTCGCAATTCCACAGTTCACATTTGAACATTTTTCGATAAATGAGATGCCTTCTTATTCTCTACTCCAATTGTTTTATAGACTCTGCGTGAGTTTCAAAAAGGTTGCTTTCGAAATTCTGACATGATGAGATCCCACTAAGAATTATACTGTCTTGACAACATTGATGTAACATAACCCTGGATCTGTTTCTTTGATTGAAACCTCGTTTACTGTTACTGAATTCAAAGATCAATTCTACGTTCAACTTGACAGCGTCATCAACCGTATCCCAGCATATGAACCTATTTATCTTGTAGGAGATTTCAATGCAACGATCCTGGCCGGACGTTTTAGGTTTCCATAGTATAGGTAAAGTGAATGAGAATGAACAAAAGCTCCTAGAATACAGCTACTATTATAAATTTTGTGCGATAAATACTTAATTGCAGAACAAGTTTTGTCACAAAGCATCCTGCAGACATCCAAGGTCAAATCATTGGCACCAGCTGGACCTGGTTATCAACAGACGCAACTCTTTAAGCAATGTGTGCAACACCAGAACTTACCACAGCGCTGACTGCGACACTGACCACTCTCTGATTTAAAGTTAAAACCTATAATCTACCATTCAAAAAATGCCAGTTAAGAATTCTCGCAAAGCAGCCTATCCAGATAAAAAAGTTCTTAGAAAGGCTTCTGGAGACACTTTGCAGTGACACATCACAGTGCGTGGAAAACAGATGGAACATCTTTCGGAACACCATCTTCAATGCTGCTGTCTTGGCTTTTGGAAAATAGGTACACATGAACTAACATATCCATTTAGAGACGGTCATCAGCGCTAGGCGCAGCATGCTGATTAGATTCAAGCGTGACCTTAGCCAGGAAAATCTACAAGTTGTGAAAGCAAATAACTACTAACTCTAACATTCAGATAGCATCCAACAGGCTTCAGACAACGACAACACACAGAAAATATACAAGGGCAATAAAAAAGGATAGGGAAATTAATTCCGAAAAAGGGGCGATAAGTAGAGCACTACATAGATCTTTACTCAAGAGAAGATTTCATCACTAAAGAAACGCTTGATGTTATTAAAGATCTGTCTGTCCTGGAAGAGGTGGGATTTGAACCAACAGAGAAAGAGCTTAGTAAAGTCACTGGCGTTTTAGCTGTTGGAAAAGCACCGGATGTAAACGACAAATTTCTATAAATCATCAAATGAAGTAATCCAACTTTACTGAAACCATTCCCCTTTTCCCGAATCTCTGCTAAAGAGAAGGCAAGATTCCTTGAGACATGCACAATGCCAAGAGAATTACAATACATAAAAACTAAGGCAAGTTCTTGCCGATCGGATCAACGCAGAATCCCAATGCGGATTTAGGGCTAAGAGATCCGCAGTTGACATGATCTTTTCTTTACATTCTGAGAATCCTAAGATAGTGTATAATTACATACAAGAAGCAACGGTAAATTATTCAACTTATCCCACCTGAGGGCAAAGACCAAGGTGTGTACAGTACTCACCCAAGAAATGTTGTTTGATGATGATGCAGCTCTAACCACACCTACGGAACACAACCTACAACAGCAGATTAGTTAGTTCAACCATGCATGTAAGGAATTCGGGCTGACTATTAGCATAAAAACAAAAATTATACGTAAAGATGTTTCTACATCTCCGTTAATCAACGTCGATGATGTGGTATTGAATCCGCATATTTCATATACTTCAACATCACCAACTACCTTGAATTTGCAATTGACAAATGTATCCCCAAAGCGGTAGTAGTGATTGGCTAAATTGAGCAAGAGTGTATTGGACAACGGTTAGCTGACCTTGCGTACCAAACTAAAGTTATTCTAAGCATGTGTCTTTAGTATTCTGATTTACGGAAATGAAAATTGGACAACATACGTCAGACAGGAAAAGCGGCTGGAAAGCTTCCATCTCCGCTGCTCACGCCGTATCCACGGAATTACACGGAGAGACAAATTTACCAATACGTTTGTGATGGCGCAAGCAGACTCCTGCAGTATGCATCTTATCCTTTGTCAATATCCTCTTTGATAGACACATCGACAGCTGAATACCAAAAGACATGATGTACAGTGAGATGATCACGAAGCACCGTCCAATACATTTCACATTTTCAAAAGGGACCTGAAATTCAGAGACACCAACTCTAGTGGCTGGGAACAGTTTGCAGACGATCGCTCTGGCTGGCGCTGTGCTGTTTGAGGAGGATTCAAGTAAAGTCCAGGAAAAGCAAAACCAACTGATGGCGTTCAAATGACAACGCAGGAAGGAGAGAGCAATCTCAGGCGTTGATTCCATATTCCAGTTTCGTCTTTTACACCTGCTGAAGAAAGTACCTTGCAAAGTTTGTTTTATAAAATGTTACGCCACTCCAGATGTTGCTATGAAAAAGTAATTCATTTTTTTACCAAGCAGAGTGCCACCATCGTCTCGCGAGATAAATGGATATCTGCTATCAGTAAAAATCGAATATCGCCGTGAAACTCTATACGATATCAGAATATCAATATTAGTCTGTTCAAGAGACATATGACCTTGTCACTTTGGTTAAACCATATGTGGTCTCTTGGCTCTACTCAGGTTCAGGGGAAGAAGCGAACTAATGACAAAGGTGAATATAACTCCTAAGATATTACCGATATTAAATATAACTCAATAAATAATATAAAAATAATATGTCATACATGCGTCCACACTAACATTAGTCAAAACTTCCTAGTGTATATTTACACTATTTACAATGTCCAGACTGTTATCCTCATCTTTGTTGTCATATTCACAATGTATCGGCTATTGTACTACGCTCCGGTATTCTTTAGGCGACTGAAATTTCTAACCGAAACCTTAATTTTTTTACGGTCAGTTATTGAACTCACAACATTATATGTCAGCATCAAAGGTGAAAAAGAAATGGAGAGGTAAGTTAAAGGAAAATTACTGAAACTGAGATATCCGAATCATTGAACTAGAACTATCTACACCTGTGGTCGAAATTTCAATTAACATAGAAGACCAGTTTGTACAACAGCCGAAACAACGTGAATATTACAACAAAGATGAGGACAACAGTCCGAGCATTGTAAATAGTGTAAATAATTACAATACCTCATCTGAGAAATAATGATAGATACTTTCTAGTGCATTCAGAAAGACTTAGGACAATTCATACGTCAACAATGGATAATTATTGTTTTAAAATTTCTTAAATTGATATACATTTTGTTTGTAATGATTATAGTGCGACATCAGGCTAAATTTATTTGCCGCTTGTTAAATACATTTAAAATCACACTTACCAAGCTGAAGATCTCCTTTAAGTCGAGATTTTAATATATAGGCTTTGATAATTTCTTCTTTTTTATCAAGTAATTCTTCAAACCAATGCAATGGTTATTTATAAAACTACAATTATCACCACATTCTTTAGCGTTATCTATATAATAAAACACCAGCCTAAAGTAACACTGATATAAAAACCCATTCTTCTTGGGGCTCATCATATTCTAATTGTTGATTTTTACTATTATTTTCTGATGTCTTTATTTTTTCTGCGACTCTGTACAACACCAATCATTCTAATTGCTGATTTTTACTATTATTTTCTGATGTGTTTATTTTTTCTGCGACTCTGTGCAACGCCAATCTTATTTGCAGCGATTCTGTAAAATTTAAATTCTTACATTAAAAGAGTTCACCTTTATTTTTCTTATAGGATTCTTGTAAATCTGTATCATCTTTGTAATAAATTCAGGCTTTTCTGAGGCGTTCCTCCTTTTTGAAAACGAAAAGGGAAAGATAAACACTAAGGCACGTATCTAAAGTGCAAAATCCATTATTAACACAATTTGCTTTTCCCGATATTAGAAACTAACTTAAAACTCGAGTTTAATTTTCTTTAAGCTGACGAAATGTTTTAGCACGCCATATAATGCCACGAGTCACGGTAGCACTGCTATGGATTTCAGACTTTGAGAAAAACGAATCTTCTACGGGAAGAATTGATTTTCAATATTTCATACCACTGTACAATGTCTTTCAAATAAAGTTAAATATACGAAACCACATATGATATTCATCCTCCAGAGATAAAAATTTAAGCATTTGATTATCGTTAAGCAAAATAAAGTAATGTATTCTAAAATACTTGATACTGAATATTTAACATCGCTGTCAAATTCACTTTAGCAGGGAATAAAAATAAGATGTTTCAATAAGGAACCTAACTTGTACCACAGGTTGCACGAATATTATAGCAGAATTTTTTTCTTTTTTTTTAATCATTCACCCCAAGCAAGGCGACAAAACCACTAAGACGCAATATGTTTGTTACTGAGTGTTAGAGAATATGAAAAAAGTAGACAGAAGATAACCACTGGCATTTAATTTACATATTTGAAGATTAAATTTGACTGGAGAGAAAGACAGCGGAAGATAGTTGCATGAGCGGATTTTATCAAGAAGCTATAAGCATATAGCAGAAGTACTAGACCAAAAGTGATAGCAATATTCAAAGCGTGGACTACTGGAAGACTTAGGGATTCTGTCGAGAAAATTCTCGCGCGAAAGAGTGAACCAACTTTCCTATCACAAGGCTTTGTAACTGATACAATATAATCTTTCAAATTCATGCCAACAGAAAATGTTGGATCAGAAGGCGCTCCGAGTGACTCTGCAGGAATTTAGCATGAGCCATGTTGATGAAAGGTCAAAAGAAACATTTGCCATAGAAATAGCTTAAAAGATAGAGACTGGCAACGTTGCGTCTGTAGGAAAGTGGCTGTAGAATAGAGAATAAGACTTATCTAATACGACCACGGGGATGATTTTAAACTCTATCAAGACTAGAAAGCACACATTGAATATATGCAGCCGGAATATGATAACAGTACTCAATGTCTGGTTTA
Organism: Acanthosepion lycidas; assembly: GCA_963932145.1. Taxonomy (NCBI): domain Eukaryota; kingdom Metazoa; phylum Mollusca; class Cephalopoda; order Sepiida; family Sepiidae; genus Acanthosepion; species Acanthosepion lycidas. The sequence goes on from OZ010581.1 coordinate 80,994,895, forward strand.
ATCTGACTCTTATAAAAGTAAAACATGTCAAATGGAGGCAGATACTTCCTGGGGTGATAGAATGAGACGACCATTTTTTCCAGTAATTTTAGCAAAGTAGTGTATATATGTTCCACCTGAGATTTAGGGTGATTTTGAGACATAAGAGACGTTCAATGAACGGAAATAATTTTGGCATTATTTACATACGTATCAGTTGGGATTGAACTTGCGTTATATTAAAGAAATGGAATTGACAGCTTATTGTCTAGAAACTCCTAAGCACGAAGAAATATGAAATACTAAGCCAGTTTTTTATTCAAATAATGTTAATCATTTATATCCGAAAATATATTTCAATCATTATGCATTCTTGTCATTGGTGAACACATGCAAATTGTAATCACCGACTTTTATTTATTATGTTAAAGCGAGTCAAAGTCAGTGGACAAAGTGGCGACCTTGTTAAATTCAAGGCAGGGGATCTTGTCAAGAAAGTAACAAGTGGCTATCATATACACATATATATATATATATATATATATATATATATATATATATATATATATATATATATATATATATAAGAGAGAGAGAGAGAGAGAGACTGCACTTCAAAAGAGATCAGTAAAGGAAAGTGACCTGGTCCAGCCCAATGTTAGAATTGTAATTTGAGAGCTTCAAAATGACGGTAGTTGCGAATAATCGAATCTCTTCGGAAGCTATTAAGCAACTATCGACGCTGAGCAACAAATGGGTCCTTCTATTCGTTGTTCTTTTCCGCCTTCTCTCTTTCCTTTGCTTTCATATATAATGACAAAATGCGCATGCGTATCACCCGGCGCCAAGACAGATGAGTTCAGGCCGCCACTACCGATTTGTGAAGGACAAGGCAAAGCACTGTGTCAGAGATGTGAGTGTGATAATTGCTTTTGTTTCCCATCTTGATATTATGCGAATTTGACGGACGAATAAGCGTTTGACATAGACCGAGTTCGTCTGGGGAATCGGATGTTTGCATTTCTAGCAGTGTGCTGGAATGGGCAAAAGAAAAGTGTGTCGTGGAGAAAGCCAATCATTTGAGGCACCGCAGAAATAATATCTACCCTCAGCACGATCCGTTATCTTTTTTGTTATTGGGTTGAAAAAATGTCAGCTATATGTTTATTATAAAAGTTAATTGTATTATTGAAGAATAATATTTCCATCTCTGCTGAGGTAATGCTTACGATTTCCGGCAGCAAGTGTAATTTTGCGATAATAATAAACATCAAAATATTAACATTAAATCTCCCAGACATTACAAAGTTGCTGTTGGGGTTCATCTTTTAAATTTACTAAGAAATTAAGTGGAATTTGAAAAAAATGGTACAGAAAAAGTATGCCGGTGTAACATCAGAGTTTAATAGTAATTGTTCTATGTTATATTTTTTAAACCCAGGATATAAAGTAAGTTAAGTCAGTTTATAATCCAATTTATCATTGGCACTATTCCCATTATCCCTGCACACAAGACGCTAGTGACCCGCTGGCGCGTCACCGATGGCAACGCTAGCGGTTTTCTGGTGGAAGCCACTGGTGGGCCTCTAGCGGTCCGCCCGTGACGAACACGACGGTGGTCCCACAGCGGACCAACAGTGGTAAACGCTAGTGGCATGCCACCTAGTAGCAGATTGGTGACATCCAGGTAGGGTTATTTTTCTAGACCAGCAAATATTTGCGTCATTAACCCTCACAGGCGGTATAAAATATACCAAAATTTCAACCAATGGAGTACCTGTGTGAAAGCGAATAAACATTGTAATAAAATTAAATATAGACCGTGTTCCAATAACTTGAACCGATTTTAAATGTTAATTAAGTTTAAGTGTCGAATGATTTTTTTTTCTTTTTCTTTCAGATTTAACAACTTAAGTTTTTGGCAATTTCAACGATGCAAATATTAAGAACCAAACAACATGTTAAAGTTATCGAAAATGGACGTTCAAAGAGAAATACATTTCACGGACTTCGCGATCATTTTTGTTAACATAATCGACGAGAGTGCAATTGGAAAAAATTGTTCGTAAATTCAAACAAACTAGGTCAGTGGCAGATGTGAAAACGCCACTACGTGCTTGTTTATGTCGTTCAGCTGAAAACATTGCTGCAGTGCACGAGAATGTGGCCGAAAATCCAGACACCTCTATTCGTCACCGCGCGCAGGAATTGAACTTCTCCACAACAACGCTACAATGAGTTTTGAAAAAAGATTAGTTCCTACAAGCTTACAAAAGTTATCCACAGACAGACAACACATCAGACAGACATCCGATTTTTTGACCGAGTTTGCGGGCTCGGTTGACCCACGTTAAACTCGGCCTTGCCACATCTACCCTTGTGTGTGTGGGGTGGGGGGCTAGTAAATATCGACTAGCTGGGATCTGTTACTCAGATCTTAGCTGTTCTCGAACTCTCTGTTTTCGGGCAGAGAGGAACCCGGACGAGGTTATGCCGAAGGGCAGAGTTTCGTCCGGGCAGGTATAATATACCCCAACCCGTTTATGCGGGGTCACGGAGAATTTTTAGCCGGGCCGAGCCTACGTGCTCGGATTGCCCCACATTAAATTCAACGTTGTGCCATATGCTACCTTGGGGTGACGCTTTTAAATATTTCTAGCTGTGTTCTGTTGAGTACGACTCAGACTTACGCGAGGAGTACCGATCTAGCACTCTCTCCTGGATTGACTTGCGTCGACCTTGTGCATAACTGTTACCTTTATTTTTATTGTACTGTTTTTTTTTGTTTGTTTGTTTTTACAATAAACCTTTATTTATTTATCTACCGTGTTTGTCATGTATATCTTCCTATTAGCACGGAATGTAACAATTAGAAAACCTGAAGTAATCAGACACAGTAATTGGAGAACAAATCAGAAAAATGTTGGGTTATTTTTGCCAACCATTTATCTATTTCATGTTGTACGGATATATAGGAAAGGTTGAATAGGCACATTATTTTTGTGAACATTAGGCAAACCATATATTCATGGACGATAGGAACCAGCATGTTTGACGCGGTTATATATCTCCTTGAAAATTAGGTTACATTTAAAAAAGATATTATCCACCTCTGTATCTTTACCTCTATTTTGTTGCTTTTATCATAAATACTTTCAACACCAATGTTCCTAAATTTTGAGGAATCATGTAAAATGTTTTCTATTTTAGTGACATAATCCTGACGATTGAGGGTTAAGCACCCGAGAATATTTTTCTGGTTTAATG
>OZ010581.1:81005640-81028140 GCA_963932145.1 Acanthosepion lycidas
TATGAAAGCAAATTTTGTTTACAGTCACTATAGTTTACACTCCGCTTAAAAGTAACCAGCTGAGAATCTAAGCAATTCCTTGCTAGAAATGTTGTTGAACTCGTTTTCCAGAATCTTTTAGTCATATAGTCGAGCTCATCATGGATTGCCATACGAATGCTGGACAATCACTTCCTAAATGAAGAGACGAAGCAACAGAAACGTGGTTATACCGGTGGATCTTGAGAATACCATAGCCTGAACATATCAGTAACGAGAAAGCTTTAAAGTAAAATGTAAAAAATAGAAGGCTTATACTTAGAATCAGAAAGAGAGTTGGAATTTCTAGGCCTCATGATAAGGATGGATCGCTTGGAGAATTTGACACTCACATGGTATAGTGAATGCAAAATGGACAGAGGGAAGCAGTTAGGAATATACCCAACAAATTTGTGTAAATGGATGGTCCAAGAGTGACTTGGAGTAATGGTGAAAAGACAAAAATTACTAAAAGCAACAAATAATATAATAGAATATTGTGGAGAGCTATGTTCGCACTCATCCTAAGTGGAAATGGAATACAGAAGAATATACTGGCAGGTTGCCGAAAGTAAGGGACGTTATCAAATCTCTGCCATTTTAGGGCATTTTTCAATTTTGGAAATAGCTCAAAATGACTGGGAACTAACTTTAGTGAGTCTGGTGGTTAACCTAATTTTGTATTGAATGTCCAAGGCAGGAACTCGCTGTCTCCTAACGTCCTATTCTTATCTTTATTTTTGCTGTTTCGAGCGCCGGCCTTCTTCAGGTGTCTGTTGAACTGGGTAAACTTTGCTCAGATCATCGAATTGAATTGTTTCTCGATCCGCTGTCCATATCGGGGGATATCCTGTCTTAGTTAATTTTTCAATTATTGCTAGTCCTGTTTCCACGGATTTCGTACTATCCGACATTTATTATGTCACAAAATTTACGAGCCAACACTTTAATGCATTACTCCATTGCTGAGTGGGTAGCTGATGAAGGCCAAAATGCACAACAGCCGAAACATTGTGATCATAACAACAAATCTGAATAGGTATGTCCTACCGGAAATAATGCAATTGTATGAGTCAAAGTTAAAAAACAAAAGGGAACTAGAGAAAAAGTGCTGAATATTTTACTGATAGAATCTTCTGGTTTGGTCTCTTATTAACATAAAATTATTTTAGTGTCTACCCGTATATGATTCGACATCACAGTTAATTATCAAACAATCAAATGTACTTGTACCAAAAGTTTTATTAAAGAATATATACCTTTTCACATATGTTTTTTTTTTTTTTTTTTGAGAAACTGTACTAAATAGGCGTGCTCTAACAGTTTGTATCACGGGAGTCTTTGCAGCAAGACAAAACTCAATTCTTTCTTTTTTTAAGAAATATGAGCTCAAAATGGAAATTAAAAACCGGAGATATCAAAATGAAGCAAACACAAAAATTTAGATACATGAAGTGTTCTGACAGAGCGCGAGAAATGCGACACTGAATTCCAAAGACGCAGTGGGATAGCATAATATGCATGCCAAAAGCTAAGCATACTATTAAGAGACAGAAACGTATCTTTAGATAGAAAGAAAGGGTCACTGGACTGTTTCGTGATATCTGTCCTCTTATATGGCAGTGAATGCTGAACCGTTTCCTCAATTTTGAAGCAACAGAAATGTGGTTCTACAGATACTGAGAATATTATGGACAAAACATGTGAGAAACAAGAGGTTTTAGAGAAACTCTCAATAAAATGGAAACTTATAATTAACACCAGGAAGAGACAGGTGAAATTTATGGGGCGCATAATGATGGAGGCCTTTCAAAATTTGATACTTTCAGGAGAGATGAAACAACACATATACCCGAATGGAAAGTTGAATAGAAACCGGTTTTAGGATAAATAACTGAAAAGACAGAATTAATTTAGAGCTACAAGGGACAGCGAATAGCGGAGAGCTATAACCGCCTACCTCCCGAGGGGACACGAATGAAGAAGAAATATCGTCCCCACCCGCCAAAAGAAACATTACTCCATTATTTGCTTAAATTATTTCCTTTACGCAGAGGAAATGAAAATATAAATGAACATATATTGGCTTACCGATGTACGCATTATTGCATATTTATGTGTCAGGTCTTATTATTATTATTATTATTATTATTATTATTATTATTATTATTATTAAAGGACATTTTTGTGTCCAGCTGTACTGAAGAAAAGAATTCGAAATCCTTATTTCTAACGCTGATCTTCAAGATAACGAAACTCGTTCCAACTTTGAGAGTGGCACAATATTAGCTGCCTTTGCAGAACTAAGATTATTTGAACGCACAACCATATGAAAATAAAATTCGTAGGTACGCACATAATAACGCAGTAAGCTCTTCCTATGTAATCCTTATTTTATACGGAATAATTACAAATCGAAGGTAAATATTTCTATTTGGCGAAGCCATGGTATAAAAGGAGAACCAGGCAGCCATGTAATTCAGCGTGTAGTCTATGAAAATATGCAATCGTCAAAACCAATCACTGTACTTTTTTGTATTTCTGTCGTTTTTTTTTCCATTTACATACAGCACAAATTCTGAAATTCGCCTATGTAATAAGTAACCTGACTTTATCTCCCCTTCTTGGAATATGCATGTGTTTTTTTGTTTTTTTCATTTGATTTGTGTTCTTGGTTTTATCTGCGATTTCAAGTCACGATGTGGATTATGTCTGGCAAGGTAAACAAGTTCAAGTGACGTTTAGAAAAGAATTTACTGTATCGTTTCAAAATACTTATAAACTAAACTTACTGAAAAGTCATTAAGTGTATGAACTGATTTTTTTAAACTTTTAATTAAAGCGGTTGAAGTTTTCAATATAACTGCCCAATTTAGTAAAATTTGTTATGAATCGGAAGAATGTCCTTGCAATCTTTTCTTATCTTGATATGAAAAGATAGGTTCGATTATCGTTTGAACATAATTGTGAAATATAGTTTGTATAATTTGAAACAATGCAATTTTGTTAATCATAAGATGGTGTTTAGGCATAGCAATTGAGGCATCATTTATTATCAATAAAGAAATAGTGAAAAACTAAGTTTAAAATCATACGGTTAAAATGTGAGAATATGTGTGTGTGTGTGTGCGTGTATTTGGACATCAATTCCTCTTGAATTCATACTTTATTAAATAAATAACTAATTAGCTACTTCTTTTGAGCTTTCTACTGGTTTCAGCAGTCTGCTAGATCTAAAGTTTGAAATTATCCGAATTTTGATTAAACTATTAACTGTATTCAAGGATTTGAGGCTTTATAAAATAAATGGTGCGAAAATTTTCTGAGGCCTGGACATATTTTTCAATTTCTGAACACGGCCAGTACATAGGTAATATTCGTGGTTGCTGTTAAAGTTTGTTTTGATGTTGTGAGCGTCTTTTCGTTTTAGACATTACTTATTTCGTTTTAGACAGTAAAATGCGGATACAGTGTAACCCGGATATAAGAGAGTTGTCGGGACCGGAGAAGAAGTCTCTTATATCCGAGTTTCTCTTATATCCGGTTTTGGTCTGTTATATATACATTAACACAGGCTCTAATTTGGGACCATATAAAATCTCTCTTATATCAGGGTTTCTCTTATATCCGGGTTACACTGTATTATGTTTGTGTTTTCGACTATTATACATTAATGACAGATTGCTCCGTTAATAAATATTTTATATATTTCTTCAGGTTGAATAACTGGAAATTTTATAATTTTTTTTTTTTTTTTTTGATCAATTCACCCCAAACAAGGTAATAATTCCATTAAGAATTGAGGTTACTGCAAGTTTCAGAGTTTAGTCGGAGACATAAGAAATATAACATTGAAGTAGACTTTAGAAAGAATCGGAAACCCAATTTTAAACAGAAAATAACGTTTGCTCCTGTTTAAATAACTGGCGCTTATCGACTCTTGGTTTGATTATTCCTTTTGTGAAATTTTAATTTTGTGATTAACTCACGCTCACTTCAGAAAGCTAGGAATAAACGCTACTACTATTGAAACAGCACAAAAAAAAAACTCATCTTAAACAGTCAACATGAAAAGAAATTAAGCGGCAGGTTCCACTCCTGATGGGGCTTTCCGTCAGATCCTTTAAGTTTCAGCTTTACAATATACTACCCTCGGAACCGAACTCTGGATTACCGCAGGCTACCTGCGAGGTCATGGAAGCAAACGCCGGTTGATCGTCTGTCAGCATCGTTTACGGTCGGAACTACGACGGTATCTGATCGTCTTCGAACCTCCGACTTTCGTTCTTGATCGAGCAAAACATGCTTGCCACTCGCCATCGCTGCAATTCGTCTTGCAACGATCCAAAAATTTCTCCTCTAACGTCGCAATACGAGTGACCCGACCGTTCTCTTCGATCATTGCCTCGTCCTAGACGGAGACCGACAGAAGGTAGACGAGGCCCTCTTCCATCATTCCATGCTTATCATATGCAAGCTTGAACAGCACTCTCTGAGCACTCTATTTTTTTCAAAGTGAACGTACCGGTCGCTGCAGTCACTCTTACAAGAGCACCTTTGGAGGAGAAACCGCCGAATACGCACGCGCATAAAACGGACACGAAGATTGACGCGAAGGTAGGTAGAGCAGAGCTGCGACAAAACTGGAGAAGTGAAAGGAGGAGGCTACCGAGCTGTGGCAGGGGAGACCACAACGGCGAGACGGAGCTACGACAACGCGACCTCCTTTTAGGCGACGATAGCAACACCTATTACTCCCCCGCGTAATTTCGTCGACAGGACCGCGTGGTGGATGTGCAAGCTGTTGACACTGGCGGAAAGGGCAGGGATTTGCATGGACGACCAAAGTCGATGACGGACGATAGCGCCGCCACCCCGGGGCCACGATCGCGACCAAGAACCCGAGTTCGTACTACGAGCTTTTTAACCGCAACAACTTTGATATACGGTACCGGAGCTGGAATTACCGCGGCTGCTGGCACCAGACTTGCCATCCGGTTGGTCTTCGTTAACGGATTTGAAGTGTATTCATTCCGATCGCGGAGCCTCGACAGAGTCCCGCGTCGTTATTTTTCGGCATTACCTCCCTCTGCCGGGAGTGGGTAATTTGCGCGCCTGCTGCCTTCCTTGGATGTGGTAGCCGTTTCGCATGCTCCCTCTCCGGAATCGAACCCCGATTCCCCGTTATCCTTAATAACCACGGAAGGCACTTAATCGACCATCGATGCATACCCAGACCCACACACATATACGTCCGCACAAACAAACATGCACACATAATAAAGAAAGTTACAGGAGGAGCAATCATTTTAACAACAACAAGTAGTCGTATTGTATATCTGAGAGGTGGTTTTCAGGACTCCCTAATGTAGTATATTCTCTGCTTTACATATTAACTTGTCATGGTAATAACTGAACTAGAACTTGATAGGCATACTGGGTAAGTTATGTTCATGCCTTTCTTAATACTAAAGAGACAGAAATATTTTTAACTGTCATTCAAACATAATCCACCGATTAATGCACATTATGCCGCCTCTATTTCCTTATACCCCAGACATATATAATATCGTATGTAAATAAACTGTTCTTTTTCATAACATTGAGATTCGGTAAAGAAATACACTTTTGACATTTACTCAGTTTGTTTTGCAATGGAAGCGGTAACAGAAACAATCATTTTAAAATGTCTAGTATCATTGATCATAGGGATATCTTTTCCCCGAAAAGATGCGGAATCTTTAGTCAATGCGAATGTTGAATAATCCACTATTAAATACCAACGTAATGGGAACTTCTTCAGTCAAATCTCAGCCACGTGATTATATTAGGTTGGTGCAAAAATAATGACGTAATAATGTCGTTTTTTGACGTTAAAAATACGTCAAATACGACATTATTTTTGCACCAACCTAATATAAATGTCATTGAACAGGCAGGAAACACTATTGTTTCGCTGTGGGTTATCAGGAAGTAGTGTTCGTGCAAATTGGCACAGTATATAGAGTTCTACCTGAGGACAGTCGCAAGATGTCGTTATTATATCGATTATAATGACAAAGCAACTCGAAGGAAGCCGGTCAAAATTCAATAAAAAAGCGATAAGCAACGAAAATGGCAAAAAGAAGCTTTGCATTTTAACATAACAGATGAGTACTATGCTTTTAATTGCCTACAACTGGTTATGGTGTGAATATAGACTAAGCAAGGATGTAATATGGAAACTGCCTGCATGCTTTTATCAAACATAAAGTCTTTTTAGTTATTTTGTAAGGCTAAATATGGATTGCTTTCAGTTCCGATTTCCTGGTTACTGTGAAGAGAATAGATTTTGCACACATACACATATATAAATTCAGATATAGATAAGAATATATTTGTAAAAACTTCAAGATGAATAAAAACAAAAAGAAAAACTATTTTGTCGATGTGTTTCTTTCCACTGATAGACTTTATCAAGGTAAATGTAAGGAATTTATTTTGTAAATCAATCCATTAAAAAAATATTTGTTTAATATTTTCCATATGATCTGGATGGATCCTCTACTGATGGAAAGACCCAACCCTATGAAGCCAGTGCATAAAAAAAGAAAAGCCTTAAAATAGAGCAAGTTCACCATATTTTGATTTCAGTAATGGGATAAACTTGAATAGTTAAACCGTTGAATAAAGAGAGGTTTATGAAAAGTGAATTGCCACATTTTAGAAATGTGTCGAATCGTATTCTTTAGTAGATATTTCAATAGAGCAGCGAGAAAGGCGCTTCTGGCTAAGTGTGTGGGCGTCTTCGTTACGCAGATTTGTCCACCAAAATGAAATTCAATGGAATGACCTCGTCAAACTCTGTTTGACTTCGCTTTCTACCACACATCGGTAAGTCCAGCGGTAATGGTCCTGCGGGCAACGGGTACAGGCTTGGTTAGCTTGAGGCCCTTAGTCTCGCCCACACCTTAGCGGCTGGATCATAATGGTCGTATTCCCTTCACAACCATCTCTGTCACCGCCACCAGAGGGGAGGAAGAGAATAAGAAGAGTATGTGACGATCCCGATGTTCGAATTCGAGTGGGTGCCGATGAGTAGATATTCCTATATGTAGATGATGCTTAAGTAGTTGACCAATAATAAATAAAAATAAAAATAGAATACTGTATTTTCAGAAAAATGGTGTCTTTAACTAAGAAACTCAGTAAAAAGGTTATTCAATAAAATATTCAATTTTAGTAAAATCACCCAGTTTCTGTTAGGGCCTCGATTAAATATATTATTCTCTGTGCCGTGTCCTTTCGGGGCGTGGACGATCATGGCTCTCCATAACTTCTTTTATTAGGTTGGTGCAAAAATAATGACGTAATAATGTCGTTTTTAGACGTATTTTTAACGTCAAAAAATGACATTAATAGGTCATTAGTTTTGCACCAACCTAATACTTCCTAATCCCGATTCTGCAAACCATTTACACAATCTCGTTAGGTAGGTTATTCGCTGCTTTCCTCTATTACCCGACAAAGAGTCACACATTTTAGTTATATAAATATGAAGCGACTGAAATTGTCATTTCTCGAAACTTCATAAATTTAAGTAACTAGGAGTAACAGATGTAAAAAAAAAGATATTTTTACCAAGATTTTCTAAAAAAAAAAAAATTCAAAAATAATTTCATTGATTTGTGTTTAAGTTCTTAAAATTTCATTAAACTCCGACAATTATTTGATTTTTGCAAGAATTTCGAAAACAATGTGTTTTTAACGCCCAAAATAAAACTATACTAATATTTGGCCCACCTACTGACGCAAGAAAAAGAAGATTTTGAACCAAAATTTTGAGTTCGAAAGGATTAAAAGTTGTTTTTTTTTTAAATGATAAATACTTTGGTCCTTCCTCTTAATGATAAACATTTGCAGAAGAAAACTTTGATTTTAACAAGTTTGGGGCGTTTTTTCATGATAGCATGCTCGTCTTTGGAAAAATTTTAGAGGTACCTAATTCTCATGTTCAAATTATTTCACTTAAGTACATGGGGTAGCATGGATCTCCACGATTTTCTTTATTCACTATATGTAACTTGTCATAATTTAATTGGAAAGATGGTGGCATGTTTTTCCCTCGCATTACGAATTGTCTTGAATTCAAAGTCGTCATTGACCGTAGTAAAACCAGTCGATATTAGATAATCATTTCTGCCCTTATATTTAACCAATAGCTGATTGTGTGTGTATGTATATATATATATATATATATATATATATATATATATATATATATATATATATATATTCTTTAAAATAACAGTAATTAAAATGACAATAAATTTCACTGAAGTTCTTTTGATTTTTATGAAGTCACAGAAGAAAAGAAGTTGTTATCAAGAATAAGGGTGCCATAAAGCCGGAATTATTATTAACCCTAGCTTTAGTAAAGAATCTGTAAACAGGAAATAAATAATACAGATATTTCTTTTGAGGAAGCAACGAAATTATACGTATTACCTACCAAATAAAACACAACGATTCCATAAAAGGATATTCAGCTTGTCATACGATCAAAGAATATAAAGGAGAAATAGAGTTAGGCTTTCTATTCGACTTTGTAGATGATAAGTCGTGAATTAAAACAGACGTTTTATTTAATAACGCCTTTTTATTATAAAATTCTTTAAGAATGTTGAGAATATCAAGGCCGAAATATGTTTTAAGGAAACAATAGATATTTGCACTTAGAATCAGAAAGAGACTGTTTAAATTTCTGGGACATATAATGGGAAAAGTGAGCTTAGAGAATGTGGCATTGATACGATATATTGAAAGCAAGATGAGCATATCAAAACATCGAGTAACCTACTTTTATGAGCTTTTGTAGTTCGATAGCTGAAGTATAGGAAATTCGACTAACATTGCTTAGAACTATAAAGGGTAGGAAATTATAGAGAGCCATGATCGTCCACGTCCTAAAATGACAGTCAAAATCCGAAATTGAGGATAATTTCCTAAAAGTAATTGGTGATCATTAGATCGGAAAATGAATTAAATTTTGGATTTTGAATATCTTTAACATTATCTTTATCAAGTAAGTATTTTAAAATAGGTCCATGGTGAAATTCATATTCATGTAAGTTGAAGAATATATATCCTCTACCTCCAATTCTTTTTACACTATTTGCATTGTTCGGACAATTGTCCTCATCTTTATTGTTATATTCTCGAAGTTTCGGCCGTTGTATGCACCGTTCATTTTCAGGTGATATACGTTGGAATTTCAAACCGAACCCTTTACTTTGTGCACTGTGGTTGATTGTTCTAGTTCCACATGTCATGCCTTTTCTGGATATCTCAGTTTCAGTTTCTGTAATAACTCAACTCACCATGTTTTTATTCACTTCTGCTGTGACCAGGTATTGAATTCACAATTTCTTGGGTCATGTCACTGGATTATTTCAGCGAACGCTTTTATCCACTGGGCCATATGTGTATGCATTTTGGGGGAGTCATAAGCCTTTTGTCTCAGTAACCATTTTTTTTTTTACCGGAGCTCTATTACAATATGCCGTCGTTATTGTTTTGAGCCAACAATATGTATTACTGTTTCTCATATTGTTTTTATGTCTATGCTTGGCCGCCTTACGAGATCTTTGTGGCTTAGTTAATGCGCTGATTTGTTAAGTTTTCGTATCTTGCAATGATGTTCTCTCTCTGTGTTACGATTCTTTTTACAGAATCGATATGCATTTATAATCCTTCATAAAAGGATAGCTGATAGATTATCTGCTAAGTGTATGGGTATTTTTTCTTCAAAGAACGTACCATATCTTTTCTTTAGGTCAGTCGAAGCTAGGCTAAGCTTAGTGCGCAGATGTTGACGGGGTTTACTATCAAACATTGTAGGATACTTATTTACTATTCTTAAATTAGTTTTACCATGACTCGTATATAGGGGCATCCAGTACACACCTTGTATAATAGAACAGTTGGAAATAAGGAGATTTCTATGTATTATGATCTTGATCCCAATATGGTTAATTTAAAACGCTTTTCAAATGACAAGAGAAATACAAATATTGTATAAACGATTTAAGAATAGAAATGTCCTATTTTTATGAAAGAGACAAAGAATTATTTCACAACAGGCATGGAATTTCCTGCAGTTTCAAATAAACTCATATTCGAGATAAAAAATATACATCCATCACTTTTACAAAAAGAATGCTGACAGCCACTAATAAATATTCAATACACAGTTATTGCCCTTGTTTCACTGTTTGATGTTGCTTCAACGGGATACGTTTTAAATTGTTGTAACTGGGTGCGAATTTGTATTAGAAAATTGTCTTATTCTTTAATATGCGATATCTCTTCAGGAAATAGAGGATTATGGCTCTCCGCAACTTCCTGTGCTTTATTGGATTAAGTAACTTTGATTCTTTAACATTCTTTTTTACCTTTGTAATTTCTTCTTTCCCAAATACTCCGTTTTGTTACTCGCTGATTCATCCAGCTTTTCTTGTTTCCAATATGTCCTGTAAATGATACATTATCAACGGTTTCTTTTATTTGTATGAGATCGAAAAATTTTATCTCCTTTTTTTCTGATTGCAAGTATTTGTTATTATATTATTTGAAACTTCCTCATTGCTCGTATGTTCTGTGTATATTATTCTCATCCTTTGTTAGCAGGACTATATCTCTCGCTTGAAGTCGACTCTAATGAATATTGATACAATCACTTCAAGAAAAAAATCTTTGTAGAGATTATCCAACGTTCACAGTCATAGGAATTTTTTAAGGAAAAAATATAGAGACAATAAATATTTGCTCATAGAATCAGAAAAAAAATCAGTTGAAATTTCTGGGACATATAATGAGATAAGAGAACTTAGAGAATTTGACACTAACACGATATATTGAAAGCAAGATGAGCAGAGTAAAAGCATAGAGTAGATGTTACATAACACGGGGACATACAGATTCATGTAAGGTGAAGAATATATATTATCTACCTCCAATTCTTTTTACATTATTTACATTGGTCGGACTATTGTCCTCAATTTTATTGTCATATTCACGAAGTTTCGGCCATTGTATGGCCCGTCTTTCTCCAGGTGATATACGTTGAAACTACCGGAAATTTCTTACCTGCTGTGAAATAATTCTTTATCTCTTTATAATTCTTTATAGCAACCTCCGACTCACCACCAAAGTCGCTGTCTATCGAGCTGTAGCTGTTGCAACACTGTTCTACGGCTGTGAATGCTGGATCCTGTATCGCCGAGAAATAAAACTGCTTGAGACATTCCACATCCGCTACCTTCAGCGAATCTTGCGTATTACATGGAAGGTTAAAATCCCCCACACCCAGGTTCTTCAACGTGTAGAGGTCGTCAGCATCGAGGCCATCATACGACAGCGTCTTCTGCGTTGGGTTGGGCATGTTGTGGGGATGTCGGGGAGTTGCATCCCAAAAACTGTATTCTACAGAGAACTCGATACCGGTAGCCGCCCACGTAGGGTCTCAAAGAAGTAGTTTCGGAACTATCTTAAGCGTGTTCTTGTCTCCTGCAATATTGATCCACCACAACTGGAGAACCTTGCAGGGGATAGGGTCGGCTGGTGGTCTTTCTGCGCCACCGGAGTGGCGCACTTCGTGGAGGACAGACGATAAACGCTCGAGGGGAGGCGACGCTAGCGTCATCTGTAGCCTCTTAATTCCGCAACAGGCATGTTTCCCTTCCTCCTGTGCCCGAGAGCTTGTCATTCGTTGATCGGTCTGCTGTCTCATTTGGCAACCCACAGAAGACGGACAGAGATGGATTGACAGCGCCGTCGTCAGCAATGACGGACAGCCTAAGAGATTACATTAACAGTTTACCATTCGTATTTTTCACAATATATTCTCTTAATACCTTTCCATATAATAATGCATGTTCCGATTTCCGTATCACATTTTCTGTTATCCGTCACTACACTACTCAGATAATTTCAGTATTTCTCTATCTGCTTGATTTGTAGTTCCTATCTTGGACGGCCACAAGCTTAGTTAATATGTACACGGTTTAATTTTTTTATAAGAAGCCATATTTATAATTATTCAATTGTGCTATGATAATTAGGGAATTCTGTTTTTCTGACTTAAATAATTTTCCTGAATGATTTTCATATTTTATATTGAAACAGACTAAAGAACAGTTAGGAATGTTGTAGCGTTTATATAAAGTTTTTGTTTAAGTCCATTCCAAGAATTTCTTTAGTATTAAATCAAAATAAATTGTGACAGCATTTGTTGATTACTGTACTCATTTGCAGGGCAAAATAATTCCTCTTGCCATTGTGGTTAAAGTGGATGTCCATTATAAACACCTTATCATTTGTGTAACAGTTCTATGTTCAAGATAAATTAATATCATTTTATTTTGTTCTTTATAGCGATATATGTGTCTGATATATCCATCTATAATATAGTAAAGAAGTATACAAAAACAGATAGAATAAATCGTACAATTTCACACAATGAAAGGATTACTAAAACGAAAGACAGAGAAATTGCTATAAACTTTCAAATGCACCGACATTTGATAAAGTAACTCTTAGTAATGAAACTCTATACTTGAATAATAGAACAATCTTTAGACTGAGAAAGTCTATTTTCGAAATATATTAGTAGAGAAACCAGAAAATGGCTTGTGACACGGTTCATTTTCTCCATTTCATTTCGGTGTTTGTATTGATTCTAATATTAAACAATTCAGAAACCCTAAAAACAAGATGACGGTGATGCATGGCTTCGTCGCTTTTTAAACAATAATCGACTCAAGAAAGTGGAATTCTTTCCAGAGACATGCTAAATGTTGTCAAAATAGTGCAAGACAGCAGTGCCGAGAGACAAGATGATCCTGTTAAGAAAAAATACAGAAGTGGAGCTTATTTGTTATCCACGTGATTTACGAGTTCATGTTGAATAGGAGGCTGAAGGGTTTATTCCACTCATTAAGGAAAATTGTTAGCAATAACTAAGTATTACAAGCAGTGATTTCTAAAAAAAAAAAAAAAAACAGAGACTAGTATGCATTCTATAAAGAAAACATTTCCTGCCGAAAAGCTACGATGTTTTCTTAAGTTTCAAGTCAGAAAAATACTACAATGTTTTTATCTCATGTCTAGATAAGAGAATCAAGCTAAAATAATATTTTTAATACATTTCTATATAGAAGCATGGTCCAGTAGTTAGAACGCTTTCTTACTATGAGGCCCGGGCTCCAATCTCAGCGTGACTGATTTGATTGTTGATGTTATCGGCCTGGACAGCGGATACCATCGTGTAGCATCGTAGGAAAGTGCCTAATAGATTACCGCGTTTGAACTCAAGACTTCTGAATGAAATTGGGTGGATGAAACATTTCCGTTAATTTTTATGCTAGACTGGAAATCCCGATTCATCATAACCAAGGGTTTGAGAGTACTAACCTTATTAAAACAAATATTAATCACGCCAGATGATGCGCGCTTTCCCAGAAACTGTAACTAATGTACGATCAGCATAGTAGCTGTATAAATGAAAGGTAGGCCTTCTGGGCATTGAACAAACACAAATATGCCTAAGTAGATGTCTGCAACAGGGATTGGTTAACCGTCTTATCAGACTGGTGTACTCATAAACGCGTAGACGGCCATATATATATATATATATATATATATATATATATATATATATATATATATATATATTAGGTTGGTGCAAAAATAATGACGTAATAATGTCGTTTTTTTACGTTAACAATACGTCAAAAAACGACATTGTTACGTCATTATTTTTGCACCAACCTAATATATATATATATATATATATATATATATATATATATATATATATATATATATATATTTGCGTGCGTGTGTGTGAATGTGTTATACCTAGGGAAGATTACTGAATAGAATAATCGCACGAAGGTTGGTAATCAAAGATAATACTAAAGACAAGAACAACACCAACGGTGCGTAGAATAAGTAGTCAACTGCCAGAAGTAAATTCCACAATGAATCTTCAACTGTAGGATATCTAGCAACCGCCGCACGACGCATTTAATGTAGGGTATCCGAGCCCGTAGGCTCGCTCAAAAATTACCCGTAGACCACGTATAAAACGGGTTCAGGTAGCTGTTTCCCGAAACGAAACTTTGCGCTTCGAAATAGTCTCGCCTGGGAATGCTCTCTGACCGAAGGCAGAGAGTTTGTCCAGCACATCTGGAGACGAATCTCCAACTTCAGCCCAAGATACCGTATTTACTACTGTATTTTCGTGAATGGGGACATAATCATTATCGTCCGTAGGTATGCCACAACAGTATGTATATATATATATATATATATATATATATATATATATATATATATATATATATATATATTATTCATATATATATATATATATATATATATATGAATTACAGTTCAAATGTTTGAAGCCACTCCCAGAATTAGCACAGAATGAACTTGACAGAAGGGTGATACCTTTCCATCCCCAAAATAACAAAGTGGTCTTAGAGCCATTGAAAAAAGAATGGAGTCAATTATCAGGCTTATACTTTGAGAAAATTTTGCAACGTTTGCCAAATTTTTGTATTGCAGTAATCTATATCTATAAAGCAGAAGGTATCTGTCTGTGTGTGTGTATGTGTGTATGTGTTTGTGCTATTTATGAATGTTAATATTTCTCAAACGATTTCAGTGAAATTGTACACACACGTAGCAAATTTATAAAATTAAAACAAGACGAACTTTTAAATCTCTAGCCCCTTGCCCCGGGTTTGGCAGAAAAATCG
Source organism: Acanthosepion lycidas (assembly GCA_963932145.1). NCBI lineage: Eukaryota > Metazoa > Mollusca > Cephalopoda > Sepiida > Sepiidae > Acanthosepion > Acanthosepion lycidas. The sequence goes on from OZ010581.1 coordinate 81,020,466, forward strand.
ATAAAACTGAAGGTGGCTATGACTTTTTGCAAAAAGCAAAACAAAGTTACACGCGAACAATTTTTTTTAGTGGATGAGCTAAATGTTCTTTGCCCTAAATGCAAAACATCAGCTAATGTTATGATGCATATGCTTTCCTAAGACATTTCGCTTCACACAAAACATTACGTAAAACTGTGAAAAAAAATCGGGTTTTTCGTACTACTTAAAATAAAAACTAGAATAAATTCCTCGTTTTTATCCAATTTTCTTCTCATTTCTATCATGTTTTAGTCCTGCTCGCTTTCACGAAAAACCGTTCAAAAAGCCAGTTTTTTTATCATAACTCCCTGGTTTTTCTTCCGATGCTTTTCAAAATTGCCATGTAAATTACATATGACACACAAATTATCTTGCGTGCTTTAGATTATTTCAGTTAAGTGGACTAAAACTGCGACAAACTAGGTCCAAAATTGGCTTTTGCCATTTAGTCAAATGTTTCTTCATATGACTCCATCCTAATTTGGCATTTGAACAACCTTTGATGCAAAGATTATTTGAAATGGATTACTGAGGCGTTAAAAGGGAAAGAATCCCGAAAAACTTTTAATTAACCCCAGCTTAACAGTAAACGTCTGAAGAAGGGGACGTTCATACGTTTGCACTTGCAGTTGAATCAAGTTCTGACGCTTCATCACTGCTTTTCTTTGGTTATTAGATTTGTGAATAATACCATACTATTTGAAAGTTCTTACGGACATATGACATTTATTGAATATCTAAAACATTGAAACAATTTAACCCCGAGCAATTGACCACAAGATTTTTTTAAATTTTTTTTTTTTTATCGATGGAATTCCTTTATTAAGAACACTCAAACACTTGCGAATGGCAGACCGTAAAAAAGATGTGAAGGGGAGTTGCTTAGTATGCCAACGGATGACGGATGGAAGCGGGAAAGCAAGCAGACAATTAATTTAGTGGGTGCGGGTTTACAGGGAGTGCGGTTATACAATTGCTGTCATGAACATCCGGGAAACGCCAGGTACCCTCGGCTAATCAAAGCAAAAGAGGATATTTTGACGAGAGCAAAATTTAATCAAAAAATATATTTTTTCTTTTCGTCATAATGAAATTTCTAAAAACAATAATGTCCCACTTTTTAAACCACTTATAATATTTTTCTATTATTTAAAGTACAAAACAACAACTTTGGGGGCCAATTTTTCCAAAATTACCAGGGGTTGCCTCAAACGTTAAAAATTTAGTGTATGTAATATATGCTCCGTGTATCATTCTCATGTCTTACGTGTAAAGTATATAACACAGACTAAAATTGCAAAATAACAACTAATTACCTCTATTTAATTGTAATAATGTAGTTGTTAAATTGATTTTTAGTTAGTTCTTAATCACACTTCTTATTTTAATCGAAATATACCCAGGATAGAAACAAGACGACAAACAAATATTAATCTGCAGGAAATTGGATAAATCTAAATCCTGCGGGAAATATTTTTGATCACGAGTTTGCAATGTTTGGACGATTTGAAAACATATTTATAAATGTAGAAGACAACAAATTAAAAAGCATGGAGTGAATTCAGCTGCGACGAAAGTTTAATAGACTAGTATTAACCCTGTAATCAAATGGAAAAGCCTAAAGAAAAAAAACTTCTTTTCTTGCTTCCCCCCGGGAGAAAACAAATAGGAAAATACAAGTTTAAATTTTTATTTAGATTTCGTTTGAATTTCTAAGAGATTTTATTTCGTTGTCAACATTAATCGTTCCGCCGATAAAATGTAATCTTTACACAGAATTTTAACAATATTTTCACCTTTTTTCCGAGAACAATATTAAGCATTTACTGACATATCAGAATTTATTAAAAATGAAGTGATGTTTTTCAATATATAAATTATATGTACGGATAATGGAAGGCATAACTGTGAGGAAAATAAAATCAGCCAACCGAGTTCATATTCTGGGTAAGTCCGTTTCGTACAAATGCTCTTGGCAAAGGCGTGAATTTTGTTCTCTCCGTTAACTATGCGTAAAGCTGCAGAATAAACTGGATACTATAGCCTGACGTGGCAACTCGTCTGAAAGATGGAAAACTCTGAACTGTGGAGAAGACAAAGAAAACCACACTAATATCTTTCCAAAGGTGTCCTGGTTATTCAAACAATAAAAAAAGGAAACCGCGCACAGTAATTACCCTGAAAAGACATAACATTTGAAAAATAAACAAAACTGAAAGCGGTTTCATATTTCAATATCAGATGTTTTATATCATTCATCAGTCGCTTAAAGAAATTCGGGTTGTACTTAAAACGTTTCTTTAATTTATACGAAATACAAACAAACACAAATATTTCATATAAATATAAATTCGAATTCATATATTCGAGTGAAAACAATATTTGTTATAATTAAATAAAGTCAAAAGCAAGAGCCGTATACAATTGCCGTCAATAAGAGAATGTATAGAAACACATTGGCTGAATAACAGCCAATAATTTTAGACGTAATTATCTCTATGTATATTTAATTTACATTTTTAATGCTCAATACTTAATTTACTTTTTCATTATTTCTGTCCACTCTCGTATCCTCCATTTTAATGGCGACACTATCACGAAAATGAGTACAAGCATTAGTATACCGAAATAAATTTAATTTAAAAATATAATTTTCAATGAAAATATCATTTCTCTAACCATTATTTAGAAAAAAAATCGTTAATAAAATATTACTTCATATAAATTGTTCTTTGTTGGCAAATATTACTCTAATCTTAGAGTAAGGAAGCTATAAAAGCATCAGCGTTTTCACCTATTAAATGAGCAGCATTTTGGAAAATTGGTAAACAAGGATTCTACAGATTTTGTGGAAAATGCTAGTCAATTACTGATTCTTTAGAGTTTGGGAAAGATAGCGGCCATTCTACAGTGTTTGTGAAAAGTAATAGTCATTCAAAAATTCTATAAATAAAAGTGATTTAAAGATTCTATAGTGTTTGAGAAATGCCACAATCATTCAAAAATTTCCATAATTTGACAATGGTGAATGGATGCCGAATGCTGACTTATAAGGAAACGGCAGATATTACCTTATATTGATAGATAACATGTGCTTGTTTCTACACAGACATAAGTTTACTTATCTCTTTATTTTGTTTATCGCATGTGAATAAGTAAAATAGGATGTCATATACTCGCTGCAATTTCGGATTTAATTTTGGCTATTAAAAATGTCATTTTTTCTGTACAATCTTTTCATCATAAGCGTTAAATTTGATCATTCTGAAAAAGAAGCATTTTTTCTAATGGCTATAAATGATTTCCTAATTACCATATAAAAAGCGATTTTTTTATGCACTCATAAGCTATTGAATCACACCAAAAGATTGAACTTAGAGTGGAAGCTGAATTCTACTAATAAATCCCTATTCTCTCTTTCTAGCTTTTGTATAAGACTGACAACTGGATTCGTAGGAGATTTTGGGAGGTTTTGCTAGACTTATTCTACTGTAAACGCTTCTATAGTAAATTTAAGTCACTGCGCCTCCACAATGAAATGTGCTGCGTGTCAATGATACAAATAAAAGTAAACAGAAAGAAATTATAAAGATGTAAGATTTCAAAAAGAGAGAAATCCGGATAAATATTCAATTGTGGTTACTAAAACTTAGAAACTAGAAGGAATATTTTCTTCATAGCGAATGTAAGGTTTCAGTTGGTAATATCTAACGACTGTGCGTATCTGCAGAAAATGTGAATGTATGAGCCAGACTTTTTCAGGAAAATATGTTTTAGCGTGTGAACATGCGATAATTATTGTGTATGCTTGTGTGTACTTGTTACCGGTAACACTTCACTGCTTTATTATATATAAATTGTATCTCAAGTAACTTAATTAAACGATAAGGGCCATTATGAATTCTTAGGTGGTCAGGTCATGCTGTATTGTGAATCGACAGTCCGGACAATTATATATATATATATATATATATATATATATATATAATTTATTTGTAACAAACAGTTATTTCTGAAGAAAGATTGAGGTCAATCTGAAATATCAAATATATATATATAAATAAATAAATACTTTCATAAAAAACATTAATATTTTTTAATTTGCAAATTTATATATATATATATATATATATATATATATATATATATATATATATATATATTATCATACAGTCTCAGTTACGGTAGACTGGCCATGTCTTGAGAATGTCTGATGACAGGATACCCAAGATCCTAATGTACAGCAAATTAGATCAGGACTACAGGAATGAAGGACGCCCATGGCTAATATACAAAGACAAGCTTAAAAGCAATTTGTCAGCAATAAATATACTACATAACACCCTCGAGCGCTTAGCTTTGGAGCGGGTAGAATGGATATCAACGTGTTTTAGTGGACTCAGCAATTTTCACTCTGCTTGTCTGAATCATCTTCAAGAAGCGAGAGCAAGATCTAAAAGGTCAGCCAATCTAACAGTGATCTCATCTCACACCTGCTCCATATGTGGCCTCCTTTGTAAATTACGAGCGGGTCTTAAATGCCACTTAAGATTATCGCATAAACTTTCATAACTGAATCAATAAGCTGGCAGATCCTCATACGTCGAAACCGACGGGAGAGTCTATTATATATATATATATATATATATATATATATATATATATATATATATATATATATGTATGTGTATATATATATATACCTACATTTGGCGAACGACTTAAGTTTCGTTGGTTAACCAACACATCGCCCAAAAGATATAGCTTATTGTTTTTTTTTTGTTTTTTTTTAAGGAGATCATGGTAGGAACACTGATACATAGTTCAAAATTAAGTTGGTACAAAGACAATACTGGAGCTTAAGTGCAGAAAATGGGATGAAGTCAGGAGTCATTAGGAAAAAAATGTCGAAAATTGAAGCACGTTTGAAATTTAGGAGACGCAGTTCGTAGCATAGATTGTGGGTGTTTCTATGTATAAAGGGAGGTAATCTTTGTAAACCTTAAAGAAAATTATGTCGAAAAGTAATTTATCCAGGATTGCGATATTTTAATTATAAATATGTTTCTATGTGTACAACTAGACATAAACTCATTCCGCTTATTAAATAGATTTAAATTATAAATATTTTTGTAAGATGCAATTTTTTCTAGTTAGCATAAGTTGCATCGTTCCCCCATGCCTGAAAATGTTTTGATTTTAGCGACGAATTACCAGTTTACAACAGGTGTGTAACTATCTATTTTCCCCGGTAGAACTTATAGAGTGCTATAGCATTTGCGTATTTTTGTTGTTAAGGGTCATTTTGTGATGATAGAAACGTTTTTACAATTTTTTACAGTTGACCCAAAATAAAATTTATTTTGGTCATTTTGCCTGATGAAAGCCTTATATATAACTCCGTTATGCATGCATTTACCATTTATAGCACAGACGGAACTTTACGACAATTGCATTTATTATCATCATAGTTATTATTGTTGCTTAATATTTGTTAAGGGCCAGACTATTATGCTGGGCTTGTTTTCTAGTGTTTCTAGTGAAGTTGTAACTATCCTTAATGTTGTTTTGTTAAAGTTATTTTTTTTGTTTAGTAAGGGATCATGACAAAAGTGTCTGTGTATTAATTTAAGAAAGATTCTACCGATGTTGGTACTGATATTACTGTTAAAATTTGGCTTGAAGCAAATTATGTTGCGCTTTCTATTTCTACGTTTACTGTTGTTATTCCTGCTAGTGTTTGAAACGTACTCCAGTTTAATATTGTGATTGCTTTTATTTAGTGCATCAACATATTTGGTTTTGTATATATCAAAGATGTGTTTATTACTGGAATTAGTAGAGAGCCTTTGCTGCACAGATTTGTGCAGATTATTAAGGATTCTAGGTGGGTGACTAAATTCTTTACTAATATATATATGATTATCAGTCAGTTATGTGGCATGTGTGATACACGCTTAAGTGATCATGTATCTTTCGATATTTGTTTCTGCGGTAGACTAGTGTTGAATCTGGTCTGTCCTGCTATTTACACATAGCTGGTGGGAATAGAAGAGAATTTACACCTTTCCCAAGGGTAATAGGACGTAAGTGAAGGTAATGGATTTTCAATCTGAGATTACCGTTCCTCCTCGAGTATAACGTTTCTTAATAAGAAAGGTATGTGTATTTCTCTGGATAGTTCGAAAATAGTGTCAAGAACGATGATAAACTTGGTGTTGGTGATCGTGTTGATATTAAGATCTGTAAAGAATTTGACTAGCTGTTTCTTCAGACGGTCAGTTTGCTGTAGCTTAGTGTTGCGTAGATGTATAACTCCGTCATATCTGTACACACCAGTGATATCACTATCAAAAACCTGAGCCTCCATAAAAAGAGTATGCCAACTAGTTCACAAACTTATATATATATATATATATATATATATATATATATATATATATATATATATATATATATATATATATATATATATTAGGTCGATATCATGAAGACGTCATCTCGATAAATTGAAAATCGAACCCAAATAACATGCTTGTAACGCTCATATTTCAAGCAGTAGGCCAGATGTAAAGATGTAGGTAATAAAAGACATCACAGATTATTATAGAAAATTAAGAAAAACTGGTCACAAACCACTTCTTAAAGACTTGGTAACTTAGCAAACACTACATACGTTTTTAGGAAAGGTTTCTTATTTGGGTCAAAAATTTTCAAAACCCACTCTAATGCATATGTATGTATATATGTTTACCCACTTATATAAATGAATTTGCACACACACATGCATACATACAAACACAAATCCACGCACACACACACGCGTGCGCATACACACACACACACACACACACACACACACACATATATATATATATATATATATATATATATATATATATATATATAATTTTAGATCATTTTATTGTATATACTCTTTTATTACCGGATGAGGCCTCATTCTGTCTTTGAAACTGTCTCAGTACATCTTGGCATGGATTCATTCTTCTGAAAGTAATCTTTCGAAATTTAAATCCATGCTGTTATTATGCCATCCCGCAATTCTTCCTGGCTGCACATATAGGATTCGAATCAGTCTTTGCTCCTACTGGCCAATGGTGATTGTGTGGGGTTCTTTGATACAGAAAATACATTGCTTCATTCTATGAGCCAATCTGTATCTGGTGCTATTTTTGATTTGTGACTTGATATGTCTTCCTGATGGAAGTGGCCACCAGAGGGCGGGTCCATTGTAGTCATAAATGAAAACATGTAGCCAGACAAAATACCAATGTAGTCTGCTGCATCTACAAGATGGCATGAATTCTTGTCTCCTGTATAGACTTTTTGCCATTGCCATGCGCTTATTGCTAAACACGTCCTCCGTCTTCAAAAATACCCGCTCAACTGTGCGATCTCGACAAAACGATTTCTTTGATGGCCAGTAGTATGTCGAAAAAGTCGTGCCATATTTTGTAATTTTACTTGCACAGGGTCAGGTTATGACTGTCAAATTTCCTTCGCCAACCCACCCCCCACTGCGGCAGAAGGTAAAAGTATCGTCGCTCCTGCTACAGATTGTAGTCTTGTAAATCATATTTGGACAAACTTCTTTGTTCTGGTAATTGCATACGCTAACATTACAGGCCGTATT
>OZ010581.1:81030640-81053140 GCA_963932145.1 Acanthosepion lycidas
CTGTTCATTTCCAATTTAGGTTTGGATACTATTATATCTCCTAGACACACACACGCACACACACATATATATATATATTGATGTGGGCCCAAAGTCGGGACCACGGAAGGAAAACACGGAACACGGATTAGAGGTAAGAAAGATATATTAAACAAAAGGTTACAAAGATAGTGTAAGTGTAAGCGGAGCTTACTATGTGCTAGCGTCCAATATTGGTAGTCGTACGCGGCTAATACTACGGTATTAGAATACACACACACTCTCTCTCTCTCTCTCTTTCTTTCCTCCTCTTCTCCTAGAGTGTTATATCGCATACTTTATATAGTCCTGGAAAAATCTATGTTGTAGGTATATTACGGTCTCACAACACACACACCTTTCCAAGACTTTTCTTTTTTTTCTTTTGAAAAGGGGAAAAAAACATAAAACTGTTAATACTTTTTTTCTCTTGGGATTTACGTAGAGCGGTTGAGTAAATTTCCTTTTCATTCCTGAGCGTCGCACTTCAGGAGAGATTTGGGGCGTGTCGAGATCGAAGTGATCGAAAATTACGTCGATCGGCTCTTCACAGCTATTTTGTAGTGATTCCTCCGATTCCTTAAAACGGCATTTTCTGAGCTGGTTCCAATGGCGTTTGTGAGTGTTTTTCGGTCCTTGGACAATATAGACCAGTTCTTTGTTTTATGGTGCCTACTTCCCAGAATGTCATGCTGTTTTCGTAAGCCTTGAAAAAGACTTTATCGCCAGGATTGAAATATTTCTTATGAGGCGATACGGTTTTTTTTTTAACTTTGCTTGCCGTGGAATAAGTTTGTCGAAGACAGACTTGATTTTCCTTGCGAACATTGTTTCTACAGGCGAGCTTCCCATAGGCGTGTTCGGATTAGGGGTTATCCGATACACCTGCAGAAACTGTTGCAATGCTCTATCTGTCGGTGTGCCTAGTGCCTTTTTTAAAGCCCTTTTTAGAGTGTCCACGAACATTTCGGCCTGGCCATTCGACCTAGGGTGGCACTGAGGCGTTGTAATGGGGTCCACCTGATATGACTTGCAGAAGTCTCTAAATTCACTTGATGTGAATTGAGTGCCATTATCTGTAACTACACAATCTACCACGCCAAAACGCGTGAATAGCTCGTGTAGAAATCCGATCGTGCAGCTTGTGGTTGGTCTTTTGCATTGTAGGACCTCAGACCATTTTGAGTGGCTATCCACAACAATGAGGTAGTACATGTTGTCTATAGGTCCTGCAAAATCGACATGAATTCTTTGCCATGTGTTTGGCTATGGTTTGCACGTCGTGGTTGGAGCTTTTGCTGCAAGCTCTCATCCTTTGCATGATTCTATCATGTCTGCTATGTCCTTATCCATGTTTGGCCAATAAACATAGCAGCGCATGAGGCTTTTCGTACGGTTCTTCCCCGGATGTCCTATGTGAAAATCCTTGAGGATTTTTCTTTGTAGGCTGTTTGGAATCACTACGCGGTCATTGTATAGTAGGACATCATCGCAGAGGGAGAAAACTTCAGGCACATTGGGGTCTTTATTGCGAATTTTGCTTTTTATGGATTGAATGAATTCATCCTCTCGAGACTCCCTTTTTATGTCGGCCAAAGTAACTGGGAGCTCTCTTATGCTACTCGCGATCATGTTTTTGATTTAACAATTTGTCCTTAGAGTAGCAATGATGGAGTCTTCAAAGACTTCTGTATTTTTTGGAATGAGTCGCGATAAACTGTCTGCATGGTAAATATTTTTGGATGTTAGGAACTCTATCTTGAAATTGTAGTTTAAGAGAATCGTTCCCCAACGAAGTAGTCTATTTGCAGTATAGACTTTTTTAGAACCAAAAATTGTAATTCGAGATTTATGGTCTGTCTGTAGTATGAACCGTCTGCCATGTAGATATCTGTGAAACTTTGTCACTACGAATATTATCCCTAGAGCCTCTTTCTCTATTTGGGAATATTGTTTCTCTGCTGGAAGTAGAGATCTTGATGCGTGAGCCACATATTTTCGCGAACCAACTGACAGTTTCTGTAGAATGCAAGCACCGATGCCGTACGAGCTTGCATCACTTGCGACTATGTTGCCGAGACTAGGGTCGTAATGGGTGAGGGAGAGGTCCGAAGTAAGAGATTTCTTGATCTTCTCGAATGCGTCTTGGCATTCCGAGGTCCATGACCATGGTTTGCCTTTTTTAAGAGTTGGTTGAGAGGACCTCTCAAATTTTGCATGTTCTTAATGAACCCTTGTTTAAAGTTAGCTAGGCCGAGGAAGTTTTGTAACGCTTGAACGTTATCTGGGGCCGGCATGTTGTTTCTGATCGCGTTGACTCTTTCTGGATCCAGCCGACAACCGTCTTTATTTATGATGTGACCTAAGTATTTAATATCTGGTAAGAAAAAGTCACACTTTGCCTCCTTAACCTTAAATCCGTATTCTTGTATATTTTCGAATACGTTTATTATATGGTTCCGGTGCTCTGCCGTAGTTTTACCAGTATATCATACAAATAGGCTGTTGCGTAGTCAAGGTCGCCCAGCATGGCGTCCATGACTTGCTGGAAAATTGCAGGCGCAACCTTTACTCCAAAAGCCAGTCTGTTGCATTTGTACAACCCTATATGGGTGTTTATACAGAGCAATTTGGAACTTTCTGCTTCCACCTCTATCTGAAGGTATGCGTCCGAGAGGTCAATTTTAGAAAAAAATTTTCCACCATTGAGTTTATTAAAAATTTCTTCAGGGCTTGGGAGAGGATAGTGGTGATCTTGCAAGGCATCGGTTAACCCTGTGGAAAAATCTGCGCATACTCGTATTTGATTGGACTTCTTTTTTACGTAGACCGTAGGTGCTGCCCACTCGCTGAAATCTGTTTTTGACAGAATACCTGCTTGTTCGAGTCTATCTAACTCTTTGTTGATTTGCTCTAGAGCAGCAAAAGGGACATTCTGTTTCTTTTTTTAATACCGGTTGTGCACCGTCCTTCACCTTGAACTTAGCTTTCATTTTAGTACATTTCTCAAGGCGGCCAGAAAAAACATGGGGAAATTGTTGTTTGAGTTCTTTTTTGAGATTTACCAAATTGGACGTTGTACTTTGTATCTTGCGACAAAATGTACTCATTGGGCAATCCCAAAGATTGAATTTTTCTATCCAATCTGTTCCAAATAAGTTATCTGAAGTTTTCAATACGTAGGCTTTGAGCTTTTTGGTAACTCCATTTAGTGTTACTGTAAGTATTACCTCGCCTAAAATGTTAATCTTTTCGCCAGCTACGGATTTTGCTATTTTATCCGTTTTTAATAAAGTCGGCTTGTTTAGTTTTCGCCAAGTGCGCCACTTAGTGGTTGAAAGATCGAAACCCGAGTCAAGCTAGAATTTAATGGAATTATTGAAAATATTCACAGTTACATATTTCCTTAAATTCCTATCGACAATATTGTCAGATTGAGCTTGCCTAATTTTATTTTTGAGTTTTCTCGTTCTGTTGGCGTACCAGCACCCAGTTAAAGTATGACCTGTTTTATTGCAATTTTTGCAATATTTTTTGTTCTTAACCGGACAGAATTTCATCAAATACCATTTACCACAATGGTAACATGGTCGGGGCGGTTTCTTTAACCTATTTGGGTTTTGGTTACTGCAGAATTTAGGACATGAGATTTGCCTTTTGTCTTTTTGAGGAGAATAGGAGGTAGACTTGCTTCTGATTTTATTAATCTGAGCCACACCTGATTCCTCGATAATGTTTGATTCACACTTTACAGATATTACTCTTTGACAGTCCTCTGCCAGTTTTTGGAGAGTCAATCCTTGTTCGTTCTCAAACTTGGTCAGTACCCGTCGTCTGACTTCGGCGCCTTCTGCTGATACAAACCTTGTGCGAAAATTATGCACTTGAAATCATCGGCAGTCAGTTCGGCTTGACAGATTTTTTTTTTTTTTTTTTTTTTTACAAAAAAAATATGGACAGACAATAAACTAAACTAAACTAATTATGTGTTTAGCTTTTTTACGATTCCGTGGTTCCGTTAATTTTAACGTAATTGTATAAATTTTCACCACACTTATTATGTTTTTTTTTTTTTTTTATAGATGTACAAAAAAGAGAAAACTCGGCTCAGGGAATTTGAGGGGAGAATAATTTTATGCACGAGTTCAACTCAGTTACATAAAAAAAAAATTAGATAGTTTTTTTCGAAAACTTGAGTCGGAAGTAGTACTTCGACTCTTGTGTTGTCAGTTTGTTTTATGAAAAAACTGTTTTTTTTCTGTGTGTGGGTGTGTAAGAAATCGTTCTCGTAATGTTATTTGGACAGACTTTAATATTCCGTAGATGTCGAATCGCTAGTTTGTCACTGCTGTTTGGTATCGGAATATTTTTTTATATATAGACGCTGGGTGTTGCGTTTAAATCGCTAATGTAATAATACCAGCTTAATTTCTCGTTCAACACTGCTGTGGGAACGCGTGAAGCTTTTGTGTATTTTCCGAGTACTCTGTCGATGTTGATATGCTGAGAACGAAATTCTCCAATCTTTCTGTCGCCACTGATGTGGGACTGGCAAGGTATTGAGGTTTTCGACGTGAATGCGTTTCTCGAATTCTTCGTCGCCACTGATGTGGGACTTGTAAGTTATTGAGGTTTCGGCGTGAGTGCGTTTCTCGAATTCTTCGTCGCCACTGATGTGGGCCCAAAGTCGGGACCACGGAAGGAAAACACGCAACACGGATTAGAGGTAAGAAAGATATATTAAACAAAAGGTTACAAAGATAGTGTAAATGTGAGCGGTGCTTACTATGTGCAAGTGTCCAATATTGGTAGTCGTACGTGGCTGATACTACAGTATTAGAATACTCTCTCTCTCTCTCTCTCTATCTCTCTCTCTCTTTCCTTCTCTTCTCCTAGAGTGTTATATCGCATACTTTATATAGTCTTGGAAGAGTCCATGTTGTAGGTATGTCACCGTCTCACAACATATATATATATATATATATATATATATATATATATATATATATATAAGTATGGGATAAAAAATGAAGTATAATTCGAATGTCTGTAGCGTTTGTTTTTAACAAAAGGCTTCAATACAGAGTAGAGTTTAAATATGAATGAATTTAATATAGCTATGTATTGCTGTATAGTTCGCATTATCAACATCTTGTATGAATATTACACATTTTTATTATCTATTTTTAAACACTTAAGTTGCATTTACGAGTGTTTTTTTAAAGATGCCTTTTTATTATCAGCTATAAAAATATATATGTCGCAATTAGCTATATGTTTGATTATCTCCCTTCCCCCTCCGCTTAGCTTCTTATAAAATTGAACAAAATACATTTATTTCATATTTATAATACATGTTTGCCACTCGCTCATAATGTATATTAATTTCTTGTCTGCCAATCATGACCTTTTCTAGGATTATATTTCAAGCCACATTTTACCATAATGAAAATCCTCCTTTTTTTAGCGTCGGTCTGGCACCTGATTTATTAAATGGGTAAATACAATAGATTTAAGTTATATTTTACAATAAAATAAATAACATAAATTTAAGTTATATTACTTAAACTGATTTAAATAGATTTAAGTTATATGACTTAAACTGAAAATTAACCCATTTGTGCAATTTGGATTCGGATAATATTATATCACATACAAACAACACATTCCCACAGAGACACCCACGTTTTCTCACATTCCATTCTTGATAGAGTTCAAAAGCGTCTCCGAGTTCTTGTTGGAAAAGACATTTTTCCACACTTCAACCTCTCTCTCAAAGGCAGGATTTGGCTAGTCTCTTCCTGCTCTATCGCAACTTTCATGGAAACTGCTCGGTGAATTATTATTTTTTTTTCCGCCAAGTCTAACCTTCACGGTTAGGACTACTTACATAAACCACTTACATAGTCGTAAAGCAACCACATTCCCTCCGCATTCCATCGACGAGGAGTAAGCTCCACTCAAACAGTTTCTTACTGAGAAATACTGTAGAGAATGTTTTCACGATCACTTTAATCTTAACCTGTTCAAGTCTCGAGTCAACCGTTATCTTCCTCTTCTACCACATTAACTACAACCTAACGTAATCCTCGACCTCGAGTAGACCACGGACCTTGTACATGGTGAAACCTATAAAAACTAAAAAAATCAAGAAAAAGATCAACATTATTTTCCCTCCTTAAAATAGATATTTAAAAATTGAGAAAATATTTATTAATCAAAAAGATTATGGGTTAAATCATATCTAACTTTTACTCTTTTCTTAGCCGATTCCTCGCTTATATCAGCGATCGTAGTATTTCTCAAAAATTAGTTTTCAGTTTTTCAGTATAACTTTCACCAGGTTCGGTTAGTTGTTTTTGTAGACAAGCTGAATTCTCAAAAACCTTCCGTATAATTTACTGGTAACATTTCGTATATTTTATTCGAGTAAACTTTATTACGAAAGCTTAGCAGTGTTAAATTAAGAACATTTAAAAGAAAATATACAAACTGCGTTATTGCGATTTTTATAATCTCTCACTCTCTCGATATATATATATATATATATATATATATATATATATATATATATATATATTATCATACAGTCTCACTTACTGTGGACTGGTCATGTCTTGAGAATGTCTGATGGCAGGATAGCCAAGACCCTAATGTACAGCCAGTTAGATCAGGGCTGCAGGAATGTAGGTCTCCCATGGCTAATATACAAAGACAAGCTTAAAAGCAATTTGTCAGCAATCAATATACCACATAACACCATTGAGCGCTTAGCTTTGGAGCGGGTACAATGGAGATCAACGTGTTTTAGTGGACTCGGCAATTTTCAATCTGCTTGTCTGAATTATCTTCAAGAAGCGAGAGCAAGATCTAAAAGGTCAGCCAATCTAACGGTGTTCTCATCTCACAATCCTCACACCTGCTCCATATGTGGCCTCATTTGTAAATCACTAGCAGGTCTTAAATGGCTCTTAAGATTACCGCACAAACTTTCATAACTGAATCAATAAGCTCTCAGATCCTCATACGTCGAAACCGACGAGAGAGTCTATTATACATACATATATATATATATATATATATATATATATATATATATATATATACACATGGAGGTGATTAAGTGTTATCGGATTGATCCATGGATTTATCAATAATGACAACACAACTAGGTTGATTACTTTTGCAAAATTCAGAAAAAGCAAACAGTGAAAATATCCGCATATTCTATTATACATAAGCATGAGTTTTATGTACAGAACAAATTTAATCGAAATGCTAACCTGTTTGCCAAACGGTAACGTCTCCATTTCTTAATGGAATTTCATTCAATCCGTCGAAAATATCATCGAGGACTTAATCGCATTGGGTAATCTCAAAAGCAGCAAGTAAGATCATTTGTTTTTTATATGCATTTGAGATTCTTATCACATCTTTTCTTCAACGACGACTTCATCCCAGCTAAAAATACATTCATCTAATCCAATTTAATGTTAGAAATCGTAATAAAAGCTAAAACGCAAATTAATAATGTCGTAGATGACTTCCAACTTGCAGATAATGAGACGAACGAATTAACTTTTTTTCTGTTATCATAAAGTTAATTTCTTTTAGAGATTTAGTTTCAAAATGCATTTATTTATATTTAAAGGATAGTTTCAGTATTTGAACTTTGCACTCACTTTTCATTGTCCGAACCATTGCCATTATTATTAATAATTAACAAACTCTTAACAAACCGACCACATCCTGGGTATGACGATAAACTACATTCGGCCGCAAGTCCTCATTTTTTTTTTTTTTTTTGTTTTTGGGGAGCGTGGAACCCCCTCTTAATTGCTGTTGTTCCAAGGTCCCCGTGATCTGCGGTGATAGCATCTGTTATGTTCCCAGCTATGAACAAATAGTTACCCCCCACACCAAACTGGGGCCAAACCGCCTTGAAAGTATTAAAATAGATTTTTGTAGTAAAAATACCAGCAATATATTTTTTTTTAAATATTACCATCAATATATTTGACTTTCGACTATTCCCTATTTACAAAGATACAACAATGAAACCTGATTTACAAACTGATTTCATTCAAAGAATATATATTGTTTTCATACGAACCTATCCTAAAATTAATTTGATTATATCGTTGATATTCCTTAGAACAAAATAAACCTAAACCAAACCGACCATTTTCAAACACTAAAAGATGATTGATAGTAAGTGATTTAAAAATCCGATTAAAAAGAGAAAGAAGATATGAGTCGATTTAGAAAAATGAAACTTATTCGCGTATATTTCTGATTATTAACGCGTTTATACTGTTGGTCGTGTGCTTGAATTGACTAATATGAAGAGAAGTAATAGAAAAAATACCAAAGACTGACCATTATAACCATATGTTTGTGAAGTTTCTATGTTGACGTAGGTTTTTCGACCAGAATTCTAGATTCTGTGAATATGGAGAAAAATATCAAATTTGGCTTTGTTTATATATATATATATATATATATATATATATATATATATATATATATATATATATATATATATATATATATGCGTATATGTATACACGCACACAGATATAATTTTAGACGGACACATTTTTATCATTAAACGTAATTTTTAGCGGATACTCATATTTGACTAGACGCTCCTTTATATTTATTAAAAGGTATATTTATTTATTTTCGAACAGCGCAAATATTCTTTAAAAATAGTTCTCGAATATTCAGATCGGTAGACGAAAATGATTAAATATACTGCGCCTAGGAGTATCTACTAATAATAACGTCTAGTGATACAAATCTAGCGGATTAATAAAAAAAATTCCATTTAAAAACAATGTGTATTCTCTTTCACTCTTCTCTTTCTCTTATATATATATATGTATATATATATATATATATATATATATATATATATATATATATATATATATATATATATATATTGATAAATAGAAACATGTGTTTAGAAGTTATGAATAAATTATGACTTTGTTTAAATAAACAGGAAGCCTGGAACAATTATTATCTTAATTTTTATGTTAAACTCACACTATAAAATACTAATCTGCGCCATTAATATTCAGGGCATTGACACCGTGGGATTAGTTTTAAAAAACAAATATTTGTTGTATAAAATAAATGTTTTTTCACAGATAGTGTCCAGGATTATTTTTTTTACTTCCGTATATATATATATATATATATATATATATATATATATATATATATATATATGTGTGTGTGTGTGTGTGTGTGTGTGTGTGTGTGTGTGTGTGTGTGTGTGTGTGTGTGTGTGTGTGTGTGTGTTTGTGTGTGTGTGTCTTGATATACCATGTGTGGAATGTTCGTTAGTCCTTTATTGTTCAGTCTCATTGTCTCCAACTAATCCACCAGTTCCTCTGTGGTCGCTTCGACAAATGAACTCTTACAACGTATATCAATATAAACGTTAATGAGCAGATTAATTGGTTGGTTCACTTAATCAAGCTAGACTCATTAATTAAGATTTCACCTCCATCTCTTCCATTCCTTATCGACCCATTTATCAATGCGCGTTCTTATTATTATTATATCAATACAAACAATTATATATTCTTATAGATATTTTTTTGTGGAATTCCTTGGTCATATTCGAGATCATGTGCTGAATTCTTTTTATATATATAATTAAATAATATAACTAACTTTAAATTATTTATATTAGGTTGGTGCAAAAATAATGACGTAATAATGTCGTTTTTGACGTATTTTTAACGTCAAAAAAACGACATTATTACGTCATTATTTTTGCACCAACCTAATATATTGTTGTTTTAATTTTCATATACAATGCCATTCAAGATGTAAGTGATCATAGCTCTCCACTGTTTCTTTTCTTTTGTTGCTCTAATTTTTATCTCTTTACAATCTTGCTATTTTCTTCTTGTACGACCTATTCATTCAAACTCGTCCAATAAGAATATATGGTCACACTCTGCTTCGTTTGCGAGCATTATGTCCCGTGACTTTTAGATATCCATGCCATTCTTTATGTGTACTAGGTGCATTTTTCTTCCATATGTGTACTACGCGCATTTTTCTCCCTTACGTATGTTAGGTGCATTTTTCTGATTGGTATCACCAGTTTTCGTGTTGTTTCTCGTCACCATAAAACCCTGTATATACGCCATTTGAATATACGCATTTGAAGAAATCATCTATTAACACTCTTTTCATAAAACATTTCCAACAATAAGTTGCCCAATAAACTACTTAATTTGTATTAAAGTTGTTTCTTCTGATAATAATTTTTCCTGTCGTAATACTCACTATTTCTTAAGAAATTAGACCAAAGAATCATATATGATGACGACATATTTCGTATTGTCGTATATTCTCTCTTCCGATGTTTTTGATTATTATTCTAAAGTTGATATTTTTGTCTTCGAGCCAGGGGTTTAATTATTTGTTTGCAATTTAGGTGTGGTTAATTTTCAGTCAGTATTATGTTAGTTTTTGCCGGCGTTTCAACGATATTTTCAAGCTGTATGATCATTGATATGATATTGTATATGCATATGTATATGTAATGGATAAATAAAAACAAATCATATATATATATATGTATATTATTTATTAGTCAAATGAAACTTAATAAATAAAACATTAACAGTAATTTAATAAATATATTTATGTTCAATAATAATCGTTTCATCATTAAGACGCAGGATGCTACTGAATATTAAAGAATATAAGAAACAGTAAAACAGTATTAGGGAGAGAGAACAATAAAAGAACAGGGATAAAGAAGAGAGAAGATAAAGATTGACATTGTATTTAAATTTCTGAAGATCAAAGTTGACTGGAAAACAAGAAACTGGAAAGTTTCACAAGCAAGAAGCACGAGAGAAGAAACTGATAGCATAGAAGTTATGGTTATATCTATTAGGTTGGTGTAAAAATACTGACGTAATAATGTCGTTTTTTGACGTATTTTTAACGTCAAAAAACGACATTATTACGTCATTATTTTTGCACCAACCTAATAGCAGCCATTTCAACTGTAAAATGATGAAACCCTGCGGCAAATCATGTAGTACGTTTAAATTCATAAAGTCAAGTTACCAAAGAGGATCCCTCATCAAAAACATTTAAATGAAAATATTTATAAAAAAGGCACAGGGAAGATAAGTTTCTTAAACTATTATTATTATTATTATTATTATTATTATTATTATTATTATTATTATTATTATTATTATTATTATTTACATAATAAATAAAAAATAAGTATATCTTTTTTTTCTAAATACTTATTCTAAAATTAAGCAATCATTATCATTAAAAACACATTGTCCCCGGAATATGAGGAAACGGATATTCTGGTAAATGAAGGTGAAATCATGTGACCAAAGATATTTTGGTTTGGTAACAGTTGATCGAAGGTGAACGAACGATGCAGGCATGCGAGAGAATACAGTAATTCTAGTACAATACGAAAATAGGTATAACTATTAACAATAGTACAACTATTTAAGTTCACATTCATCCCCCCATATATCAACTAGATCTTAGAGGTAAATTGGCCCAGAAACTATTGGGAAATAGTGAAAGACATTAGCAGACAACAAGACGCTTTTAGTAAAATGATTAATAGGTAATATCGAAATTATAACCAGATTCATCCTAATAAAAGATTCAATATTATTGAAGAGATTTCATATAAGATTTGCAAAATTATTGAATTAAATAATGCCGAAGAAAAAATATATTTCTTTCTTTTTAGCTTTCTGTGATGCAGGCTTAGATAGTTGAATATTTTCATTTCTAATTTAATAGCACGGGCGACGATAAGAAAATCTGTTAGTATTATTAAGTAACAAACAAAATTTCGTGTAAACAGTATAAAAGTCCTTTAGTATATGATCTGTGCATATATATATATATATATATATATATATATATATATATATATATATATATATATATATATATAATTTAAAATTTCCATTATTGACAGGAGAAGAATGTTCAATATCGAAGTTAGAGCGTTTACAGATATAGACAGTAAACACTAGTAAAATCAATATATGGGTAATATAATCGGATTACAGTAAAGTATACAGGGTAATATGTATACACGTTCAAAGATATGTGACGTATTCAGCATTCCGACCCAATATTAATATACTAATTATCCTTCTTAAGCGTTGATAGAAGCTAATATATTCACATGTATACATCTGGACTGATGGTGAGCTTCATCTCGTGTCACACTCCTCTACGCCACTTGCATCAGATAACGCTATACAGCAAATTGCGAGAACTGGTTGAATCATATATATATCGACCCATCATGTCACTCATATGTTCACTGCTGAACCGGACAGCCCCAGAATGTTTCAAATCATACCATAATAACTGAAATAGTGTGTCAAATACGACGTCTGTCCGAATGTGATGAATTTATTTAATAACAACGTAACCTATTAGAGCATTACGACTTGTAATCTCTTGCGATTTTCCCATTATCATTTTTGAACGAGCCATCTGTTACCTCATTTCTTGTAGCGCCTCCAACTAACCTAAAGAAAAAGAAATTGGTCCTTACGGCTGTTGCCCCTACATAGAAAGAAAAAAAATTAACAGGGCAAATACGAACAACGTGTGTCTAAGGCACAAGAATATAACAAAATCTTTACTTCTTGGTTTCCAGAAAGTTTTCCAGGATCAGTTAAGTGGACAATACAACATATTAACTAACTGAAGTGGCTTCCTTAAAAGGCCTTGTAAATTTTCAGCAAGATGACATGAAGTAGAAAGACTATATTGAATCAATTGAGAGTTCAGCTGCTAAGAAAGTTGGTTCACAGTGTTGTGCGAGAAAATTTTGTCTCTCTAGAATCTATCTTACATATCTATAAGTCTAGTATTCACCTATGCTTAGAACATTGCCGCCACATTTGATCCGGTGCCCCTGCTATTTAACTTCAGCTTCTTGATAAAATTGATTATAACGTTTTATCTGGTTCACATTTCCCGACATGTTTCCTTGAAATCAAGAAAATATTCATTCATGATTTTTTCACAATGGTTAACATATTCGTCGTGCAAAATGCGTAGAGCTTATACTTCTATATTCAATCAATGTCCCATATTTTTGATCTTCTACTAATCAAAGCTAAGTTTGATAAACATCGGTTTAATGTTGTGACATTAGCATACATAATGATGACACCAGGAAAAAGTAGACGTAGATGGTTTATTTTTATTTCAACGTTTGACGCAACACAATCTAAACCCGTTTATCCCAGGTCACCCGTTTGCCGTAATAAAATGAACTACATAATTATCAACTTCTCATAAGTAGGAAGCGCTTTTGCGACAGATAATCATGTACTAATATAGGCTTAGAGTATTGGCAGACTTCTATAGCTTATCTATGTAAGGATGGTTATGTAAGCGAATATTGATGTGTATAAATGCTAACAATTATAATTAAGCAATATCCTCCGAAAATAAAGATTTATTAAGTTTACTCTTCCAACGACAAAACCATTTCTTACACATTCTGCAGATTTGCGTTGAAAATCATTTTTGAAGAGAGTCCGAAGGAGTAATTTAAAAGGAAAGAAACACTGAGTTGACCTATGATAAGTATTGAAACGCTTTTTTTCTATTTTCTTAATAATATAGATATATAAAATTGAACTTATACAAAAGCTCTTACGTTACGTGTTTCGACGTTCGGAAAGACATTTTCAAACAAATGTTTTCATCAATGGAACTATATATATATATATATATATATATATATATATATATATGGTATCGCACATTGAATGGTGGTGTTAATAAAATAGTGCTACTACACACGTTAAACGTTGAAGACAGACTATGCAGAAATGTATAAAAATGGCAAATTTAACTCAGTCTATATGGAAATGCAACATCTAGCGTAAATGTTCTATAATATTAACTCAAAAACGAAAGATTTGCGAACATGTTTATATGGACTTTTGTTCTTGTTTTTTTCTTTTTTTAGGAACCGGCCCCCAACGTTTGTAAAAGTATTTTTTTACACCCTGTACACTCACACACATACACATACACACACACACATACACACTAATTATCTGAGTATTTCTTCAGTCAGATCATTAATATAGAGCAGAAATAGAGGTAGAATTAGTGAAAGGTTAGAAATGATAATAAGTTAACATATACCTGCTAATGTACTTAATGGGCAATTCAATAATTTGCTGAGGTGTATCAATAAATCCAGGGTGATGTGTCTTGTCAAAAACATGTTCTCACATTCGTCGGTTGCACTCAGATTTCCATTTGAAAATATTAGACACTATGCATTAAGTTTTTACAACCCTTTGTCTCTAAAGGAAAGGAATGGATTTGGTGTCTGAATGTACTTTGCCTGGAGACTATTATTTTATTCTATTTTATTTATAAATATTTTTTTTATAATCCATATAAATATTCGTCTGCAGTTGAAATGCCGAAAGTAAAGGGTTGTCTGCGCCAACGAAGAGAAGAACACGAGAGAAGTTCCAGTAACAAGAAATAAAGACTTCATTTACACACGATACAAGGAAGAGACCGGAAGTGGTGGTTGCCTAAATTTAAGAGGTAGGTATACTTCTCGAGGGAGAGTCTGGTATGAGTTAATGAGTTAAATAAGTAATTACTGCGCTGAAACTTTATTAATTGTTATTCTGGTTGATTTATTAAAATAATACATTTTTAATCCTTTCACGGCAAGTAAAATAATAAAGCCACTTAGACGAATGGGGTAACTGAGTGTGAAAGATTAGAGAGACAATAAGAGAAAATGAATTCAGAAGACAGAAGATAAAAATTAACATTGCTTTTAAATTTTTGGAGATCAAACTTTACTGGAAAAAAAGGAAACTGGAAGACTTCCACAAAATGATGAGACCGATCTGCCAATTTACTTTAACGGTTATATTCGTAGTGCCAAGGTATCCAACAGAAAAACTCAAAAACATTACAATTAAAATATTTATAGAAAGTGCACAGGGAAAGTGACTGAAGCCGAGATGTCAAATCAGGACCGATAACATTGTATACTTGTGATAAAAATGGTGCAGTACAAGTCTCCTTCTTATTGGCAATAAAAAGTGTTTTTTTTTTCATTTACTGTCTCACTGAATGAAAACATATTTCCAATGGTTCACGTTTATTTGAACTAGTGACGATTACTTCCTTTTCTCACTTAGGGAATTTTACAGTTATGCTAATCAAATTCTAAAATGGAATTGAAAATATCGTTTGTATTTACTACTGTTTCCGTTCCACCATTTGGTCAATACGACCAAAAATATATGACCCTTTCAAAATATATAATTTCCGCTGACCATGAAATCAAAAATACTTTGAACTTATGGCGTTGCGCTTTCGTGAATTTATTGTAATTTGAATATTTTAACAACTTGTATATTTTATTAGAATCTAAGTTGCGTAAATAATTGTTTATTTAAGTGCATTATGTCTGTAACTTTTTAAAAGAGAAATTTCGAATAGACATTCACAAACACATACACACACACACACACACACACATATATATATATATATACATATATATATATATATATATATATATATATATATATATAGAGAGAGAGAGAGAGAGAGAGACAAAGAGACAAAGAGAGAGAGAGAGAGAACATAGAGGAAAAATTGCAAGGCTCTTACTACTCTATTGGAAAGTGGTCTGAAGTGCTACATTCCATCATTTGTGATCTTCACAATGACCCGCCTTGTCCCGGACTCGGATATCCTCATTCCATGAGTAAAAAGAAAGATCCCCTCGGACAGCTTTTTCCTACAAAATGCTGCTTTGTGTAACCGACTCCCACTGGAATACTTTCCCTACAACAATAATCTTACGCTGTTCAAGTTTAGCGTTAAGCGATATGTTTTCCAAATATCCTCACAACCTACATCTCTTACCGCACAGCCTTCTCCGGTATACCGCTACCTTGAATGGCTCTTGGGCCATACATAGGCTGAAAATGAGTAAAATAAAAAGATATAAAAATATTCATGCAACTGAGTAAATATACTGAAAAACTGTTATGCCACGTTTCGTCCAGAATGAACGTCTTCAGACGAAAAACGATTTTATTGGCAGAATCATTTCTAGATGCAAATAGGAGAAATATACACTAAAGGGAGTCTGCAGTTGACACGAAAAAGTAAGATTTAGGAAATCTCTCAATATTTAAATTTTACGTCCGACGTATTTAATTTTTACGTCCGACGTATATAATTTTAAAATTGTTGGTTAAAAAAACTCTTTCACGTTTTCATTGTTATTGATTGTATTTATCGCAAATTGTATTAATTAATATATTTAATAGTAAAGTAAAAAGCTATATTTGATCCTGGATGTAAAGTGTTGTCTCATGAGCCTGGCTGTTTAGTATCTAGAAATTAGAGTATTTTCTCTTTAATAAATTTATTTCACTTTTAATAAGGTACTCATTATTTAAATCAAAATCTATGTACCTTAAAATGCATAAACCGAAAATGTACCCTTCCCGCTTGGTTGCAATCGAGGAAAACGAAGTTGATTGATGAATAATATTTTTAAAAAAATTATTTTTCTTTATTTTTTATCCTTTCTGATAAAACGAATTTACTTTCCAAACATATTATATCAAGGAAAATGGAATAGTTTTATATTAAAATAATCATTAAGGTATAGTTATTTTCCAAGCGTAGCTTAGATGTGGCACAAGGCCGAAAGTATGAGGCATCTAGTGAGGATCGAACTCACTTTTCAGTTGTAACTGATCTAGCAAGACAAGCTTGCTAACCATTACACCACGCCGAGGTGCCCAATATATATATAATGTCATCCACAGACAGACTGTTTCGCTGTATCACAGCTCATCAGTGTGGGTAGACATCCGGTTGCCTCTAGCTAGGATCGAAACCCGACTGAATTGGTATCAGGCAGATATTCTACCACTAAGCTGTCGGCGCACGGTCAAAATAATCATTAAGGTATATGATACATTCTGTTGATCAAGTATCAGTTTTTATATCCAGTAAACTTAATTTGACATCGTTAAGTCAGTTATCATCAATAATTTTTATTAAGCAAAATATAATCTACAACGCATGTTTATTTCTCATCATCATCATCCTCAGCATCATCATCCTTAATACAAGTAAATTCCTGTGGACTATAGTCCTGTTGTTTTCGTAGCAAGTCGACCAGCCGTACAAACAACCGACTTCGAATTCAGTACTAGCTTCCTCCTACAATCCTTCAAAGGCTGGGGCTCACAGTATACCCTGTAATTTAATCCATAGCTCGGGAGAGAAGGAAATCGATTCATATATTTCTTATGGTTTATTGTTCGAAATAAACGCAAAGACCTCGGCCAGAATTAACCATTTTCCGCGCCGACAAGCACTACCCTAATTATATAGTGCTTATATATATATAAATTGATCCATGACATTTTTAAAACATCTGTTGAATATTAGATATGTTATTGTGTAAGTATAATCATGCCCAACAAGTGCTGACAGTGTGCACATATTAATTTCAACCAATGCACTGGAATCAGCTTATGTTTATTCATATTTCTTCCAAGGATCAATGGATTATTCAACTAAAAGCACTGCATCTTATAAGGTTTTAAATTTCTTTGAAAACAAGTCTGCTTGACAATGAAAATATTCTGGTGGCGTTGTAGCTGCCAGATTTAAAAGATTGTGATATATTTATAGATTAGATCATTTGAGCTGAAAATCACAGAAACTTAATATCATTTGACTGGTCATTAAGTATAAAAATCCTTTCATTGATAATAATTATAATTTTAGCACAAAATGAAGTACACAGCCTAAGATGTACTGAGTTAAAAATTGTCTGTCTACTAGCTTTATCGTAATTCTAAGCGTGTATTTAATACATCAGTTTAATAAGCTATTTTTTATCTCTTTATGGAAAGAAATCATTTATAGATTTGTGCAAAGCGTTATTGTATCTCACAATCTTTTCATTGCATGGAACGTGCTTTCGAAACAATTATTATCAATATGAGGCAAAAAGCCTCCTGGTGAAGTGCTAGCTTTATAAATTATCTTTTCGGTGCGTTCATGCATGCAACCCAGAATTTACGTAGGAGGGTGCACTATTCTACAGCAGAATCACATTCACAATTGCAATGGAATTTTGACACGCATCTTCCTAAAATATTTCCATGTTCTATTTCAATGTATTAATAATGGCAACCAGAAACTCCGTGCAGTTACATATCTAAAATTGTTATATATGTATCTATCAATATGCTTGTGTGTAACTTTCACTCACACACCTACACGTGCATGTGTTTTCACAGCTTACTCCCGCAGTAAATTGGGAAAATACTATCGATTAATATCTTGAAATTATTATTAGATATAGTACTGTTAAATATTATTATTATTAATACTACACTCTGTCTGAGGTTATTAAGCAAATCATATAAACTTCAATAAATAAAATTTGATTTGAAAAAAACTAACAAATTTTAAACAATCAATTTAGATGTCAAAACAAAGCCCGAGTTAAAACCTTATGTAGTATCAATGTTTTATTGAAGTTATTTTATGTATTCTAAATAACTACCGTCTGAAGTTATTAGGCAAAACCAAAGATCACATTTTCCTTCAATAAAAAGGTAATAAAATCATTACAAATTCATCAAAACTTATAACAGAACAAATAACTACCACATAAGATAAATCTTTGAATACTTTACATTTTAATATAATGATTCTTCTTCTCAATAACAAACAATAATCTATTATCCATTTATTTTGTTTGATTTTATTTCAACAGGTCCATTTTCTGACGTGATAAATTAAATTGCTTCCCATAGGTCTGTTTTGCTTTTATATTGTTTGCCACCATCATATAATTTCTTCACCATTGACCATAGATTTTCGATCGGAATCAGGTCAGGAATTGATGGTAGACATTACATTACCTTCTCTTCCGTAAATATTTTATGCTTAAAGAATTCACTCGTGAGCTTAGATACAGGAGAAAGAGCATTGTTATGCATAAATGCACACTTCAGTTTGAAACCACTAGACAGGGACTTTTACCATGCAAAGAAAGTCTTGCTCATAAAATTGCAATAGCTGTCACTGTTCAGTTTAAAACCTTCCGCGACCAGGAATTGTCCATAATGGTGTGGTCATCAATTCCAGCTCATATCCTAACACTACCACCTTCTTGTTGCCTTCTTTTTTTAGCCACAGCTATGACTGAATTGGATAAAATCCATCTTTTGTCTTGTCCATCAGATTCATCAAATGTCAATCGAGATTCGTCCGTGAAAGCTATTTTAGAAATGTCAATTTCCGTATATTTCTTGGACATTTTGACGCTTTAAAATATTTTCTTTAGTGAGAGGAGGTTGACTAGATGTTTTTTTTAAAGATCCCAGTATTCTACACCTTAAGCTAATATTAGTTTAATCTACATACTAACTCCATTTTCGTAAATACCAAATATCTCAAAAACTGATTATTAAAAATGGCAGAAAATTTAGCTAAATATTTTACTAAAAGTGGAAATGGACGATTTTAAATTTGAAAAACTTTTTGGGTCATCGAAGTTTATTTGATTTGCATAACTTCATGTAGAGTGTAGCTGAAAAAAATCCAAAAAAGAATCTGTAATGTTATCGGTCTTGACCTGACATCTCGACTTCAATTACTTTCCCATCGCAGTAATGTGCCTTCCGTCTGTCTTTTCTATAAATATTGTTAAGACTTTCATTTTAATGAGTTCTAATCCTTCGTATATAAATAGTATTCATTGTAAATATTGCTTTTTAAATGTTGTTATTTTTATTCCCACACCCAGAAAAATTTTACATATGGGAACTAGCTAGGGATACATAGAAACTTCTTGTATTATGGTGTCTGTAGTAAGAATGGTAAGTAAGAATGTGTAGTTTTCTTGCAATGAATACTGTGTTATATTTGGATCAGTAATCGTGGCTAGCTAAGCTTAAGATAATACAGAATGAATATCAGCCTAACCATATCCCCCTAACCATATCCCCCTTTTTGGCTTTGTGCCATATTTTTGTATTATTCAAAATAAATATTGTTCTCCTCCTTGGTATCATGTCCGCGTGAACTTAAGCGTACTGCTAGAATGGCAAATATGTCTCATAGTTTTACTAGTGAAATAGCTAGATGCTACCATAAATTCTGATTTAATAATTTCTTCTCTTATTTCTCGAATTCGCTGTCTTGCTTCCCTACCACCTGGGATCATGAAAAATTTAAATAAATGCAACGCCTTCCTAAACGCCGTTCTTTCTACTCACTAAAGTCTTCTCATTCTCTTTCACTTTAAGTAACCTCTGACGTCTTAATGGTATTACTGACTTGCATGGCGAGAAATGTTTAAACAAAATATTTATTCATTATACATATTTACATACCCACTGACGAGTCGACAAGTGTGGTTACCGGAGGATGGCTCGTCTACGAAAATCTCGAGTAGTGATGCCGAAGGTAACATCAATCACCTAATTGACAATCCTTTTTCTTGCAGCAATTATATATATATATATATATATATATATATATATATATATATATATATATATATATATATATATATAGGATAAAAATTCTAACTCAAATTATAATTCGTCAGTTATTTTGTATTTAAAGACTTACCAATTTGTATAATCTGTATTATATTTATATAGTGTAATAGTACTTAAATCGAGTCAAACTTTATATTGTTAATTAGCATTATACGCAAATGTAAGAATATTTATAAAATAAATTCATAAAAATAACTGGATCATTTCACTAAATTAACCTTCTGAAGTGTGTAGCTACACAAGAATTACCCCAGATGTGGTCTAGACAATAGGATCGGATATGGTAAAATTTAATTCAAAAACAAAACTCAAAGAAAAAATTCGTTTTTACATTAAAATTCAACTTTATATAATTCATGATTTAATTTTAACTGAACAAATTCAAAATTTTCTCTAACATTAATTTAGATAATTAACAGAACTAATTTAAATGTCATCAGAAATAACATTTCTATAGAGGAAAAGAAAATAGAATCTAAAAGTCAGTCAGTTATGCACCATGCGTGATACACGCTCAGGTGATCATGTATCTTTCGATACTTGACTGACGACGTAGATTTTTCCCACATTTTTTTCTGCGGTAGACCAGTTGCCATCAAAGGCTATAGAACCCGATCTGGCTGCTATTTATCCATAGCTGGGAGGAGGCGGAGAATAGGACGATTCATATCTTTCCCAGGTGCATTAGCACGTAAGTAAATGTAATGGGTTCGACAGGAATTCGAAATCGGCTCTCCGATTCTTCGCTACCCATTACTCCACCGTGCCTCCCTCTAAATTTAAAAGTAGTTCACCAAAAATCATGCGGGTCTAGAAAAAACTCAGAATCTCCTAATACAGGTTCTTATAAGTTACATCGACTGTTTTTCTTACTCGTAATTAGGTAGATATTGCTTCTTAACAGACCGTCAGATGACTGGAGTTTGTGAAACACACGAATCAATAAAAATGGATAAGCTTTCTCCGAGATACGAAAGCGTATATTTTAGTCTTTAGGAAGTCTGTTTTAATGTGACAATCGACTTAATATCCCCTATAATCAGACACTTGCTCTACATTCTGACATATGTTGTCTAAGATATTTTGTGTTTTAAAGTTCACCTATTACAACATAATGATGTGCGATATTAATGCAAGTGTCAATTGAAAGATTGAAAATTACGAAGATATGGGTGATAGATAACGATCGGCTCATGACTTGAAGAATTTATGATAATAATACTCAGGAAAGAACTGACGCTGATGTCTGCTGTAAAAAGTAATAGTTCTATGTTCGTTTTGTCTGGTTGTTCGCGCATCAAGAGCGCTCCTCTCGACTGAGAAAAAGCTAGTGTTATATAGCTCTCTCAGTCCCAGACCATCCTGACTATTGGCTAATACATATACAGTATATTTCGTATACAAATTGTCAACGCCACCTACTGTAAAGGGGCTGAGTGTAAACTCTTCTTTACCGATGGAATAATGAGGCATATTCGATTCTGTTGACATAGCACAGTGTCGGAGCTGTAACAGCGTGAACTGGTGGCACTAAAGTGCAGCCCATCTGACTGTTTGTTATTGAAATATTGTGAGTGTAGCGATTAAATAAATATCACTTAAAATTCTCCATAGATTACTTTGACCTTCACGGTTAAGCAGAAGAATATAAGCGGTTTTAAATTTAAGAACTTTGAAAACCTCAGGATATTTTTTACATCTGTTTATAAATATTTAGTACAAAATCAAATATTTACATTAAAAGACAATCACATGAAGAAATATGTCGGGAAAGTAAAGTTCCCCTTTTGTCTAAATTGGCATTGTCTGTTTCCATAATTAT
>OZ010581.1:81055640-81085640 GCA_963932145.1 Acanthosepion lycidas
CCATACTAATATATACACATACACACATCATACACACTCCCGAAGAACTAAATATTAACATACACTTAACACAAACACATCCTCTTCCCAGGAACCAATAAAACTGTCAAAAGGACCAAGGGAATTCAGAGTCGCATGAATCTTCAAACAAATTAAAAGAGGCCGTTTCCCCCAACACAAGGACTGACCAAAATTAACGATAAAAAACAAATGAAAACTACAGATAAAGTTGAGTTTTTGCAGGACGTCATTGATTTCTGTAGTTTACTGCTACTAGCAAGCAGGATTTTTTTCTCCTGATGATGGCCATGCTGCCCGAAACTAATCCAGTAATCTAAATGGAATAATAAAACAAAAAATATTAATATACAGCCCAGTGTGTCTGACATTTTTAATTTTTTTATATCTTTATTGTTCAAAACACACCCACACATACACCCATAAACACGCACACACACACTGAAGAGCAGTGACAATGCCAAACAGTCTGTCTGTGGATGACTATATATATATATATATATATATATATATATATATATATATATATATATATATATGAGAGAGAGAGAGAGAGAGACAGACAGACAGACAGAAAGAACAGATTCTTTCCAATCTTAATGAATCAGTGTCTAACCACCCATCTATTTAAATCTTATGCGTAAAAGGCAAAGAGATATGCAGCAAACTTCAGTTATGAAAATTGTTAAAAATACGGCGGTTAAATTTAAGTGGATGATTTCATTCAAATTTATATTGTTTTTGATTTGATTTTATCGCCCCTATTGATTTACGCTTTTATTTCTAATCATGCTAAATTGCACAAGCAGTAATTTTAGAAATAAAGGAGATATAATGAATGGTACTGGGAATAACATCAGAATTTAGTGAAATTTCAATATATTTTCACCTTAATAAATTGCATTCTCTTTTAATTAAGACAGCATGTTTGTAATTCATTTCTTTAAATACTATAGTGTACCGTTTTTTTTTTTTTTTTGTATAACTGATCGGATGAGCTCTTCGCTAATGCACCTAAACTATTTGAATTTAAGCATACGACTAGACTGACTTCGTGATCTCAATTTACAGTTGAGATGTAACAGTAAATTTTATACTAACATTTTATTTTCTCGCACATATTGGTTGTGGAACCCTTTCTGGCTCTTTGATTTCCAGCCAACTTTAATCTAAAAAATTTTTTAAATGCAATGTCATTCGCTATCTACTGTTCTTCTGATTACTCTTTTCTCTTCCCGCTCATTTCTGTTCACAAATCTTCCACACCCAGTAAGCTCTTGCGTAAGCCATCATGGAGTGAAAGCGATTGAATAAGAACAAAAAAAAATCAACTGCGTTTTTATTATGGCCCAACCAAAAATAAAGTAGTCTACAGGTCTGATATCAAGCGATCTTCCTGTTTGAAAAGGATGCCTTTTTCTCACAATCGATCGATTTTATGAATCTCAATCCAAAACCGGCAGATTAAGTGAGATATTTGGTCCTGTTGAAAAAAAAAAAATGCAAATACATTCCAGGGAGTTAATGGAACAAAAAGCAATGGCACCACATATACTTTTTATCTCTAATGTTTCTATCAATGAATAAACGTACGCAACCTAATTTTACGGCTTACGGCCATATCAAGTTGAAACATCGGTTCACACCCGATCACTAAAGTTAAGCTACTTTTACACTGGTCACTACCTAGTTGGGTGTGCGCATATGAAAACCAAGTGATATAAACTTGGATGTGTGGGTGATGTAATGGAAAACGAACCGGAATGATAAATCAGTGAGAGCTGTGTTCGGAGTCCAATCGAGTTCGTTACATTCACTTACTCGCCAATATACTGAGGAAAGGTATGAATCCATCTCCTCTCCTCCCAGCTATGGGTTAAATTACAGGC
Source organism: Acanthosepion lycidas (assembly GCA_963932145.1). NCBI lineage: Eukaryota > Metazoa > Mollusca > Cephalopoda > Sepiida > Sepiidae > Acanthosepion > Acanthosepion lycidas. Next base: position 81,057,548 of record OZ010581.1, read on the forward strand.
TAGTCTAGGTCCTATAGCCATGGTTGGCAATCAGTCCATAGCAGATAGCAACGGCAGATACTGCAGTAATTATTCCGCTTAGTCAATGCTAAATCGCCCAAGAATTCAACCTGCGTGACACCTCTGGAAGGAAACCCATCCTGCTAAAATTCTCAGGCAAGCATTTTTCTTTGACGTGGCTGAGTGTTAGCAGTTTCTTTTGTGGTTAGATCTCTGCCATTACCAATATTTCCCTTATTTATTGCTTTCTCTCTCTGTCTCTCTCTTCGTAAATAGCTATACGTTTTGTGGGATATTAAATAGGTCAGTTGCTAAGTGACAAGTGACTGTAGTCATAATGTAGAGGAGTGGATACTTTCGACTATCGTCCGGTTCACAATCCTCTACAGTTTTTTGAACAAAAGTAGCGTTTTATCCCTTGTTTCCTGTTTAGGTTTGGGATTCTGGTTCAAACTAAGATATATATATATATATATATATATATATATATATATATATATATATATAATTTAATAATTATTGGTTAGAATAAATTCTTTTTTAATATTACCCCTACTTTATAGATCTGAATAGCTATTATAACATGAATTCGTTATCAAGCTTTTTGAATTTTCCTATACTTGTATTTTGATTTGTCATTCTAGCTTTTGTAACAACGTTTTCCCCTTGCGAAGGATCGTTAATTAATTTGAAAGTTTTAAAACCATTTATTTTACATTCAACATCATCACTTGATAAGACATCGGAGGTTTTGAAACAAAATGGCTGTTTTTGTAGTGATTTTATAACATATTCATGTTGTAATTTTTTAAAATAAATAATTATATCTGCTCTACTCTGTATTGAGCACTCTTTTAAGAATAGTAATATTGGTTATTGAATTCAATCTGTATACACCAATTATATACTTGGGTGTATATATATATATATATATATATATATATATATATATATATATATATATGTATATATATATATATATATATATATATATATATATATATAGAGAGAGAGAGAGAGAGAGGGAGAGAGAGAGTGAGGCGACAGTCTGTTTCATGCCCGACGATTGCATATAGCATGAAATAGAATGTCGCCTCTAAGTGCTGACTTGTTCACTTTTATATTTACACACGCTCTATCTCTGATATTGAGCACTTTATCCCATAAATATAGCACACCTTAAGACTATATTTCTTCATATATATATATATATATATATATATATATATATAAGCAGGTCCAAAAGATATTGTGAGCCCATTGTTGGCTTAAGATATTTTCCTACTCCTCCCATAACAACCATGTCTATCCTCTTCTTTACGATGTCTCACCAGAAAATGTCTATATCTGTTTTCTGTTCATAGCGTGTCAATCCACCAAACCTTTTCCTTCCATTCTTATCATTTCTTGCTATGTGTTTTACCCACGAACCAATCTATCACCTAATTTCTTTCTTATATTATTTTGTTTCTGATCACTTATTGCCTCTTATCTCTACAGTTTTCCTGGAAAGGCAATAGTATATATTAACCACCTTACTGTCTGCTAATACTTATCATACAAATAAAAGTGTGTGCGTGCTTTTGAGATATGATTTTTTTTAAATGTAAGAATTGTTGAATAAAATTTATCGGTTTCCGAATTCCTTCTTTCCTTATCATAATCCCACGTTCAGAGCATACGAAGTTCGAAAGTTCACTTGCTAAGACTTATCTTATTAAAATCTCTCACAGCACGATTGTTTATCGAGCGTGGAAAAGATTATAATCAGACTGTCTTTAGCAGTGCATCCACGCATATCGCTTTATGTAAGATATAAATATTATCATTATAGAAGTAACTTATGTAGCGTTCATCTCTGTTTGATCGCGAGGCATATCAATTGTAACAAATAAAGATACAACATTCTATCATTTTCTCTATTTGCTTTGGCTGACAATTCCAATCCCTGCTTTTCGCCTCTATTTATTTATTTGTTTTAATCAGTTTACTCCAAGCAAGGCGATAATGCCACTTAGATGCAAGAGTCTACTGGGAATGAAAGAGAATTAGATCACTTTAGGAGGAACCGGAATCCCAAACCTAAACAGGAAACAAGGGATAAACCTCTACTTTTGTTCAAAAGACCGCAGTAGTGTGTGAACCGGATAGGCGAATGTATCTACTCCTCTTCATTATGACTAGAGTAACTTAGCGACTTACCTATTTAATATCCCACAAGTCTATGGCCAGTTATGAAAAACTTATATTGCTATACATGTGTATATCGATACGAGAAAATCAAATGAAATGAGTTTCTAGATTCGAAGATATATATAATTGGCAGTTTCAAAATACACGTTTATTAAGATGTGACCTGTGATAACTAGAAATAATTGTTTGTATCTTCATTTAAAAGAAGTATATTAATCATATGAAGGTTTCTTCATTTTTCATTTTATTCTTACGCCTGATAAATTCTGAAAGAAATATTGAAGAGATATATTTGATATTAACACGCGAACACATGCCGATAAACATACGTCCCCACCCCAAATTCTTTGGTATGCTCTTTCTTCATGATTTTTTTTTTCTGTGGCATGCAGTCTGATGTTCCTCGTCGTACCCCTTGTTTATCACCTTTACTTCCGTTTTCTGCAGATTGAACGCAGTATGACATTATTTATCACTTTATGGGATCCATTTTCAGCATTTTCTTTCTCTACTTGCCGTTTTGTTATCTAAAACCGTAATGTATTGATTGTTAACCCGCTGAACAAACTCACTGGCACGAGATAAAAATCAGATAGAAATTTTCGTGTTTAAAAACGCATGAGAAACATAATTTAGACACACTTCGGTTTCAAATAAATTCCATGAAATATGAAAACGATCATTCTACCTAATGTAATTTGGTCACAAGAAACTTCCTTTAATTTCTTTAAGAATTATTAGAAATCTAGAAAGAAAACATAAACAATTCAAATACCTCGAAGTTTTAAATAACCGAGAATTAATACAAGATATGCTGAATAGTTATGAAGGAGAAAGTTTCAATTAAAGAGCTTTTTTCCTAATAACTGCCATTTGTGTAAAACTTCACCGAGTGCATGTTTTCGTTAAAATTATATTAACTACTTCAATTTAAGATTCATCATTATAACACTCACTTCCTACAACCATCTACACACCACATCAGTCTAAAGCATTTTTACAGTAACCTACATTGAGTTGCTGCCGAGAATCTATTGGATGAACACTGGTTTTAAAAAGGCAAACAACCAAATTCATTTATTGTCTTTTGTTTTTTTGTTTGTTTTTTTTTTGGCTTAAAATGAAGATTTAAATTTCAAAGATTATTTTTCGGAAGTAAATGTTTGACTTCTTTTATGACATGGCAAGTAGATTAGTAATTATCTCCGAATAATAAGAAATAATTGCTTTTTTTAATTGAAAATAGATATTAAAATGCATTTACAGGATCTACGTTGTTTTAATTGGTATGAAATGACAAGTGGAAAAAAATCTTAGATTTTGCCGACGCGTTTCGTCTTCCGACTTTTTCAAGGCAAAAATGAAATCGAAATGTTTTTGTTGTTATAGATACATTAAAAAATCCAAATTTAAAAAGATAGACGCTTGTGTCTAAGGCTTTTTTTTTCTGGTTAATGTAAATTACATTTATAGTAAGGGATTTTTTTTTTTTTTTTCTTTGATTTCTGGCGTTTACACATTTCTTTCCGGGTCCCACCCAGGGACCTAAAGTTAGAAATGGCATCATGACACTTTCCACTGACAAAAAAAAAATACATAGATAAAGCCCTTCGTAAAGTGTGGGCTGTACTTGTCAGAACAATTTTTTGTATCTCCTTGAGGCATGGACTTCCAGGAATGCCTTTTATTATTATTATTATTATTATTATTATTATTATTATTATTATTATTATTATTATTATTATTATTATTATTCCATGTCGACAATATAGTTAAATTCCGACATGAATTCTGTGGACAAGACAGATTGGCATAAAATGTTTTAATTGTAGATTTCAATAGAAATTGTTATATCAGCTCATAGAATATCTTTCAATTGTTATGTCAGTTCACACAATATATTCCAATTGTTACATCAGCTCAGAGAATATTTTACAACTGTTACATTAGCTCACAGCATATCTTTCAATAGAATTCTCAAGTTTGTATCTAATCTGATAACACAACTAATTTCTCCTGTGTTAATATTAGGTTGGTGCAAAAATAATGACGTAATAATGTCGTTTTTGACGTTAAAAAATACGTCAAAAAACGACATTATTACGTCATTTTTTTTTTTTTTACACCCACCTAATATTAAAAATCAAATTAAGTTGCAACATATAAAGATCATAGAAGCAGAATCAGGTAATCAGTGCCGTAGAAATAAAATTATGGAGTCATTAGAAAAAATTTCAAACTTTGTATTTGCCGATTCTTGAGCGCTAGATATTTTCAGTCATTAGCATGTCTACTGGAAAATATTATTCTTCATCAAGCATTTTCCGATTTTATCTAATAGTGCTTTATTGATCAGTTTTTTTTTTATATGATGGTATCTTGTCATTAACAATTTTAAAAATGTCTTCAATAGACATTTTTAAAATTTAGACGGTTTTCAACCATACTTTGAAGAGATGTCGTTCCTGAATGAAAGGTTTAATACACTTCTCACTCTAAACGGATACATTATCATCTTGTAAGTGATTTCATCATTTCAAAAATTATTTTCTAGCAATAAAATAAGTAAAGTGACCAATACTTATTTTTTTTTTATCTCTAAGTGACTTTCACCTAATATATATATATATATATATATATATATATATATATATATATATATATTAAAGGTGTTGGTAGCTGTTTTCAGACAGCCATCTTTATATATTCTCTTGATAAATCATCAAACAAATTGTAATGGTAAAATTAGTCGTTTTCATGCAGGAAACATTTGACATTCATTGACGTAACAGTGTTACTCTCGGTTCAAATTAATAGAAAATAAAACATTTCATAAAGATTTGGGAGGAAATTAGATTCCTCAAGTCAAATAATTGTCATAGCTCCTTTGAGTATGAATAAGATTTTCTTTTAAATGTTTTGATCGTGTGGAAAGTTTATACCAATGCTTATATCATTATTTTCTCTTTTTGCCTTTTTCTTATATATGTTGCGCTTTTTCTTTTGCTGATGTTGAAAATGTTCAAGTTCCAATAACATGATGATTCAGATTCTTTAATCATCACTGAATATCACTTTCATCTAATCATCCAAATTCCATGATTACTTCTCTGTAACTTATTCTTATTTTGTTGTCTTATTTTAATGCTAGTTTTCGTTTCCTTTTTCTCTATTGAAATTCTATTTTATTCATCTGATTTCTTTCATTTGTTCTCTCATTTCTAATTTTTGGTGTGTGCTTTCCATTTTTAAGACTCAGAATTTTATACGCAAATATTCTCTTGTTTAATCATTTTCTTTTTATACCCTTCCACTTTTATTTAAGCTTGCACTAATGACTGACAGCAACTAAAATTGGATTTCTTTCTCGATGACAATTTGTAACCCTTTAAATTGTTTCAGTTAGCAGTTAACTCATTGGACCAAATTCAATTAGTCAAATCAATCAGCTCATTAATTTCTGCATGCATTCTATTTAACTGCAAATGATATTTCATATTTAGACTTGTGTTTGCCTTTCCTTTAGAAATGTAAAATATAATTTAATATCATTATTTTTACTTAATACAGTGCTTCAATAATATAGTCTTGAACATTGTGCGATTTCATATTTTTACTAATTTATACTATTAATTAAATTGTTGGAGGTATATTTCCTGAAACCAAACTTTTCGGCTATTAAAAGAAAAGTGTTTTGCATCATACTTCTTCATGTGCTACAGAGTAAACATAATTGAGCGAATATCCTTTAAATGTGATTATTCTATAATTTTACACAGTTGTACCTTAAATAACCGCAAAAAACAACAGTAAAAAAAAAAAAAGAAGTGAAAGAAAGAAAAAAGAAAAAGAAAAGGGGCACAACAAATATGAACTGAAAACGTTTGAAATATGTGTGGGATTTTGCACTTGCCTACGTGTGTTAATGCGTGCGTTTATAAAAGAAAGGAAAACAAAACAAACTATCTTTCTATAGCCGCGAAATAAAAACGTCGTTAAAACCGTAATGTAAAAACACTTAAATTCAGTCAGGCAACTGGCAATAAGGACTGGGACTCGAACTACTGCTGCGTACATTCAAGTTATTCTCTCAAAAACTGAATGATAGAAGGAAAATGAGGTAATACAAAGACATAACGAGAAGAGAAATCGGATATTAAAATAAAAAGAAAATCACATTTTTTTAATTTAAAAAAAAAAAATACTAATGCAATTATGGATATTCGTCTAGTATGGCGGATATCGGAACGGAAAGTGGAATCTGAGAGTCGTGTTCAAATTCCCTGCTGGTATCTTGCGTCCACTTTCACACAATTAACCTTGAAAAAGGCATGAATCCGTATCTTTATCTATAGTTATGGATTAAATAGCACGGTAGACTTGAGTCTTCAATCTTGGAAGGTAAACACACTAAGAGAAAGAGAAACTGTGGAGAAAGTGAAGGGAAACCACTCCACTCTCATTTTCATGAAGTCATAGAAAATCCACAGATAAGATTAGGCTACCAAAAAACAAAATCGCCTAGCTCTTGAATAGACATGGCATTTAAAAATGCAGGAATTCACGGAAATATTCTCTATATCTCCTCCGCCCCTGTTAAGTCATCTATTTACAAATGCACATTAATCTACTCATTATTTCTCTCTGTATCTCTTAGATTTAATATTTCCTGTATGTATAAAATTCTCCAAGCCTTCTTTCCTCATGTGTCTCACAATATTCAACTGTCTCTTTCTGCGTCTGTCTCCATTTTTGTGTCTTTTGACAATTTCTCGTTGCCAAAAACAAACTACAAGATACTATACCTTATCGAAGACAGTTGTATTATAACCTATCGTTGTTTCTTGAAGGGTTCGTAATTCTATTGGTTTTGGCCTGGCATCTCGACTACAGTCACTTACCCACCGTCGTGACGTGGCTTCCCTCTGAGTTTTCTATACATTTTTTTCATGGCCATTGTTCTAATCAGCTGTCCGCATTGGAACCTCGACTGCATGAATTTAAGCGTATTGCTAGACTTACAGATAGGTGTCATCGCTTTACTGTTTGAATCAGTTAGATGCAACCATAAGTTCTATTCTAAGAGTTTATTTTCTCGCACTTCTCGCTTGTAGAGCTCTCTTCCAATTTCTCACTTCCCTGCTACTTATAATCTTAAAAACTAAATGCTATGTTAATCACAATCTTTGTCCACCTGAAACATGTTCTTTTAATGACCTTTAAACTCATTTTTTCGTTATTTTTCACCTAGCAGTAATCACTTGCGTCTTAGTGGCATTATCGCCTTGGTGGTTTAATACACATTTTCTACTCCATTTAGACAGAGCATTTATATAGACATCGTACCCAATGCGATCTTTAGGCCATGTTCGAAAATCGCAACGAAACTGATAAATTGCAATATTGAGTCATATGTCAACTCGCTCAATTACAGGATGCGATGGGTAAATTGTCACTATTTACATTATTCGGATTATTGTTTATTCTACGTTGTACGCTCCGGCCTTCTTCAGTCGAACTGAACCCTTTATTTCGCTCACTGGGGTCTAATGGATCTCAGTTAATTTTACCTGTTAATTCCCCTTTCCACGTTAATCCCCTTTCAACATTCTCCACCACCTTAGCCAGATATTGAACTCACACTCTATGGGCCCTGTCACTTGATCTAACTAACGCCTTTGTCCACTGTGCCATATGTCCTTCATCTATGTATACATTTCTGGGTATTATAAACCTAATGTCTTCAGCAATCATTTTTTACCAGTGATCATATTGCAATTTTGACTGTTTATTATATATGTGTGTGTGTGTGTGCGCGCGCGCGCACGCGGGTGTCAGTGTGTGTGTGAGAGAGAGAGAGAGAGAGAGAGAGAGAGGGAATGGGAAAATGAATAGGTTCTCAGCCTGGTGATGAGAAAAGTATTCATTTTATCCACAAATATTAGATTTAATTTTCCTTTTTTTCAACACAGTCTTATTCAATACAGTTGATTCTGTGGTGAATATTAATTGCATTGATCGAACATTATACAGTGAAAATTTCAGATCTAATTTCAGTTAACGACGATGCACGGACATACTGGCCTACCACCTTGCAGAAAGACATAGAAAATGTCGAGACAAAAAAATATAATATTCTCTGCTGAATTTCTGAGTCGAACGGAATTTAATTGATTAAGTAGTGTGTGCAGTGATATGATTCGTTTATGTGACGGGCAACTGCAGAAGATTTATTTACTTTCGCAAGGGCTATCGAAATGAAGCTGAGAAGCACCAAACACAATCATATATATATATATATATATATATATATATATATGGCTTTACATGCACAATTATAAGCCCTCGCATATATATAATTATATATATATATATATATATATATATATATATATATATATATATATATATATATATATATATATATATATATATATATATATATATATATATATATATATATAACGTTGTTTAAATATATGTCTAATGGAATCATACAGTATGGACAAATGAAGTTAAAAAGCTGAAAAATATAGCAGAATTCATCAGTAAATCTGCTACCGGAGTTTTCTCTCTTCTATTTGTCTACCTTGGAGGGCGTCTCTAAAACCAACTGTAATAGAATCGAAATCTCTTCTTCTTCTTCTGCTACTATTATTAGTACTATTACTACTAATAACAATAGTAGTAGTAGTAGTATTAGTAGTAGTAGGATAAAAATGAAAGTGGTTATTTGGCTGAATATTAAGTACTTTACTCGAGAACATAGACACGTACACACATATATAGGCGTTTGTGCGACTATAATTCCACGTGATTCAGTATATATATATATATATATATATATATATATATATGTGTGTGTGTGTGTGTGTGTGTGTGTGTGTGTGTGTGTGTGTGACTATAATTGGATCTGGTTCACTGTATATATGTGTACGTGACGATAATTGTACCTGAGTCAGTATATATGTATATATACGCAATTCAGTGTACATATATGTGTGTGTGTTTGCGTGTGTGCGCGCATGCGCGTTCTCTAATCTTTATGAATGCGCTTCGCTCACTTTATTCAATTTCGCGGCATGTTCGCAATATCTGTAAATTATTTCGATACGTAAACGTGCTATTCATTTGATATTGTATATATCGAGGAATTATTTCTTCGCTTTCTGTTTTACGACCTCGCATATGCACATCGGCCAGTGGGAATAAATAGCGGGAAGATACAATAACTGGCCATATCAAATAAAAAGTATTAAGAAACAAACGAAAATGAAATGGAACTGACATGATATAAAGTCTATTAAAGAAATATAAATCGCCAGAAACTGACTTAAATTGAAATCCTAAAAATATGCCTAAATAAATAAATGAAGTAAATATATTTCACATTACTTTCTCAAAAAAGTAAGTAAAAAAGCTGATGCTTTTAGTAAAAAAAGGAACACTTTTGAATAAAGGTCCAATAAAAGTTAACATTCGTAATAGAAAAAAAATTAAAACATGGATCCCGCGCATGCGCGATGTACTTGCCTCCTTGCATTGAAACTGATTAATTGAGTGTGCAAACAGGGTGTCTCAACTTTTGATAGCCTCAAAGAAATCAGTTAGGGCCTAGATGAAGTGGTTAAAAAGCAATGCAAAACAAGTGGAAATAGCGGAGATGAAGGACAGTAAAAAAATGAAGCTGATTATTGATAAGAGAGACTCGGTGACAGTGTCTGCGCAGATATTAGTAAATTAGCCACAAGATGTTGGATCAGTTCCATTTAATATCACACCCAATACACTTGTGCTGAATGCGAGCAATTAAGCAGGGAGATGAATATAACTAATGACATTAGAAAATCTTCCCTTCACATACAGTTGTAGAGGCAGACATTTAAATAAAAAGATACACATACAAACCTGCGTGCACATTTTTATCAGTCTCACACTCTTATACAAAATAATTATTATCTTTGCATCTAACGACACAGACATACACACACACACACTTACAAACTTATATACATATGCACACACACACACACATATATATATATATATATATATATATATATATATATATATATATATATATATATATATATATCTGTGTGTGTGTGTTTGTGACGTAGTCTTAGGCAGCGTGGGTTCATTCAAACCTTTCATTAAATTTGACTGAGAACGTTTGTATATTCAATTTTCTTGAGAATTTGTTTCTAGTTGGCGTATATCTTGCCGTCAAGGTGGTTTTATCTTATGGAGAACCTGTTCAAATTTTATATTATTTTATTGTTGTCTTTGTTTTTACACTTGTTAGTTATTTGAAAGGACGAATAATTTGTAACTGATGAATAGATCTTGGCTAAATTAGGTACAGACCAAATTATCAAAATTATTCAGAACTACTTGATCGGGCCGATATTTCCTCAAAATCACATAGTTTTTTAGCAGTATAGAATCCAGTAAGGTCCTGATTGATTTTAATCGTAGTTGTTTTTGCGGAACGTTTCAAATTTTAAATTTCTTCGTATGCAATTTTCTTCAGGTAAAATGTGTATTTTTAACTCAATAGTTATGCATTCTATTTTGAAATCGTCCTTAACTTTAAACACCCTGTAGTATAGTAACTCTAAGTAGAAACTAATGCAGCTTTATTTGACTCATTGCGTTTTAGTGATAAAAAACCTTTATTTTATTGTGATAGGTGGTTACAAGCTTGAGGGGAGATGAGAAACGTTTACATTAACACACACCACACAATGCCAGTTTAATTTTTTAAAAGATTTTACAATCTTAGACCGAAAGATACTGTTTTCGTAGACCGAAAGATACTGTTTTAGCATTTTTCTGGTGACCATGTTATTACAGGACGTAAACAACGAGAACTCTCGACATATTCCTTTTATTTATTAAAATGGCTTGTCGGGAAATATACTGAAGTGGTTTCTCTTCCGTTTCTTTTCGATTTTGAATTCAGAGTAGTTCTTTAAGATTGGCTGCCAATAAGTCTATCTTGCTATTTAATACATAGCGGGGAAAAGGGAAAAGGATTATGTCTCCCATGTCTTAAAAGGTACATTCGAGCAAATGTTAATGCGGCAGACTAGGAATTGAAATAATGCTCGCAGAGTCGACTCATCGTACTAGAAGCAAACACACTGTGAACATCGGATCGTTTCTTCGTAAGCTTGATCCAAATTTACAACAAATAATAGGTTGACTAGATAAATTCGATCATCAACACTTGTCAATTAAATATACCATTTACACTATTTACATTGTTCGGACTGCTGTCCTCATCTTTATTGTCATATTCACGAGGTTTCGGTCGTTGTGCGCTCCGGCCTACTTCAGATGATATACGTTGAAATTTCGAACCAAACCCCTTATATTGTCCACTGGTGTAGATTGTTGTAGTTCCATGTGCATGCTATTTTCTGGATATCATGGATTTCAATTATTTCCCTTTAGTAACTCAATGCTCCAAGGTTTTGTTCAACTCTGCTGTGGCCATGTATTGAACTCACAACTCTTTGAGCCATGTCACTGGATTACTTAAACCAACGCTGAACAAAAATTGGATCGAAAGAGTTTCTTCATCCATTACAACAACGACACACTTCATGTCTCTTTGCAGACTCTGCAGAAATTGACACCGTTTTGCTTACTACGCACCTGGCCTTGAATTTCGAGATATCACCTCTGTCGAAACCCTACAATTATCTTACTGGGAAGGCATTTAATTCTCTGAAAGCCCGTAAAACCATCTTAGGCTAGTTTCCCACCTAGAGAGATGCCAATTTCTAAGCGCCAATGAAAAGTAACTAAAGAGAACAGCGTACTTATTTGTCTAAACCAGAAGAAAAACACGTCCAGTTCAATCCCTTCAATTTTTCTTCTTAACGGAGAGGTGCGATGATAAAGAATTATACTTTATGGAAATTTTTTTCTTTATTTAAATAAATGTATTCATCGTCATCCAACAGACGTATTAATATACGATATATATTTCAGTTATGATGGAGATGTTTTCCATAAGATATAATCATCAGTGTTTCTATCCAGTGTTTGAAATGGATAAGCACATTTCCAATCAAAACACTAAATTAATAATTAAACTATTCTGATGTCACAGAAAGAGAATGTAACTTAATGCTTAATCATAATTGGTTGAGGTAAAGATTGTGAAATATACACATATTTTTTTTTGTGTATCAAATACATGTACCGGCAGAATTTAATTATTTCCTTTACGCCTCCCCTCAACCGTTATACTGCATATTTGACATTGTATGTTGATTATTTTTCAGTTTCCTCTCCGGCACATTTATTTTGTCACATGTTTAGTACACATGTACGAAAATTCCCCGGTGGAAAGTTTATTTGTAATGGTACACAAACATTTGCTGCCGACGTGACTATTATTAGGTCGGTGCAAAAATAATGACGTAATAATGTCGTTTTTTGACGTATTTTTAACGTCAAAAAACGACATTATTACGTCATTATTTTTGCACCAACCTAATATAAACAGCAATTCTATTTGGTACAAAAAAGTGTATCCTAGGTAAGTACTACTTTTTGTCGATTTAATATCTTTCACCTGCTAAATGTTAAATAATAATAATAATAATCAAAATAACAATAGCATATCATTAGATATAACTTTTCATCTATTGTATTCTATTTCAGACAAAGTGAATTGTACCTTTTCTTTTTCTATGTGCCGTGTATCTTGAGGACGTGGTCGATCCCCACAACTTCTATCCTTTGTATCTCTTAGTAATGTTTGTCTATTTACTATCCCTTTAATTCTCTGTTCTGCCATGCATTTCTGTTAGGTTGATTACTCGCTATTTTCCTCTATCCTTCTTGCCTTTAGAATGTCCTTTGAGTGTCAAATTCTCCAAGTCTTCTTTCCTCATTATGTACCCTAGGAATTGGAACTATCTCATTCTGATTTCATGTATAATTGTTTTTGTGTTTTTCTTTCCACTTTTTCTTAAAACGTCCTTGTTGCTTACTTGCTCCACGCATGGTATTCTTAGCATCCTTCTGAAGAAACACATATCTTGCTTGAAATACGACACATCTCTGCAGAAATTGTCCTGCATTCAATATCATATAAGTGGATGACATTAAACAGTAGTCCCGTATACTTTGTAAAGAAAATTCCTTGTTTCTTAGTATTTTGTTTAGATTTTGGAAGGCATCTTTTTTTGTTATTATGCATGTTAGTGTTACGGTCATCTGTTTAGTTTGCCAAGTCACATAGTAATTTTTTTTTAATATTAAAAATAGGGTCTGTCTTTGGATGTTACGCACTGTCTTTGGACATTGTGTATAGGAGCATTCTTTCTTTTGATTTAATCTATATATTAATGCATAATTTATGTTAAGTCATTCTTCAAGTGTTAATACTACCCTCTAATAGATTACTACCGCCATCATGATTTATTGGTGAGTAAGAGGTCATCAAAATTAAAAACAAGACCGGTCAAAGCGTGAATAAGCCTTCTTCGTAAGGTCAACGTTCATTTAGTACAATGGGGTAGACTCCGCTCCATAGCTACGTATACAGCCAGTGCGGTGATGACAGTATCGATGGGCAGATGTATTTGTAGACTGAAGTCAACAGCCAGGTTGAAGCGTTCCGCAGATAGAATCAACGGCTACATGTCCCTGACCAAAGCGAGCCTTCAAGTTGGAGGATATTGGCCGTGGTTCAATCTGGGGATAGAAAGGTTCTGTCATTTCTTCTTCCAAAGATATGCTCCTACATTCAACCCAGATATGTAGAGGGAATTTTTCAAATATTTAGACGCGCAGTGACCCTACAACTACACCTGGTCTTAGGATTGATGCTAATGCTATATGAATTAAGTGGTCATTTATTCTAATATACATTAATGTTTAGCAAGTCAAAACAAAAAAATAACTTATTCAGCGGTAACAACTTACTCTCCATAAAGATGCCAATCCCACAACACTGCTTAGAGGAAACATTTTCATAAAACTACGACTATATAATGAATCTGAGGTACAGACATATATGTTATGAGTTATATATTTAAACTAATGTTTAGTTCTAAATATTTCATTTAATCGCATATTATTATGATTAATACATTTACACTGTAAGCACACGTTAGAATAATTTAACAAAAGCAGTTTATTTGATATCTTTAACCATTGTCAGAAACGCCTTCTTCAAGTCTACAGATACCGACTATTAATAATATGACCGGATGCAAGCATCAATCTTGACAAAAATCGGAAAGAATTTTGAATATGACTTGGTATTTGAAATTGAATACAAGTCATTTGAATCCGATTCTTGCTTTCTCTCAAGACAGAAGAAGTGATTAATATCTGTAAGGAAGGAGGTGACAAGAGAGATAACACGACCGGTTCCCAGTTTTCAGTGGAAACTGGACACATGCATCCCAAGTTGCCTTGCGGTCACTTCACTGATAAGAAACCAAAACCGATCCCATTTCTTCCCACCGATTCGCGTAAGCTGTCAACGATTGGAACAGTAATAATTATAAGAAAAAAGAAAAGAAGATAGGAACAATAATTATTCATTCTTGTTTGTTATTATACTTCTTATTAGATCGGGATGAAGAAGAAGAAATTGGAGGGGAAAACTGAAAAGAAAATTGAACCCTTTAAAAAAAAAACTATTACAAGCATAAAATAGAAAGTTAAACAAAGAAAACCAGAAGACAATAACAAAAATTATATAATGTATAGAGACTAAATAAAATGAAAATCCAGAGGCTGCGATAATGAGCATATAGCAAATGACGGAATTAAAAGAAAGACAATAAAGATTTTGATAAAAAAAAAAGCAATGCTACAGCTAGACTTTGATAGTGACAGCAGTAACAAGGAATACTGGAATGACAAAGACTAAGATAATCCTAATTTCTAAAAGAAGCAAAATAATGATTTTGATGATAAAAAATCTAATAATCTGAAGGGTTGTCGTAGTAGTTGTGTTACCAGATATGTTCCTAATAATTAATAAACCAACTAATGAGAACCAGATACAACGGGTGGGAGTACAGAAGTTATTTATTTTCTACATGCATCATATAATTTCCATATTTTAAAATGATGAGAGTGTATATCCATATTTTTGGTTTCTGCAGACTACCTTTGCATATATTTAACTTTTAGTTTGAATTAAAAGTGTATTTTTGAATGAATAAATTTCTCTTTCTTTTTAATCCACTTGCTGTGTCATAGATTCGTTTGTATTTTAAACTTTTCATAATAATAGAATATTCTCTGTTTACGTCCAAAATATAATGACTGAAATATAAATAGTTTTATAATTGAAACGTTTCTTCGGTAAGTTTATTATATTTAGTTTATTTGAGTGTTTACCTTATCTGTAAAAGGACAATATGAATACTCCTTTCTCAAGCCAATATAGAGGATGATATAAATGTCAAAAAAATCAAAGAAAAATGTTTAAATTCATAACTTGTTTTTATTTAAAATATATAATACATAATCAACCCCGTTACTTGACAAGGCCCCAGAAGTATTGAAAGAAATGGCTATTTTTGTAGTGATAGTATAACATTCTTATGTTATAATTTTTAAATAAATATTATTCGATTTACTTTGTATTGCGCAGTTTTTTTGGGGTTTTTTTGTTGTTTTTTTTTTTGTTGTTGTTTTTTAATTATGTTTTGGATTATTGTAATTTTATTCCATCTACACCAACCCTGTATTCTAATACATGAAACTAAAATAATATAAATATTACTTACATTATAAAAAATACTCAACAACATAACTTACTTTTGTTTATTAAACATTAAATGGCATCATTTAGCATCGTCCATGATTTATCTCGTTTTTTTAGTTATCCTGATGAATATTTATGAGCATTTCGTAAATTGAAGCGTTTTGGGAAAATAACAATTATTTTTTTTTTTTACTTTCGTTCATATATATTTGTTGAAAAATAAAATACTTACATTCACCTTGATAAAGTCCATCAGAAGATGACATGCGTCGGCTAACATATTTTTCCTTTTGTCTTGTATATATGGTCTTGGGGGAATAAGTGAATGGCGAAATGAAAAAGAAAATTATTGATTTGTTTTGTTGCGGGAAGCTAGTAACGATTTTATTCGTAAAACAGATCATTAAAAAGGGGGAAATATGTAGAAAGAAATATAATGAACACTGTTACAGTTTACATCGAAACGCTAAAGATCCAGAGACGATCAGCTTTTTAACTTAACTTTTAATGTATCTAGATATTCAATTTCGCCTCTCCCTTTTTGCTTTTACCTTTTGATTTTATTATGTTTACTTATAACACATTGTTTTAGTATTAATTTGCATTAGGAAAGGAGATACCAGTGTATCTTCATTTTCCAAATAAGATTGCCTAATCCCGTATTCTTTTAATCAGTTACTGCATTAATCGTTTCAACTGCGGACAGTACCAATTTGAATTCAGCGTTTAGTTTTGCGAAAGGAACTCGTAAAAACACAATATCTTCCCAATGCTTCATATTACAAAGAATCACTTTCTTCGGATGCAAATCGGGGTTTGGCGTAGTTAACGGCAGCATATATCGTTTCCCGCAGGAACTTTTCCGGTCCACAATGCTATAAACCAAACATTTTTTCATCGCCCGTCATTATTCTTTTCAAACTTTATTCATTGTCGTTCACCTGAGTAGAGAATCATATTCAGAATACATTTCAGTATTTTTTTTCTTTAAGTCATGGGTTACACAAACATCGTAGATATTCACGTATTCAAGTGTTTCCAGACATATTACAAAACTCATCTGTGACATGTGAAATATCTCTGCAATGTTCAGTATCTTGTTATTCAGATTATCTTTAATCAGAATTTCGATGTGGTCATTTTCAACAACTGCTGCCCTGCTGGAATATTCCGTATCTTCCATATCAAAATATCCACGTCTGAACCCAGTGAAAGACTTACTAGAAGTATTCTTAGCTATGGCACTATTTGCATCAAGCCACATATCTTCTTTTTTTTTTTTTTAGACAGCATATTTAATGAAGATTCCTTTCTTTTTCACTCATTTTCCTTTTAAACTTGAAACAATTTGAAATTCACCATGCACCCACCAATCGTTGAAATATCAACTTTCAGATTAGGCACATGTCGCATATCCTCGCGTATCATGCGACTTTTGAAAACCTAATGTTCAAGCTAATTTTATGGGAGTGGAATCATACAAATTAAAATTAGCCGATGTATTGCTTGCCTTGGCTACGCCGTTGACCAAACTATATATCCATTTACTGTAATCAAAAAATGTACAGTTGTATTTAAAATAAACATTGCGAGTATATACGGCATATAATAAATTTCACTCATGAGTGCAACTAAACCACATCTTCGAATGCCACCTATTCAAAAAATGCTACGAATTTTTGTTGAAAGTCAGTGTGCATATAGGAAAATAAGCGATCCCTACATACAGCATTTTAATCTCTAGTTTATATATGATATTTTATTATTATACTTTAGAAGAATAAATTAAGTCCAATCTGTGTGATGCACAAGCAACAATTTTCGCATCTTTCTCCCAATATGATAACTTTTTTTAATTAAAGTTTTGTTTCATTTTTTTATATCAGCTGCGTTCATCTTTATCATTCGTCACTGCCTGATACAATCCGAATTGAATAAAAATCAAATGAAACAAACATGCCTTATCTTTATCTGATAGAACCTGTCTAATTTCGATGGCTTTATTTAGGTTTGTGCCAAAACGCACCGTTGAGTAGTTTGCGTGCGTGTTGTGTGTTTATCTCCAGGAAGAAGAAAAAAATGTAAAAATACATTTCTTGTGTAGGCGGGAAATCTTTCATTACGGATTCCATAAAACAAAAGCGGATATTTGCATATATCTGAATTTATTTCAAATAAATGTGTATGTGTATATTCATGTAGTCACACTTGGATGGGAAAGTTGTTTTTGTTTTTTTTTAATCATATTCAAATGTTTTTTTTAATCCCATTCAAAATCTCTCCAGTGAATCAAAAATTAGTTTACAAGTTTTGTCATATATCCTGACATGACTTTGACGTGAAAAAAGAGGAAATGTTTGAATTCTAAACGACTGTTTGCAGATTAACATTTCTTTTATAAATTATGGCGTAAAAATATTACTGTATTTTATTATGTATTTAAAAATGACTTCATTCAATTGCATCTCAACATAGAATGGAATATTAATTATTACATTGTGGTTTAATATCTAGTCTACTCTTTGAATATGACAGTAGGTAAGGTGCCTTTCTTCATTTTCAATATTTATGGTAACATGAAATATTGGATTATTTTAGAATGTGATGTGTTGTTTTATCAACTTATTTTCTCCCACTGAACAAAACCATTTTTCGTACACTTATTTATTTCCAAGGAAGGTTATTTTAAAGATAAATTGGAAAGGTATATACACTTCCATTTACCAAATTCGAAAAGTTTAAGCTATAGAATAATTCAGATTTTTCTGATAATAAAAGAAACTAGGTGCCCCTGGGTTTGATCTGGGGTCACTCTCGCCGAAGAGGGAAGCACATAGCCACATAGCTACATCTGTTTTTGTCTAGCGTGTGAAGGATTTTAATTTGGTAAAGAAGCATCCTAGAGAGGAAATGTGAGAAGAGCATTCCCCAATTCCATTTTTAGTGTCAATACCCATTACATTCTTCGCACGTCAAAGAAAGAGGCAGAAAAGGGAATAGTTAGCCAACTATGAACAAACTGAGATAGATAGATAGATAGATAGATAGATAGATAGAAGGAAGGAACAGATAGATAGATAGATAGATAGATAGATAGATAGATAGATAGATAGATAGATAGATAGATAGAAGGAACAGATAGATAGATAGATAGATAGATAGATAGATAGATAGATAGAAGGAACATATAGATAGATAGATAGATAGATAGATAGATAGATAGATAGATAGAAGGAACAGATAGATAGATAGATAGATAGATAGATAGATAGATAGATAGATAGATAGATAGATAGATAGATAGATAGATAGAAGGAACAGATAGATAGATAGATAGATAGATAGATAGATAGAAGGAACAGATAGATAGATAGATAGATAGATAGAAGGAACAGATAGATAGATAGATAGATAGATAGATAGATAGAAGGAACAGATAGATAGATAGATAGATAGATAGATAGATAGATAGATAGATAGATAGATAGAAGGAACAGATAGATAGATAGATAGATAGATAGATAGATAGATAGATAGATAGATAGAAGGAACAGATAGATAGATAGATAGATAGATAGAAGGAACAGATAGATAGATAGATAGATAGATAGATAGATAGATAGATAGATAGATAGATAGATAGATAGATAGATAGATAGATCTGAGCAAGCTTAGTAAGAAAGCAAATAACAGAATGTATGAGATGTCTGATAAATTCAATTCTCGTTAGGCACCCAGTGCTGGAGGCGATAAAATTAGATTGTAATAACCTTGAAATTGAAGTTAATAATGAAAAATAACGATACAAGGATACAGCGAACATGCACATAAAAATTACAATAAATACTTTGTTTTAAATTACTGTGGTTTACTCTTTGCTTTTTCCTTCTTTCAGCGTAGCTACACACCCAAATGCCAAACAGAAATTCACCTAAATGCACATTTTTTTTACCAGTTTATTACCTTTAAATCTTAAATGAGGAAAATTGAAATTTATGTATTTTTGTTATAAAATGAAAACGGCGCAACCATGCCATCCGTTTCTTTCATAAACCACTTCACCTCACACTTAATTCATGTCCGAAAATATTCTCGTAGATCTTTTAGCAATCAAAGGTTAAACGTATTTTCAAGTGTACTGTGTCTTTTTAATGAATGTACTTAATTCACTATATACTCTTCTTTACTGGATGGAAATTAAAACTTATGACTGCAATATGATTTTAGATTGGCTGTTGCTGTTTCCTGAAAAGTAAAGTTTATGAAATTACATTTTTTTTTAAAAAACACTACATTTCTTAATTACTGTAAGTATTAACATATATTATGCAAATTGAACAGCTGAGATGATTCGAAAAGTATATTTTTGATTAACCAAGTAGGCATATCATTTGTTTGTCTATATGTGCGGACTTTAACGATTATCAGCGGTGAAATTTAAATGGCCGCGCCGAGCTAAAATTCCGACCGATTTCGCTGCGTTCAATTTCTCAGAGGTAGATTTGGAAAAATACAAAATATCTCTTCTTTGAAAAATGGTTACGACTTGGTGTAAAGTATCCCCGAATCTATTTTGCATGGGATGCTTCCAAGTGTAGCATACTGAAAAAAATAAATTTAGGAACTCGTTTTATTCCTATATTGTCTTTAATGTCACAATATATAACAATTAAAATAAATGTTTTGTAGTTTTTGTTTACGATTAAAACGAACATAAGCATAAAATAACCTTTATTTTTTTTTTAAATCTATTTTCGCCGTTAAAGGGTTAATTAAGTGTGGTGCTATCTGAAAAAATAATAATAGCGGTCCAATTGTTTTTCTTTCATCTGAATATAAGCAATGACATTTTATTCTTTGCGTTTGAATATATCCTCCATTTTTAATAAACTCTCCATTAAAATACCTGGAAACATTCTAGTTGAAAATAAGGTTTTGTTATCTGTAACAACACTACTAAAATTGAGTCAGTTTGGTTCACTGTGCCGTGCTAAACAATTTGCTTTCTAAAATCTATCTTAGACGTCTATAACTTTACCATTTATCAATGCATGGAATATTAGTGCCACATATGGCCTGATGTTCGTATTATATATTTAGAGAAACTTGATAAAATCCAAATTATCAGCAATTGTATTGGTCTTGACTCGTTACCTCGGTTTCAGTCACTTTCCTACCACCTTAAAGTTGCTTCATTGTGCCTTTTCTATAAACACTTTCGTGGTAATTATTCAGATGGGCTTTTCACTATGGCACCTGCGTCTTTATGAATTTAAGCGCAATACTAGACTGATAAAACTATGTATCATCAATTTACAGTTGACTTAGCTAGATCTAACCGTAAGTTCTATGCTAACTGGTCTTTTTTTCTCGCACTTTTCGATTTCCAGTCAATTCTGATCTTCAAAAATTTAAATGCAATGTCAATTATTATCTACTGATTTCCTGATCACTCTTCTATTGTTCTCGCCCCTTAATATTTTTGTTTTCTAATTCTTTTACACCCATTAACCCTTTGGGTTTTAGTGGCTTTCCAGCTTTGCTTGGGGTGGATTCGATTTTTCTAAACACATCTAATTCTTAAGTAAGTTCCCATTACGCTCGCATTCAGTGTGGATCTAACTGACATTTCGATCACTGCATCATAGTAGACTACTACCTCTAAATTCATATGTATAAGAAATGCTGGAGTGTGTCATTGTATCAAAGAAAATATAAGAAGCTACGCAAATATTACATTTTGGAAAGTTGAAAAAGAAGATAGAAGAATAAAATGATGAGGTACATGTGGTCGAAAAAGTTAGAAGATGCAGTCGAAACCGAACAGAACTCAATTGGCTGAATTGTTCATGTTTTGCGAATGAATCGCACTGTGTAAAAATACATATACATTTTAGTAGGGAAAGTTGTCAATGAGTTAAGATTCTTCTTCTTCTTCTTCTTCTTCTTCTTCTTCTTCTTCTTCTTCTTCTTCTGTGTATCGTATATCTTAAGGACTTCTATAACCCTGGTTCTTCATAGCTTTCTAATCTTTGTAGCTCTACGTAAGTTTTGTCTATTTAGTGTTCATCCCAGTGCTGCTAACCTTTTTACACAAGCTCGTTAAATAGATTATTTGCTGCGTTCCTTTGTTCCCCTTTACTTCGATATGGTGTGTGAATGTCAAATTTGCCAAGCTTTCATTCCTCATTAAGTGCCCTAGAAATTCCATCTCTTTCCAATTCTAAGTGCATATGTTCTTTTAGCTTCTATTTTCCAATAATTTTGTTCTTGATCAAATTTTAATCCCATGGTATTCTCAGCATCTTTATGTAGACCTATATTTCTGTTGCCTCAAGGTTTTTCATCATTTGTCATGAGATTGTCCAAGATTCACTGACTTATAGAAGGATCGATAGTGCATAACAGTTCAGCACTCTTTTCTTTGTTCCTAACCAAATTTTACTGTTTCTTTGCATAATTTGAGAATGTATATTTCATTAATTCAATGCATCTTCGGGTTAATACACTATCTAGATATTTATATTCTCTTACTTTCTTGCTTACTTTTACTGAAAAATATACACTGTCTTCTTACAATTGACGTTTAGCATTTTTGTCTCTTTTCTTTAGTCCTTTTTCTCACTCAATTTTGGTATTTTTTTCTCGCTTTCTATTAAGGCTTTTCTATCGTCCTTTTCCCTTTATTAGTGCTTTTTCTATCTTTCCTTTAGTGCTTTTTTCCCTCTCCTTTAGTCTCGTTTTTTCGTTTTCAATTATTCCCTTTTTATAGCTTTCCTATAGTACATTTTACACAATTCTTTTCTTGAGTGCTTTTTCCGTTTTGTCTATTTTTCTCAATTTCCTTTTATCTTTTCTATCGATTTTCTTTAATTCTTTTTGTCACTTTCCTTTAATACCTTTTTCGTTTTCCTTTAGTCTTTTTTCTCTTTCCTTTATTGTTTTTCTCTCACTTTAATTTAGCCCCTTTTTCTCGTTTTCCTTTAATCCTTTTTATTGTTTTCCTTTATTCCCTTTACTCGCTTTCCTTTAGACTCATTTTCTCGCTTTCTTTTAGACCCTTTTTTATTGCTTTCATGTAGTCCTTTTTTGTCGCTTTCTTTTCGTCCTTTTTTCTCGCTTTCGTTTAGTCCTTTTTCTTCGCTTTCTTTATTCCCTTTTTCTCGCTTTACTTTAGTTCCTTTTTCTCGCTTTCCTTTCTTCCATTGTGTCTCTCCTAGAATCACAGAAGCCGAGTCTGGTGACTGCTTGTGAAAACAAGGTGAGTTGGTGCATGCGTGGTGTAATGGATAATGTCACAGAATTGCTAATCGGGGAGCCGAAATTTAATTCCTGTTAGCTTTTTTAAAAATTCAGTACACTTGTGAAAGTATAAATCTAACTCCCCCAGTTGTGGGTTAATCAGTAAGATCGTATCACTAAACCAAAAAATTATTATTACCTAAAAACACTCTTACAATCTAAATATATTCCCCGGCTTTAAATATAAATGGTTGATAAACCGCAGATAACTAATCGATCAATTAAAAAACACCTATTTAATTTATGACATTCAAACAATATTTTATTGGTTTCATGCCTCGCAATGTAGCCTAGGTTCATATTTCCATACCCTTAAACCAGCAACCTGAGCCAATGGTACAAAGCGGAGTTGATTCAAATTTTCTTTCTTTCCTTTATTCCATTTTTCTCGCTTTCCTTTAGTCCTTTTTTATTGCTTTCCTTTAGTCCTTTTTAGTCACTTTTCGTCTATTTTTATCGCTTTAGTTTAGTCCTTTTTCATAGCTTTCCTTTAGTTTCTTTTTCTCGCTTAGTTGCTTTCATTTAGTCCCTTTTTCTTGATTTCTCAGTTTATCCCTTTAATTCGTTTTCCTTCAGACACTTTTTCTAACTTTTCTTTATTCCCTTTTTTGTTTTCCTTTAGCCTTTTTTTTCTCGCTTTCATTTAGTTCTCTTTTCTCGCTTTCATTTAGTTCTCTTTTATTGCTTTCCTTTAGTTCTTTTTAGTCGCTTTCCTTAATTCCCTGTTCTCTCTTTACTTTAGTACTTTTTCGTCGCTTTCTTTTATTCCCTTTTCTCGCTTTCCTTTAGTGCTTTTAAGTCGCTTTCCTTTGAGTCCTTTTTTATCGCTTTCCTTTGAGTCCTTTTTAGTTGCTTTTCTTTATTCCTTTTTTCTCGCTTTCGTCTAGTCCCCTTTTCAAACTTCTCTTCAATTCCTTTTATCTTTTGTCTCCTTTTATTTTTGTCGCTTTCCGTTAATCCTTTTTTTCTCGCTTTTCTTTAGTTTTTTCTCTTTTTCTTTTAATACTTGTAGAAGATGCTGTAGTTTCCTTTCTATTTTTTCGATTAACTCAGTGTCATCTGCATATATTATTTTAAAATTGTTGCCGCCAATAAGTAATCGTTACAGGACTTAGGATCGGCTTACTGCATAGGATGAAGAAGTTCGGAGAGAAATCTTAAGTAACTTTCTATTTTGGTATATTTACTGAACTCATTTTCTATCGGTATGCAGGCCATTATGACTTACGATTTATTCTAATAATTTCCTAAACAAATTGTGCTTACCTGGTAGTTCAAATACTTTTATGATGCAGTGCATTTGCATGATTTATAAAATATATGTATACATACTTCTGTATTCGCATTGCTATTTTCTGATATCGTTCTGAGTATAAATATTACATTACTTGTTCAAGTTTCTTTAACGAACTTGTTGAATTACTGTACTTGTCAAATTCCCGGTGTAATTCTATTCATAAGGCTTCGGAAATGAAAAATTCATAGATGAAATCTTTACGAAGCACTAGATATTATAACTACACTATTTGTTATTATGATTGTTTGACTGTATCTTTAATGGAAAATAAAATAACCGAATTTTATCATTCACATAAAACAAGTGATCAGACGAAATAAATTCTTGGGGATTATGTCTGGTGTTAATACCTTGATATACAAAAAATTACGTAAGTAAGTAATGATAGAAAACAGAGAGAATAGAAAGATATATTTAAACTTTTCCATTCAAATGGCTGACATAATGCTTGATATGACCTTCTTTGCCTTTTACATTTATAAATTTACTCTAAACATGAACCAACAGTAGAATAAGCAAAAAATAAAAGAAAGCAAAAGTCAGTTGATCCCTGGAGACGTACTGAAAGATACTTTTAGCACCACTTCAAATTCAGAAAGGTCAAACATAGCAGAAAGAGCTGACGATTTGTTTCAAAAAGTCATTTGGTTCTTTTCAGTATAAATGTTTACGAACCGATTTCTCAGTTGTTTTCTTTAACAATACTAGAAAAGTCAAATTACGGATTATTATGTAAACTACAATATCTAGGCATCGCGGTATTCTCAGTAAATGATTTATAATTTCTCGTAACACCGTAACTTCTTGACGATAAACAGGGATTTACATCCCGAAGTAATGAGCTTTCAGAGGCCTGTTTATAGTATTGACCTCTCCCCTAATAGAGCGACTCATATATAAAGACAGTTTAATTAGGCAAAAATCTGAAAGAGTCAAAGATGGAAAACTTTTGTTAAAAATGCATCAAAACAGACGAGAATCCTATCAGTTTGTTTATTTAATTTTCAGCATCGATACACACATGAGGAACTGAAGTTACTTTATCTGAAATGATTCGCATTTTTTACTTTGAAAACGTTTAAGAAAATGACTTGTTTTATTCCTCAAATATAGTAAAGGATTATCTCAAAGATATATGAATCCATTTCATATTTCATAGCAGAAACGACTACATACCACCACCAAACACACATACATAGATACATATATGCATACACACATACATACATACATACATACATACATACAAACATACAAACTCTCTCTATCTATCTTTATATATATCTATATATATATATATATCTATATAGATAGATAGATAGATAGATAGATATAGATATATCTATTCCACACAGGTAGCCCGACTAGAAGTTTTATATACAAGGCAATCTTTATACCGAGCACTGTTTTATTAACACAAGCACAGAATATGCGATACCTTTTATATATATATATATATATATATATATATATATATATATATATATATATATATATATATATATATATATAATCTAGGCGTTTTCTTTGGACTGACGTGATGTTTACGTTGATACGAATACACATGCGTCATAGGGTAGATGAATGTTTGTCATAAATTGATTCACAGTTTTATCTACTATACCTTGCATCCAAATTACATTGAATCACCGATTCCTGTACGATCAATGATGCAAAACAACGTCGAGTCTGGTGACTGCTTGGGAATACATGGTATATGCGTGGTGTAATGGATAATGGCACGGAATTGCTAATCGGTGAACCGAGATTTAATTCCTGTTTGGTTTGTTATATTCAATTTACGACATTCAAACAATATTTTATTGGTTTCATGCCTCCCAATGTAGGATAAGCTCATATTTTCCATACCATTAAACCAGCAGCATGAGCATTTGATACAATGTAGAGTGGATTCCTATTCTGACTCTACGGTTCATACATTGCACAGAAATCGAGAATCCTAAAACGTTGTTTTTCCAACTATTTATTGCTAATTTGTCTGATCATGAGCTAACTGTAACGCTCGTTATTTTTACGGATAGAATTTAGAGGATTAAGAGATGCACTTCCGTTTATCTCCATTGTAGAAAATTGTTATTTAAGATAGTTTTGAACCTGTCTAGCAATTCTCCACCTACATCTTTCACAAACGAATAATTTTCACTCACAGAATTTCTTTAGCTTTTTCTTTATTTTCTCTATAAATACGATTGATACTACTTAGTAGAAAACGTTTTTGAAATACACAAACCCCCAAAATCAAATTCATCTTTGATAATGGCTAAAAGAACAGCCGAAAGCCCTTTGATATATAAAACATTAGGACAATTTTTTATATAATTTATGCCCCGAAAAGTATTATCAGTATATATGAATAATTACACAGAAATATATATATATATATATATATATATATATATAAAAGTGAACATAGAAATCAACACTTAGTGGTAACAGTCTGTTTCATGCTATATGCAATCGTCAGGCCACGTGTGCTGTTTTTTTCTCGGCTATTTATATATATACGGGTGAGTGGTGCATTGTGGGTAGTCTATTTTGGCGGTTATTTTACCGGAAGTCGTTTATTTAATAATTTAGGTTAAATTATTTTCTTTGTTTTTATTTATTTTTATTTTTTGTTTCTTATCTTATATATGTATTTATTTATTTGTTTTTAATCGGTGTTTTGGGGGGTTTTTTTTTAACTTAGTAAAAATTTGTTTATATCAACTATTTAATAGTTTTGTTTTGGTTTGAGAATTTAATTAAAGCTATTTGTTCGGTTTTGGGGTTGGTTGTTGTAGTTTATTCTAACTATTATTTTGGCGGGAACAGTTTTTAATTTTATTTATTTGGATTGATTATCTTTATTTGTTTTTTTTCTAATGGTATCTTTATCGGATTGGTTTGTTTGTTTATTTATTTATTTGGATGAATTAAGGTCAATTTATTTTACTTGTTATCATTTATTTGTATATTTTCTCTTTTCGGTTTTCGATTTTTAAGTAACGTAGTATATATATATATATATATATATATATATATATATATATATATATATATATATATATCGTTATTTAACAGTTATAGCTATTTTTTTCGTCCGATATTTTGGTTTGGTTTCGTTGTTTTTTTATTATTATTATTATTATTATTATTATTATTATTATTATTATTATTATATTTCGTCTATTCTAACAGGTGTGATTTGGTAATTTGTTTGGGTTAATTAATTTTGCTTATTTTATTGTTATTTTGTTTATTTGTTTATTTATTTATTTTTATTTTATTGTATTTTTTCCGTTTTTGATTTTTAAGTAACGTAGTAAAAATTTGTTTTCATGTCTGCATTTTGAGATGAGCTTGGATCATTTATTTAATAATTTATTTTAGTCTGGGAAAGTAATGATAGCTATTTTTTCCTCCAAGCAAAGTTTGCAAGTTTTTGTTTGGTTGTTGTAGGCTGATGATCTTTATGATCCTTATTTTCCAAGATATTTTGGTGTGATGTGCGTTTTGTTTTTAATTTCCCAGATATACTTAGAAAG
>OZ010581.1:81090640-81145640 GCA_963932145.1 Acanthosepion lycidas
GCTTTAATAGTACGAAAAAAAGTAGCCTCGGGGAAATCAGTCAAGCCTGACAAGCAGTTTCACCAACCAGTTTATATTTAAGGCTACAAGTTCTACACTCACACGATGCTCTCTTATGCAGTTAATTCTATTAAAGTATTCATTCGTGAATTTGGCCACACAGTAATTGCGAATTCAATCCGTGAGCGGGGAAATGCAGATTTTGACTCAATGGAAAGAGGTCGAACAATAACTGAGCAGTCCTCAAGTAAAACTAGACGAGATGCGAAGATCTGTGTAATAATGCCAACGAAAACATGGACGGAATGTGTAAACAACGAGGATGTTTTAAAGAAAATGTAACTAAGAGGCAGAAAATGGCAAATAAATATTTGGGACGCATTAGGGATTTAGTTTGATTTATTATGTTTTACGGCATATCAACCTCAATGGGTTATTCAATGCAAGATGTTTAAATTAGGTTTCTATAAACAGAATATGTATTCTTTGTAAGAAATCAGTTTGTAGATTAGTATTCATTACCGTATTTTTGCAAAGAGCTCTTTTTTCGAGAGTATTACTGGTATTTTTAAAAAATTGTATCACTGTTATTTTTACTATAAAAATCTATTGTGATATTTTCATAGTATTTTGGCCCAATTTGGGGGTTAATTATTTGTCCATAGCTGAGAGCTTAACAGGTGCTAAAACTCCAAGGCACGGAGGACCGATGGACCGGGTAACAACAGAAATTAACAGTATCTGTCTATATTTTTGAGATGAGGTATTATGTACATTATTCGAACTATTGTCTTCATCTTTGTTGCCATATTTATCACAATGTTTCGTCCGTTGTACGCACCTGCCTTTTTCAGTTGGTTGGAATGTCGAACTGAACCCTTTATTTCGCTCACTGGGGTAGACTGTTCTAGTTCCAAGTGTCATGCTCTCAAGGACACATGACACAGTGGATAAAGGCGTTAGTTAGATCCCGTGACAGGACCCAAAGAGTGTGAGTTCAATACCTGGTTAAGGCGGTGGAGAACTTGGAGAGGGGAATTAACAGGAGATAACTGACAACTGACATACATGGCACGGGGAACTATAACAGTCTACCACAGTGAGCGAAATAAAGGGTTCAGTTCGATATTCCAGCCACCGGAAGAAGGTCGGAGCGTACAACGCCTGAAACGTTGTGATGAATATGGCAACAAAAATGAGGACAATAGTCCGAACACTGTAAATAGAGAAATTAAGGTGTAGTACAAAGTTCTCAAAAACTTCCAAACAGAAGCCTTGCTGCTGGATGTAGTTTACTGCCAGGGACTGACACGAGTGCGAAAAAAAGGACTGGTAAGAGAGCAAACAAATATGATAAAGAAAGGATTGGTAAGGGGGAACACAGACGATGATAGGAAAGGGACTGGTAAGAGGACAAACAGAGAATTATAGTAAAAGGAAAGGTAAAGAGGCAAACAGAGGACGAGAGAAAAGGGAGTGATAAGGGGGAAAACAGACGACGATAGAAAAGGGACTGGTAAGACGGAAAATAGAGGATGATAGAAAGGGGACTGGTAAGAGGGCAAAAAGACGATGATAGAAATGGGACTGGTAAGAGGGAAAATAGGGGATCATTGAAAGGAGACTGGTAAGAGGGCAAAAACACGATGATAGAAATGGGACTGGTAAGAGGGAAAATAGAGGATGATAGAAAGGGGACTGGTAAGAGGGCAAAAAGACGATGATAGAAAAGGGACTGGTAAGAGGGAAAATAGAGGATGATAGAAAGGGGACTGGTAAGAGGGCAAAAAGACGATGATAGAAAAGGGACTGGTAAGAGGGAAAAGAGAGGATGATAGAAAGGGGACTGGTAAGAGGGCAAAAAGACGATGATAGAAATGGGACTGGTAAGAGGGAAAATAGAGGATGATAGAAAGGGGACTGGTAAGAGGGCAAAAAGACGATGATAGAAAAGGGACTGGTAAGAGGGAAAATAGAGGATGATAGAAAGGGGACTGGTAAGAGGGCAAAAAGACGATGATAGAAATGGGACTGGTAAGAGGGAAAATAGGGGATGATTGAAAGGGGACTGGTAAGAGGGCAAAAACACGATGATAGAAAAGGGACTGGTAAGAGGGAAAATAGAGGATGATAGAAAGGGGACTGGTAAGAGGGCAAAAAGACGATGATAGAAAAGGGACTGGTAAGAGGGAAAATAGAGGATGATAGAAAGGGGACTGGTAAGAGGGCAAAAAGACGATGATAGAAAAGGGACTGGTAAGAGGGAAAAGAGAGGATGATAGAAAGGGGACTGGTAAGAGGGCAAAAAGACGATGATAGAAATGGGACTGGTAAGAGGGAAAATAGAGGATGATAGAAAGGGGACTGGTAAGAGGGCAAAAAGACGATGATAGAAAAGGGACTGGTAAGAGGGAAAATAGAGGATGATAGAAAGGGGACTGGTAAGAGGGCAAAAAGACGATGAGAGAAAAGGGACTGGTAAGAGGGATAAGAGATGATGATAGAAAGGGGACTGGTAAGAGGGCAAAAAGACCACGATAGAAAAGGGACTGGTAAGTTGGAAAATAGAGGATGATAGAAAGGAGACTGGTAACTGGGCAAACAGATGATAGAATAGGAACAGGTAAGCGGGAAAACAGAGGGTAATAGAAAAAGGACTTTTAAGAGGGCAAACAAGATGTTAGAAAAAGGACTGGTAAGAGAGCAAACAGACGATGATAGAAAGGGACTGGTAAGAGGGAAAACAGGATGGAAAATGGAACTGGTAAGAGGGCAAACAGGGGATAGTAGAAAAGGGACAGGTAAGGTGGCACACAGGGGATGATAGAAAGGGGACTGGTAAGAGAGAAAACAAAGGATGAGAGAAAAGGGATTAGTAAGAGGGCAAACATTACTTAGAGCTAGAAAGAAAATAGTGCAGAGCTTCCATGAAATTAATGCTTGAGACAAAATTTTCTGCAGTATTTAAGAACACGATGAGTCCAAACTGACATGGTAATTTAAGACAACTATATTATCCAAAATGTTTTCTTGAAGATTGATTTAACTGGTGAATTGAGATTCCAGCAATTTAAAAAAAAGTAATTTCCTTTTTATATAACTTGAATGTAAAGTTTTATATGAATATACAGATTCCTTTGAAATGTAACATTTTAATATTACTAGTAATAACATTGCAGTACTGATGAAAACTGCATTATAATAACCTAAGAAAATATTAAAACAGAAGCTTCCATTCGAATTCAAGCCATTGCAATATCAAAGATTAGAAAAAACTCACTCAGTTATTACCTCCTTATAAATTAGAATTTATCTAAACCTTATTTAGAAATTGAATTTATAGCATTCTTAAAATAGCATTTTTCTGAAAACAATTTCCACTTTAAATATGATTTTGATCAATTAAAATCTGTAACAGCTCCATTATTGTCTCCTAAGACAGATGGGTATAGAAGCGCACTCAAGGCATTGCTTTTGAAGATCCTGATCTTGGTGTTGGTGCTAAGATTGCTGTATCTCTGTTTTTCATTGTTGAGAATGTCTTATTTTCTTTGCCAATTCTGTTGATGATTTCTCTTACAGTCGACATCCGTTGTCACCTTGCTTCCCAAATAAAGAAAATAAATGGTCAGTCACTAAAAGAAATGGCGATTTCTGCTAGCGATAGGCCATTTAATGTTATTCGATCCTTCACACTGGTATGTTTCCTCGTGACTTTGACTTGTTTATATTGACCTTCATACTGATAGTTTTTGATAGCCTTTCTTCTGTAGGATGACCTAGTGTTTCCTTGAGACAAGTAAAAGGTCGTTTGAATAATTCAGGTCTTCTAACAGAACCCACTGACTCTCTTGGTTTCTCAATACCTTTTTTATAAACTCGTTTCGAAAAGCGGAAAATATAGTTTACTTATTTACACAATTTACACTCTTCGGATTGTTGTTCTCATCTTTATTGTCAAATTCACGACGTTTCGGCCATTGTACGTTCCGACTTTCTTTCTCATTCGTCTACTGGAGTAGATTATTCGATTTAAGGGTTCGGTTCGAAATTCCAACTTATATCACCTGAAGAACGCCGGTCCGTACGACGGCCGAAATGTTGTGAATATGACAATAAAGATAAGAACAATAGACCGAACAATATAAATAGTTACAGTGCCTCATCTAAGTTATAGCCAGTTTTCTTAATTATTTTCAAAATTAATGACTATAATTATTTTAGACAAATCATAGAGCTCATATCTATAGCATTTTCAAAGCTTGAAGCCAAGAAAAAAAAAACTTAGTTTTCAGTTTATTTATGTTCCAGGAGAAATTTGGCTGTTGAAGCCATTACCTATAGCAGCGATGAATCGCTCCAGATAATTGGCTTCTTCAGTATTCATTTATTCTCAAAACGTCTGGGAAAGCGGGAAAATAAACTGCGATATTTTACATGGCATCTCTAAAGAATAATTTCTGATGACAACGATCAGGAAAACTATTATTAAAAGACAGCCAATATTGACGCATTCAGATGTTCGACAGACCAATGATAATAATTCTACTAGAAAAAAAATGTCAAAATCTGCGGATATTTCAATTTATGGAATTTAACAATTGATAAATGGCTTCCACAAATAGTGACAAATGTGATATTGATCGATAGGATTCATTTCTTTACAGTGTCGTGTTAATATTTAAATCATTTTTAAATCTATTTGTAGTCGGCTTATTAAGATATTTCAGCAAATTTCTATATACTGTGAGACAAATGTCTGCGAATTTGAAAACTACGTTGATATTTTCGATTGTTTATTATTTTACTTATTTGAATAACGCCAAATTCATTGCTGTTTTTTGCGGAAAAATTTCATGTTGTAATCTCTGATAAATGCAACCAACGTTAAGAGTTTCAGACAAGAGAATCGCTAAATAGTAACAATACTTCAACGATATTTAAATGGAAATAAAAATAAGTAAAATGCCAAAATATATACAAAAAATGTATAAAAAAATATGCATTGCCAAAATCCTATATGAATTCATACAGATATATATGTAACTATATTTAATGGATTTATTATTAATCCGGAATTTTATGACTTGAAACGTTATTATAGTGGGCACTTCATATTTGAAATAGATCCCCTATTTTTATTTATCAAAAATGTGTATTATCTCTAAAAAAAAATAAATATAAATTAATAAATAAATATAAATTATCCAAAATAAATCTTAGTAAAGAAAGTGTTTTCTCCACTATGCATTTTTGAGTGCGTAGGCCGATAGACGTAATACACAATGTTTAATAAATAAAAATAGGATGTCTATTTCAAATACGAAGTGCCCACTCAAATCATATTTGAAGTAATAATCATTTACACTATTTATATTCAGACTATTTTCCCGTTGTTTTGACAACGTTTCGGTTGCTGTGTCCTCTGGCTTTCCTCAGGTGTATATTGATCTTGATAACCTACAGGGAATTCTCAACTGAACTCTTTATTTAATCTACTTGAGTTGACTGCTCTCGTTTCACTGACCATGTCTATGCATATTGTCTACTACTTATTTATAGTACTGATACCAGTGAATGCACACTGCCCGACCCTGGTATTGAACTCACAATCACCAAATTCACGAGCCAATGCCTTAATACACTAGGCAATTGTCCCGTAGGAAGGACTAAACAAGATATTCCTAGACATGAGCAGTGGAACGAGAACAGTCTACCCTAGTAGATTAAATAAAGGGTTCAGTTCAGAATTCACTGTGTTACCCAGATTGATATACACTTAAGAAAGGCCGAAGAGTATAACGGCCAAAACGTCGTGATAACAACAACTAATATGAGAGCAGTAGTCCGAATATAAATAGTGTAAGTAATTATAACTCCTTCTGCCAGAAATTCAGACAGAAAAAA
This sequence comes from Acanthosepion lycidas, assembly GCA_963932145.1. Lineage (NCBI taxonomy): Eukaryota > Metazoa > Mollusca > Cephalopoda > Sepiida > Sepiidae > Acanthosepion > Acanthosepion lycidas. Next base: position 81,096,548 of record OZ010581.1, read on the forward strand.
AACAAAAACATTTATAACTATATTTATAACTTGGGGATGTAAACCTCATATTCTTATTGGCTGGCTGGCTGCCTACTAATGCTACTGCTGCTGTCACACTTGACCCCTTCCCCCAACTTAGCCATCACTTGTATTTTATTAATGTTGCTGCTGTAAACTTGTTGCCACTTCCTTTCTTTATCTATTAATGGTATCCCCCCCATGCTATGTCGGGGATTCCGTCATAGGATAGCATATGTATTGATTTCTTTAGTTTAGTATATTTAATTCATTCCATACTAACCACTTCCGCCTATGTATGACTGGCTATGCGTCATACATTCATATTTCCACATTCGCCATTTAGACCAATTGTTTCCAAACCTACGGCCAAAATAAGTCAACGACAAATTTCAGGTGAGCCACAGAAATTTTATACCTTTTACTGGACCACTGGGGTTAATATACGCAGCACAGCTTATTCAATGACCGATAGAGCTTTTTATTGAATACTAGTCCTTAAACTAATGAAATTAAGTGTATGTAAATAATTTTAATATATTTAGATTGAAAACTGAATTAATTACTTAGTGTTGGAATAACTTTTAATTAGTCAGGTATTGAAAATACCGTTTTTTTCTGCGTGTAAAAAATGAAAAATTGTCAAAGTAATAAATATTGATAATGAATGGTTGTTCCATTGGTGATTATTGTAGATGCTTATGAAACAGTGTGCGTCCAATAGATAGACATATTTGTATCTTTATCAAAATGGAAATATTTTTTTTGCAATATAATAATTTTATGGTACACAGAAAAATTCTAGGTTGAAAGTGGGCCATGAGCTAAAATGTTTGAAAACCGCCTTTAGACAAAAAAATAAAGGATAAGTATAGGAAAAGATGCGTAGAAAAACACAGACTCACAAAATCAAGTATATAGAGATATATATTATTTCAAGTATCATTTATAAAATGTATGAGGTAACTCCAATGCCGTTTTAATACTACAGATATTTTAAACTATATTCCATTAATCTTATTATAATATATAAAATGTATTTCGAGGATAAGAAATTGTATAAAGATGATATGAAAACGATAACAAAATCAAGATGAATTTCATCTATGTTATTGCTTATACTGAATATACTTCTGTTCATATTTTGAAAAGCTCACATGAATTAGGACTTTCGTGAAAAGTATTTTAACACTAATTCGCTAAAAAAGAGCATACCTTATGAAAAAAGGCCCCAAAATTGATGAAAACATTTTTTATCGTCTAAATGTCTATTTTATTATTAAGAGGAAAGATCAAAGTATTTTTGATTATTGTTTTTATTTTTTAATCCCTCCTAGCACGTCCGAAATTGTAGTAAAATATCTTTTTTTTTTCGAATCAGCAAAAATCAATGATATCCGCTATTGTTTAGAAATTTGTAAACAAAACTTAAATTCTCCGTTTAAAAATCTCGTAAAAATTAATTATACCTTTTCAAAAGTTGTTTGAGGAAAATTAGAAAATTTAAAATTTACTTCATGTAATTGGTAACAAACATTGCTTAATTTTTAGCAGAAATATTTAGTTGAAAATAAGAGTAGGTTGTCTAACCGTGGTGACTTGTTTTAGAGGTATGAATTGAAGTTTACATCAATGTATCGATAGCTTACTTGAGGGGAAGTTATCGGACAGAATTGACAATATTTTTGAATTTTAAATGTACCAGCTTATTTAACTATAGAGTAATTAAATAATTTCAAAAGTCTAATATTTTATTGTTTGTTTTAGGTACTTTTTTTAACGAAAGTATGTTCCATACCTACACTGTTTCCATCCCTAAAATTGAAACTAAAAAAAATAATAATTTCAATGTGTCTCCCACTGAAAAATAATTCCTTAATTATATTTTAAAAAAATAAAATACTTAATGAAATAGAATGTAAACAAGAAAATTAAAAACTTTGAATATGCGACGATGATGGAGAGTAAGTCAGAGAATTTAACACGTGCTCACCAGAAGGAAAATAAAAAGAAATTCTGAGGATGCGTTCTTACTCTCAGGAGAAACAACTCTTAAAACACGTGACATTTATGTCTCAAACGTCCATCCATACATCTAGAAAATCATGTTTTTAAAAACTTTTTTTGCATACTCAGATTTTTAAAAAAATACCTGTTTATCGCAGATTGTAATAAGCTTTCAAATTTATGATCTGTAAGAATAGATCTACTTAATAAAAGCATTTTCTAAAGGGCACGGATTGAAACTTAATTTTAATATATGTAAGACATTTATCACATTTTGTATTTAAAATTTAAAAAAGAAAACAATTCTTGTAAAAATTAATTTTTCATTGGAAAAATATTTTGATTTCAGACAATATTGTCCTTAATATATATTATTCATAAAAGACATTAAAAGCTTTTCTCATTAAATAATATCTTAATTTTATTGGGTTTGGTATTTGACGATTCAGAGATGAATTTTTGGGTAGCTGCATATTTTGATTTTACAAAAAATTGATGATTTATAATATTCATAGTTTTCAGTTTTTAACTAATAGAATCGCTAAAAGGCACGTCGTCAAATATCTCGAGTTCTTCTAAAATTAAGTAAAATATTTTTACCATGACTTTCTAAAAATAATGCCATAATTTGGAAATAAGTTCTAAATGCTTCATTAAAATCAGACAAGAATTTCCAAATCAATGTGTTTTTCGGCTAAGAAAGGCACTAAAATCTAATGGTAAATATTACGTAGACTGCTGACATAAAAAAAATAAGATTTTTAAGCAAAATTTTGAACGTGATAGAAAGGATGAAAAAACTATTATAAAATAATCAAAAATACTTTGGTTTTTCCTCTTGAGAACATAAGCATTTTGACGATAAAACGGCTTTTTGCATCATGCCATGCTGTTTTTTTAGAGAATTTGTGGAAATTATTGTTGTTTAACGCTATTTTATTGTTTTTTCTTTTACTACTTCATAATCATTTCACTCATAACGGAAATAAATCCAACATTACCTAAAAGAAAAAAATTATTAATCAGAATTCTACATTTATATTATTTTTTAATCTAAAGCATTTTAACTGCTGTATAAGTTACTTTTGAGTTAATGTAGACAATTGCATTCAGTTAGTGCGTATTTCTGTCAAAATTAAGAGTGCTTTACGTCAGGGTCTGCTTTTAAACTGGATGAAATCTTCTGTTTGGTACCAATATATGAAATTCTTTTGAAGAGGATCACTGTAATGAATGTTATCACGTCTGCGACGTCATGTCACGATCTGTTTCGTAGATAAGAATCAAATAAATGTAGAAAACATTAGATAATAAAAATCATATGGAATATAGAGGGTAAGAAAATGTAATTATTAATTTCTGGATGTTTTCATGTATGTTATTTTTTTTTTCATCGTAAATCTGAGATCATTTTGGTAGTCACTATGTAACTGTTTGGAAAATAACCTGGCTCGAAAATAAATAATCAGTTCTAGCTAGATTTTATCTCAAACATTTAATCTTTGGAAATGATACATACTCGATTAGACTATGCTATATCAGCAGCAGCAATCAGTCAAGTGTAAACATCTTGCCACATTTCCTCTTCAAATTTAATATACACACCATATTATTTACGCAGTCAAAATGTACGGACATCTTGAGCCACAATTAACATTCCTTACCAACTCGGACAGAATCAAAACTTGACATCTGCTGATATGATAATGTATGATTATTTTTCAATATTATTCAACTATTAGGTTGGTGCAAAAATAATGACGTAATAATGTCGTTTTTGACGTATTTTTTAATGTCAAAAAACGACATTATTACGTCATTATTTTTGCACCAACCTAATAATACAATGCTCAATTGAAGTTCATTTAGTTACAAGCATATTTAATTGCAAAAAGTGCTTTATCCAATGCGAACGAAGTAACCTCAGGGGCCAAGGGTGCTTTTCCTCTGTTGGAAATATGGTATTAAATTTTCCAGAATTCGCGAAGCAACTTTTATTGCATTCAGCTTCGGCTTGGACTGCTTGTGCATAGCTGATCGTAACATTTTCCAGACTCTCTTGCACTTGTGACCAGTTCTAAAACAGTAAGCTTTCTGTTACATCGCTCTCAGTCATAGGGAATGTGTTAATTGTTATGGTTAGTTATGGTCGAAGCACATTTAGGTGCAATGTAAGACTTGCTATTCAGTCTTTTGTGGGTACTTTTTATCTCATTTGTCTCAACGTCTATGTCGCTCTCTCTATATATATATTATACGCGAGTAATTATGATCAGTTATTTTTATGCAGAAATACTGGGCATTACACACAGAGGTAAGATTTTTGGGGGGAGATTAAAAATCATACATCTGCGGTGACCGGTTGTACAGTACACAATTATTTTTTTCTGGTAAATTCATGCCAATAAATGAAGGTTTATACACGAGTATATACGGTATATATAAGCAGCAAGTATCCCTCCAAACAGGTTTGATTAGAAATAACAGTAAGGTTTTGTCTGTTTCATTTTTATTGTGTATTTCGAATAAGATGTTTTGTAATTTAACAATTTAAAGCTGTTTTTTTTTTAATTTTTTTATTATTAACACTGGAATTACATTCTCCCAAATGCATGAGAATTGACAAACAATTATTTTTACTTAGCGGGTAATTTTGAGGCCCAGCTTTGTTGGTAGTGATTATATCAGATGTTTAATACTTTTTATAATAGACCATAAATCTAAGGCGTTTGTTAGGACCATGAAATGATATGTATCTACTAATTATATTTTTATATGGTTTTTCATCCTGCTTATAATTAGCATGTATCTGGTTACGATAGAGTAAGTTATTTATAACTTACTCTATATATTTATATGTGTTTATTTTTGTTTGCATCGGCATGATATCTTCTGTTATTCTTCCAAATTTCGTCAAGGTTAATTTTAAATATTCATAGACGGCATGGTTAGGGAAGTTATTGTAGTGTCTGAAAAAGAGATTATTTTACCCCTGGATATCATGTTTTTTTTCGTTTGTTTTTTTATAACAGCTATTTTGTATTTGTGTGGACATTCACACGAGTTTCTGCTAGTGGGTGTTTTTTATAAATAGAAATGACGAACTTTTGGCGTTTGGCGCATTCTCGAGAGCCTTCTTTAATGTTTTCTTTTTTTAATTTCATCTAAGGATTTTTGCTAATTCGAAGATGTCGATATAATGGGCGTATATTAGTAGTGAGAATGGCGGAATTATTGAATACATTGTTTTCTACATGTGTCGTGTAGAAATTACAGGAGACTGTTCTACAATGTAAACGATTTTGGGAAGAAGCTATCGGGGTGAAACTTGCTCCTTACCAATGGAAAAAGAAGCAATGAAGATGTTTCGAACCCTGTGTATGGTGGGTTTTACCTATAATCTTCTGAACTGGAGGAACTAAGGCATGTAACTCGGCTGATTGTCTACCAAGAAAATAGGGATAGAAAAGCAGAAGGCTAGAAATGTATAAATGAATTGAAAAGTGGAAAAATTCATCATTCGAAAGTTCGCGTATTTGATTTTGAACTCAAGGCTAGAAAGTGTGGATTGAGCGCCATCAGTTCCAACATGGATATGACAGCAATGTTCAATGTTTGGTCTGATCTGGCTTTTATAGTGATAGAGCATGGCAGAAGACGTTAGGTACATTCTTGAGCACTACAAGTAACAGATTATTTTTCTGGAATCTTGAGCGATGTGTCGTATTATATGTGATTCACTTTAGGTCTGGCTTAAGCTTGAGTCCAAACAGATGCTAAAAGCAGTGAGACGTGTTATGAGTACGAACCTTTATCACAACTGGCAAAAACTCCGGGTCTGCTCTGTGAAAATGAAAAGTTACTAGCTTTGTTTTGGAGCTATTAAATATCACAAGCCATTTCTTACCAGTTGAATAATGAGATCTAGGTCAAATGAGAAAGGTATCGTCGCCATATATTTATAATGACCCGATAATGTTGTTAGACAGATCGTTGATATAAAACAGAAATATAGTATAGAGGAGAGATCATTGGATATGTTGGCAGGTATCAGTATTGATCTCAGGTGCGTCAGGTGACTAGCCATTAATAATGGCTTTAATGGTCCTATCTGATAGAAAGGATGTGACAATTGAAAAGACTCTTACAGAGATGCCATAGCTGGCGAGTTTGTGTAGCAACCTCTTGTGCAACACCTTCGAGATGTCTCAAGCAATCTCTCACCTGATGAATTTATCAAGCACTTCCATGATTTTGTGCATAATGACAGTTAAGATATCAGCAGTGGACCTAGGAGAGTTAAATCCAGTCTGCTTGTCTATCTACAGGTTATTTCCGTTGGGGTGATCGACAACTTGTTAATAGATTCAGTAATTTAGCTAATGGTACTTTCGAAAACATATGAAAGGTACAAGTATTTGGCTAAAAGATGAACGTCCCCAGGTCAATAGAACAGATAAAAGTATATAAGAAAATGGAAAATCAGTCTATAACTGACTACTTGGCGAAGCAAAATATAGCGAGGAAAAGACAGATGTAAAATATTTTTGAAACACTGAGAAAATCATAGGTATATCTAGTTTCCAGAACAGATAAAGCATTAATGTTTCATAAGCTCTCAGTGAAATATTGCAAATAATAAATATTGATAATTAGCGATAACGTTAGAGATTTGATGTGTTTTCAGGTTATTTCATTTCAAAGTGAAACCATGAGAAACTTCTGGAGAGAAGAGTCAAATAATACCGAGAATAATTATAAAAATATGAACAACTTTTCGCCCATTTTAATCTCATCCATTTTCTCTGTGTTAAGAACATAATCATGATATGAAAAATAAAGAGTGTCGTTTCTGGCGACCATCGTATAGCTTAGAACATCATTACTAATTTATACACACCAAGATTAATGACCAGTCTCTTTAATCTCTCTTGTTCTGTAATGTGCATCATTGTCTTGAGAACTCATAAAATCCTTCGCCTGTAAGAGAAAATGAAAAAACAAACAAACTAAAATAGCAGTAACGAATAATTACATCTTTAAAAAAAAGAAGTAAAGAACATTAGCATTGATTTTCTTTTCAGTTTCATTTTGGTTGAAGGCAAAGAAAACAATTCTCTAATCAAATATCTTCAAACATTTGTGACCGAAAAGCGGGTGGTGCATGGAGGATAGTAGCCCATCATCGCAAACACACACAACGTATTAAATTTCACACTCCCATGCACTTGTTTAATGTAATTTTGAATCTGGTTTCCAGAAAAACCCAGACTTCTTGTACGAAAGTTTTTTACAATAAAGCCTAAATTCTGATATATGTTTAAAATGAGAATGCTAAACTGAATCTGTGGAATTCGTTTCGCATGCCAGTAGCACGATTCTCCAGTCTTATATTAGGTTGGTGCAAAAATAATGTCGTTTTCTCACATAGTAACATATGTGAGAAAACGACATTATTTTTGCACCAACCTAATATATTTCCAGTCTCATATATTTCCAGTTTTATGTATTTCCAGTCTTATATATTTCCAGTTTTATTTATTGTCACGTTGCATTTGCCTGAATGGTGTCATTAAACAGACGCAAGTAATAAAGTAGTTTCTCTAATGCGTCTCAAATTTGTGAATATTGGCTGTCAAACAAAACCACTAATTACAGATGTCTGTTCCACATCAGTTATGCAAAGGAATAGATTTCAGGTTGCAATGTTTCTTTAAAAGTTTTCATGAAATGCACACAGTGTTGCTTAATAAATCGCTCCATAGTAAATGAACTTCCTGTTTCGAGCTAATAAAAACTGTTTTGCCCATGCTTAAAGTAAGTTTTATACATTTCTTGAATCTTGCTGGTTGATCTACCTTACTGCTTCAGACGGATTCACTTTGTGTAAGAACATTTCAAATCGTCGGCGAAGATATGCAGAGTTATTATCGTTTGACATTTGTCTTTACATCTGTAACAATTCTTTGTTGAAATGGCGAGTAATTTCAGGAAATTTGACTATATTAAGTACAATTTATATTTCATGGAAAATGTTTACACATTTCCCGATAAATCATAAGAATCATTGGGAAATAGTTTTATATTGTAAGCAGTTATTGTTCGATACTTTTACATTACATACACACACACACACATATACATATATATATATATATATATATATATATATATATATATATATATATATATATATATATAGTCTAAATGTATGCTATGTGGGATAAAGTGCTAAATGTTAGGGATAGTGTGCATGTAAATATAAAAGTGGACATTGAAGTCAAAGCCCTGACGATTGCGTTTATGATGAAACAGACTCGCATCCAGGTGATCATTTTAATGTTCACTCATACATTTGAGCTGGATAATGATGAACGCAATAGTCTTCTTTGAACTATTACCCTAGTATCGAAGTTATTTTAGGACGGGTGTCCTTATTTCTTCTATTCACCATTGATTATATATATATATATATATATATATATATATATATATATATATATATATATTAGGTTGTTGCAAAAATAATGTCGTTTTCTCACGTATGTTACTATGTGAGAAAACGACATTATTTTGCACCAACCTAATATATGTTGAAATCGCTACAACATAACTTTCGTGTTTCGGCACTATGTTGTGTCTCTTTGATGGTAAGTGCCTGATATATATATATATATATATATATATATATATATATATATATATATGTGTGTGTGTGTGTGAGTGTGTGTGTGTGTGCGTGTGTGAGTGAGTGAGTGTATATATATACATATATATATATATATATATATATAAAGATAACAAGACCTAAAAACCTAAAATTATGGGGAATCACGTTTTAAGGGTTTCACAGTCTTTACAATCAATCAGGCTGATAGTCAGAATTATGCTACTGATGATTTAAAATGAAATAACCATCTTTACGGAGGACCAAATTTCGTTGAGGAAAATAACTACACCGCCACACACCAACAAATGTAAGAAGCGTTGCAAAAACGGACTGCCTATTTAGGGCGCTAATACACTTTGTGAGATTTGTAGCCGTGTTTGCCTGTCTCAATATGGCCTGACCAGCCTTATCTGCAGACATACACATCCAGCTAAATGCATGCAGCTAAATTTTGTAGCTTTATCCCATCCAATTTGTAATAAAATATTAAGGAATAAATACTAATTAGCTAGACATATGAAATCTTACAATATCAACGTAAAATCCAAGATATGTAATTTGGTAATTGTTAATTTACTTTGTGTATGATTTTTTATCAAATAAAGGTGTTTTCGTAACGCACATGTTGAATTTAGTATAAAAACTAATGTAAAACTGTTAATCGTCAATATAATAGGTTTTGAACTTGTATGTTTATTTGTTAGAAATAGTCATCCTCGATTAGCGAAGTAACAACCACTGCGCGCACACACACACACATATTATTGAATATACATAATATCCAACGTATATATATATATATATATATATATATATATTCATACACACACACACACATATATATATATATATATATGTGTGTGTGTGTGTGTGTGTGTGTGTGTGTGTATCGTATAGGTAGTTATTTACAGTGAGGAATGCACGCCAATGAAAATTTAATTAGATTGAATGGAGTTTACAAATATTGAATTGCTCCAATATGTAACAAGGGAAACGTTCTTATGCTGTAAATCGCTATTCAGTCTTTTATGCGAGCATGACAATTAACTATGCACACCATCTAGAAAGATTTAGATATATATGTCATTGTCTGTACAATAAATATATGTATTTGGTTACAATTATATATCTGTCTTCTTAGCACAGATTTTTTCAAATTAGTTCGCCTGTATCAAAGACTAAGATGGATAATACAGATGAAGAATTTGCATTAAATCCTCCCGCTCAGCAAAACTGACATTTTCCCGCTGAATAAATATACTTAATCGTAACCGGTAGGAATTGTTTTAAGTCGCCCTCTGCTTTGAGACACTTGGAAATGTGATAAACATTAACTAATCCCGTGAATGTCAAATGGACAAAAGGTGGCGAGTAAGGCTACAAATGCTCCAACTACAATATAATTGTTAATTCAGCCGTCGTCCGGCTGTTCGTCTAATGGTGCCCTAATCGGCTTGTATGGACATTTCGAGTCATCATATAAGGTGAAATTAGCTTCATAATTCAAGAAATGCAGTACGAAAGCAAGGATGTCTTATTGGTTTCGATGGTTCATTTCTTTTGCCAACGTGAAAGAGGCAATATTTGTCAGCGGATCGAATTTTGGGTGTCACGTAAAACATTCTTGCGAATAAGTCTTATTATCCTTCCTTGAAGCATTATTAGCTTTCTATCTTTTTCTATGTGAGAAAGACTTCAAATATAAGATTTATTACTGGCATCGGTGATGCACTAGTTTCTGAAATTAAATGCATTAGCCGCATTACTATCAAGTGTAAGCAACTCGAAATTGGAACTCCGGCGAAAGGAAACTAATTCACAACACATTCGTAGATTCACTTTTTAATAGGGTTTCCATGTCTATAGAGTTTTTAATAAGTTAATACTTATTATATTAAAGGCATAACAATTTGACTAGGTCTCCTTTCGTTATTTAAACGATTTCATCAATTGCAATCTAGTTCTCCGAAACAACTAACCAGAAGATAGCAATATCAGTCACGAGTCTTTAGCTGTAGCTACGAAAAAGATTAATATAAAAGAGAAATATATTATATATCATAGGTAAATGTTATTACTTTTATTTCCAGTTGTCATGATTTACTGTTTAGTGACTTTAATTCACCCCAAGCAACGTGATAAATGTAACTAAGACTTAAGGAAGTTACTGAGTATGAAAGAATGGGAAAAAATATTATTAAGGAGAGATAACAATAAAACACAGGACTAAAGAAGACAGAAGATAAGGATTGACATTGCATTTACATTTCTGAAGATCAAAGTTGACGGGAAAGCAAGAAGCCGGATTAGAGTTCAACAAGCGAGAGAAGAGACTTTAGCATAGAATTTTTGAAAAACTTTTAACTTAGAACTGAGGTAAGGTTGCTATTGTTGGAACGTCGTTGAACTTCTTAAATTGAAAGCATTTTTCTGAGTATGTGAGAGAAGAATCTGTGAACTTGCGCCCGTCATGTTCACAAGTTTCTCTTTCTCTCAAATACTGAAGAGATTTCTGGGATGATGTTCTTGCATACGTCAGTACACTTTTCAATTATTCCTGCTTCTCTTATTATTATTGGAATACTGGTTACATTTAAATCAATTTCAACTTTCAGGTCCTTATATTCTGAAACATTTTCAAATTCATTCACTGAGATGTTTTTATAATACAGGATGTCACTGTAGCTTTTTCTTTTTTTTAATAATCGATTAATCTAATCTGGTCTATTGGCTTGTCTAATGCAACCGTTACGTAGGTTGAAATGCCATAAGCATGCCCAATTTCTTGCACCAGTGGTAGTTGGGTATCTACAGTTTTTCTGTATGGGATGCTTATCATTTAAACATATCTTCCAATGCAGGTATTTCCCTACACTACCTTTTTTCATTATTTGTGCAAAGTGGCATGCATTGGTCCCACTCCTTAAAATATATGACAGGCAGGATCATGTTGGCAGGTTTTGATCTTGATCAGCTAAGATGAACCCCTTCATTTCGACCTTAGTTCCGCAACAATAGGTCAGTTTTTTACAATCAGGTTTTGTAATATCAGTAAGTATCTGCAAGAGGTTTTATCTCATTTGGTTTACATCTTGGTTATGCCATTTTATTTTTGTTTGATGATTTGGGCGACTATCTTTGGGATTTTACTTCCTATTACATCTTCTTTGTTCTGTTGTAGGTTTTGTTTTCATTTTTGGGGTTTTAGTGATAACAGGTCGTAGCTGTTTGTTGGAGGAGTGTTGGTAAGAAAACAGCATACCATTGGCTATTTTTCAAGACCTGTAAGTTTACTTTTATGTGTGATTAATTACGTCAATCAACTACATCGATTTTTCTCTAGGCAAGTACAGTTGATCTGCTTTCGCTATGAGTTTCGTACGGTATTATGCATAGTAAGATCTACTATCGCACTCTTCTATGTAATCTTCTAGATTCCAGTTTATCACATTGAAAATGTATGTAACAAAATGTGTTCCTAAATTATTACCAGCTTCCAATTTATTTTTTTTTAATTTGATTTATAAAGGGTGTTCCAATAACTTGTACCAATTAATTAAGTTTAAGCGTCTAAAAGATTAACAATCAAACGTGTTAAAGTTATCGAGGTCTATTACGAAAATTGACGTTCAAACATGTACAATTTGAAATATTGTTCGTAAATTCAAACAAACTGGGTGGGTAGCATATGAGAAAAACCATTGCATTCTCGTTTACACTGTTCATTCGAAAACATTACTGCAGTGCACGAGAATGTGGCAAAAAATCCACCTCTATTCGTCATCGCGCATAGGAATTGAACCTCTCCACAACAACGTTACATCGAATTGTCTGCTGCAGAAGCGTTGGTGGATATAATTACTTCATATTATTTTTCACACATAATTGTCATGACTTAAATAACATGATCCAATAGAGAAATAAATAAATTTTCACCAATAACACTGATTTATTTACTGCTGATTTTGATCCGTCGTGAAAACACTCTTTATTTATTGCCCTTTCTCATCTGAAACTATCTCATCATTTTACGTATATTTTTAATGTTGGATCGCTTGTTATTTATTTATACTAAATAAATCCTTTGTTAGAATTCGTAAATCGCAGTTTCATTGTCTCCTTTTATATTCGTTGTTTGTTGCATCTGGGTATATTATCTAATGCAAATCTAATGATGATACGACGACTGAATTTATGTTATGATTAACAAGCCTTCTAATTCATTGTCATGTTTCGGAAACATATTAAAGTCGGTCATGCCGTATAAGTAGTTAATGAATCTGTCAAATATCGGATAGTGATATGTTGGTTCCAATTGATGTAGAAATGGCTGCAAACACATCCTACCCCTCAAATCTGTAGGCACATCATACAGATATATGCTGGAATTTATCCCTAACCAATAAAATGGACCACTTCTTGGTCTCATCCCCCAAATATTTGTTCTTTCTTCTCTTTAAGTCAGAACACTACAATCACATGCTTGTTTATTAGAAACATTGTTAATTCCGTTTGTTGGTCATTTTTGACAATTACACTTAATTATGTCCAATTATTCAGCAATAAGTGTTGATTATTATTATTATTATTATTATTATTATTATTATTATTATTATTATTATTATTATCTGTGTGTTATGTTTCCTGCTTTGCATCCTGTAGAGCCGGGTCCAAACTATGGTCCTTAGGCCCTATAGGAGTATTGTCATATAACTGACTAGCAGCATGGTCCGGCGTTGCCCGTGCTTGATTCAAAAATCGTACGACTCATACAGCAACCACTATCACTTGTCTTAAAATATTTTTGCCCTTCCTTGCCTTTAAAGGAGTGCCCTTTGCCGTGCTGATGTTGCTACATGCCTTACTTCTTGCCTATCTTACACTGCGATTTTTTTCTAAGCTCTATACTAAACATTAAATCTGTAACAAAAAAAGAACTAAACAAAATGAACACAAAACGATCAACTTTAAAAAAGGACTCGTAACTGGAAAAATCGAATGAAAAAAGAATGTTAACAACATATACTTTTTCACACCCACCCCAGTTCTGCTGTTTAAGTAAACGAATGAGCCAATTGGAGTAAAGTGCCATGCAGATTTAAATTTTTTCCAACTTGTGACGAATGCAGCTATCGATTTTTTTGGCATGCTAGCATGCTAGTTAACATTCGTGTCAGTCAGCTGTTGGCTCTCACGCTGGCAAATAGAATCGTCCTGCTTATTCGTGGCAGCCAGCTATTGGTTCTCACTCTGGCCAGTAGAAAATGGCCACAAACTACGTGAAAACTGCTGTAGAAGCATGAAAATATGGATTATTTGCACTATCGATGGGAGTGGGGAAATTCAAAGTCGGTCTTGGCCTTCCCGATTACTTGGAGCATGTGCATGCAAATTTTGGTGCAAATCCGTCGAAAATTGCGGCCGTGCATTCGTTACACACACATACACACATCCTGCCTTTTATATAGAGAGATAACACTTTTCTTAGCATATGGAATGTTTCTAGTACTCGTATGTTGATGTTACCTCGGACACATGTTAGTAAATTTGTCCATTCCTTTTCTCACAAGGCCCAGAGCTCCGATAACTATTGATACAGTCTCAGTCCTCATTTCCAATATATGACCTTGTTAACTTCTATGATATTCCCCAGTGGTTTGTCTGTTAACAGTGTTTCCAGAGCATCGTTGTATATTTGCAAAATGTGCTTCCTGGACTACGTCATATGAATTTTTGGGAGCTGGTCTCTGAAAATTGTGTTACTCTGCTGAGTATTTGGATGACGCAGTTTTTCGCTTCGGTGATTTCTAACTTAATGTAGTTGGAGTCATCTTCAGTGATATCATCTGGATAACTGCAGGTCATGTCACAGGTAGATTCTTCGATTTCCTGGGAGGTTATTTCGTATTTCATTTGTTTTAGTTTTTTACCTCATCTTCTGTCATATTACTTATTTCTTCGGACATTGGCAAGCATGTTTGGGTTGAATTTCACTTCCTACCAAAGTTCTCCATATTTGGTATGTCTGATTCGTGGTGTTCTTTACTGGAATTTCGAGCGAAGTGAAGAATGATGTCATGACTTATTGATACTCTTCGCGAGACCATTTCGTTCGCTTTTCTTTTTATTTGGTCACTTGGTCCAATATTGTCATTAGTCCGAGTTTGGTGACTTATTGTCTCTTAGTTTGTGGAAGGTTTTGTTCCAGTGACAGATTTTTCGATCCCAGACTGATTACTCTTTCAGGTACGTGGCCCTTATTATTATTATTATTATTATTATTATTATTATTATTATTATTATTATTATATCAGCTATATAATAGATTCATTTTCCTATCAGATACATGAAAGGACCATATATCTGGTAGTATAAGAGTTACTTATCAATTATAATTTATTTCTTCTTCTTCAAATTATTATTATTATTATTATTATTATTATTATTATTATTATTATTATTATTATTATTATTATGTCAGATATGTAATATTGTTGTCAGAGATATGAATCTGTCATATAAATTTTAGGGGTAATAATGCAATAGAGGCGAAAATTAAACCCCTTGAAATATTGCTCTCCTGATTTGTTGTTATGTTTGATTTTTATCAATAAAATCGTTTAGGATTAGTTTTCAATTTTTCATGATTTGTTTTCAAATATTGAGGTTCACGGGAAATGTTCATTAATTCTTACCTGTTTATAACACAATCCTGTGAACAATGTTGAAATAATTTTTATAATTTATCCACGCAGCGCTTAAATTTCTCTAAAAAAACTACTGATCAGTAGGAAATCACTGAACAGCTGTTATTCTCGTACTGCTCAGTCGTTCCTTTTTGCAACAATAAAACCTTTCTTTCATCTCTTCTACTCTTCAGGTACAATGCAATTTCTCTCAAGGAACTTTGGGTTAAAATTCATTATTTTTAATTTATGTTTTTCATTTCCCTGTATAATTTCTGTTATATTTAAATGTTTTGTTTTTACAATGTGTTTCTTTATTCATATTTGCTTTTATCTGCCATAGTATTTGCTTCGCCTAGTAGTTGGTACGTCATTTTATCTTTTTGTTATATTTACACCTTACTTTTTAATAAACTCTTTTTTATCACTTTTCATGATTCTTCTAAAACTGAAAGTTATTTTCATAGACTTTCAGTATCTTATTCAGTATTAATTGCCAGAGTAATTTATTATTATTTTTATTTTTATTAAATTTTTTTATCATTTTTATCATTGATGTTTTTACTGTTGTTGAAGCGTACATTGCCTCATTTTATGTAGTTAAATTATGATTAATTTCATTTATTATTTCTAAGTTTGCTATGTTTTCTATTTTGTCCCATTATCCTTTTCCCACGGTGCTACAGTGTGTCTTCATTAATTCTATATTATCATTATTATTTGTATGATTTTTTTCGTATCTTCATTTGTTTTCCGATTCCGGATTCCATTTTCTATTTCACTTTTATTTTTATTATTTTTATTATTATTATTATTATTTTATGTGTTTTTACATTTTCGAAATTTTCAATTCATTTAATTTATAAATATGTATTCACTTCTCTTCTACTATTTTCGTCAATTCCGGAAATAGTTTTCCTCCATTTTCTTTGGGAGTGTTCTCCACATTCTGTCTCATTCTTGACGCCTTACTCTGAGCGGCTGTGCATAGGATAACAATACCCCCACTAACTTTTCTATAATGCTATCTATTCATTTTGACAATTTTATCTTTCGATTGGTTAGTAGTAGTTGGTAATTGAGCATGGCCATTATTGTGTTTATCTTCTGACATTAAAATTAGAATTAGCAGTCTATTTCCAATTGCAGGTTAATTTCACTTTTTATGTGATAACATAATTGGTTAAGCGTCACAACAGCCGATGAGAAAAAATGCTTAATATCAATTCCATGTGTGCATTTTATCCGTTATGACAAAGGATGTTTTATTTGTGGTATATATTATAGTTAACAGTAATAACAGATTTAACATAATCTCTCACGTTAATGGCTGACAGAAGAAGATGACTTTCAAAGGGACATAACGCACAAAGAAAATTGTCAAAGAAATAATAAGTTGGATTCTTATGGGTTGCGTTAAGTTAAGCCATTATGATCTTTAGAAAGACATGTATCTGTATCTTTCGCACCAATCTATCGGTTACATAGCAGTGTAAATTGGGCTCCCTAGCCTTTGATGACTACCAGTCTAAGAGCAGATAAAGAAGGAGTAGGACAATAACAATAACTAAATCTCTACGTTCGAGAGAAAATATCAGTATATTCGAAAAACAGAAGAGGCATCATCATCATTCAGAACATCATCAACTTTGCTATTTAGAAATTTTAGGACTACACAGGTTAGAGTAGTGAGCTATTATGATAGTGAGGTTTTAGAGTAGGTTTGAGGTAGGTAAGTACAGTATGCGAATATGGTGGAATAAGATTCTATAAAAAAAGAAGTACCACAGATCATTTGGCAGAAAAACGAAAGCAATTGCCGATAATGTGATCTGAAAGTAGAACATCTGAAAGGTGAAAACGAAGCGTTATGCATAGCAATCCCGAGCATTTACCAAAGTCAAAAAATACAACCGAAACCAGAATAGTAAATAAGACTGATGCGTATTTATAAACTAGTCTTATGATAATCGAAAGTAGCAAAGTTGGTTGAGAGAAAAATATACCTGACACGGTAAGAAAGACATTCACTGATAGATGTGAAAAAAAAGTCTCGGATATAACCATATGCAGAACTGTTTTATTTACGAAACAGAATCTCTATTACAGAAAAATATATTCTTGAATTTCCAGATTTTGAATTGCAGAAGACTTACTCAATCCAGACTAGACATCACATCTTGCCAATGTAAGAAAAGATAAAAAATATTACTTAACACTGTAAGTTGCTAAAAAAACATTGGCCTCAAATCTCAAGATATACACTTAAATAACGTCGATACATTAAGAATTTCATATGGATATCAGACATGTCGCTAAAATCCTTCAGAGACATCTGTCAACCGTATACAAGCGTTTTATCAGATCTATGATTAAAGTTGGCTTCGATCGGTAAAGCCTGTAAGTCTTTGCGATGACAATCCTTCTTCAAGCCTTCTGAACTGGCGCAACATAATCACAAAGAAAGGTATGAGCCAAATAACATAAACCATATCACTTAATGTCTACGAACAGCAGAAATACTTAAACTGGATATCACATGTAACTCAAAAAGAAAATAATATACTCAAGAGGTTGATATTCTACATTACTTGATAAAAAGGAAGGACACCCCCATGAATGCTGGGAAGAGCAATAACAGATACTGGACTTGAAAATCAGAAACCTATTTTCCTGAAAACTGATTTTAGAGAAATATTTTATAAGTGTCAGACTGTAGTAAAACCATAACCAGTGAATAAACTTATACCAAAGCTTTATTGCACTTTACTCTGACTACTTGTCTACTGACGGATACCGTTCTAGAACTTAAGGGAGGTAAGTGATGATTTATCAGTACATTCTCTCCTACGTGTTTTATTTATAAGGGAGAAAATCTCTTAGGTGTTCAGGCTCTTTACTGATTCTCCGTGAATGCCTGGGTATTAGACTATTCTTGTATTTGACTATTCGGGCTGGAAGATCTCTCATTTTGAGCACACCAGTTAGTCCGGGAATGAAAGTATCTCATCCTTCTTGATGGACGAGGCCGCTCTGAGTCTGAATGTGGATCTTCCGGATCTGTTCTTGGATGTACCCGCTCCTGGAGCATTGATCGCTCATCAGGATCGTCTGGAATTGTCAGTGTCTCGGAAATTTTTGATGAAGGCGCAACGGAAGTTATGTCATCATCCTGGGATAATGTGTTCAGAGTGATTCCGGTACGGTGATCTCCCGACTGGTTTTCACTGCCGAAGAGATTAGATTTCCTCACTCGGGTGGTTTCAAGATATGATACATCTCCAGCAGGAGCCAGATCTTTAAGAGGGACAGTAGTTTGCCTTCCATCCGGGTATCGCACGATTGCGTATTATGGGCTTACTTCTATCGGTTCCACCTCGTCTACCAGGGGGGGGTTATGTTTGGTATAGTGAATGCGGCTTCTCAGTAGAACCGTTCCTGGTTGAGAGAGCCAAGTGGGAAGCGAAATCCCAGCCAAAGTCCTTCGTTGGAAAGGCAGAAATATTTCGTGTCAGGTGGTATTGGTGGCTGTAAATAATAGCGATCTGATGGCATACACGGCCACTGGAAGGAAATTTTCCAAATTATTTACTGAGCGTGTGCTGTGTGTCGAAGCAGCCAATTCAATTGTTTTCCAGATTAAGCCGTTATATTTCTCGGATTGACCGACTAACCGCCACTCTGCGTTCTTGTAAGAATTGCCGAAGCTGCTCGGACATGAAAGAAGCTCCCCGGTCTGTATCCCGGTACTTCTGAGACGCAAACAGGGAGCAAAGGCATTGTATAATGGTTGTTGCCGTCATATCTGGACAGGTAAATGCAAAAGGAAACCGTGAATATTCGTGAGCAATAGTTAGCAAGTATCGGTTTCGTATTTTGGATGGTAACGGGCCTTTAAAGTCAGGATTGAGTCTTTCAAATGACTGCGTTGCTTTTAAGACACCAAGCGCAAATCTGTAAAATTTAGGTTTTCTCTCAGCACACGTTCGGCTGGAATTTATAACTTTCCTAACGCCCTCCACTAAATAAGGCAAATTTCTACTCCCTACAATGTGAACCATTCGAGTTAGGCCAGGTGGCACAGTTTCTAGTGTAATGTCTAGAGTTCTTGGAGTTATATTGCATATTGTTGACAGGGCTTCCGCTGTAAGAATTTCCTTGTCGGGACGGTAAGTAATATCGAACCAAAAACAAAATAGTTCAATTCTCCACCTTGCTATTTTTGGATTTTTCATTTTATGGTAGCCTTTGAGTTGAACATGAACGAAACAGATTTTTGGTCTGTAACTAATTTGAAATGACGTCCGATTAAATAGAGTCTCTACTTTCTTAACGCCTCCACTATGGTGTAAGATTCTTTTTCAATCGCCGCATGTCGTCGTTCAGATTGAGAGAGAATACTTGAAAAGAAGGTTACAGGGAGGTCAGCTTGATTTAATGAAGCGGCAGTTGCACAGTCTGCTGCATCAGGTTCAACTGACACTCAAAGCAAAAGTTTTAATCACTCTGGGTCCGGCACTATTGACTTGTTGCTTATTGTATAGCCCAAAAGATTGATTTTTATGTTGCCCAAATAAGCATTTGACAGTATTTAGTGTAAGGTTATATTTGCTTACGGCGCCCATGAACCGTCGAAGGTTTTCATTGTGGTCCTTCTGATTGTGGCCGCATATAGTTACATTATTTATACAAGCAAAAGTACTTTACAGTTTTTCATCCATTATGATTTTTCCGATTATTCTTTGAAAACTGGCTACTCCATTAGTTACCCCAAAATATATCATCCGGAACCGGTACAGCCGGCCAACTGCTTCAAATGCAGTGTAGGGTATGTCTTTTGGATTAATGGTCACCCGATGATAAGCACTTTTCAAATCTAACTTGCTGAAAATATTATATTTAGCTATTTCATATAGCATGTCGTCTATGCTTGGCAACGGGAAAGCGCCCAAAATAGTGAACTGGTTGTCTGAGAGTAATCTATAACTATCCATTTTTTGTGGGGGTGGGGGTCTGTGTTTGTCATTAATACTTGGGCGCTCTAAGGTGACGTACTTGACATAATTATTCCTTCTTAAAGCATTATTTTTATTTCGGACCCTATAAATTGCTTGTCGTCATGTGAATAACGCCGGCTCTTAATAGCTACTAGTTTACAGTCATTTGTCAGATTTTCAAAAAGTGAGGCGTACGGAATGTTGGCTGCAGTCAGTCCGCAGACGAACGGGATTAACGAGTGTTAACGGAAAAAATTGTGGTCCAGGATTACCTCAGAACAAAGCTCTTTCATTATCGATAACTTAACCAGATATGTTAATATGTGATGCCTTTATAATGTAGGTCGAACAAATAAAGTCCACTTATCGAGGTTTGACAAAGCTGCGTTCACCATTTTTACTCTCTTGACGGAGAGAACATAATGCCATTTGTGAATTTTTACTAGACTGTCTCTGATATAGTTTTCCGAACTGCCAGTGTCTAATAATGCGTTGATGAGGACTGCGTTAATTTTAATTTTTATAATAGCTTTTGAAAGACAGAGAACACGGTCATTGTTGCAGAAAATGATAACGAACTGGCAGGACGGTTAGCTTTGTAAGAAATATTTTTAAACGAAGACTAAGTTGAATCATCATAGATTGGAGTGATAGTAGGATCAGGCTGTTTTAGAGCGGCGCTTACAATAGGAGTTGGACTGTTGTATAGCAAGCTCGCAATTATAAGCTTGTTCATCAGCAGCTTTCAAGGTAAGGGTCTTATTTTCTAGGAGTTGTCTTACCTGAACATTGCGTAGTCCATTTAAGAAGACGTCTAGAATGTGTTTCTCTTGTGCCTCCAAAGCGGTCATGGGACGAAAATTGCAGTCTCTGCTTAATATCCGAAGGGTCTTTAGGAGATGATCCAGTGTTTCGGCAGATTCCTGTCGCCGGGTAGTAAGTATATGTCGGGTAAATAGTTCATTATTGGGCTTCACGTAGGTTATGTGTAATCTTTCTAGCACTTCTTCATAAGTTTTACAGTCTACAATGATATTATTGATTGAACGAGACACATAGTCAGAAGAAGATGCTTTTTAATAAGCCGATTCGGGTTCTCAAGAAGTAGAGTTTCAACGAAGTTCGTAAAAGTTTCGAGTTTATCAAGCGTTTATCTGCTGCTTCACTTTCTAAGTCAGAGGTAAATCGTTCTGGCCGCATATAAAGTTCCATTGTAAGTGCAATAAATTGTAATAAAAACAGAACCACTGAATAAACTTATACCAAAGCTTTCCTCTGACTACTCATCTACTGACGGATTTTACAGGGTGCTTTTTATACCTCCTAGATCTTAAGGGGAGATAACGGATGATTTATCAGTACACAGCCGACAGTTTTACTGGCTGCTCAGTCAAGTAATGTCGAATATTTCTATAAGGGAGGAGGGGGGATAATGTGACCATTACGACTATTGTGCTAATTGTACTTCTAACAGACGAAAGATTAAGTGGAACAACTCAAAATCAGAAATAATATGGAGACCTTACGAAAGAGTTGAATAAAAATGTGGATCACGAAGCTGATAACTATTTTTGGTGCCTTTGAAGAATTCATAAAATCTTTTCAGATTCTATTAAAATTAAAACAAACCATCCAGCAATATTTCTAATATTTTTGGGGTTTTTTTACACAAAAACCCAGGAAATTTTAGATTTACTACTAGACCACCTGTTACCCATTGGGTCAAAATTGTTGTGTTTGCTGCATACATTTAGTTTCATGAAGAGTTTGTGAAAGTGGAGATACTTTAAAAATACATTAATTTGCAGTTACTGAAGTTGCTTTCGACATTAAAAAATGTCTATTTGAAGAAAGTTGAACAAAAAGAGCATGAGATGTAAAAATTCGGAGTGTTAGGATTTGATACAATAACATTAAATATTGGTGCAGGCATACGCGTAATTCGGCCATTTAAAATAATCAAACAATTTTCATTGAAAGAATAAAATTCAGTAGAAAAGACAGCGTAATTTCAACAAATGAATATTAATTTAATATAACAAACAAGAATACAAGAAATTGGTCATAGATTGGAAAGAAATGTCTTTTTGTTTGGTTTAATAAAATTCTGAAATAAAATATAAATTCTTTTTGTGTATGTGAGAAACAAATGTTATATGCGTGTTTGTGTGAAAAAGTCAACACGTGTGTTCATAGTAAAGAGGAAACAAGAGATTTTGTTTCTTGCTGTGGACGGTGTTGCCGTAGTATAAAGCGCCCTCTTTAAAGTTTGTTAGCACTGTCGCTTTTAATATAAGGTCGTGAAATTCACAAAGGATAGTAACGTGGACCTTGATGACAGCTGTGCGTATCCTATTTGAAGTCGGATTTCATGTGCTTTGTATATTTTCTCGATAGAAAATCGGCTCCATTCTCCACTTTCTACACGATAATAAATTTGTATATTTCTTTTCCAAACTCTCTATATATGACTTCTGGCAAACACACAAGATACAAAGTTCACAGAGTTTTATAAAATATGGTGAAAAAAATTAACTAACATAAAAATTATCTTTTTAGTTGGAACACCACATTTAACATTTGTGTTTTCCTTCCGTTTTAAGCTACAAAATTTCTATCCTTTACTTTTGTTTCAAGTAACGATAACAAAAATTCCAACAGTTAAATAAACTGTACAACATTTCCTGTTTTTAGTGTGTTTGGAGTACACTGTATTTTCAATACTGAGAATGATCGTGGGCCTTCAGGAGATATATGTTACTTGGGTGAAAGCCACCCGTACTGTGAACGTCTATTCTGCTCAGTACTTTGATGGGTGACCGCTTGGCAATACCAGGTGCGATACATTTGGATGTTCGGGTGGTGTAATAGATAACGGCTCCGAATTGGAAATCGGAGATCCACGTTCCTATTCCAATCGGGTTCGTTATATTTCCTTACAAAAACATACTCTTGCAAAAGATATGAATCTACCATTCCTCCCTCCAGATATGGGTTAATTAGTTGTACTTTTATCAGTAAATAATTTTTATCTCTTCCATCACTCAGCCCATCAAAAATCTTACAATCTAAAAGTATATTCTGGCTTTAAAACTATCCGCGAAAGCTTGGTAAACCGGAAAAATCAACAGCAAAACAGAGACGGAAAAGTATCTCTAATAATAATGGAGGCACACACAAACACGATTTTTTTTGTCACCTAAATTTAAAGCATCATTATTTGGTCATGGTTTTGTTTTTGATTTTGTATGAAATGAAACAATATTACAACTAAATTATTCTTCGAAATTATTCTGCTTTTGACTTAATGAAATAATTGCGATATATTTCGATATCTTGAATTGATGATCAAACAAAGAATTTTGAAAGGAGTGTATCAATTGTTCGTCTGAAGATAACAAGTCTAGAAAAGACAGCGCCTTTGGAAGAACTTCTTATCTCAACGGATTGTTTAGCTTACTTCATTGGCAACAGGCCGATAAATCAACGGGCAGTTTCTTTGATGAGAAAATGTCCTTTTCTAATATGTTGTCCAGTTAGGCCAATAGTTCAGTGAAGTTTTTCACAAGTTGGCCAGGTTCTAGCATTTCATAAGAAAAATACGTATTAAATTCAATCAGAGAAAAACTCGTCCCTCATTAGATTATTTCGAGAATAAAATATTGAAGATATCAAATATGTATAAGTAGACACGATTCTTGGCTTTGCATAATAAATACATTTTCATCTGCAGTTACTCTGTAAACACTGATCCAGATTTGATCTCGTAAATTCAAGAAAAAACTATTGGGTTCAAAGGTTAGGTGTAAAACACAACGACATTGGTAAGATTACACTAATATGGTAATGTGGAAGATAAGAAAGTTTACATAACTCTTTATATATACCCAGCTGTATTTCTGCCCTCCTTTCTGTCTATCTCCCATCTGTCTATCTCTCTCTCTGTCTCCTTTATATATATATATATATATATATATATATATATATATATATATATATATATATATATATATATATATATATGTGTGTGTGTGTGTGTGTGTGTGTGTGTGTGTGTAAAATAGATAGGTTGGTTAATAAAACAGGGGCAAACGAAAGGGTACCAATGTGATCAGTGCGAAAAAAATTCATTAAATTATTAAGCACAAGAGAGTAATGAAACACGGAAATTAAGGTTCTAAGTCCGTAATTTTCGGGCATGCCTGTGTCCTTCATCATCAGCGCGAGAAATAAACAAAGAAATGGAAAAGACTCACCAACGGCTGTCCTTTTGGCTGGTGTGAATATGTCGTAGATGGTATTATTAGTAAAAATCCGATCTCCTGATTCCTCGCGTGCGAAACCTTTTTGAAAATAAACTTTAAAAGGTAAGGAAGAGTATGTCCAATCTTGTTTTGCAAGTTTCTTTAAGTTATTTTCATTTTTTATTCTTCGCTGTTTATTTCTCGCACCGCTGACACAGAGGTACCCGAAAATTCCGAACTTAGAACCTTAATTAATCTGCTTCATTTCTGTCTTGTGTTTAATAATTAATATATAATAAATGTTTTTTTTGTTCTGATCACATTGGTACCCTTTCGTTTTCCCTTGTTTCAATAACCAACTTATCTATTTTACATGCAATAAGTACACCTGAACTCTTTCTTCTAATTATAAATATATATATATATATATATATATATATATATATATATATATATATATATATATATGGTTGGATAGATGTGAGCTTGTGACCCTGGGTTTCACGCTTTAGCGATCGTCAGACAAACTGATAAATTTTTTTTTAAATATTGGTTTTATGTAGATTGCGCGTATTGGTGTTATTGTGGAAGTGGTGGGGGAAACTTCGTCGTTTTTTTCATCGTACTAACGCAAACATCGATGTATGTAGACACATATACATACTTGGTCGTCCGTCTGGACTCATACATATATAAACATATGTGGGCAGTTTCAGATATGACATATGTATGTATACGGGTGGTGTTGTGTCTATACATACGCATTTGTATGTTGAAATTTAAAGATTGGAAGTGTGGCGGAAATGTCTCGTGAATGTCTCGTGAATGTATAAATGTCATATATATCTTTTTTTTTCCGCTGAATAATATTTCTTCGCATGTATGTATATACGTGTGGTAGGGTTTGTGTGAAATTATAATAGGTAAAAATTATTATTATTTATATTTATTTTTAAATTTTTAAAAAAATGGCGGTTTATTTGTTATATTTAAAGCTGGTTATTTGTTTGTTTTTGACTGTGTATATGTAACAGGTAGAAATTTGTAATTCTTATTGGTTATTTATATGGTGATGTTTAATATTTAATATGCTGGGTGAGAGGGTAGTTTGATTTAATAACGGGTCTATATGATATGCTGTGATAGTAATGTTGCAAGGTATTGGAAGCAATGATAATATAATTAGCTAATAGTTATTGTAAATTGGTAGAAATTGTAAATCGGTAGAAATGATTAGTAACGGTGGTGGGAGAATGATGAAACCATGAATGTAGTTATAGTGGTGGTAGCTAAAGAGTGGTTGTTGGTGTTTTATTTTATTTTATTTTGTTATATGTATCAATTTATTTTGGTATAAATCCTGATAATAGGTATTCTGTGTAAAATTATGGCAGTTGAAGATTGCTATAATATTTTAATTTTTAATTTACAAAAATATTATTGTTTATTATATTAAAGCTCGCTATTTCCTTGTTTATTTGTGACTGTGTATATGTGGCTGGTAGAAATTTCAGTTTGTAATCCTTATTGGTTATTTTT
Organism: Acanthosepion lycidas; assembly: GCA_963932145.1. Classification (NCBI taxonomy): domain Eukaryota; kingdom Metazoa; phylum Mollusca; class Cephalopoda; order Sepiida; family Sepiidae; genus Acanthosepion; species Acanthosepion lycidas. The sequence goes on from OZ010581.1 coordinate 81,122,691, forward strand.
ATGGTGGTTTTAAATATGTTGGGAGAGTGGGTAGTCTACGTTAATAATTATGGCAGGATTATATGGTAATGTTAGATATGGTGTGATAGTAATATGTAAGGTGGATGGTGGCAATAATAATATAAGTGGTTAATATGTATTGTAAATTGTTAGTAGTGATTAGTAATGTGATAATATTATTAGATAATAGTAATTGTGAAGTGCTACAAGTGATTACTAATGGTGGTGCAATGATAATAATGATAGATGCAATTATTTTGATGGTATCTTGAAATTAAATTGTGATTGTTGGTGGTTTGTCTATTTTATCCGTTTGGTATGAATTCGGATAATAGGTACTTGTTCTCATGCCTATATTTGGAGATTATTACCATTAGTAATCACTTTTACCACTTCACAATAATTATTATCTAATAATATTATCATTACCACCAACACCCAGCACCATCACTTACACATCACACCTACTATTATAAATCCTCTACAATCTTTAACGCATATTACCCCCACCCCCAGCATATTTAACACCTTAAAACAATAAGATCAGATATAATTTCCATATATAACCATGACAATAAACACCCATTACCAGGATTCATAATAAATAAAAATAAATATAAAATAAAATAAAATAAAACACCAACAACCACCCTTTAGTTCAAGCTAGCACCACAATAATTACATTTATAGGTTTTATTATTCTCCCACCAACATTACTAATCACTACTAACAATTTACAATAAATATTAAGCACTTATATTATTATTGCCACCATCCACCTTACATATTACTATCACACCATATCTAACATTACCATATAATCCTGCCTTAATTATTAACGTATACTACCCCCTCTCCCAGCATATTTAAAACCACCATAAAAATAACCAATAAGGATTACAAACTGAAATTTCTACCAGCCACATATACACAGTCACAAATAAACAAGGAAATAGCCAGCTTTAATATAATAAACAATAATATTTTTGTAAATTAAAAATTAAAAATTAAAATATTATAGCAATCTTCAACTACCATAATTTTACACAGAATACCTATTATCAGGATTTATACCAAAATAAATTGATACATATAACAAAATAAAATAAAATAAAACACCAACAACCACCTCTTTAGCTACCACCACTATAACTACATTCATGGTTTCATCATTCTCCCACCACCGTTACTAATCATTTCTACCGATTTACAATTTCTACCAATTTACAATAACTATTAGCTAATTATATTATCATTGCCTCCAATCCCTTGCAACATTACTATCACATCATATCATATAGACCCGTTACTAAATCAAACTACCCTCTCACCCAGCATATTAAATATTAAACATCACCATATAAACAACCAATAAAGATTACAAATTTCTACCTGTTACATATACACAGTCAAAAACAAACAAATAACCAGCTTTAAATATAACAAATAAACCGCCATTTTTTTTTAAATTTAAAAATAAATATAAATAATAATAATTTTTACCTATTATAATTTCACACAAACCCCACCACACGTATATACATACATGCGAGGAAATATTATTCAGCGGAAAAAAAAAGATATATATGACATGTATACATTCACGAGACATTCACGAGACATTTCCGCCACACTTCCAATCTTTAAATTTCAACATACAAATGCGTATGTATAGACACAACACCACCCGTATACATACATATGTCATATCTGAAACTGCCCACATATGTTTATATATGTATGAGTCCAGACGGACGACCAAGTATGTATATGTGTCTACATACATCGATGTTTGCGTTAGTACGATGAAAAAAACAACGAAGTTTCCCCCACCACTTCCACAATAACACCAATATGCGCAATCTACATAAAACCAATATTTAAAAAAAAATTAATCAGTTTGTCTGACGATCGCTAAAGCGTGAAACTCAGGGTCACAAGCTCACATCTATCCAACCATATATGTTAGCTCTATCTCTGATATTGAGCGCTTTCTAATAAGAACCGCGCATATAATATATAAATAATTATACGCATATATATATATATATATTTATTTATATTTATATACACAAACTTTTCACACACACACACACACACACACACACACACACACACACACACATATATATATATATATATATATATATATATATATATATATATATATATGAAGAAATATAGTCATTAGATGTGCTATATTTATAGGATAAAGTGCTCAATATCAGAGATAGAGCGTATGTAAATATAAAAGTGAACATAGAACATAGAAGTAAACACTTAGAGGCTCTAAGTGTTGACTTCTATGTTCCCTTTTATATATATATATATATATATATATATATATATATATATATATATATATATATCGCACATATAGTGCTGCTGTTAATAAAGTGCTCGATGTAACACGACAGAGCAATTAAGTATATATTAATAAATATACATATCCCTTACGCTAACAAGACGCAATCTTCAGGTGTTGAGTATGAACTACCCGTCACAAATTCTGAATAATAATAATAATATATCTGGTTAACACAATGTAGTTATGCTAGGATTACAGCATATAAGATTATATATATATATATATATATATATATATGTGTGTGTGTGTGTGTGTGTTTGTGTGTGTATGTGTGTGTACACTGTATATCCACAAGGTTACTGAAAATTTCCAAGTTTCCAGAATTTTCTGGACAAATGACCAATATTTGGATTTTAAGTATATATACGTTATATAGATAAAGGTCCCATTATTTACTGTTGGACTAATGTCCACATATTTGTTTCACGATCACTAGCTATTGCCTGTGGTATCTTCCTCAGATGTTTGTTGATCTGAGTAATATTTAGAGAATTTTGAACTGATCCCTTTATTCAACAGATATAGGTCAATATGGTCATTCTTCCCGCCCATTTATTCAGATATGTCGTCTTCCTTAATTGTTCAATTATAGCAAGTCCCGTTTGCACTGTGTCCGAGTATATCAGTACTAAAGAAAACATCGACTGAATTTTTACTTAATGGCCTCCATGATTAAAGTGATGGTTAGTGAATTTGGTGACATAATATTTGAGTTCAATCGATGTCCTTGGGAGTAAGCATATAATTGGCTATAGTAGAAATATGACTGAACAAAGATAAAATATCCCAAGACATCGGTGAACATTCTACTCAAGTTCATTGAATAGAGCGTTCATTTCAAAATACATTGAAAGTTACTCAATTCGACAGACATCTGAAGAAAGTTTGTAACATAGATGAGAGCAGTTTTTCAACTGTAAATAATTTAAATAATAACTCATTTCAGAAATTAAGACAGAAAAATGGGCGGGAACAATGAGCACTATCGAGCTATATAATAACGTAATGTAACGTTTTCAATGAGATTTGAAAATCTCATTTCACAGATAACATTAAATATTATGCGAGTTCCTGATTGTATTACAAAATGAAAGTCATAAATAGGACTTGGAATATTAAAGTCTGAGGTAAGATCAGCACTAAAAGCACATGAACAATGACAAAGCAGAACGACCGGTTGGGTTTGTAATAGAAATGTTATCAGCCTTAGACACATTTCGTGATTCACAGGATGACTGAAAAAATAAACGAAACGTAGGACAGTGACGATAAACCGGAAGCCCTTAGTAGATCCATCTTTATAGACGTTTTATAAAAAAAATGAGATGAAAATAAAAGTTACCTCTACATAACTAAGTTTATCAAGAAGATTCTGATGAAAATGACGAAAAGAGCATGCAGCGAAATTAGACCGGAAATAGGATAAAACATTGTGGTTTCATTAAAACAAGAAAAGTCATATTTATGATCTGAATGATATCAATACAAATGCAAAAGGACAGCTACATACGTTTCATAGAAAACACAAAAATTACGACACAAAGATCTACTTTCACTGCTTGGAAAATTTTATTTATTTAGGAAAGATATTTCTGTAATGTAGAAAAAGTTCTAGAAATACAACCCCTGCATACAGATAAAAATAAATTGAGTAAGTACGAAAAAAATGTGGTAATACAAGGATACGTATTCTAATCGAATCTATTTAAATGTTATATCGATGCCATCCTAAGATAACGAAATGTTACCAGGTTACATTATTTCTAAGCAAAATCTCAATAGCTATAGATACACAGATAGCACCGTGTTGGTGATAGACGGATATAATTTCCTAGATAAGGTAATAATGGAAAGCAGGAAGAAAAGACAAACAATCAATTGTAAGATATTAGAATGTATAACTGACAGCAATAGGAAAAATCTAAAAGCATACTCCGAATTGGAGTTCTGGAAATAAATCAAGTACAGAAATTTTAAATTTCTGGGAAATGTTTTACCAGATGATGGCTATGTCATAAAGAAAACCGAAGGCGAAATATGCTTTTCGAATGAATAGCATTAAAAAAAACAAGAAAGTTTCGTTATAGGAATGAAAATAGTGTCGAAACCCTATGTAATCTAAATCCTCCTGTATAGCATTGAAGGCTACACAATTGCCTCACAGATGAAAGGTGACTTTGGACAACAGAGGTGTGCTCCTACAGAATAATGCTGAGAATAGGATGGATTAAATATGGGAGTTACGATGAAGTTTTCGAAAAATAGAAGCAAAATGGACGCTTATAATTAGCATAAGAAAGAGGCAATTGGAATTTTGGAGCACGTGAAGAAAGGGAGTTTGGAGTATTTGACATCATGGTGACATATTGATGGGAAGTGGGCAGAGTAGAGACAGGGAGTAATTTACATAACAAGCGTGTTCAAATAGGTAACAGAAGTGGGAGAAGGAAGGACAGTAAAATACAAACTAAGAGATACAAATGATAAGATGTTGTGTCAAGTCATCCTCGTTCACGTCCTGAAGAGACACGGTGCATGAAGTAGAAATATTTTCTAAAATCCGAGCTTGCTGGTAAATCATTTGTCCTTCCTGTTGATTGTTTACTGTCAACTTTTGGTGCTTACTTTCTCAGCTCAGTTGTTATCTGTATGGCATCTATCAGAAACAAAGCAGGTAGCACATTTCTTAAAGAGATTATTCTGCTATTGACTTCAAAGCCTACGATTGTTTATTCTGTGTAAAAACATGAACATTCTGGTATATACGAGTTAAATAAGTAAAAATGATCCAGTCTCACGAAGACAAGTGTTTGAATTCATTGAAAGAAATCTTCTTAAAAAGGGCTGACATATTCATTGCTACTTCTTCAAATCTTACTACCTACTCCACATTTTAACATAACCACGACCGCATTTAAATCTGATCTAATAAATTCCTGGTAAGAATGAAGTATATCTCTAGGTACTTATTGCATCACATATTATATCATTACAAAAGTCTAATACTTAATCGTACTTCACTGTATCGTTTTTTAATTATTATGTTCCACTTCAGATGAACAAGCTGACACTTTTACGACACGTTATCAACCAAGGAGCCGGCAACAGTGTGATTGTTACAAGAGCTCTCCGACCCCGCACATTAGCAATAATTCTGAAGACTTGACCACAATTCAACGGCTTTCTCATATACTAACAAACACTTTTACTTTTATTGCTATTACATGTGTTCTCATTTATGCAAGCCTAAGTAAATATATATATATATATATATATATATATATATATATATATATATATATATATATATATATATGCACATACATATATACATACAGAGTGTGACAGAAATACCTCCGACATAATGGTAAGAGATTAGTGATAATGGTATTTCCATCTGGCTAATGTCTTGCCATTTTGTGGAAGGTATTTCTGCTGCAATATATATATTAGGTCGGTGCAAAAATAATGTCGTTTTTCTTTTGAAGTTGAACGTAAAAAACATTATTTTTGCACCAACCTAATATATATATATATGTATACATGCATATATATATATATGTATACATGCATATATATATATATATATATATATATATATATATATATAAAACGACAGACATTTTGTGTTAATTTTAATGATCGACTGTTCCAAGTTACGAATAATTCTTTTCAGACAAGGAGGAAATTCCGTCAAAACAATTTCTCACGGAATTTCCTCCTTGTCTGAAAAGATTATTAAAATTAATCGGCACAAAATATCTGTCTTTTTAATAGTATTTCTCTTAAATAACACAGCACAGAACATATATATATATGTGTGTGTGTTTGTATGTGTGTGCATGTGTGCGTATTTGTGTGTGTGTGTGTGTGTTAGTTAAAGAGAGATGTGGGGAATAAGGAACAAATAGGAGGTGTTTACAAATATGTTTCACTATTTTTGATGTTGTTTCTCATTGGTTAAGTAGACCCGGCGTGTATTTGACCTGTCAAGCAGCACTCGTGCGGATAACTTTTGCGTGTTTGTGTATCACAATTCTATCTAGTCTATGCGAGATTTGTTTGAAAATGCATGTGCATGTATGTGTCTGTGTAGGTCGGTGGGTGTTTGTGTAGGTGGGGAGGTGCGTGTTAAATAAAAATGAAACATATTTGATTTATAAAGGTTTCGTATGTGTTCCTTATCCTATCATTCTGTCGGATTCTAATGCATATTTGATCCCAAATCATATATATTGCCTGAAGATCGCGTGAAACTCGAGTTACGATAAGAGCCATACTTTCATAGGATTTAACGTTGTTAAGATATTTTTGCTAGTCAATCTAGGCCCCGATCATTTTCCTTAACTGAGTAGGTAAGTTTGCCTTTTGGCCTTTTTTCTCTTTCGTTTTTCAGTTTTGTTGTTTTTTATTCAAGACTGTATCTGGATAAGAGGTTTAAATTTGGGTAAGTTGTTCGTTGATTTTATCAGTGGAATTTGTTCCTCTTTAATATATATATATATATATATATATATATATATATATATATATTATTATTATTATTATTATTATTATTATTATTATTATTATTATTATTATTATATGAATCTTATTTTAGTGGATACCAGTATTTTTTAAGGCGTTTCGTTTATTTCATAAACAGTGTATTTATTTATTTTTGTCTACTGGCCTGAACGTAAATAAATAAATACACAGTTAATAAATGAACAAAGCGTCTACTCAAATATTGGTATCCATTAAAATAACATCAAAGTAATAAAGTCAGTCCGATTAATAAATACAAATACATCATTTTTGTGTGCGTGTGTATGTGCGTGTGAGTGCGTGTGTGTGTGTGTGTGTGTGTGTGTGTGTGTGTGTGTGTGTGTGTGTATTCTCAAGGAAGCATAGCCCAGTGGATAAAAGCGTTGGTTGAAACCATATAGTTACTTGACCCAAAGAGTTGTCTGTTCAGTAACTGGCTTCAGGAGAGGTCAACAAAAATTCGTAGAGTTAAAGGGAGATAACTGATCCTGAGACATCTGGATAGAAACATGGTAGGTGAAACTAAAACATTCTACCCCGGTGGGCGAAATAATGGGTTCTGTTCGAAATTCCAATCACCTGATGAAGGCCAGGGTGTACAACGGCCGAAGACGTCATGAATGTGACAGGAAAAATGAGAACAGTCCGAACAATGTAAATACTATAAATAATTACAAAACCTACCTCATCTCAGAAATATATATATATATATATATATATATATATGTGTGTGTGTGTGTGTGTGTGTGTGTGTGTGTGTGTGTGTGTGTGTGTGTGTGTGAAAATATTATAGAAAATAGGAAGAAAACTGGTTTGGTAAATAATCCAAAGTTCCTTAATATTTTTTGTTATTATTTTTAAAAAATAGTGCTCGATACGATAAAGTAGGGCATAAATATAATTATTTATTTAAAAATATGATTCCAACTCGCTACATAAGAGGTCTCATGTTTCAAAACAAGAGCCGAAAACTTCAAAATAATATTTGAATTAACTTGAGTTAAAGTAGGCTCTTTTCCATCTTCAAGCGAAATTTTTTTTGGAATAACTTATTTCTGAAATTTACGAGTTTTAATAGTATATTCAGAATTGAAATCAAAATTTCCATGGTAACATCAAGGGCGGATTGTTTAGAATAGGCACGGGTGGGGTGTTAATAATTTGTATCAGTATAGAGTTACTTTCATAGATGCCGGGTCAGGGTAAGGTGGAGGTGGCTAAATTAACGACGGAGGAAGTTTTCGCATAGTCTGGCTTGAGCGTCTATGGAGATTTATTTATTTTCTTATTTTATTCTTTCATCGTATCTCTTTATGGAAGGGGTTTGTGTATATAAAAAAGCCGTAACGTTTGTTTTTTGACCACTTCATAAAGAGTTATCTTTTTTTGTAGGGTATTAAAACTTTGTATATGGGCTATGGATTTTAAAATTTATTTTATTGTATGCGTGTTTTTAGCTAGTTATTCAGAGCGTAAGTTTGGTAGTGTCGGCAGAAAACCGTTAATTCATGCCTGTTGTTTAATAGACATGAATTAGCCTATTGTCAACATCTGATGTTAGATCTGCAATTTTCGCGGCTGGTAAGTTGTTTGCAGCAACTTTAATTGCCTCCCAGAGGTCAGACTTGCTGTTGAATTGCCTTCCATTAGAATAAATATCTCTCTTGAGGATGCTCCACATGTTCTCAATGGGATTCAAGTAACAGCTATTTGAATGGCAGTCCATAAAAGAATCTTCAACAAATCCCTTTTCTTTCAACCAGGATTTAGTAAATTTTGATGCATGACTTGGTGCCTTGTCTTGCATAAAGATCATAGATCTACACTTGGCTAAAGACTGGTTATCAAGCCATTCAAAGAAATCACAGTAAGTTTTGGAATTCATTTTAACACCGTCTTTCAGTTTAAATCGACCCACGAGCTCATTACCAATAATCCCAGCCCATATCATGATCCCACTGCCGCCTTGTTGGCGTTTAAAAAATTTTCTTGAGTCATGTTGCTTGCAAACCCATCCTCGAGCCCATCCATCGGGCCCATCGAGGGTGATCCATGATTCGTCTGTAAAAAGCACTTTACTGAAATCAGTTCTAACGTATTTTTTTTGCCCACTGCAATCTTCTTTCCTTATGTTTTTTTTTTGTTAAAATGGGTTTCTTTATTTGATTTTTTACATCAGTAAACTTCCTTAACGCTTTACCCCTTGGTTCCCTTGACACCATAGGAGCTCCAGCGGCGTCAAATATGAACGCACTTGACGCATTTGGTTTTCTTATTAATTCTCTTCGGATATGTGATAGATCTCGCTTTGTTAAATTCCTGAATTCAGCCTGATACTTTATTTTCCTTGGTTGAATTCCCATTTGACATATTTTCTTGATTGTTCGATGATCCCTTTTCAAATCCTTAGAAATTTGAAGCGAACACTTTTCTTTGTTAATTTCTTTGATTATATAGTTCTTTTCATTCATTGTTAGTTCTTTTTTACGAACCATAATACTAAATTCTAGTTCTTGCAAATAATCTCTTGACACTGCAAATTGCTATAATTACTGAACAAATACTAAATATTAATCTGAAATTGAAAATTGGGACTTAATTCCTTTCATGCTTACTCGATATACATAATAATACAAATTATTTCATTGGATAACACATATCTATGAATTTTATATAAAATATTTGACAATACCTCTTTTGCACATAATCTCTAGACGCAGTTTATATATATATATATATATATATATATATATATATATATATATATATATATATATATGACAATAGGAAGACTGTAGTTATTGCTGACGCGTTTCGTCCACAATAACTACAGTTTTTCTATTGTCATTTATATTTATAAATATTGTCTTTCCTACAGGTTAACTCCGAGAAATTTCCATATATATATATATATATATATATATATATATATATATATATATATATATATATATATATTAACATACATATATACATATATATATATATATATATATATATATATATATATATGTGTGTGTGTGTGTGTGTGTGTGTGTGTAACGATATCATATATGACGAATATAGGAAAAATAATTCCAAAACAGAAGTAAATTACTCCGTTACCTGTAATAATTCCTAGAACGAACACATGAAAAAAATAACTTTACAAAACAAGACACAAAATGCTGCATATATTCACTATAATTTCTGTTAAAAAAATGATACTTTATTAAAGATAAAGTAATTTACTAAGGCAAAAGCTTATAGATAATGCTTTTTAATCAATAGATCATCTACAGTAAATTTGTGTCCAGGTTCTTTCACCTTTTTGGACAGATCTTCTACTTTCACAATAATAGGATACTTAATAAAAAAATTGATTCGCATAAACAGATTAATGACGTTGACTTGATTAAATACAAAAATACATATGAATTTCAGTAAAATAAGTTAAAAATTTAAAATTTGTTTTACACTCCCCCTTTGTGCGCATGTGTGATCGCATCAACATCACTAAAAGACGAAATGTGTCACAGGAAATATCTTTTCGACTATGTCATTAATTCTCCTCAGATTATGTGTGTGTATAAAGGATATTAAATATATTTTAATTTGGTGAATACACTATTCCAATCCGGCATTTTGGAGTTTGCGACAATTTCATTTAACTTTAAATATCCTAATACTTTGAGTCGATTTCTCTGACATTTCTAAATATTATATATTATCCGTTTGAGGATTCCGTGACTTTTATTTATGTTAGCGGGGATCTGTTCAGTAGATATACTTCTTAATATGAGAACGAACTCTTCTAGGATCGGCACATTGGGCTGATTAATAAAAGGAAATTTGTAAAGACTGCATGAGGTAGACATTTTACAAGGTGAAACTTCGAAAATCTCTTTATGTTTATGAAAATCTTTCTCTTTTATTTCCTAATATTATAAAACTGCGCAGTTACCTTAAGGTTTAGCTACTCTTAGAGAAGGACTGAAACCGTTTCGTCCAGCTCTGGGTTAAATATCGGATCAGTCTGGGCTCTCCAGACGTTTTCGACAACCAGGATAGGGGAAGGACAACTCTGATTTTAAAACTCAGCCATCAGAAGTTGTACAGATGTGGTTACATGTGGTTAAACATCTTGACGAAAAAACATCTTCGAAAAAATTGAAGACAATGTTTTTGGCCAATAACGAAATTATGACTGAGAGACAAAGATAAAACTAGAGTGAGAGTCACTTGCTGAAATATCTTAGCGTTTCCATTTTACCACAATCTGAATAAATAAGCAAACGTAAGAAAGGCCATTTGTTCGATAATTTGCCCGCAACTCCTTGTGATAGCGATTCAAAATAAAATTTTGAATACTAGTTATATCAACTAAAACGTATAGGTCATGTAAAGAAAGAAGCTACATGATAATGACAATGCAGAAAACATGACCAAAATAAAGAAAATTGTGAACGATTATTCGTTGGGGTTTGATTTGATTATGCAAACAAATCATATGAGCTCAGCAACTGTTTTTGAAAATAGTTAATTAAAATCGTTTGACCATTTTAGATTGAGACAGTTCAGTCAACCCGGATGACCAGACAGCGAGAAATGTATTAAACAAAGAAACGAAATATAAAAGCTAATATTTCCAACCTTTTAAACAAACCATAGATGTAAACAAATTTAATAGGAAGGAGAAGAAACAAACAGCAGTGTAATGAAAACTATTTGCACCTGGCAGTGAATTTCGTATTTCATCATAATTGGAAACGTTCCAAAATAAATTTCTAAAGAGATTAGAGTAATTAGAAATACTTGGAAAATTTGAAACGATTTAAACTACAGCAAAGCTGAAGTCAACGCAACGGTTGAGGACAGTTGGAAAAAGAAATGGTCACTCGGTACTTCCGGTGTAATGATGTAATATGGGAAGTTTGATATTAAAGAAAATGGAATCAAATGAAAATGAAAATGGAACCAGGTCCAAATTCTAGTTGAGTCATTCTTACTTTCTTTCACAAACCATTTGAAAATACATGGATATGATACTTCGTAAGTTCTCTTTCTATGGCTAGTTACATGACCCAGTGAGTACGTAGGGGATGAAACAATTCAAAGTTAACGATAGTAAAACAGACAGCATTCTCAGCACTAAGAAATAAACTCAATAATCTTTGCATTTTTCATAAGCCAAAAAATAATTTTATTTGTTTTATTTGAAGGAAAAAATGGATAATTTAATTGTGGAAACGATATTCTATCTAACAGAATATTTTAAAAAATAAAAATAACAATTATGCATCCTATGGAATGGAGATAAGCGTGATCTTTATATCAAAAACTTGAAAGTACACAGTTAAGATTTTGACACGAAATTGCCGTATTATATTTGACCTTTCCCTGCACTGAAATAGACATGTCAGTCTTGTCTCTTAGTTATGTGACTAGATTATTGGCCTGCAAAATGTTTTTAGATAAACATAGTTAACATGCACAGATATATATATATATATATATATATATATATATATATATAGGAATATATATATATATGTATATGTACATACACACACATATATATATATATGTATATGTATACACACATACATATATATATATATAATTGATCTGGGAATTTAACTATATATATATATATATATATATATATATATATATATATGTGTGTGTGTGTGTGTGTGTGTGTGTGTGATTATAAAGGAACTCCAAATGTTGAAATACTTATAATTTATTTATTAACTACAATTTTTACAAGAAATGGATATGAAAGGAAAACGTTTAGAAGGAAGTTTAATTTAAAATTCGATATGACCATCAGATTTCGCTACCATCTTCTCGGGCCGCCCAGGAATCTCGTCAACTGATTTCACCAGCAACTCTTGTGGTATGACAGACATAACTTCTTGTATTCGTTCATATTTTGTCTTTTTCTCACTCCTCCCCCATGCTCAATCTTTTCTCTCACTTTCACTCCCTCTAACCTCCTGTGTACTGGCGGAACGATGAAAAATATTTTTCTGAGTATATTTTTTTTTTTTTTAAATCTAATCATGATTTTTTTTCAAAATATTTTCGTTTTAACGATGATTTTAGTCAAATGTCTTCATCAGAGAGTGCCACGTCACAGGTTTACAGTTCTTTTTTTTCTTGTTTTCTTTTTTTGCATAAGAATCTTCATTTCTGACCAAGTAATAAATCGTTCATGACTAAAACCAATAATAATGAATTTGGAAAAGCTGGACTGATTTTATATACTATTGCCTTTCTAATAACAAGAATATGCCAACGAGACGTAATTGAAAAAATGTTTATATTTATTAACTCGAAATGGCTATTTAAATTAAAAAATGATGGCGATTGATGGCATGCAAAGAATAAAATTGATGATTTCTTACCGTAAGAGATTTGAATGAAAGAGATGACGATGTTAAAAGCATTAACCTGAATGGTAACCAATCACGAAGAAAAATCGACTTTCGCGAATTAGAATTCTACGGGATACTGAAATCCCTGGGGGATAAATGCTGTTTTATTCTCCAACAGCATTTACCCCCCAGGATTTTGAATCCGTCCTCTAGGAATAGCCAACTGACTAACAGTTCTGGTTCAGCTATTTCCGAACATTTAATAAATAGTAGGAAATGTGTGGAAAATTTTAGTGGTGACTGATTTATAATTTTATCTAGGTCCCACTCCAACATTTCACCTCAAGGTTCTAGAGTCCTTGTATATCAGATCCCGTGAGCCTTCCCTTTGTAAACAGAGGGAATGCTTGCTGGGTCTGAATATTATTGGACTCTAGTTTTTTGAAATTCATAATTTTTTCCCCATTCGATTACATTCGTTAATTAAAAATTAATTTACACGCTTTTTTAAATTCCCAGAATAAATAAACTTGATAAGTCCTGGGACGAAACCGTTTGTTTTTATTTTAGCTTTTGCTTTAAAAAAATGCCTTATAAATATTGTCTTCTCCTATCTAATATATATATATATATATATATATATATATATATATATATATATATATATATATATATATATATATATATATATATATATATAATTGTGCCCCAGAGATACTTTTAATACAGACGAGCAAGCATTTAAATATAAATCAATTGTCAGATAAATTCACAAGGTGGACAGAGGTAGCATTGTATTTAACAATAGCTTGATATAAGTTTCCAACAGTTGCTGATAACTCAGAAAAACGCGAGATCCTAAATTAGCTGGTCACAGTTGTATTATTGAATTAATAGTACGTGACTTCTGTTGATCCAACAAAACGAATCATCCAACCCGGTTACAAAATGGCATATATACATACCAGAAAATCAGTGGTGAACTTATAATAATATTCCCAAAAAGAGATCGGAGAGTAAACTGCTACGCCATCGGATGCTATGCTTTTCTCCACTTGCTTACAGATTCTGATCAATCATTTTATCAAATATTGATTATCGACCACATACTATATATTTCAATGGCTTAATATGCTAAACCTTTCAAGACATTTATTCAATTAATATGCTTGAAATAATTAGTGAAACAAAAGTAGATGTCAAGCATATAAACTCTGGACACAAAGTTAATTTATCAGCTATATTTTATGCAGCAGTATGTAGAATTGTCAAATTTTTAAATGCTTCTGCGAGGAAATTGTTTTTGCTCAATAAATATAAATTCAGCAAACTTTACTTTATTTTAGCCGGGTTGTGAAAAGCTGGGATAAACAGATCATTTTTTTTTTTTTTTTTTATTTCTTGGAGATGTCATCGACTTGATATACTTACCTGAAAGAGTCAGATCACTGCAGTCCAACCTTCGAACGTCTGAAAAATTTCGTTGACCATGTACTCTTACTAAATAAATAAACCATCATTGTATAAACAGGCATTTGTTCCGAACCATTAACGAATACGCTGAGATGAATTAAAAAAAAAAACAACATAAGAAAAGATATGTAGTAATAGCTGACTTTTAATGAGGGAGAATTTCTTAAAGAATTTATTTATTTCATTAACTATTGACAGAGCTTTATTCAGAAGTCTCTTTCACGTTGCGAAAACATTCATCATGTCAAAAGCCTCGTAAAAATGCAAGTAAAATAACAGAAAAATCCTGTCACAATTTATTTTTCACTTCTTCCTTTTTTTAACTTTTTTGCTACTAACATCGGCAAGATAATTACCGCTTCCCTTGTCATCTTCAGTCTCATAATTACTATTATTATCCTGTAACAGAAGGAAAACTACAAGAACGCCTCCAGAAGGTAGTGAGAGAAAGCGAGAATAAAGGACTAAACATCAGTTGCAAGAAGGCAGAATACATCGCTGTTAGCAAATGGAACAGCCCAGCATGCAAATTACAAATCGGAGATATCAAAATTTAAACAATTATAAAAAATTTAATATCTGTGAAGAGGGTTAACAGAGGAATGAACGTGCGACACTGAAATCCGAAGTTGAATTCGGATAGCGGAAGATGCCTTACAAAAGCTAAGCAAAATATTTTAAAAAAACATTTCGTTAGAAACAATGAAAAAATACTGAATTATTATCCCTGCTATATGGGAGTGAATGCTGGACAATCTTTTCACATGAGGAATACATTTGAAGCAACAGAAATTTGGTTCGACAGAAGTATCCTGAGAATAACACGGACCGAACATGTGACTAACGATAAAGTTTTAGCGAAAATGAAAAATAAAGTGTACAACTTCGTAGCATCTTGAAGAGACGGTTTAAATTTCTAGGTCACATAATGAAGAAAGAGAGCGTGAAGAATTTTAGACTTTCACGGGACAGAATGAAGACCAGAGGAACTGTGGAAAACAACGCATAACCTACTTAACGAGCTTGAATAAATGCATGGCGGAACAAGGTTTAGGAAAGATAATAAAAAGGCGAAATTTATTAAGAACTACAAAGGGCAGGAAATTGTGGAAAGCTATGATTGTCAACGTCTTGCATAGCAACATGACACATGGAAGAAGACGTATGTATTTGGTCATATAGGGTAACCCGGATATAAGAGAGTTGCCCGGATAATAAGTCTCTTATATCCGGGTTTCTCTTATATCCGTGTTTGGTCTATTTTGTTTAGGTAAGTATGGCTCTAATTTGGGACCAGATAAAATCTCTTTTATATCCAGGTTTCTCTTATATCCGGGTTTCTTATATCTGGGTTTCTTATATCCGGGTTACACTGTACTATAATTATAATCATCAGTTTGGATATTTTATGAGTTTTCCCATCTTCAACATTTTAATCACCCGCATGATAATCAATCGTTTTTTTTATTCCATTCTTCTTCGTCTTCTTCTTCTTCTTCTTCTTCTTCTTCTTATTATTATTATTATTATTATTATTATTATTATTATTATTATTATATGTAGTAGTAGCATCATTAGTACTGTCGTTATATTACTCGTCAAACATTACGTGATTTTTTTTAACTATAGATTATTGGAACTTCGAATTAAATTCAGAATATTTGTTCGCGCTGACGTGGACCAAAGAACTTCCCAACTTTTCTGCCTTGGTGTAAAAATACAACGGTCGGCCTTTTACATTTTTCACTGACAAGATAATGAAACAACACATTGAATATCTTTTCTCGTTCACATTTATATACACCAAAAACTAGCAAGTTTCCATTGTATGTTCACCAGAGAAACGCAATGTGAAAATAAATATCACGGCGAGAAATGAAAACTCAATTTCCGTTGTCAAATATTACATTTTTTTCAGGGATTCCCTTACACGGATTATAGAGTTAGAAGGTAACACTTGAAACAAATCTGCCATGTCATTCTAAAAGATCAACATTTCTCTTCTACCAGCGTGGACACTGACTAACAGAACTACCTCCCCGAACTCTCCCCAGGTCCGCTAGCGAGCTGGTCCTGAATTACCCAAATGTGACATGTAATATCGGACGGTCAGCCTTTGCTTTCTATTGACACCAAAAGTTTAATTTACTTATTATTTAATTCTTTTTTATTAAGAGGGTAACTGGTTTTGAAGATCCCGTTTCACAGACTTTACTCCTGGTCATAAAGACGTCAAAGACGTTTGTCTTCCTCTTCATTATGGGTTTCCAGTCATAGCGTCAAATAGGATCAATGTAATATATCTGCATAATTTTGGTATATTTTTATCATATTCCCAATCTACACATTTCGTTTTGATTTATTTAACTATATGTTAGGTAGAATTGTCAAATACAAATTGCATCACTGAAGATTTTTTATAATGGTAAATAGTTCATTCTGCTGGTGGTCCTTCTTGTGGTCTGAGTTCTTGAATATGACATTGTAGGTATTCATGGTAATTGGGTAGATTCTTGCTCCTTTTGCTGTTCTTTCAGATATTAATCAAAAACCCAACTTAAGTAAGTCATCTATATAAATAAAATATTTGAATACTTCCTGTGATTTTGATAGCTTGTAAGTATGCTTGCAATGGCTTTATAAATACTTGAAGCGCTTTCATGCTCTGAAGAACTGTGGACTCAGTAGTCATGGTTAAATGCAAAATAAGTAACAGAACTGTCCAGCAAACAGAATTGGCAAAGTTTGTAATAGGCAATAACAAGAAAAAGAAAAGAACAGAGCAACAAATAATACAAAGCAAACAAACAATATATGTAAGGAAACCTATAAGTAAGTGAAGGGCTAGAGTTTTGCAGTTATTCTAAGTAGTATTGGGATCAGCAAGAACAAAAGACACTTCCATTTTGCCATAGGATTTTTAGACATTATAAAATATTTTATTTAGAATGTTTGTACAATTATGTAATTAAACAATATATCACTTTCACATGTATTTAATTGATATAATGTGATTTCAATATATTCGTACTTCACGTTCCCTTTTATTCTGCTACGCATGAAATAACTTTAACTATTAGATTTACACGATTATTTATGTTGCTCGAATTTTCCTCATTACTAGTAAGCATATTATTGGTCTATAATTTTCTTCGTATGTTTTTTTTTTTTTTGTTTTTTTTATGAGATTAGCTTAACGTTTAGCCATCCATTCTGGTAGCCATACTTGTTTCGGATATTTGTCTGTCGTGATAATCTCTCATGAATAGTCATGAATCATATGAAGCAGAATCAATGGATCCTATTATGAATAGTTACTTTTCAAAGCTGTTAGCTTAATTGAAAACCGTGGTCCACCATCTACCCCTTGTAAATCATTTTTCATTCTAGGTAGCCATTCAATTTCTGTCCGCCGCTCTTTTCTTTGTTCCCACAAATTACACTTTTTTTTTCTTTTTTTTTTTCTTTTTTTTTTAAATTTTTGCCTGCTGCGGTTGTTCCGTTTCCATAGTTCATTCTCTATTTGTGAATAGATGTGCTTTCATTATTTTGGAATGTCCTATTCAGTCTGTATCGTAGAGCTGTATTTTGAAGTGAGATATTTTGACATACGGATCTACAATATATTTAGCCAAGATTCACTGATATATTTACTACTGTTTTGTTGTTTTCATTTTTCATGCAGCATTCTGTGTTTCTCTGTTGCTTCATCTTCTATTTTTTTTTCTATTCGTTGTTTCGGTCTCACTTCCCCTCCAGATATTGCATTTTTATTACGGCTTAAATTTCCCTTTCCAATGTGATTAACTTCATTAGGTCTAATATATAACAAAAGGCGATTCTTGTCAGTGATGCTGTTTGTCTACATATATGACACTTTCTCAATGTTCTATTTATTAATTTCTTCTTACCTACTAATATTTCTTTATTATATAATTACTATTTGCCCATAGTATATATGTATATCTATAAAAAATTACGTCGATTTATACGAGGTGTGTTGAAAAGTTATCGGCTTGATTCACTTCTTAAAATCCGAACAAACATGACGTTTTTATTCTATTTTTTTTTATATATTTGGCATCATTTCTTGGTCCAACGGAAAACTTTTCCGAACCCAATCGTATTAATATATATATATATATATATATATATATATATATATATATATATATATGTGTGTGTGTGTGTGTGTGTGTGTGTAGTGAAGGGTATACACATATATGCATATTTGTAAAGAAAGAGAAAATGAAGAGAAAGTCACCTGTCCTGATCACAGATGAGCCATGTTATTTTCCAGATGACAGATCATGATTCACTGAGAGCGAATAGAGGATAAATGATGGATTAGCGATTCCCTATGTCAGTGAGAGATCACAAGATACGGATTACCGATAGTAAATCCTTGAAATGATGAATCATCGCATCGTTTCCACAAGATTACAGAGATCAGTTTGATTTCAGAAATATATGTAAAACATAAATGACTGAACCGACATATTAGATTGTTTTTGGTCAGCTGCAATAGAGCAACGTCTAACACACTGAAACCGCGAATTCATTCTACAATATCTATCTTTATTTGTCTCGCAGTTTTATGACCTTCGGCCAGTCTCTACCCTACGCTGGCTAATTATCTATAATTGTCAGAAAGCCAATTTTGACTGCCGTCACTTCCAACTGATTCACTATTGTGATCCTTTCCCAGACAAAGCGAAGAATAATAAACTTTTACATTTATATATCAATAGCCTTATTGTATACATTTTCATTATATGCAGACGGTCTAGCAAAGAAACTGAAAGACAGTATTTTTGTAGTGGAGTGACATTCTTACGAGTTCTCGAAAACCTATTGCGGACGATTGCTAACAAGATGATACCACAGACATTTACTAGTTCCGCCACTTAGATACAAAGTGGAGGCTTTGATATCTTCTAAATGTATTCAAAATTAGGTTACCTAACATAGAAAATTCAGCGTACTAAGTTTCGGATAATAAGTCCCAATTACACTGAATATGCATCAAATATAAGCTTAGTAATTATCTAAATTTCGATTTATTTAATTTTTTTAATATTTTCTTGGTTTTTATTAAGTTGTACGCCTAACGTCATCATTAATTAATGAAAATATAAGAGGCAAATGAGAAACATTAAAATTACCAATTTACTATTTTTGAAAATTACTGCAATGTTGTACATTCCATAATATTTGTTTTGGAATATCATGTTTCAAATAAATTAATATAGGATATTTAGACATAATAATATTAGTCAACAGCGCGGCTTCTAATAATAATGATAATCATGACAATAACAATAATAATAATAATAATAAAAACATATTAGTAAAATAAAATTTGTCATATTTAAATGGCATTTTATAGACAAAATCAATAGTAATTTTGCATTATTCGATCCAAATTGTTTATCCTTCTCTTACTTTTTCATAGAAAAGTTTTTATTACTAAATATCCATCATATATATATATATATATATATATATATATATATATGTATGTATGTGTGTGTGTGTGTGTGTACGTATTTAACATAATAAAATAGTCTGCAGAGACACTCTTCCGCTACTGTTAGTTTCCTGCAATGTTTGCTATCCTGAGGAGCCATATACTAGATTTCTATTGCAAGTCTTAGGCTGCGTATTTTGTTTTACATAAACCTCATTTCTCGCTGCTATACTTTCTGTTTCAATCTCTCTCTCTCTCTCTCTCTCTCACACACACACAAACACACAGACATACATACATACATACATACATACATATATATATATATATATATAGATATATATATATATATATATATGTGTGTGTGTGCGTGTGTGTGTGTGTGTGTGTGTAGTTGATGAAAAACTAGGTAATCCGCATGGGTAAACCTAAGGAGGATAAAATAAAATGAAATAATTTATTACATGGAACCTTAAATTGGTCTGTTTTTATTTAATATATATACATATATATATATATATATATATATATATATATATATATATATATATATATATATGCAGCAGTATAGAAGTGTACATCTAAATATTAAAACTAACAACACTTTCTGCCCTTTTAGAATACGATCATGCTCAAATGTATATTGCAAAAATAAATCCGTTTAAGATATTGATTTTTGGTAAATTATCAATTCACCCCTGATCTCAACGAAGATTGACATTTTTGAAGCATCTGTCACACTATACAGACAAGAACTTTGATCAAAATCGATTTGAAAAAACTATCAATCGATATTTTGTTTAAAGATTTCTTGTGGAAGAAAATGATGACTTGTTTCTATGGTGAAATAAATATCGAGACCGAAGTCGAAATTATTTTCATTAAATTGATTTTTGTACGAATTATTAAGTGATCGCGTTGAAATTATCCACCATCATCATATAGCTGTATTCATCACAATATTAATCTTAACCTTTTTTCCTTAATTTTTAATGTAAATCTTTTAAGTGACTGCATAGGATGCGCCTTACCGTGGCTACACCATCGTTTTTGATTTGAGAGATTGGTAGCCAGTCTCGAATAAGAAATGAGAGCCAAGTCCATATTGCTATTTACACATGTCTTTTTTAAGAGAGAGACATATATATGTAAAGAAAGAGTAAGAAATAAAGATAAAAACGAAAGAAAGGAAATATTTTCTCATGGTATCTTTGCGTAAGTCAGCATAACGAACTCAGACGAGATTCGAACTGAAATGATTGATGGATCGATTCGTTTTCTACGGTTTATCAACCCTTTGCAGATTATTAAAACCAAAAAATATCTTTAGATTGTAAGAATTTTGTGGGGAAATAATATATATATTAGGAGAAAAAGAAATAATTTTCGAAAGACCGAGAATAACTGAACGTAAACTACAAGACAGTGTCCTCGCACTCTCAAAAGCCTGTATGGACAGGATTCTCAAAAATAAATACTGAACATAGAAAATGTCTTTATCAAGAGACACAACACCTATGCCAATAAAGTACATGGAAAGAAAGACTGGCCAGAATTGCGCAACAGTCTACCATCTATGAAATATTCGACAACTGAACCAGAAACCATCAGTTTCTGATTTAAATTACATGGATAAAAAAATGTGGTGACATTATAAATTCCATAATAAAAGGAGACAGACAGCAAGGCACTTATTTCGACAAGGGTTTCACTGAGGGAATCGTAGGCGCCAGTTAAATACATCAGAACATGAGATAACATTAACACGAACGCATGGGAATGCACTCTAATCATTAGCTAAAAACAAGGACTTATAAATCACCTTCTCAGATAAGGGAGGCGGTGATCTGATCGTCAATGCTAGTACTTTCAATGAAAAAAATAGATTCGCTATTATATGACAGTAACGTATGTGAAAAAAAACAGAAATACGTATAATCAATAAGTAGAAACAAAAACTATGCAATGAAAATCTTATTAAAAATCGAAGTCAGAATATGATCGAAATTGATAAAGCATATTTTCTGCCTTAATTTCAGGGATGGGGAGTGGACTAGAGTGGATGGTTCGTGAACGAGATCACGTAGTAATTTTGAGTTCAAACTCTGGATCGGGCAGTGTGTTTGGACTCAGTGGAAACTGGCAAACAATAACTGAACGGTATTTTTTAAAAAAATATGAGAGCTAAACGAGATATCCCCAGACATGGACAGTGGAACGAGATTTACCACCACAGATTGGATCAAGGGTTAACTTTTGAATTCCTGTAGGTTCACCTGATCGATATATACCTGATGAAGGCCGGAAGACACAACGGTTGAAATGTGATAATAATAAAAAACATGGGACAATAGTCCGAATATAAATAGTGTAAATATTAATAGAGTATTATCCAAAGATACCTAAGCTTACGTAAAACGCACAAGTCTAAAATTCCAGTATAATATATGGTATGGGCAGCGCCCACTACAAATTAGAGAAAATACTAAAGCCTCTTTTAAGAATTATTGGCTCTTCACTCATTAGAAATTATGGCGATCTCTTCAATAAAATAAAAACAAATATGAAAAATAAATTAATAGCAAATTTAAATATAAAAAGTACAGATGAACATTACATCTGACAAGTGTCAATATTTTATGAGGTAAAAAAAAAAAAAAAAAAAAAATTGAAGATAAAATCTACTTACCGAACAGCAAAACCATTTGTCGACTAACCGATAATATTCAAATACACGGTTTAGCAGAAAT
>OZ010581.1:81150640-81238140 GCA_963932145.1 Acanthosepion lycidas
TGATGCAATGCTCTTCAACTAGAATCGAGCTTTCCTAGTCACTGACGTCTTTCGTATAGTAAAAACGTTAAAATTTCCCTTATCGTGCGACAATAGCTTGGGAGCAGATTCTCTGACTGATGACAAATCGGTCGGATTTCGATCCTGGCTTGAAGCAATCAGATCTCTAACGACACTGATGAGTTATGATACAGCGAAACAGTCTGTCTGTGGATGACTACATAGATAGATAGATAGATAGATAGATAGATAGATATGAAACTAGATAGATATATACAGATAACACACACACACGCACACACACAGATATATATATAGATAGATAGATAGATAGATATGAACCTATATATATATATATATATATATATATATATATATATATATATATATATATTGTTTATATATATCATATAGATAGATATAAATCTAGATATATATAGATATATCTTTAGATAGAGAGATACGAAGCAATACACACACACACACACATATATATATATATAGATAGATAGATAGATAGATAGATAGATAGATAGATAGATATTAACCTCGATAGATATATATATATAGATATGTTTTCTCATGATGACGGTCGTCTTTGAGTATAGAATCCAGAGTTTAGCAGTGACTATTTCGAAGACAGTAGGGAAGCGTAGTTCAGGTTAGCAGTGGATATCGCGGTAAAGTAGCAGAGCGTAATTCTTCCTTCTGTTCCTCTTCGCCTGACAAGCTGGCACTTGACATTCGGAAAAATGGCCGTCTTTATACACGACGGATTGAATATTCTACGTCTTCTGATTGGTTAACCTTCTATTGGTGGACTATAAAGTGAGTCTAGTCATTTGGGATAGCTCACTAGTACATACATATACACAAAAAAACTGCAACACCCCCTCATTTTGGGGTATATTATGGAATCTTCTTTCAAAATATTAGTAAAGTCTATATTCATATGAAACAAATATTTTAGTATTTAGAATTTTTTTTTTTTTAGTTTATTTATTTAAAGAAAATTAATATTCACAAAAATTAGTTATATCATTTTGTCCACTTAAGTACTTCGGGTTAATAAACATTAACAACAATATTATAAATTTGGGTTGTGATCACAACAAAAAAAAGTGGAAAAATTGTTATTTTACCCATAGCTGGGACCCATTAAAACAGTCACTATTACTCCAGGTCAGAATGATCCTGAGGGTCATTGGAGGAGGATTGGGCTAAAAGTAGGGCTATTCATATTTATACCCCGAAACTAAGGACTCACCTTCATACCAAAGACTGACTAATGGATGCAGTTTTACGTCCTACCCTTTATAAATCAATACCAAATATGGTAGGAGTGAAAGGCCGTAATTTCAATTTCGTAATTGGCTTTGTAAATAAATCCGCCACATTATTTTCCGATTGAACATATTCAATTTGTACTCTTTTCTTTTGTACCTGATCCCTAACAAATTGATATTTAATATCGATATGCTTTGATCTTTGATGTATTATTGGATTTCTAGCCAAAGCAATACTGGCCTGATTGTCGCAGTAAATAATTATTGAAAAATAGCCTCTTGTGTTGCTTGTGACAATGCAACATATTCCGCTTCACAAATAGAAAGTGAAATCATTCCCTGTTTCTTAGATTTCCAGCTGATTATTGGATTACCTTCTGCTAGCTTAAAGCAATAGCCTGTTATACTTTTACGATCTGGTGAGTTTGCCCAATTAGCATCACAAAATCCTTCCAATTGTAATAGTTTATCTGATTGTCGAAATACTAGGCACCGACACTTAGTTCCCTTTAGATAACGTAATACTTGCTTAGCTCTTGTTAAATGCACAGTCCCCGGTTTATTTAAGTTTTGCCCTGTGGTCGACATATGTATAGCAAATTGTACCAAAAATATGCATACCACTTACATTGGGTTTGTAGTTCGTATAAGCTTCGGAATGAGTCGTTTTAATGTTACTATTATAGCAACGGTTTATTATATATACGGCTGTATTTAATGCATAAACCCACAGATTTGGGGGTAACTTAGATTCTATTAGCAAACCTCTAGCCATTTCAAAAAGCGTCCTCCAACTACGTTCCGCGACTCCGTTCTGGTGTGGAGAATAAGAACAAGTTTTCTCATGTTTAATGACTTCATTTATTAGGTTTTCGTAAGCATCTGAAGTAAATTCTCCATTATCTGTCCTAATTATTCTTACTTTTCCATACAGGGAGATATCGGATAAATAGATTTTTGCAGCTTGCAGGGTATCATATTTGTTTTTCAGAAAATATATCATAGTAAGTCCTGAATATTCGTCAACAAAGTTTAATACATATGAATATTCGGACATTCGGATAGAGTAAACAAAATGGCCGCCTTTATACACGACGGATTGAATATCCTACGTCTTCTGATTGGTTAACCTTCTATTGGTGGACTATAAAGTGAGTCAAGTCATTTCGGATAGCTCACTAGTACATACATATACACAAAAAAGTGAAACAATATGAACCTAGATAGATATATAGCTACAGATAGATATAAGCGTCTATATATATATATATATATAGAGAGAGAGAGAGAGAGAAAGAGAGAGAGAGAGGAAGAGAGAGGAAGAGAGAGATTGACAAACTGTTTCAATTTCATGTGTTAGGTAGGCGTCAGAATTAAAGATAAAACGCTGTGTATTTTTTATATTGAAACTGTTAATGTCTATTTACTCGGTTGGTGTTTTCCGGTCGGAATGAAATATATGAAGCGCGTGCGATAGATCTGCTTATCTAACACGTATAAAATGTTTACTACATTCATCTCACTTATACCGCTGAAAGTAAGTCCTTCCTTCTGCGAATGTGCAATTATTTGGTCCTTGGATCAAACTAGCTATAATATATGTATAATAATATATATGGATAATATAATCGTTACCTGTTTGCGTTCAGATTTTTACTTGTTTTTAGGCATGCGTATTTTATTTTATGTACATGTAAATGCTCTCCGTTAATTTGAAAACGTGAATATCTCTATAAATGGTTCAGCGTAAATCAGTAGATCGTATTCACCTATAGGAAATCATTAAGATATTGAACTTTAATCGAGCATCCGTTTTCAAGGTTTCACGGAATGACATGCACTATAACAGTTTCAAATGAACAAGCCTCTTTTAACTAACAACGATTTTTATCACTGTGAATTTGAATGACGACTAAGTTCTTAATCTCATTGCATGTAAAATGATTTCGTTTCATTTGTTGATGTTAATATATAGAAACGAGACAGTTATGGTATAAAACTGTGGTAAAATTTCAATATTCTTTTTAACGATTAGAAACAGAATTACTGATTATGCATTAGTGTATTTTTTCTTTTATGAATAAGACTATTAAATTAACTTTGAATTAAAAAATGTTAAATCATCTTCCAAATAACAAGACAAATTTGCTAAATTCTATTTTTAGTGTATTTTTCACAAACATATTTGTTTTCGGAATAAACATAAAATAATATAGTCAGTCAGAAAAAAAAATAAATCCAGTACTTCAATTAAGTATATTAAAGTTATTCCAATTGTAAATCCAAAAATGTCTCAGTTCCTTAAACCGACTACAGCAGCAAATTACCACGAACCCAAATCATTATAAAAATTCGTCGCCAATAGCAGAAAAAGAAGCTTTTGAAATAAGTCTCCAGTTCTGCTCCTTAGTTGCACTATGATTACGCCTATAGTATAAAACACCATACTCCAGCAACTTCCCAAAACCTGAATAAATGAAGAAAAAAACATTTTTAAATTATGTTGGCAGGGCTTTTTATTCAAGCCGAAAAATTTTCAGTACGTCTGCATATATATTAGAAAGCCAGTCATGGTCAGAATTAAAAAGTAATTATGGTTCCTAAAAACATATCGTGAAAGCAGTGTCACATTTTCTTTTATTCGTCGTCGACAAAACTCGTTGCCAAGAATTGGAGTTCTCATCGACATTTCGATCTGAGTAAAATGAACTCAATATTGAATCTGAAGAAACAACCATAGCCACCGCGCGGTGTAAGGTAGGAGGCTTCAGGGGATTGAGAGCTCTGGCTTTTCTTTGTTTTTTTTTTTTGTTTTTTTTTTTTCTCACTACTATTTGACTTCTGTTTGTTTCTTTTCATTATTCTTTTACTAAACGAAAGTTTCAACTTTACGAAATGAGGGTCTAAGTATATTATTGAATGTTTTGTTCTTTCAAAAGTTCATAACATTACCTTGTACCGGTATTAATACATTGCTCTATATTTGTATTCCTACTTTTAAGTTTCAAATAGAAGGGTTCAGTAGAATAAAAGTATGACTTTGAAAATTAATTCAAAATTAATTTGATATTGGAAAAAATAGGAAAAGGTGGTTGGAATAAACGGACAGGTTGGAAAAATTAGAAAATAAATTACATAGAAACGTCTATATGAACATGTCGTGGGTTGGGAAAATAGTCAAAATTCTAAAGGCCGGGAATGCCTGTTTATACTGGACGAGTGAGTGACTTGACCCAAAAAGTTGTGAATTCAATACCTGAACTCAACAGAGTTGAACGAAAACTTGTAGAGTTGAGTTACTAAAGTTGCTAAACTCAGACATCGAGAAAATACATGGTACATGGATCCAGAACAATCTAACTCCCTGGACTTCATAAATGGTTCAGTTCGAAAGTCCAACATATATCACCGGAAGAAGGCCAAAGTACATAACCATTTATTTAGTCCAGGGAGTTAGATTGGTCTAGTTCCATGTACCATGTGTGTGTGTGTGTGTGCAATTATATATATATATATAATTGCACACACAGACAAACATACACACACGTATATATATATATATATATATATATATATATATATATATATATATATATATATATATTCAGTTGTATAGATATGAGTTTGTAACCCTGGATTTCACGCTTTTGCGATCATCAGACAAACATATATATATATATATATATATAGAGAGAGAGAGAGATATAGATAGATAGATAGATAGATATATATATACTCACATATATATATATATACACACATACATTTACATATACACACATAAATATATATATACACACATGCATATATATACACACATACACGCACAGATACATACATACATACATATATATATATATATATATATATATATATATATATATATATTCATAAACACGCATATACAATCACACGCACACACACACACACGTATATATACAAAGAAAGAGTGAGAAATTGATGTAAAATGAAATTACATTTATGCTGAAAGACGACGCTTGTTTCGATTGTATGCATGCTAGCGACTAGTACATGTTATGGGTACCTTTCCAATCTCCGGTCCTCGTTAACTCATGTCTATGGTTTAAGAAATTTTCATTATTTTATTATTTATTTCTAAATAATGAAAATTTATTAAACCATAGACATGAGTTAACGGTATTTTCCCGACATCAACAAACTTTGCATTAAATAATTAGCATAAAAAATTAAATTTCATAGTCTAATAAAAGTTTTAAAAGCTTAACCCTATCATAGGATAGAAAAACCCTTTATGAAGTCGTCAAAAAACAAATTGTAGTTCAGTGCGACACGTTTATGTACGAAACAGCTCTTTAGGAAAAAAATAAAACAAAATTCTCTAAACACTTAACGACATATTATGGTGCCAAAAGCTATCTTTCGCTGAGACAGACCAGATGCGCGTACATGAATGCCATCATTCGGTTTGAAATGGAAACCCCGACCCTACCTCGGCTTGACCTTTTTCCGAAGGTGACTGATATGTGGATAAAAATTAACTCTTAGGCCCCTTATCAAAATGGTCGCCCCAGCCGTTTCCATGGTAATTAATTTTGCAAGTGAAAATCCTTACAAAGATGCGCAAATTTCAAGATTGTTTATTCCTAAATTTTCGCTTGCAGATGAAACTGAGCTTGATACCTTAATTCAATTTAATTTTGATAATTATATTGAGGTTTTCGGGTCTCGTTTTTGAAACATGAGAAATCTTATGTAGCGAAGGAATCATATTTTTTTAAAATAATTATATATATATATATATATATATATATATATATATATATATATATATATATATATATAGCATTCCAAAATTCCATTTTTTAATCCGAGTACATTCGACTGTCACTACATTAGCTATCAAGAATTGAGAGTTTAGTCTGTATATCAAACTGTATTTGACCAATTCCGGTGATCCTTAGACCACTGGAGCCAAATTTAAGTCACTTAAAGTTAACGGCATGAACAACAGTGAAACTGAAATCTAGTCGATATTTTTAATTCATTGATTAATCTGTTTTCTAAGGCTTATTAGCCCTTTACGGGTTATTTCAAGCCAGAAAATACGTTTAGATTTTAAGATTTTTTAGATAATGTTATGGTGAAACACACCTATTCTATAGTTAATAGACTCTCCCACCTAATATAAGTAGAAGAAGTAAGAGAAACGAAGGTCAGTCGATGTCGGGCGACAGTAGTCGAATACGAAAATAGTCAGCGACCACAACAAGATTACTATGCGTAATACCTATTATATCAAGTTGCTAACGTTTTGTACGTCGAACCTATTTTAGGACCGATTTAGTACAAATACAAACCTCCACTGCGAAATAACTCTACAACAACTTTGGCGACGAGGATTCGCACTGATACGGAGGAAGAAAAGACTCGCTCGCCACAATAACTTTGGCAACGAGGAATCGCACTCATACGGAGGAAGAAAAAATTCGCTCGCCACAATAACTTTGGCGACGAGGATTTGCACTCATACGGAGGAAGAAAAAATTCGGTCACCACAATAACTTCGGCGACAAAGTTTCTGATTCACACTAAAAAAAAAAAAAAAAAAACTTGGCAAGGTTTTTCGCAAGCCAAGACGTCAACTTAGTGACAAAAATAATCTGTCGTATTCTCACTGAAAAAGCAAATATTTTTTCCCGATAATACAGTTTGCTCAATTAGATCACGAATTGCAAAATCGTAGGACCCCCCCTTCTACAGTATTTAGGCATTGTGTAAACTTTTTGCGAAGATGGAGGAATATATTCCGGGAATTCTTTAAGTTCCAGTCGGAACAACAGATGAGAATATTAGAGCAACAAAAACATTCCAGATACAGCTACAGGAGGAAACTTTCAATAGACAAATGCAATTTCAACAAAAAATGGAACAGATCCATTGGGAGTTTCGAAACAAAATTCTGGAAATGACTGAGAAGAGGAAAGAGAAAAATCTACAAATTGATTCTTTCCCAGAGAATACAATATGGAATTCAATTGAAATATTCACGTACAGTCCAGATGAAGAGATAACTTTTGAGGAGTATTATAAAAAATATACGGAGGTGTATAACGAGGACTGCCACTCGTGGTCCGAAGGAAAGAAGGTTAGGCTTCTTTTAAGCAAATTAGGAACTGCTAAGCATAACAAATTGGTAAACTACATTTTACTGAAAAAAACTAGCGAGTTGACATTTACCGATGCGGTAAGTATATTAAGAGAATTATTTATTAAAAAGACATCTCTGTTTGACAAGAGGTGGAAATGTTTGAATCTGATGAAAGATGACGAACAAGACTATATTACGTACGCAGCCAATGTGAATAAGCATTATGAAGAATTCAAGCTGGCAGAGTTAAGCGCAGACAATTTTAAGTGCTTGGGGTTTGTTCAGGGGCTGCACAAGATATGTTAGCGTAAAGAAAGATTCGAAAAAGATAGAACAGTCTGGCGTTTCGCATGTAAGGAAAATATGCTACAAAGAAGAAAGTCAGTGTACCAAAAAGAATACTAAAATTACGGATTATCAAGCAAAAAGTGAAATACCAGAGAAATATGAACAAAAACTCCAGAAGCCATGTTTTGCTTGCGGTGAACTACACTTGTACAGATATTACGATTTTAGGAATAAAAAATGTTTCAACTGTAAAAGAGTGGGTCATAAAACCACGCATTGCAGGTCAGAAAATAAAGACAATAGAATAAGAAAATTAAAGTCCAACGAGGTAAAAGATGGAATAACCAGAAAATTTGTTACCTTCGAAATAAGTAATAAAAATATAAAGATGCAACTTGACACTGGCTCAGATCTATCTATCATTAAATTTGCATACGTGGAAGAAATTGCGGAAACCAACTTTAATGAAGACAAAGAAAATCGCGAAGTCAGTGATGGGAGAAAAAATACAATTTATTGGGGAATTTGTTACAAACGTCACGTTAAATAAAAAAACGTGAAAAGCTAAACTATTTGTCATAGAAAATACCACGAACTTACTTGGTACGAATTGGAATTCCAATTATGGGATCTACCGATAAATGACTTCTGTTATAAGGTAGAAAGTTTAAACACCGAAGCCCAAAAATTAGTAAAGAAACTTAAGGAAACATTTCCTACTGTTTTTTTCTTAAGGGTTGGGAACGTGTACCAAGATGGAGGCAAAATTCCAGCTAAAAGAAAACGCTAAGGTGGTATTCAAAAACTAAAGGAATGTGTCGTTTGACTCAATTGAACAGAAAAATAAGGAATTGGACAGATTAGAGAAAACTGGTGTACTTGAAAAAGTTGAGTATAATGAATGGGCTACACCGACGGTATACGTGAAAAAAAAGTCTAAAGAAATTCGTGTTTGTGCTAATTTCTCCACGGGTTTAAACGCGGAACTCAAAGACTATAATTATCCTCTACCAACAGTGGAAGAAATATTTGCGAAGCTTAATGGAGACACAATATTTTCGAAGATAGATCTCAGCGGCGCATATCTGCAAATACCGGTAGAAAAAGGAACGTCAAAACTTTTGTGTATAAACACACATCGGGGTCTGTACAAATTTAACAGACTACATTTTGGGATTAAGTTCGCGCTCGCCATTTTCCAACAAATAATGGATTCGATGTTGGGTGGTCTAGATTTTGCGGTAGCGTATCTGGACGACATCCTCATGAGAAGTAAAAGTATAGCAGAACACGTGGAACATGTAAATGCAGTAGTTTCAAGTAGACAGGATTTGGGATTTAAACTCAAGGAAAACAAAAGTGAGGTTTTTATGGAGAAAATAAAATATCTGGGGCAGATCATCGATAAGAATGGTAGATGGCCAGATCCAGAGCGAGCTGCGGCTATAAAAGACATGCCGAATGATATTACCACATTACAAAGTTTTTGGGGATTAGCCAATTATTACCAAATTTACATCCCTAAAATGTATGATCACGGGCACCATTAAATGAACTACTGACGAAAGGAAAACCCAGGAAATGGACTAATGAATGCCAAAAAGCATTTGAAAAGATAAAGGAAGTGTTAACCTCAGAATTATTTTAACCCATTACAACCCGGATTTAGAGATCATAGTAGCTTGCGATATTAGTGCGTATGGAGTAGCAGCATGTATCTTACACAAAATGACAGATGGTCAAGTAAAACCAATTGCGCATGCTTCTAGATCACTATTTCCGGCTGAGAAAAATTATTCTCAGATAAAGAGGCGCTAGGAATAATATTTGCAATCGCAAAATTTCACCGTTTTCTCCACGGTCAACATTTTAAGCTACAAACCGATCATAAGCCTCTAATTTCGATTTTTGGGTCGAAAAAAGGGGTTGCCGGCATATACAGCCCACCTTCTACAGAATTATAACTTTAGCATAGAGTACATACCATCGAATAAATTTGGCTACGCTGATGGGCTGTCCTGGTTAATCCCTAAAATGAGCGAACCATTAGAAGACACGGTAATTGCCTCACTGAAGTCAGAAGAAGAGCTGAAATTTACTGTGTAATGCAGATCGGGAACTTCCGGTAACTCTAGAAAAAATAAGTAATATAAATAAGTATATCTTGAAAATAAAATAAAAAATAGCCAAGAGGGACCAGTACACAACAAATGTTTTTTTTCGCTTTGCGATACAGTATTGTTGTACAGAGAACGTGTGGTGATTCCATACACACTGCAGAAGCAAATACTAAAGGGTTTTCATACTGGTCACCCCGGCAGCACTAGGATGAAGAGCCTAATGCGAAGTTTTGTATATTGGCCGAATATGGACAGGGATATTGAGAACCCAGTGGCAAAATGTAGAGGCTGTGCTTTAGCTGCAAAGGCACCCCCAATAAAATTTAACCCCTGGCCAAAAACAGACTTAACATGGTCTAGGTTACATGTGGATTTTGTAGGTCCACTGAATGGATACCATTAGATCATAGTAATGGATAGTTTCTCGAAATGGCCTGAGATACAAAGGATAAGAAATCCGACGACGCAAAGTACTAAAAACTTCCTGCTGGAATTGTTCGCAAGGTTTGGTGTAGTAGACACAATTGTGACGGACAACGGAAGTCAGTTTACGCTAAAACAATTTAAAGATTTCTGCAAGGAATACAACGTCGAACATGTTACCACAGCTCCATATCACCCAAGATCAAACGGGTTAGCTGAAAAATTTGTGGACACCCTAAAAAGAGCTAGGGAAATACCAGTAGATGAAGCCCTACAGAAGTTTCTACAGGTCTACAGAATTACCTCTAATAACGGAATACAAGCCTCACAGTCGCCAGCCGAAGTGATGTTCTCACGTCGAGTAAGATCTGTCTTCGACAAATTATTACCAAAAAAGACAAAGCCAGGTAGAGAAAAATTTATTCAAGTAAAAAAATACAATCCTAGTGAAAAAATATACTTTAAGGTCTATAAACAGAATAAAACATTCTGGGAGATTGGAAAAATAGATAAGCGAATTGGCAATATGTTGTACGTGGTGAAAGGCGAAAAAATAAACGTGCAGACGGCACATTAACCAGATCAGACAACGCTCTTCAGACGTGGTTGACAGCGGTCCCGCGGAAGAAACGCCGATACGTTTGATATAACAACGCCTGCAACGATTTTAACTGAGGTACGCCAATCCTGGAGAAAAAGAAAGGCAATTGATCATTTAAAAGTGGATCCAAAACGTAGGAGATACGCTACGATGTTGCTAAAAAAATGAAGTTTTTTGGTTTTTTCTTCATATGTCCAGTAAAAAATAAATAAATAAAACTGTTTTACTCCTACGGAGTAAAGTTTTAGAAGGGACAATATAGTGAAACACATATTCTATAGTTAATAGATTCTCCCACCTAATATAAGTAAGAGAAGTAAGAGAAAAGAAGGTCAGTCGATGTCGAACGACCGGCTGAACGGTTGAACTCTCTGCTTTAGGGCGGGGAGGAACCCGAATGAGGCTACGCCGAAGGGCGGAGTCTCGTTCGGCCCTGAACCCGTTTATACGGGTTCAATGGGCATATTTTGGCCGAAAAAACGGGCTCGGAGATCCCACGTTAAACCGGCCTTGTGTCACATGATGCCCTCGTGGGAGGGTGACTAAATACTAGTCGATGTCGGACGACAGTAGTCGAATACATAAGTAGTCAGCGAACACAACATGATTACTCTGCGTAATAACTATTATATCAAGTTTCTAACGTTTTGTACGGCGAACCTATTTTAGGACCAATGTAGTACAAATACAAGCCCCCACTGCGAAATAACTCCACAACAGATACTAAAGGTTTAGTGATAGAATTCATACTAATTAACCCATGGCTGGGAGGAGCAGAGATGGATTCATGCTCTATTCGCAAGTGTTGTATTTGTGCGTATGTGAATATAAAGAACACAAGGGAAGATGCAAATCGGCTCTTCAATTAAAAAGTCTGAGTCATTATCAGTTACATTACACACACATCCAAGCATATATATATATATATATATATATATATATATATATATATATATATATATTCCCGAATGGTCATCCATCTAGGTACTAACCAATCTCGATGTTGTTTAACATGTACCGGAGCCGGTGTTTCAACCTGATTTGGCCGTATGCCAGTGATATTTTTTATGCACACTTAAATATACGATTCCACACACACAACTCCTCCCATATATATATATATATATATATATATATATATATATATATATATATATATATATATATATATATATAGAACAGAGAATCGATGTAACTGTATTATATATATATATATATATATATATATATATATATATAATCCGTTACAACACAGGTTTTCTTTTCACACCTGACTAAAGGTCATGAGTTACGCCTATATTCTAAAAGCTGACATTTTAAGGCGTCTCCCTTTACGATTCGTCGTGAATTGCGGCTTATAAATGGTTAAAATGAAAGTGGAGGAAAGTGAAATGCATTTTACTGATTTGTTGCTTTTTTTTTTCTCTTTATTTGACAGAAAGGAAAGACGGCGGTACAAACTGCTAAAATGATATGTCCCGTTTCTGGAGATATTTTTCTATGTTTAGAACTGGAAACTTTGATCTGAAAAAATGTGAATATTCTAGGAACCTAGCAGTCGTTGATGATACGAAATTGAAACGCTTATTAAGAATAATCTTGGTCATACTATAGAGGATATCGCAGAGATACGCCACATATCTCAAGTAGGTTATTTGAAAAAATGTGAAACTTTATGATGCTTGAGTGCCTCAGAACTTCACGAAAATAAATTTTCTGGGCTGACTTTCTGTGTACGATTCTCTGCTCAAACGCAGTAATACGTTCTATTTTAATGGATTGTTTGCAAAAATATTTGATTGGAAAAACGTTTTATAGAGACAAAAAGTGAAGCCGGTCTATGATGTTATGGTGGGATTCAAAGAGTTTTGTGGGGGTTTTTTCTATTTCCTTCAACAAAATCAGAAAGAATTCAGAGGAACACATTTGCATGTTGGGTCGATTAAACCCTGCAAACGATGAAAGACGTTCGGCATTGACCATTCACGAGGGTGTTGTTTTCCATCAGGACATTGCCAGAGCTCACGTCAGTTTACATATCCGTCAGAAATTGGCCCAGATTGGTTTAGATATTAGGTTGGTGCAAAAATAATTTCGTTTTCTCACATAGTAACATATGTTAGAAAACGAAATTATTTTTGCACCAACCTAATATTATAATACTTCCACCGTACTCAGCTGACCTTGCACCTTCAGATTACTGCTTGCTTGGGTCCCTACAAGATTACCTTGATGGGAAGAAGAACAATATTCTGGAACCCAGTAAAACCCACATAAACCAATTCATCATCTAGAAAAGATATAGGAGAATAGAATCAGGAAGTTGCCTCAAATGTGGCGAAAAGGAGTTAAACAAAATTACACATGGGTACTTGATTAAATCTATTTACAAATGTCAAATTATAGTCTTTGAAATTGACTTAAAATCTTCTCTGAACTTTTTTTAGGCCCAATACATATGAATATTTTATGTATCATCGGGTAAAATCGTTACATATTGCGTGTATCTCTACTTCTACATATGCTTTCAAACACACGAATGTACTTGAGATTTGAGTGCTTTTCTTTTGCAGCCTTCAAAAGCAAATGCATTAAGTGCCTCAGAAATTAAGTAGAGAAGTAGTTATCATTCCTCGACCAGGTTCAAAGATTTGCAATCACTTTTATGCACTCCCTTAATATTTTGCTCTTTACCGGGTGTGACAAACACATAAAGACAGAAACAAGCATGTAACTAGATAGACGAGTGAAAACAAACGCGTAAATAAGATCGGCACATTCGATTAAATTACGGATTTATAAATACACAAGTCCCTAACTCTAGGTTGAATCGCAGAGATTACCCCGCTCTTTTGCATCGAGGTGGCAAAGAGTCTAGGAGAAGGAATACTCTGAATTCAAAACTAGACTCAATAGGGCTAATCTTCTTCATCTATTTTTAACAAGATTCGCCAATACTGATATGGCTGCAGTATATATGGTACCGCTATGATTTCAATGTTTAACGCGACTCGTAACGTGATTTAACTGCAACAGAAAATGTACTATAGAAACTCATAAGGAAACAAGAATATTAATGCTAAATATGTTTACAAAGTTTTTTTCCGTTAGTGGAAAACAAATTCGTTGGGACCGCCAAAGGAAACTCTTCACGTTAGTGACACTAGTTTAGTATTTTCTCCGAGTCACACCAGCAACAACACCAATTACCATACAAGATTAAGAAACAAACAGTGTCCACAGTAAGTTGGTTTCGCGTTCTATAGAGTCTACTTCGTATATCTCGAAAAGTCTCTTTAAATATTTTGACTCGAGGGTGGCCATTTTCCTTTCTGGATATTTTAAGTTCAAGACATGTGTGAACTCATTGGTTTTGTCAGTCATTTTATCTTTTAATCTTTCTCGGGGCTTCTTTCGTGTCCACTACAGTTATAATTTAATTACGTTTTTTACACTTATTTCATTGACCAATTGTTCACATTAAATATCCTAGATTGCCAGTAATCTATTACATTTGTCTTCTCTTTATATTTTCCTTGTTTTTAATAGCTCTATAATAATGAATTTATCGGACGTCGATACGCATCATCCATTATATGAAATTAAGAATTACTTTCGAGTGACTGCATAGCAGCAGAGGTTACGCTCAAATCCCGCGAAACACCATTTCTCATTTGTTCACCAAAGTTTAGCAGTACAGTGTTAGGTCAGT
The DNA here is from genome assembly GCA_963932145.1 of Acanthosepion lycidas. Taxonomy (NCBI): domain Eukaryota; kingdom Metazoa; phylum Mollusca; class Cephalopoda; order Sepiida; family Sepiidae; genus Acanthosepion; species Acanthosepion lycidas. Next base: position 81,165,201 of record OZ010581.1, read on the forward strand.
ACTTAGATGGGTTCCCGCTTTAGTACACTGGGTATAGTAAGCGTAAACCGGGTACAAAACCGATTCGGCATGGTGTTAGCAACTTTAAAATTTTACGTTCTTTGGAAAAACGGCAGCGATACCTTGTATTGTTGAGAGTTGTGGATCCGCAGACTCCACAGTGAAGTCCACCGGATTAAAATAGATGGAGTATTGTATCAGACGCCTTCAAGTCAAATAAAATCTAACCAATTTCCGGTAATTATTAGAATAGTCATATTTATGATAAATATAATTGTTATGAATAATCAAGAGTGGTCTCCTCTTGTTTTGTTACTCTTCCCTTTGAGAGAGTTTTTTTTCTGTTTACTGGAACTATAAAAGGACACTATACGCGAATGTTGTCTTCTCAGTTGAATGAAGTTTTCTTAAAGCGTACACCTGCGTACTTTTGTCATTACAATAATATGTGAATTTTTTCTTTTAACATCTATCCTAGTAATAATATTAGTACGTTATTTGAAGATCGTTAAATTTTATTATTGAAGTCGTGTATTTTTTTTTTGTATTTATTTATGAATACACAAAAAATACTACTTCGGCCACAGAAAGATATGATTGATTAAAACAATATATTCTATAGAGGAAGACATTTTATTTTGCGAATATCAGATCATCGATATTGCATGACAAATTTCTCCTATTTATTCATTGATTTTGTAAACTTTTCTACTGTTTCAATTCTTATTACATGCAGCAGATTTTATTGCTTCTCAAAGATCTTAACTTAAATATTGCCTTCCAGTTTTGTGTACAAAGGTTGTTAAAAAACAAAAGACACTTTATCAATTTTCAGTCTTTGAAACCTTTTTATATCAAGTGTACAAGAAACAGATTTTTCAGAGAGTGAAGAAACATTGCCTTAAGCGAATGTAACATTTAGCTTAAAATTCCCTGCACTTGTACTTCTCAAAAATCATTTTTTCGTAGAAAGTGAGACAATTTTCTGTACTTATCTTTATAACATCATAAAACCTCAAAAAACCTATCATTTTACTCACAATAGCGCATGTGCTTATTCTACTTCCCTCTTTTATTTTCAGTGTCATGCTAATTGATTTTTTTCATGAATTTCTCATCTAAAGAAGCCGTGAAATCCAATCAATGTAGCTCTGCATTCAACATTTCCATAGGAAATTAGTTTTCATGTTTTCCTTTAGCCAAATTATGTTTTTCTCTTTCTGATGTTTGTTTAATGGTGAGAATTTCGTTGGTTTCCTGTCTATAAACATTGATATACATTTTAATTCCTTTTTAAATTCGACACACTAACTCGATCTAATCTTCTTGTTTATCACTCTACTCTTTTTTTCAGAGTTCTTGTACTGTTGTTATTAAAAACCATTCTTTCTTGTTCTTACCTTGTCAATGTTTTCAATTTCTTTTGGGTTGTTCTTTGGTATCTATTTTTTTGTATTTTCCAATGTTATGTCTCCATCCCTCGAAAACTTTGCAATATTTTTTTCTTTTTATCTTTCTTACTGTTTATCATCAATGATCATATATCTGAAATGAAAAGAAAAAATCAAATATTAATAATGAAGCAGTTAAATGTCTGTTTTAGAAGATGATGAATATTCTTCGGGTGTGTAGCAAAATCTCACACCACTAAAATCTGTTGTCGTAAATATTTCCAATTAAATAGTTGATTAGTGATATTAATTAAATCGTCCAATATTGTCTGCATGACTTGAAACTCGTTCAGTAATGTCTAAACTGGTATCTATCAAAAACTGTTTCTCCGGATCAACAAATTAAAATGGCTACAAGCGGATGAATTATGTCTTATAGAAAACAGTTCTTCATCGGATCCTATACACTGGCGTTAGAAAATCACAACTGAACACTTTACTAAATAATAAAAACATCAGTTTAAGTCTTCTAACATCAGCAACAACTAAAATGGCTATTAGAGAAATTAATGCTATAATAATAATGTTGCCTTCTCACGCTACGTTAAAGAAAAAGTTTGGAAGTAGAGGTCTCATGAGTACGAGAAAGAGCGTTAATAGGCTTGAGAAACTTACTACAATTTTGTTTGTGAGAAAATTGACTTGGGCATTCAAATCTATTGTTCAACATATTCGATAGGTCAGAGAGATTGCAGTTTCTGTCATCACAAATCTACTTGATATAGGTTTTTCCTTGTCGTCATCTGCTATCTCTTTTTGTGTAGGCTTCCACAAAAGAACTTAATTAACAATTTCTTTAGCTCCCCAGCAATGCCCTGCGAATCTAACTCTGCGCCCTTTGAAGTTGTCTAATACCGGAAGAAGGTTTCCATACAATTTGCTCATTGGTCAGACGATATCTCCACGTGGCATTCAAAGCCCCTCTTAGCATGCGAGTGTAGGATTCATCCAATCTTCTTTCTAGATTTGAGATAAGGGTCCATATCGAGCAACTATATGATAGAACTGGGGTAACAGTTGTTTAAAAGAGGCTGTTTTTCATTTTGTCTGGAAGTCACACACACTAGAAAAGAATTAACGTTAGCTTTTTCAAGAATAAGTTGAGTATTTATTATATTTTCAGCTGAGGCTCGAAACCCAGACCCACTTCGGTAAAAATTAAACGACAAAATTTTAAAGAATTTCTTGCAGAGTGTAGCCAAATAAAGCAGGCATCTTTGCTAGTAAAAGCTGAGCAGATCAAACCAGTTAATCAATATATCGACAGCGATGAAGTCGGTGGATAGCGATTCAATCAGTGATTGCTGTTACCAATCAGCCAGATCAAAGGAGACCTATCCGTGAGAAATCCGATTGCAATCTTGGTCTTACAGCTGAAAATGTTTGCTTCTAGCCTAGGGCGACAAAAGATTATTTCCTGTCAAATTCTTTTTCCCGTTTTTCTTAATGTGTTAATATAGGTCATTAGTTCGGTGTAGCTTACACACACACAGGTTTTATTTGTGTATGCGTATGTAATAATTGTGGTTTTCCCTTTAGCGCAGATATTCTCTTAACCTCTCTCTCTCTCTCTCTCTCTCTCTCTCTATATATATATATATATATATATATATATATATATATATATGCAGATACAGAAAGAGAAAAATGGATATAATTAGTGTGCATGTAAGTTATATATATATATATATATATATATATATATATATATATATATATATATATATATATATATATATATATATATGTGTGTGTGTGTGTGTGTGTGTGTGTGTTGGTGGTGGTGGTGGTGGTTGTGGTGGTGGTAATAAAACTGCAGTTTATGTAAAATAATAAATACGTATTTTATTCTTCACCGTTTGGTACAAATCTGACGATTACCGCATACATAAAAATCAGAGTTATACCTAATCATTAGGAAAGAATGCATATTATATATATATATATATATATATAGGTAACATATCTCTATTAAAACATGTTTCATTGAATAATATTTTGATTATTTGTATTTATAATAATCCTTTATAGTTCTCTAATCTAGATGGGAAGATGAAATTCATTAAGGAAGGCGCTCAGGTTTATTTCTTGTACACGTACTTTCGTTGTCTTTCCAGATCATTCTCACGGTTGAGTTACAAAGACAAACTTATTGTAACTTTAAGGGAGCTAACCAGAAATTGATAGAAATGGAAAATGGTATTAAATGTTTTTTAAATGCACTTCAACGCGTTGCTGCTACACTCGTAATAAATTTCGATGAGTGTTGGTTTGTTGCTTTTAATATGCAGGACCTCGAGTATTTGAAGTTTTTGTTTATTTTCGTGGTGTAGTATATTGATATTCTCAACAATATATATATATATATATGTATATACATATATATATATATATATATATATATGTGTGTGTGTGTGTGTGTGTGTATGTATGTATGCATTTGAAATTATAATTTTATTCATATCGCTTTCTCTAACAAGAATATTCACTCTCTCTTTTACATATATATATATATATATATATATATATATATATATATATATATATATATGGGAGGTGTGTGTGTGTCAGTTTTTTTTTCAGATTTATTATTCAAATAGTTATACACACGTACACCAGTTTCGATCCAGAATCTTACATATCTATAAGTCTCCAATTAGCCCATGCTTCGAATATTTCTGCCACATATGGTCCGGTTCACTTGCCACATATTTAGAAATCCTTGATAAAATAGAACGAAGAATCAGCAATACCATTGGTTCTGATCTTGCGTCTCAGATTTAGTCCTTTCCCACCGCCGAAATGTACTTTCCCTGAGACTTTTGTATAAAGCACTAGACTTACAACGAAGTATGATAGATATGCAATTGCGTTGGCTAAATGTAACCGTAATTTGTATGCCAACAGCTTCTTTTCTCGCTCTTCTCGCTTGTGGAACAATTTCCGGCTCAATGCTTTCCATCCAACTTCGACCTTTAAAAATTTAAATGCAATGTTAATTATCCTGATTACACTTCTTCTGTAGCCCCTCCTCAGTGGTGTTTTTTTCTTCAACACCCAGTGACACTTTGCATTTCAGGTGCTTTAATGTTTTGCTTGGGATAAACTTGATTAATATATATACATATACATACACAGACATACATATATATGCATACATACACAGATATATACATATATATATATATATATATATATATATATATATATATATAGAGAGAGAGAGAGAGAGTGAGAGAGAGAGAGAAACACATGTATATATCTATGTGTGTGTGGCTGTGTCGAGCAACTGATTGAGAACGAAGTTAAAATCTCAATCGCCTGTTAAAAGTTCAATACTTCTATCTGACTTACAGCGGCGTCATTTGCCAATGCAAAATTGTACACAATAATTTTCGCAAAATATACTTCTTATCTATATTTATATATACTGTAATTGCAAAATTTTACAGCTCTTGTCTTTCTATTATGCATTAAGTTTCTAGTTTTCAACTATCGCCGGAAACATTGACATTATCGTGAATGATAATGTGCTAATATAATGATCTCACAATAAATTCCCACGAGTGCTCAAATTATAAACCAGTTTTTTCTTTTTTTCTTTTTTGTTTAAAATAAACTTCAATTACAGCCTAGTAATATTATCCATTTATTACATCTGGCAAGATCAAGTTTTTGAACTTTTCACTTTGATAACTAACTTTAACTTCATAAGTTTCCGAAGTAAAACAAAAACGAGCATGAGAAAATCGAAACGATGTGAATGAAATGTGTAAGGACATCACTTCCTTAGTTTAATATCACATAAAACAATCCTCAATGCAAAAGAGAATCTAGTGCACATATATATAATTGTAAGTAAATTTAGATCTATTAATTTTGCCACAGTTCATTTATTGTGGTTTCTTGCGAAGTACGCCGGTAGCTTGTCTGTAATAACTATTGACAGCATAGGAAGCATCTTGTCTTTTCCTTCCAGTCAGTAGATACTTGTCATCTTGGAGATGAATATCCGGTATTCAAGCGAACAATTCTATGCCTTCCAGCATTATTTCCAAGCATATCTCAGAGTTATTCTTCGGTCAATCCAATGACAAATAAATCGTTTTCCCGATTGTCACATCAGATTCATAATGTTGTACAAATAAGAGAAATGTCATACAAACTTAACAGAAATTCGAGTTAACTTTAGATATTAATAATAGGAAGGGTATTTAAGAAAATGAGTGTGCCGATTAAATGATAACCCCTGACTTGAATCTTTATTAATTAGCTTTTTATTCACTCCATTATTTCATCTGTTGCTTTCGGCCAGTATGAGATTCGTCCCGCGTCGCCCCAAATCCGATAAGTGGATCTTACATTCTATCGGTGATGTTTAACAGACAGATCAACTTATCTCATGCAGTACTTTATATATATATATATATATATATATTTAAAAATATTTTTTGTGGTACAAAACTTTATTACGGCGTTAAAAACATGAATATTTTTACATTGGGCCATGATGTTATTAAAATAAAATACCAGCCGACCGGTTTCGCCCCCTCTCTTCAGAGCTGTAAACGGGGGAAAATTATGAAAAAGGAGAAACAAAAAAAACAAAAAAAAAAAAAAAATATATATATATGGGTGACGTGAATGAACGGAAGGGAAGTTGTTACACCTAAAGATGCTAGAGACCCAGTAGAGCAAGCCCAAACAAACAATCTCTCTGCTTACAAAGAGAAGGTCGCCCAGACTTGATAAACAACGTCTCCAACACCTTCAGATGGAACAACGAGTGCGAAGTGGACACCACAGAAAACCAATTCACACTAAAGTCCACCGCACAACCAGGACTATTTATGAGATGATCCGCTATAGATGACCCGTATGTGTTTCGAACGGTATCACCAATCGAAAAATTTTTATTATAAATTTTCGCAGGCACGTGTTGCTTGATTCTAACATCCAATCGTTGTGTAGTTCTACCTATGTAGTCGGCACCGCAACTACATTTAAATTTGTAAATTACAGAATTAATATGATGAGGAGGTAAAACATCCTTACTCATGGATGGAAGAACAGATCTTGTTTTAAACACAATACGTACATTCGCTGCAAAATAGCATTGATTAGAACTCGATGAAATTTGCTTAGCCAACATTTCGCTATCCCCCCCAAAATATGGAACTCGTAAATACACGGGACATTTTTTGACAAGCACTGGTTTTACTTTATTAAAGTCCACCAACTTTTGACGAATAACCATTTGAACGATATCATAAGGATAACCGTTACTAGTGAAGATGTGAGTTAAAAACTTAATCTCATCTTTCAAAGTGTCATCTGAGCAAATCCTCAATGCCCTATGGGTCAAACACTTAATTAAATTATTCTTTTGCTGTTTGGGACAAAAGGAATCCCAACGAGTGTAAAGACCCGTAAAAGTGGACTTCCTATAAACTGTAGTAGTATATAAGGAAGGTGTTCTACGAACTAGAACATCAAGGAAGGGTAAAGTATTATCCTCTTCCTTCTCCACTGTATATTTAAGGGCAGGATGAACACTATTTAGTAGGGAGAAAAATTTGTCTACCTCGAATTCATTACGAAACACACAAAAAGTGTCATCAACGTAACGGAAGTAAACAGTGGGCTTAGAGGAATCTGTAAACAAACTCTGTTCATAGAAACCCACAAAAATGTTAGCTAAAACAGGACCCAAAGGGGAACCCATAGCAACCCCATCAATCTGTCGATACATAATATTATCAAAACTGAAATCGACAGACATGGTAGCAAATTTCATGAGTTCAATAAAAACATCTTCAGGTATTGTCGGAGGTGTCAAATGACTACGATATAGCAAATCACTGCAAATATCTATAGTCTCCGACAATGGAACGCAAGTGAAGAGGCTACAAATATCGAAGGAACACATAAATCCATCAGTGGTCTCAAGATTCCTAATATATTCAGAAAACGAGAAGGAATCTTTAATACAAAAGGAGCTATAATGCTGCAACACTGGTTCCAGCATTATAGTTAGCCACTTAGCGACTTTATGTTGAGAGGACCCAATCATAGATAATATGGGTCTCAACGGAACACCCTCCTTATGAATTTTAGGTAATCCATAAAGACGGGGTCGAATCGAGCCTGACGGTCTCAATTCCTCAGATATATCAGAAGAGAGAACACCGCTTTTTACCCATTTAAGGAGACGCTTCTGAAAACGAATTTCAGAAGTTAACGTATTATCATGGGTATCAACGTGACCAAGACGCTGAAACTTAGAAGGATCATTAAGTATATGTAACATTTTAGTCACATAATCCTGGCGGTCCATAAGCACAACACCAGAACCCTTATCTGGTCTGGTAATGACCAGAGAATTATTATTTTTTAGGGACTTAATGATCCTGTGATGCTCCCTACTCCATTTAAATTCAGAGGAGGAAATTGAAGAGCTTGCATATGAATGAGCTAAGTCATTCAATTTTGCTCGGAAGTCACTGGATTTACTTACAGAAAGGGGTTGAAGCTTACTAAGCTGAGCATAAAGAACTTCAAATTCCGAAAAAATCTGTTCTCTATTAAGAGAAACAGGCGGAATTTTGAAGTCTAGGCCATGTGCCAAAATAGTAAGCTCTAGCTCAGAAGGACTATATGATGATAAATTAATTACATTAGACCAATTAGGTTCAACCGCGCAGCCAAATCTTTTGAAAATAAGATGTTTTAATTTGCTATGATAGCAGCACGTTGTCTTCGAACGACAGCGTGCAACTACCTGACCAACATAACGGGAGAAACGGACCATATCAAAAAACCTCAAAATATTCCTAGTTTCACGCCATATCCTCCTATATTTTCCCATAAGGTCCAAACGCTGGTTAGAAGCTTGCAAGAGAAAGTCTTTAATAAAAGCCCTCTCCATCTTCCAACCAGACATCAACCTAGCCCGCCTAATCCGAAAAGAGATGAACGTAGGACAGACTTGGTTTTGAAGGCAGGATTGTAAGAATACTATTTCTGCCTTCAGTTTATCATACAGCTGTCCAAAGGCATTTCTCGCGTTCGCTGTTATCAGGCGCCGTTTGGGCCACAGATGTTCACCTCTAGTATCAGCATTGACAACGAGTGAATCACGGATCCTCCCGGCTGATGTCATTTCATATCAATCCTGCACCTGGCTTACTTTGACGATCAGACGATCCTATTCCTGTATAATGCCACTATATAAATAATATGTACATTGGATGTATTAGCCATTGTTTTTTTTGTTTTTTTTATAAAGGAATCTGATAAGAGACACCCGTGAAGAATAATCACAGTAAGAATCGTAGCATTTAACTCGATGGAATTATTGTCATTTGTTTCTTTGGAAATGATAGTAAATTTACAATAATTCTGACTCTTTCAATATTTATATTCGCCAGGAATTACCGACAGAACTATACCGAAGAATCCAAGTATTAAAAATTAAATGCAATTGAACTATCTTTGGTATCTCCTAGGGAAACCGCATCATAAGACAGGAAACAGACTTGTTAGAAAACTTCCGAACTACCGTCAAGAAGGCGACGTTGAAATCGCCTATAATCTCTTTCCCACTCTTCCCTGTCTTTTGAACAGGAATAGAGGTTTATCTCTTGTTTTCTGTTTAGGATTGAGTTTCCAGTTCCTTCTCAAGTCTACTTCAGTTATATACGCCTGCTTTTCCTACGCTAATATAACTCAGCACAGTAAAACTCTACCTTAAATGGCTCTTGGGACTTGGGTCACATTAGTAAAAAAAAGAAAAAGAAAATAAAAAGAATGGCTAAATCACAGAAAACAACAATATTTCCAATACCATCCTTCATTATCCCACCCTAGATTGAAGAATCAAACAAGAAAAATGGCCGACAAAGTCACTGAGTGAACAGGATAATATTTCACACACACACACACACACACAGATATTAGCACACAATTGTGACATGGGGATGGTCAAGTGTTCAGCTGCTCAGTGACAATTCGACCATATATAGCCATAGAACTGATGCTAATGATGGTATTCATCTACTCGTGAGTGGTGTCTTTGGAAATTCATGATACTATACTACGTTAAAAACTGTCCGTTGGTCGCTTGGCAAAGCATTCTCAGGAGATATTAAACGAAACTTATTAAATGCCTTATAAACATAGCCAGGAACATTTAGGGCCCTTATCTAAAAAAACAAACAAAAAAAAAAAACAATGAGAGCAACTGAAAAAGAAGTGGATCAAAATCGAAACAAATAAGTTTTAAATTAAACCAAATCAAAAACCAGTTGTATAATTATAAACTATTTCTCTGATTGAAGTAGTGAAAGGAAGAACACTAAAGAAAAAAATAGAACATATATTGGCACGTGCAATTTTTTACCCATAAAAACATCGTAAGGATTTTTGGAACATTCAGCAATAACATGCTACCAAGTTAAGATACTTAGGGTTATATCATGTAGAAACATTGGTTCCCGTATGTTCGTGGAAGTTAAGCAACGTCGAGCTTGGTCAGTACCTAGATGTGTGACAGCTTGGTCAGTACCTAGATGTGTGACAGCTTGGGAATACCAGATGCTGTAAGCTTGGATACGAGCGTGGTGTAATTGGTAATTGTTATTATTCACTTACGCGCAAAATACCACTGGGAAAATAGGAACCCTCCAGCTATAGGTTAATTAGTAAGACTTGTATCATTAAAACCATTATTATTTTTTAAAAATAAAATTCTGTACAACATATACATATTTCGGTATTAAATAACCCATAGCTTTAGTATGCTGTTAAACAAAAACATCCAACTATGTATGGTAATGAGATATTAAATCAATAACATTAGGGCAAAGTTAGGCCTTCATTATAATGAAAGGCTAACTTATAATTTGAATCTTTGTTCCTGACTAACAGTTATTGAAACGGTAACCAAATTTGCCACTGGGCTTCAGCAACATTTTATGCAACTTCGTTTCATAAATATTTGTTGCACTTAGCTGGATCGATTAACTCAAGCTAGGTAGCAGTGAAGAAGTGATTGCAGAGAATGAAGTCTAAAGTGACAATTGGCTGTTAACTCTTACCGGATTTGGAGGTTCTATAAGATTTCTTGCTCAGATGACTAACATCATTCCCTCAGTTTGTGATAGTCTTCAGTAAATTTTCTGAAGCTAATTCGATATGTGGTCTTATTGTTTACACCAGACTACTATAGGTAGCGTACACATTAAGTTCTCTGCTTGAATCTTTGGATATTTTGGTCGCCCAATGATTTGTCTTCGAAGAGAAGTGCGTTTTTCTGCTGAATTTAGAACCTCTGTTTGTAACCATTTTATGGTATAAAAGATTGCTTATGGGGTATAAAATTCTTCCAGTCTCAGCCAATCTGGCCGTAATCAGAGAAGGTTTTTTAATTGTTTCTATCTTCATATTTGTAAAAGTTGAAATGGTGTAAAAGGACTTTATTGTCATCACGACGTTTCGGCCGTTGTACACTCCGACTCCCTTCAGGTGATATACGTTGGAATTTCGAACCAAACCCTTTATTTAGGTCAGGAATACAGATTTCTAGAGAAGAACAACAATAACAAAAATTGAAATACGAGCACTGGTAAAAAAGAAAAAAACGGTTACTGAGACATTAGTTTTATAAGTCCCCCAAATTAAGTGACTGATGTTCCAAAGGATATAAGGCCCAGTGGATAAAAGCGTTGGTTGAAGACGCAAAGAGTTGAGTTGAACAAAACTTGGAGAGTTGAGTTACTAAAGGAAATTAACTAAAACTGAGACACACATATGGAACTAAAGCAATCTACCCCAGCGAACGAAATAAATGGTTCAGCTCAAAATTCCAACATCTGAAGAAGACCGTAGTGTACAATGGCTGAAACATCATGAATATGGCAATAAAGATGAGGACAACAGTCCGAATAATATAAATAGTGTAAATAGAAATGTGAATGAAGAAACGAGAAGTCTTGCGATCTGAGACATACAAAATACTCACCCTTCTTCTACACTGATACATTTTGCGTTGTAAAAGTATAGTTTGGTATTGATATCTAGTTAGAGAAAATTTATTTTTATTTACAGGCAATACGGAAAGTGCGACACTGAAATCCCAAAGCCTGCTGGGATAGTGAAATATATCTTTCAAAAGTTGAGTAAAATATTAAACAAAAATATTGTGGATACAAATAAAAAATTACTGAAATGTAATATCAGTTCACCTATATGACAATGTGTCGTGGCCTTGTTAGAGCCAGAAATAAAGACACAAATCGATGAATTGAGTTAAACAAATATATAAACAGAAACAGTAATACAAACATATACAAACGAGAGTGTTACAGCAAGAATGTTCGGTCGTACTGTCAGAGCTGACAACTGGAAATTTTCCTCTCTAAAAGGTAGTACCTGTTCCTATTTATAGCTGGGAGAGTCCATGAGTGCGTGGGTAAATTACTAAAACACAATGAATGCTGGAAAAGACCTGAAGCAGCAAAAATGTGGTTCTACAGAAGGATGCTAAGAATACCATGAACCTAACATGTGAGCAACGACGAAGTTTTAGCGAAAATGGAAACAAAATTGATAATTAACATCAGCAAAAGACAGTTGAAATTTCTGTGGGACATAAGGACTAAAGGGGGCTTGGATAAATTGATATTCACAGGACAGATTGAAGGCAAGAAGGACAGATGAAAACAATGCATAACCTGACTAACGAGCTCGACATATGGATGGCGGAACAAAATTTAGGAGAGATAACAAAAAGACAAAATGTATTAAGAGCTAAAAAAGGAGAGAAAATTTTAGAGCGACATGATTTTCAACGTCGTGAAGGAATATTGCACATGCAAGATGGTAAAGTGTCAATTAATATTTAGCTTCAAATGTGGTTATTCTAAACTGGCGTGAAATGTTCTTGTTGTCTAATCTGTGATCATTTAAAATCTGATTTCCGCTTTCTTCCTTATCATTTGCGGGTGCTGCTGTGCGTAAATCACACCTTGTCTTTATCCTGTATATATTAATATTTAATTAGTTACCCAAGGGCTTTGAGATCGGAAGATATGCATTCCCTTCGGTAAGCAATCTTTTATAACAAAACACGTAGTCTTGAATTTTCTAAGCGAGCCTGTTTTGTGATTCATTTGACTTAGATTGGTTCTTTCGATATAAACGCGCATTCTCTCTAATAACATTTATTTAAATCTCATATGCAACATCAGAAGTATCTATGATATACGCATATATCAATATATTTTCCCCAAAACGACTATATACACAAAGAGATGAAATGTATTGCACCTATTCCATTTGATTTGTTTGTTTAACGGCACATCAACTCCGCATGGGTCATTTAATGCCAAAATTTAATTTTCTTGGGAGCTTTGAAGTAATAAAAGTATGATATGTTATTCTGCTTTCACAATTGAATACATGGTAGATGATACTCAGCTTTTGTGGATATACATATTTTTGTGGACATGATTGCTAACGTTGGTGATATGTGCATTTATGTTGATGTTTTGTTGAAGTTATATCTTGGAATACAGTTTGATTTCTTTAAGTAGTTGTAGGATTTTATAAGGATTAATTCGTGAAAGAGTTCTTTCATATTGTTTTGTTGATTTGGTTTACTGGTATATGCGCTGTTTAATGCCGAAATCTTAATAATTCAAACGCTTTTATGGCTTCAAATAAATATTTTAAATGTAGTTGTATGCTTTCAACTAAAGACAATTTTTTTTGTTTGTTATTTTGCTATGAAATGTGTATGTTCCTAATGTTTTGTTTTTTTTATGTAAAAATGTATTGCTGGTATTTTTATTATAAAATGTATATTTTCACATTCATAGTGTTTCGTTTTTGTTGGAGGTTCATTATTTACCCAAAATTGGGACCTTAACAGGTGCTATAACACCGTGGCATGGCAACAACAGCAACTAAAAGGTGATTAAATGCTCCTCAAAATCTCCAATCTCCCGATCAGAGTCATTGCTGTCGGAAGCAGTTTATGATCATACCCAGGCTTACCTATTGGAACATGTCTACTTTAGACGAGAATGTCGAAAATTTTACTAGGTCGATGTCGCCACATATTACGCAGTCTTTCGTATCGGTCATCTATCGTAAATAAAATGTCCTTCGCAAAAAGATATCAATCAAAATGTAAAGATGCGAAGATGGGAATTGCTGAAAATATTAATTGTGAGTTTTATAGAGATATTCGAATTCACTTGTCTAATGACAAAAAATAGAAAAAGCGATTTACTTTGTTTTCTCACTCCTTTGTTTAGTATATTTATCACTTTTTAAGGGGATGTTCATGTAATTATGGCTATCTATTATTCTTTTACAATATAGAAATCAGTTTAGTTTCTTTTAGTTATTTAGTTAAGTAGTTTATCTGACGAATCTACCCCGGATTCCTTTAGCGTAGGAGAATTTAATTGCTTTTTGCAATTTTGTATTGCAAAACACAATATTCTGAAAGCAGACTAGACTTGAAATACTGTGCATTTTGTGTTTTCTCAACCTGAATGTTCTAAAATAACAACAGCTTCGTGTAACTGGTGTCGACGTGGAAAGTTGGGACGGGAAGATGAGTTTACTAACCTCCTTGTGAATGGCATATGTCTCGATCCTCTACTCTAAGCTATGGGTTAAATAGCAGTGGAAATTTCCCTTGGGTGAAAACCAGTTCAAGAGGGTAAATCTGAATTTCAAACCGTGAAGAAGGAAACTGGAAATTACTTCAATATATTTCCCAAGAATGTATGGCAATTCGGAGATTATAATAAAAAAGGAAGGTGTGGAGAGTCATGTTCATCTATGTTTTGAATGGATATGTTATTAAAAAGATAACATGTATAATGAGAAATAAAAATGCCAGTTAATTACATTTCCATTCGTTAAAGACTGCCATAGTTTCTTCACGCACAAAAGTAAACCTTACGATTTGGCGAAATTTGATTTAGCCTGGTAAAAGGTCAGGATAGTAAGCACTGATTAGGGATCGAATCCATTAGTGATTAAACTGAGATTTGCACATTATTCTCGTTCGTTAGATGCACTGAGCAGATATTTTTAGTGTGGTGTGTCCAAATCAGCTACATGTGGAGAAAAACGATTATGTCCGTTCAATGTGCCAAATAGTTAATAAAAGCAGTATTTGAAATCGTTAACTTTAAATGAATTCTACAATTACATACTAGCATCTACAAAAAAAGCTTGATATAGTCCAGCAGTATTCCAAACGGTTAAGCTTAATATAGTATTGTGAGTATCGAAATCATTACTCAGCAGTAATAGTTACCCAAGATAGCATGACCAATATAACACACTGTCAAGTCGCCCACCCCGTACCTGAATGCGTTTTTTTCTTTCTTCTCTTTCAATTTTTACAAGCATACAGTGAAATAGTGTTATTCATGCAGGACACATTAAAACACAGGGAGATAGCATGGCGAATTCTTGATTTTTCCTGCATTGAATATTATTATAATCAGTGCAGTATTTAAGAAGGAGAGTTTTTTTTCAAATTTTCAAAATTATTCTAACTACTTATTGACCACTTGGAGCAATGATGCTATCGGATGCCGATTTGGCTCCGATGGTCACAGCTGAATAGCCATTGCACATGTTCCAGTCGTTGCAGATTTTAATTCAAAATTGTCCTCCTACTAGACAGGTTATCAACCAAGGCTAAAGAGGTTAGAGTGACTTGCTATTTAAACCTTAGATAAAGGAAGAAGAAACGTATTGCAACTTTTGTCAATGGTTTTAGTGATTAAGTTAATTCAGCAACATCGGATCGAATATTCTGCCCCGATGACTTACATTCACACCCAGTCATGAATAACATTTCCAAAGAATGAAACATGGACGAAATAAACTGGATATCGGTAAGATTATTCTTCAATTATGTTCGATCATTTTTTGTTGAATATATATATATATATATATATATATATATATATATATATATATATATATATATATATATATATATATATATATATTATCCCTCACCGACGTATGAACTGACAATTTGAATTATAATATATCTGGTTATCACAATGTTGGTGTAGTTATATATTATGCTGTGATTACAGCGTTTTAATTTTAAATTTTAAATTATATTTGGCACTTAAAACAAGCGGGATTTATATATGTATGTAAACACGGAAACTTAAAAAAATATATATTTTAAACGGTGATTATTCGTAATTTAATTTTTTTGAAGATTTAAAAGATATTAATTGAAGGGAGATTACGTGTTCTTATTTAAACAAAACGATATAAATTTTGATTCAAATAAATAAATAAAATTTACTTTTAAAAAGAAACTGTAATTTACATTAAAGAATTAAAATTAAAAATTAAAAAATAATCAGGGCCCACATATTTAAGCTGTTATATATATATATATATATATATATATATATATATATATATATATATATAATATATATATATATATATATATATATATATATATATAGAGAGAGAGAGAGAGAGATACAGAGAGAGAGAGAGAAATATCGTGATTTAATTATAATTTATCATTTAGTATTTTTTTTTTTGCTTTGTAATTCTTCAAGTAATCCTGGTCATTCAGAATTGTGGAAGTCAGTGTCCGTCCTCAGATATTTACTTGCCTCAGCCACCAGCAGACAAAACGCAATACAAGATAACATAACGGAAACTATTTCCAGCTGATATGCACACTGTCAGGTGTATTAGTGTCTTAATTTATGTGCCTTGTTCGTCCAGAACGTGGATGGTGATGGCTCTCTATCACTTCTCCAGTGTAGCTCTAAGGCAACTTTTAACTCTTTATCATTGATTTTCGTCTCCGTTCTAGTATACATTTACCAATTTTGTTAGCAACGTTACCCGCATCATCTCTCTGGTAATAGGTTTCGTTTTTGCAAAGTTATCTCTATAAGGATTGATCAACAACTAAAGCCTTGTGCCCAAGTTGGCTTCATATAACTCCAACTGGATCGACTATTCAAGTGATACTCATGAGGTTTGTCTTGATTGTTGTTGCTATTGGATAATTGTTTGAATAACTGATGCTCCTGTCGCTTCTATGAATGTCACTGTTTCGGGAGCTCGCATTGTATCATTTCCTGTTTTATTGTATGCTATTGTCTGAAGGTAAATATTGGCTTAACTTGTATCCATGACGACATTGGCTTTTCAGTTGGTAATCCTTTAAATAGAACAGTTGCTAATGCTGACGTGAGGAGCAGACAATTATCTCATTCTAAATGGTGCAGGGGCCATTGAAATAGGAATAACAGATAATCATTTGAATTAACCAGATTTTACTTATAATGACTTAAATCTGTCCCAAATGTCATTGGTTTGTGCCCCATAGTTTCCGCTCTTTTATATTGCGTGATGCACGAGGAATTGGGTTCCCTATATACAAGACAGACAAATGGAGTGACACCATTTTGTTTGGACTTCTCAAATGAGATTGTGCTTTATTTAAAATGATGCTTAATAATTCAAAGCGGCTTCGTAATCATTTGATAATCTGAAACTTTTTGGATAGGCCTGAATAATAATTTGAAAAGTAAAATATATACGCAAAGATATTTATTTCTCTTTTACAGGGGAGTTGGATGTGCCAATTGTGTAATGAAGTCAGTGAGCCGAGTACAAATTCCAGCCTAGTGTATTGCGTTCACTTTCGCACTGTTTTTCTTCCGAAATGTACGAGCCTCTTTCTACTCGCAGTTATAAGTGAAATAGAAGGGAAATCGGGTAGCAAGTAAATTTAGAAGAAAAACAATCGTGGGAATGGAAACGGGAAACCACTGACTAGTTTTCAAAAAATGGAAGGCAATTCACAGATAACAGAATAATCAGTGAAATCCATGATCGCCTCTATCGTGAAGATAGATGGCCTTTTTTGTAACAACACCATCATCTATTCTGACCATTTTTAAAGACTATGGATGTTATTGAATAAACAGTGAGCACCCTGTATTCGTGGGGGTTAGGGACCAGAATCGGTCGGGAATAGTTAGAATCCGCGTATACTTGTAACCCCCTAAAAGTGTTTATAAGTAACTATTATGATTGTTAAAACCCGATATGCCTAAAACTTTCATCCTAAACACTTTAGAAACATTTCAGACCCTTTTTAAAACATTTTTGAAAAATAGTATTGGTGAACATAGACTTAGCATAAATTTTCTTACATACATACAATAACCGATTTAATTACGCATAGATCGATACAACCATTGAAAATAATATATAAAATATGTGTAACAAAACATAAAATATAAAGTTTAAAACATTTTCTAAAAACAGAACTGTGATGATGCCCCCAGATTTAGCATAAGCCAGTTTTAAGACCCCAGCCGCAGCCCCTAACAAAGAACAAAGACCAAGCACTACGCATTTTTTGCGTTTATTTTTTACAATGAAGATATACAATTATGCCAATGTTTACCATAAAAATGGACTGTTATGTGTTTTAAGTGACTTAAATAGCAGGAAAATAATAGAAGAATATTTTGAATATGTTCTATCAAAAAAATACACTAATCAAAGGGAGTTCTCAGCGAATAATTTGTACATATCTTCTTCAGAAAAACACGCGAATATTCAGGGTTTCTGCAAATAAAAAGTACATACGTTCTAAAGAAAAATCCGCGAATACGCGAAGCCGCGAATGTTGAAACGCGAATAGGCGGGGGCTCACTGTACTGACAATTGTTCTTAATTTTTGCCATGCCTTGTCAAAGTGACCTTGTTTGCTTGGGTTTTAAACTAGACGCATTTAATATTAAGAGTAAAATTTGTTTTCATTGGTCTTGCAGGGCATATCAGGTCAATTCTCTTTCCAGGGAGAGAAAATTGAAAATTTTACTATTGCAAAAAGAAACATATTTCAATATTTAAATAATGATTACCAATTAACATTTGACTAATGAAGTAACTCACAATATTTCATAATAAATCGGCAATGTTATAATTAAAGACAAAAATATGCCAAATTTGATAATTTTTTTTTTCTGACAGCTGATACAATTCTTGTTAAATGCATTCAAAATCGATGTTTTGAATCACGTATTTTGAATCATTGATGGGCCGGTCATGTAATGGTTAGCGTTTCGGAACCAATTCAATCGGCAAGCCGGATTCAAATTCCAGTGGTGTTTGTTACGTTCATTTTCACACAAATACCATTAATGAATGGTATAAGTCCACATCTTCACCTCAGCTATGGCTTAAAAAATAGGCAGACAGGGCTCTTCAATCTTTCTAAGTGAACAGTCTATGAGAAGGATGACTGTGAATTCAAACCCGGTTTGGGTATGGGGTTAGCAACTCCATATCATAAAAATTTACTTGTTGCGGAAACCACAGCTTCAGCGCCTAGAACAGTAGCCCCCATAATCCTCAGTGAAGTTTACAGAGCTTCGGTGAGGTAGTAAATTAAAATTATCAATGGTGTGTAAGGACAAATAGAGAATGTTCAAGGCGAATCTGCACTTCTCTTGACCGAACAAATTTTTTTCCTTTTCCCTCATGCATCTGTCGTTTTGCTTTGTGTTTTTTTCTGTTTTTAGTTTATCACAATCAGATCATTAATTTGCTTTCCACCAATCGGTTACTAATGTCTTTTTTAAATTTGGACATGCGCTTCACTCTCAGTAAAACCATAACGGCGTTGGATCATTTCTGGGATAGATTCTAGCAATTGATAATTTGATAAAGAAATGGTATCCTTCGTAAATTTATTATAGGTTAGCTGCGAAGAATCTATCTTACATATCTATAAATATACCATTCATCCATGCTTAGAATATTGCTGTTACATATGGTCCGCTGCTCCTGCTATTCATCTATAAAATAATCAGCAAAAAAGAATCATCAATATTATTGGCCTTATTCTAACGTCTCGACTTCAGTCTCTTTCCTACTGCCATAGGTTGTTTTCCTGTGTCTTTTCTATAAATGCTTTCAGGGTAAATGTCCAGATGCTCCCTTTGTTATTATACCTAGAGTCTTTGGATTTAAGCGCAATGCTAGACTGCCGTCGAGATCTGATCAATTTACAGTTGAGTTGGCTGGATATATCCATAAATTCTATGCTAACAGTTAATTAACTCGCACTACAATCTTGTGGAACTCACTTCTGGCTCCAGGCTTCGTTATCATTTTGAATCTACAAAAATTCAAATGCGATGTCAATCGCTATATACTCTCCTCCACGTTACTCTTACTTTGTTCTCGCTGCTTAGAAATGTATCTGTTTCTAACTCTTTAACACCCAATAGACACTTTGTTTTTCAGTGTCTTAACTGCCTTGCATGGAGTGAACTCGATAAAAAATATGTATGTGACGTTGAGTATCGTTTATATTTGAATATGCAAGTGTTCACTGTTTTGACGAAACTGTATCTTTGATTAAAACTCACATGCCACCAGTATAACAACCGATTAGTCACAGTAAACCGCATGTATTCGGATACTATTGTAACTCTGGCGTCATATAGTCCAAAATACACGAGACAAGAAAGAGAGAGAGAGAGAGAGAGAGAGACTTGAAAATCCAATTTATTCAGTTCGCGAAACTTTATTGATTTTTTTTTTAAATCCCATGTCCCTTCAGGCCGTAAGCTCTCATGATTCTTCGCAGATTCCTTTTCTTTATTATCTTTGAATTGTCATGAATTCTTAGAAAAGATATTGGAGTGGTTTTCCGCTACATTCTATGGTTTGGAATTCATACTATTCCATCTATTCAAATGGATGACACACAAGTCTATTCTGCTATTTGAATTATGTGGGGGGCGAGAAGAGGTGAAATCATCCAAAGATATTAGTTCGAAAGTGAACACAAAAGTCTAGTCTTGAATTTGAACTCGACCCGATTCCACATTTGGTGTGGAAAACCGTTACACTATCTGCATATTCTTACTGATTAAAAAAAAATCTACTGCAAAATATGTAAAGATATTTCTTGCTTGTCAAAGTTCAATGGTTATTAGACAATGTTTACATTTTCGGTGACCAAACGCGTATATGTACGTAAAGTTTGTAAAATTGCTGTCAATTTCTTCTGACTTGTAATCAATTCCCGTAATCCATATCCTTACGTCAAACAATCCACCGATACTGACTGCAACCTGTGTCGTTACAGTAGTCATTAGTTATTGCATGAAAACATATAATTGCGACATAAGGCCGAAGGGAAAGAAAGAAAGGCCTGAATATCCTAAACCTCGCTATAATCATCCATGACCCATTCGTTCTTAGAATTGATTCAACCACAAGAACTCATCTAGCCCATTCAATCCAATATATACAAAACCGCATATTAACAGGGATCCTACAAAGACACCCATGACGTAAAGAATTGGTAAAATAAAAAATCTTTTGGGGCTTTTCCCTTTTTTTTAAATATATAAAAATCTATTATATGAACTGTAAGGGGAGGGATGAACTCATTAACAAAAAATAAAGTACAACGAAACATTCACACTAAAAGAAAACAAAAAATAAAATATATTAGTAGGACCCATACACCCGACTTTGTTACGGCAAGATCGTTGATAGCCTGGATTTGTTTTTTTTTCTTTTTAAGGCGGTATGAAACTTAAGTAATAGCAGATATATAAATGATTTAATATTTTATGAGTACACTGCAACTAGAACAGCTCCATGTCTTTATTTGAAAATTTCTATTAAAAAAAGATTAACTACTCTATATTTCTGTTATTGTCTTAGTTTCAAGTTTCTTTTTTTTTATGATGCAAGTGATAGTGTTTTCAAAATGTTTAGGCACCATTTTTTTTTCATTGCTTGATTGACAGGCATACACATTTTCTTTACACACTTCGATCTTTTTTCTCCTCCAATCTTATGAACGTTTGATACTGATCTCTTGTTAATCAATAGCGTTTTATTCTCAGTTTTTATAATTATTGATCACAGCTGATATTCCAATCGGATCCCATATCACGATCTAAAAATCGATCTGTTTGTACTGGGAATTCCCGATGGATGTTCTATTCACTACTTTATAGAATTGATCTGACTATTTTTCATCAACAAATCCTACAGGCTTCTTCTAGATAGTAATGCTACTATCATTTCTCCTCCTGCAATATTCCTCTTCTTCAACTAATACAAATACTATTATTTCTACACCACTCCTCCTCTTCTTCCTCTTTTCTCTCATCTCTTTTCTTCTCTCCGCTCCTACTTCTCTTTTCCCGCTTCTTCTCTCCTCCTTTTTTCTCTACTCCTCTTCTCTCCTCTTTCTCATTTTCTCCTTCAACGTCTTTTCTCTTCTCCGTTTCCTGTTTCTTCTTCTTCTTCTTCTTCTTCTTCTTCTTCTTCTTCTTCTTCTTCTTCTTCTTCTTCTTCTTCTTCTTCACACAATAATAATAATATGCGTGCGTGCGTGCGTGCGTGTATTTATACATATGCGTGTGTGGGTGTATAAATATGTGTATATATATATATATATATATATATATATATATATATATATATATATATATATATATATATATATATATATATATATATACACATACATATATATATATATACACACATACACATATATATATATACATACATGTTTGTGTGTATGTGTATGTGTGTGAGAGAGAGAGAGAAACGTAGTAGCACAGGAAAAAATCATTTATTTCCACTGGGAGGCCATATTGTCATTATTATTAGCAAATCAACACCACCATTATACTTATCAATATGTATGCATCCATACTTGAGAGTGCTAGGTCAAAAGTGAGATTAACATATATATCATAAAAAATATTATTCCTGTTTTGAATTTCATGAGAGTCTATATTACTGTGTAAGAGTAAGAGATCCGTTGATATTTGCATGTGAGCGCACATGGCTCTGCTTATATTGGTATCTACCTACTATCGCATGAAAAATAAACATTTTCACACAAACATTTACTTTTCTTGTCTTTTCTCCCATGAATTGGTTTTATAGAGTTTCCTGTCACCATTTAAATTTTATCCCCATTTTTTTTGTTATGTTTCTCGTGGTTCTATCGGTGATTTCTTTGTGGATAACATTTTTTTTTAAATCTTTACTTTCTTAAGATGAGATTTCAAGAGTGGTTTTTGAAAGTACTTTTCTTTTTGATTACTTTTTGATTTCTTTTGATTCTCGGCGTATTTTCATTCTTTATCTTTTGATTTATTTTTACATATATTGTATTAGATTTCAGGGTTTTACTTTTGGGCTTGATTTACTGTCTGTTAGTATGTTATATTATTTTTATATTTATTACTATTTTTTAATATTACTTTTGTTTATCATTTTCATTGTGTTATTTTATTTATAATGATTGTTATGCTTTTAATGTTTGAATATATACCTTTTCACATTTTTATATTTCCTGCTGCTGTTTGGTTCTTAAACTATTTGAAAATCCATCGGTTCTTTTGTTTTCTTTTCTTAATTATTTTTTTTTCGCTTTTTACTTGAAGATTCTTTCTCTAGACCTTTCTTTCAAAATATTATTTACTCCTTTCCTAGCATTGTTTCTAATTTTCTTTTTCATTTCTAGCTTCATGCTTTATTTAATTATTTCATTTATCTATTTTTATTTTCCCGTCTAAATGTTTACCATTTTACTCTTTCTTTCTTTCTTTCTTTCTTTCTTTCTTTCTTTCTTTCTTTCTTTCTTTCTTTCTTCTGTGTTTATTTTAAAGTTGCATTTTCAAATTTTCCTTTATGTCTGTTTTTTTTTTTATTTTTTTATTTCTTCCTTTTTCTTAACTTTAACATTATATTTTTTCCTTTCTTTATTCTTTCTTTTTTTTTTCTATTTTCTTTTTGAATTTTTCTTTCATTTTTGTTTCTTTTACTTTTTCCTATTTCTCGTTCTGTTCGCACTGTTTTTATCTCTTTCTGTTTTGATCTCTCTGTTTTCTCCTTTCCCTTTCCTTTTCTCTTTATTTTTTCTCTATTTTCTTTTTTTCTTTCTTTCTTTCTTTCTCTCTTTCTCTCTCTCTTTTCTGTATTTATTTTAATCTTAGATTTTACAATTTGTTTTGCTTTTATTTTTGCCCCTTTCATTTCATTACTGATATTTCTCATGGATTTATATTCAATCGATTCACTCTTGACTCATTGCTGGATATTTGTAAACTTTTTTTATTTATTTCTATTGCAAGACAAGATAGAATAAATGCTAACTAATAAATAATAGGTTCTTTTGAGTAAATAAGGACAGATGGCACATGCCTTGCAGTCGTCTATATCAATTAAAGATTTATTTTCTCCTTTCTTTCCTTCCTGACTTGGACTTTGATGATCGCCACTGTACAGGTTGACAATATTGATATTGAAAATATTGATAATAAAGTATTTTCAGGTGTTAGACAAACAAACTAAGGACAGATTAATTTTCACATTGAGAAATAAATTCAAAATATACAGACAACACAGGCATTCTCGAAGCAGTTTACATTCAAATGCACAAACAAGGCCTGTGTTAGAAAAAGAGTATCTTATTCGCACATTACGTTTATTTGGTATTAGGTTGGAGCAAAAATAATGACGTAATAATGTCGTTTTTTGACGTTAAAAAATACGCCAAAAAACGACATTATTCCGTCATTATTTTTGCACCAACCTAATAGTTACTCATTTCTTATTAGTACACATATCCAACATTTACCTTTTTATTCGTGAATTATTTTACTAATAAATTGTTTTTATTCGTGTTCCGAAATTTCTCCCTTTTCGTCAATATTTTGGTTTTCGTGAATATCACCTTTTATCTCGCATCATATATAACAATGGATTCCTTCTGAAGAAATGTTGCTTGCAAGAAATCTAAAGTAAATTCAATAGGGAAAATATCTATGTAACTTTCAAGTCATTATATTTGTGTTGTGGTACAAATGTTTGTTCAAATATTACCGTTATAGATACCACAGTAACATTATTAGCGAGCTGTTACATCCGAATCTGGCATAAGTTTAATTTAGAGCCAAGCTTTCTTTTCTGCAGTTTTGCTTGCCATGTGGTGTTGTCGTCCATTAGACGTAGGTTGCTGAAATTATGGATTGATCCATGTCTTCCGGTTGAACAATACATACATATATATATATATATATATATATATATATATATATATATATATATATATATATATATATATATATATATATATTAGGTTGGTGCAAAAATAATGACGTAATAATGTCGTTTTCGGACATTAAAAAATACGTCAAAAAACGACATAATTACGTCATTATTTTTGCACCAACCTAATATATATATATATATATATATATATATATATATATATATGTATGTATATATATATATATATATATGTATATATGTATGTATGTATGTATAATTATTTATATATATATGTATATAATTATATATATTTATATAATTATATAAAATTATATATATATATATATAAATCTTTCTAGATATAACATTAGTCTAAATAAAAAATATATACCAATCCTTATAAAAAACCTAATAGCAATCGTTTATATATCCACCCGAAGTCAAATCATCCCCCATCAATAATAAAGCATGCCCCTTCATCCATAGAAAATCGAATAAGTATAAATTTTGCTGATGCAAAAATATTCTGTGACAGTATTTTTTATAATAAAGATTTAAAGAATAGTGGCTATAAATGCCCTGATATTAATTATGTAAAAACAATACGAATAACCAGAGAAGAAATACAAACAGAAAATCAATTGATATTAACCCCCATTCAACCAAGTGGGTAATAGTAATTCAGGACAAATTTTCTTCCTTAAACGGAAAAAGATTTTCCTAGATATAATATACTTAGCAAACATTTTTAATAAAAATACCCTAAAATTAAGTTATAGTTGTACTGAAAATTTAGAATAAATTATAAAATACCTAATAACATTTTAAATAAATACTTAAGCCAAAATCAAAGAAATAGTGATCCAGAAATAAGAATAAAAAGAGTAAAGAAAAATTATGTAACTGTAGGAATCCTTCAGATTGTCCATTGAATAATAAATGTCTCGCATAATCTATAGTTTACCAATGTACTATCTCATCTATTGAGAATCCTAATATTGAAAAGTTTTATATTGGAAGCACTAAAAATAGATTTAAATTAAAAGGGAGCGAACAGCTATCTTTCGTCAACAATAATAATTATCGCAGTCAAACATTCCTATCCAAATATTTTTGGCATTTAAAAAAACCAATAAAACACACACTGTAAAAATGGAAATTGATAAAAAACGAAAACATGTGCCTCTTTAAATGACCTATGTCCTTTGTGCCTACATTAAGAATATATTTTTAAGTTTTTGAAAAATAAAGATTTATTAAATCAAAGAAATGAAGTTTTTGTAGACATTGTATTATGTTTACTTTAAAAAATAATTAATTATAAAAATTGTATAATTATATATCTATTATTTGATGAAAAATAAGAAAGTAAGAAAATGCTTAATTAAATTCTAATATATTAATTGTAGAATGCTGTATATTTTGTTAATAAATATAATAAATATAGTATTTTACATCCTTATAAATAAAATTATAAATATAAAATATATGACTTAATCATATTTGAAAGCATCTTTAAGAAAAACCCCAATGTATTTTATAAAATAAGAAAATAAATTTTTAAAAATTAAAAAAATATGCCTATTGTATTGTAGTGTATCATAAAAACCCAGTAAGTGATGATACGTTCTCATATAGACGGAAACCATTATCAACAGACAGAAATTACAAACCCACACCTAACTCTTAACCGATATTTACTTTGCCAACTTTAATTATACTTGTATCATGATTCGTAAAAAAATCAACCCCCCTTAAAAATTATATAGTCTCACTTCCCCACGAACTTAAACTATATATTAATATTTAGTTTTAAAAAGAGTTAATTAATTTTTCCAAAGTTATTCAAAATCACTTGAAAGGAGTATATAAACTTAAAATTTTATGTTCAATTTAAGATTTAGGTTTTGGTTTCGAAACATGATAATTTCCGTGTCGCGATTAATAAATATGTTTAAATAATTATAATATTATGCTCTACTTTGTAGTGAGCACTGTTTTTAAAAATAAATGCTACAGAAATCTGGATTATAAATCTGACTGTTCTTTCTTTATACACACACACACACACACACACACATATATATATATATATATATATATATATATATAGAGAGAGAGAGAGAAAGTTGCAAATTAAAAAATAATAATGTTTTTTTGTGAAAGTATTTATTTATTTATATATATATATTTGATATTTCAGATTGGCCTCAATCTTTCTTCAGAAATAACTGTTTGTTTACAAGTAGCGTCCGTCGCAAGATACGGACGTCACGTGATATGGAACGCCACTGTTCGAAAATTCTTAACATAAATCTAACTGTAATAATATTTTAGATGTTGTTTATATATATATATATATATATATATATATATATATATATATATATATATATATATATATATATATATATATATATATATGAATTGGAGTAAAATATGGATTAGATTTCGCCAGGATGATAATTTAAGGTACAAAGCGGGACTCGTTTTATAAATTTAACCTGTTTCACCATTTTTTTTTTATTCGTGTTTTACCATAATACAATAAAATAATGGAAGAGATGAGAACATCAGGCTATTTTTTTGTTTTCATTTGTTTTTGGTTGTTTGTATTTCATTTGTTAAGTAGACCTTCTGTGTATTTTTTCCTGTTAAGCATCGTTTTTGTGCATAATGTTTGTGAGTTTGTTCATCCCATTTCCAGTTGGTTTATGAAGGATTTTGTTGAAAATGTGTCTGAGTTTTCTTCATGTCTTGTACTCTTCATATCCAGACATATCTTAGATTGAGTTTGTTTGCCATGTGTTTATTAATGGTCAAATATTTACCAGGATTACTTCTAATTATTTTCTACGTGATTTCCCAAACACGCTTTATTACATCACATGGCTTTTATAAAATCCGTAGTTAACGAATCTAAGATTTGCATACTTAAAACAACAATATATATATATATATATATATATATATGTGTGTGTGTGTGTGTGTGTGCGTGTGTGTTTGCGTGTGTGTTTGCGTGTGTCTGTGTCTGTGAGTCTGCGTGTGTATGTGTGTGTATTTAGGATGCACTAGATAAATTGTCATGTAAATTACGGAAAAACGAAAATGATACTGATATCTCATTTTAAAAGATATATTAAATATCTTGAAATACTAAAGTGTCAATTTTTTCAATAAAATCGCCATTGACTTCAATCACAACCTCCTGAGAACTTCGGAATCTCCTTCAACTCTTCTGAACGGTCTCCCTTTTAGGTTATGAATGCTGCCATATTCCTTGTCGTCAGGTCATCTTTGGTGTTAAAAGGAGTTTTTTTTTTTTTTTTTTTTTTTTTTTTTTGTGGGGGGATCTCACTCAACTGCGTCCTATATAATAATCATGTGGGTTGCAATCCTGAGTGTTAGGTGGTCGAAGAAGTTATTTGATAGCTATGACTGCATTTTCCTGCATGCGTGACATGATGCAGAGTCCTGTTGCCAGAAATAGGTTCTTCCATCAGCCACCTACCTGACCCATGGCTGCACAACATCGTCAAGGCACTTGATAAATGCCGCCGTGTTGAGACTGAGGCCCTGTGGGTAGATGAATGGTGGCATAACATCGCCATCCCTAGTGATCACTCCAAATACCTTTGTAATCACCATTAGAATCATCCATCTCTATCCGAATCCTCTTCACTGTCTTCAGTTTGGCATCCAAATATTCAAATGTTCGTATTGGAGTTTCTGGCGCGAATGCCAAGCAGCAAATCATGCCGTTTCCAAACAAGCAATGGGCTTCAAGCATGGTTTTCAGGCCGAGCTACTGTGGTGGCAAAAAATTAAAATGATTGATTTAAACAGAAGAAAATTAAAATGAACTTGATACCAAGGAAGTCACACAAAGCATAAACGCTGTTGCAAAACACGTACAACTTTTGAAAGCTAAAACAATATTTTGAAAATTCAGACAGATCTATTGTGTGCTAAAGACTGATTTTCAGTGAAGAATATTCAGCGTCAGATGAGGAAGATGGTAATGTAAAAGCCCGCAACGAATATTAAACGCCTAAGGTGGGAAAAGAGGGAAAGAAAGCAAGCAAAAAAGAATGAGATAGAAAAGAAAGCAGTAATAACACAAGAGTCTACAAAAATTGATACCCATTCATATTTTATATGCCGTCGGCGCGGCGCCATTTGCCCACATGCTGCGAAAGCGATCGATTGTTTCGGGTGACACGTGGAGCGTGTACTCGAGCAACCCCTGCACAACAACATCCCGAGCTACTTCCCCACCTACCCAAAAGTCGAATAAATCTAAAGATAAACTAATAAAGCAACAAATCCTCTTTCACTTGTCACCTGCTATCGTCACTGCACACACACACACACACACATATATATATATATATATATATATATATATATATATATATATCTTGAAAGTATTTTGGATGAAAAATGTAAAATAAATTTGTTTTCCGGGAAATTTTCGATTCAGCGTGGGAGAATATACCGAGAGTTAAAAAATATTATAAATTCTGATGTAATCACAATATTGCTTTGAAAATACAGTTTTCTGTGACATAAAATAGTTAGTTTCTCTTCTGTGTACACGGTATTTTTGTGAACTTTCCCTTTCATCTTTCTCACACTCTCTCCGTATGTACCTATATATATATATATATATATATATATATATATATATATATATATATATATATATATATCACACACACACATATATATATATAACTATATTTCACACACACACACACACACATATATATATATATATATATATATATATATATATATATATATATATATATATATATATATATATATAGTCATAACAGGAGTGGCAGGGATTAAACAATTATGAAGTGTAGAATAAAATTATTAATAAAGTAACTAGAGACAAAATACCATTCCACCTAAAATGTGAAATATTATCTTCAGAGAACTGATATTAAGCGTATATGAAATCTCTAGGAAGTTTTTAAGCTATATATATAGCTATATATATATAGTTAAATTAATAAAACAAGGACAAACGAAAAGGTATAATATAATCAGCACGAAAAACATTTATTAAATATTATTTTTTAACCATATGGCAGAATTGAAGCAGGGAAAGAAATGTTGTGAATACGGAATTTTAAGTCACGGCTGTGTCCTTCATCAACGGAGCGAAAAATGGGAATTACTCACTGACAGTTGTTTTTGCAGACAGTGTATTTTCTGGTGGAATACATATTGTTAGCAAAAACCTGATCTCTGTCTAAATCCTCACTGTGCGAAACGTTTCATGCAAATAAAATTTCAATCGGTGTAAAAGCGTCAGGCCGCATTATTAGTGGTAGTAGGGAGAGTGGGGAGTAAGTCTGTAAACATAGATGAAGAGAGTTGCGAAGTCGGGAAGACATCTCGCGTGTAGCCAATGTAGCCGAAATATTTTTTAAACTTTCCATAATAAATTCATACATCTTTTATATTTAGCATGCTTTCTTCAACAGAAATCAGAAATTTCCTGTTCAGTCCTTAAAAATATACATGAAAATGAAATCAAATTATTCAACAACGTTTAGAGACAAATATTCAAATATGTATTTTATTATTGGCTTATATTATAAAATTTATCTGTTTATAACTGTCCATTATTTTTTTAACAATACTGTAATTACTTAGATAATGTAATACTTGGCAAACAAAATAGTTACCTATTTTCCAATCTTAAATTTTTAGAAAATTTTAATTAATCGGTAAATATTTTTTAAAAATATCAATTTTCAGTAACTGTGGTTAAACTGAAGCATGTTTTACCGCTCTAATCGAGTATTGGTATATTTTAGCGCCCCTAATCGAATGCTTATTAATCGATTGATTCCTACATTATATATATATATATATATATATATATATATATATATACAAATCCAAAAGCTAAGTCATATATATATATATATATATATATATATATATATATATATATCAAGTATGTGGTGCAGTTCAATTTACATGAATGATTTATGTAAATTGAACTTCACCAAATACTTGATATTAAAATAACTGATCCGACGTGCAACTTTCGGATAATAACTGTGACATTCCTGTATTTATTGAACAATTTAGTTCATGCCACATTGACTGAAAAACCTACCAGTACAAAAGAATTCTCCTATTATCATATTAGTACAAAAACGCACAATCTTAAAATTTTAAAATTCGACCTCAGCGTTGCGACCGCACGTTCCAAAAAAAATTCATTGCAATTAACAATAACACATTTCTAAAAACATTTTTCGGATTACATCTATATTTTCGTTGTTATTACGGAGAAGTAAAAAACAAAACAAATCTATTTCCATACCTGATGGTGTCTGTAGGAACAGATGAAAGCTTGTAAATAACTCAAAAAAAGACCTTATGCACCTGGAATTTATAAACAGGGATCATAACATTCATCTACAGGTTCGGGGTTAATGTACTTTATTAAATTTGTTTGCGAAGGCGTATTCTCACCATTTAAATTATTAAATTCTATATCTGTTTTTTGTATGAATGATTCATGTAATGTATATATATATATATATATATATATATATATATATATATATTGATCGGTCATAGTTTCAACCCAGATGTATTGACTAGAGCAGTTCAAAATTTCGAAAATCTTCCATTGATGTGTGCTTTCCTAATGAAAGTTCATACGTAAAAGATAAATATCCCCAAAATACTTTTTAAAAACACATCTGATATTAATATATATATATATATATATATATATATATATATATATATATATATGTGTGTGTGTGTGTGTGTGTATGTGTGTGTGTGTGTAAGTGTGTGTGTAAATGAGAGAAACCAGGCTACCGCATCAAAAATGATTTATTTTCGCATTACTTACATTTTTCGAACTGTTTTCCTCATTTTTATTGTCTTATTCCCGACGTTTCGGCCGTTATATGCTCCGGCCTTCTTCTGATGATATACGTTGGAATTCGAACCGAACTCTATTTCGCCGAC
This sequence comes from Acanthosepion lycidas, assembly GCA_963932145.1. Classification (NCBI taxonomy): domain Eukaryota; kingdom Metazoa; phylum Mollusca; class Cephalopoda; order Sepiida; family Sepiidae; genus Acanthosepion; species Acanthosepion lycidas. The sequence goes on from OZ010581.1 coordinate 81,196,814, forward strand.
CGGGGTAAATAGTTCTAATTTCGCGTTCAATGTCTTTTGTTGATATCGAAAAGCGTACAGCTTTGGAAAGCCTACATTAGCCGAAATTTCATGAATATGACACTAAATATGAGGACAATAGTCCGAGCGATGGAAATTGTGTAAATAGTTACAACACCTCATCTCAGAAATATATTTTCCTTTGTGTTCATCTAAAAAGAAATTTAATGTTTGGATAATAATTAAAGACGCCATCTTTAAATACAATTTAATTTCCATCACGTGTAGCCATTTAAAAAGTTACAAAGGTGAAAGATATTTGAAATGTGTAAAAGGTGAACGGTATGATGAAATCAAAATCTCATCGAATCTTAGGTTAGGCCATCCATTATCTGAATACAACCAGAATTTCAAATGCAAGGAACTTGATTAGATTTGTGTTATGATGTGTGTGTGTGGGGGGGGGGACAATGTTATCTATCTATGTTATTCTCATCAGCCATCACTTGCATTTTTACTTTGAATCTTAAACAGATAGATGCAATTATTGAGGCATATAATGAGGAAATTTAGCTTGGAAAAACTTATATTTTCAGGGAATATTGAAAGCAAGAGAGACTGGGGGAAAACAGAGAGTAACCTAATTGAAGAGCTTATGCAAAAGGGTGGCAAAAAATTCGTTGGGTGTATGCCAAAATGCCAGACATTACTAAGAGCTACAAACCATAGCATATTGTGGAAAACCATGATCGCTCTCTCTGAAAAGACACGGCTCTTAGAAGAAAACATGACAGTAACTTATATACATAGATCTGCTACACATTCCTATTCTCTAACTTTGTTCTACTGATTACCTCTAATGCTGCAATTGACTTTAATTGAATGTAGTTGCTAGGCATAAATCAGTCTTCAGACATTACCTACCGTTCGTGATATTCATCTTCAGCTGAAGGACAGTTACATCTTGATTTTAATTATGGAAATCTACTACTGATTCTACTTTTAAAAACAGATCCAGTCTATCAGCTGTGCATTTGCCTGTCGCTTGGTTACACTTTAAATTGAATGTCTGGCCACTTTACGAGAATTACAGGTGACATGTAAACTCTTATATATACCGCATAGTCAGGTCACAGACGAGAAAGCCGTTTCCCTGACTAGACTTTTCTGGTGAGGAGGGGTCTCAGCGAAAAAAAAAACACCCATCAAAAAGCGGATAAAAATTGTAGGGTCAATAATCATTTAGCATCTAAACTGATTTTCATCGCAATGTATACAATCAGTGCGGTGATAGAAGATCATCGCTGAACAAAGGATGTCCTTGATTAAAATCAACCACCAGGGCCGAGGGTTCACCCGATTATCAACGGCTAGTGTCAGTAACCAAGTGTAACCTTCCTTTGGATGACATCGTTTGTGGCCTGCCCTGGAGAGAAATAGGCTTCATTAGGTCTATTTGCCAAAGACACGGGTTTGAATTGGTCATGGTCTCAATGTTGCTAATTGGACATTGTAGGACTAGTAACATATGGCGTTGTTCAATGAATTTCAGTTCGGGAATACTCGGGTGTGACACAGATTTCATTAAGACATGAGCATCAGTTGTCAACATGATACACTACAGGTTGGCAATAGTTCTATAATGATGCGAGATATGATGATTTGATATAGCGTTGATTTCAGAATTATTCGAATAAAGAGACATGCCGTTTCGATTATATCCAGCTACCTGATACTCTCAAGTGAAGAATCTTGTACGTGAACAAACTTCTCGTCTATATCCAATAAAAGATCGAATAGGCCCTTGTTGGACATAAATATGGTGGCTACACCATTCATCGGAAATGCTCTTCAAATTAAATCTGAACTTCTTCGGTCAGTATTATCCTGTTGAAGTACTGCATGGCTGGGATACATTGAATCCTTAACTAGGTGCAAATAGACACTTATTGGTCACCAGCCAAAGATGTTCTTTTTTAGACGGACCAGGCGACCGAACTCATATATATTTAAAACCGAGATAATATGTCCTATAATAAAGTTCCATAGTCGAATTGAATGAGTTATGAACATCACTGAAGAGTAGGCGCTATAATCTTACTCTTTCTTTCTTATTATAATGATATACCTATATAAAGAAAAAAAAACAGAAGTGTGAATAATATTTCGATTTATATTTGCAAGAGATAAGGTAAATTCTAATCGTCATTGTAACATGTCAATATAAAAGAAGTGACACATTTATTTAAAATTATTCCGACGTTAAATTCATTCAGTTTGTACTTGGCGTGCGATCTTTGCGTTTCGTTAAATCAAGTCGTCAGCCTTTTTTCATATTTAATCCATTAGAAAGCTTTCACTCCTCCACGAACGGGTAAAGAATTTAAATCGATATAAAAGATGTTAAGACGAATAAAAAGAAATAAGTGCCAATGTATTAGTAACTTGGTTTTTAATAATGAGTAAGGAAATATTATATTTTATATAACGTGTGTGTTTTATCGATTGATTAGTTTTCTAGAGCTTATCAACTCTTTACAGGTTATTTAAAGCCAGAAAGAGTTTTTAAATTGTCGGAAATTTATTTGAGATGACAAAGGTTTAGAGATACAAACTGGAGGGAAAAGATGTAGGTTCATATCTTTTCACAATTTTTCATAAGAGTAAGTGAATATAACCCATATATATATATATATATATATATATATATATATATATATATATATATATAACATTAAATACGTCAATAAATAGTGACGATTAATTTACTTTTACATATGAGACGGTATATATATATATATATATATATATATATATATATATATATATATATATATGTGTGTATATATATATATATATATATACCGTCTCATATGTAAAAGTAAATTAATCGTCACTATTTATTGACGTATTTAATGTTTTTTTTACTTTCAATATCTGTTTTCCCTCTTCGCACTCTGATGTGAACAGACACGCCATGCACCAGAGCGGAATTTCAATCTATGAATAAGTTTCTTTCCTCTCTTTCTCTCTCTCTCTCTTTCTCTCTCTCTCTCTCTCTCTCTCTCTCTCTCTTTATAATATATATATATATATATATATATATATATATATATATATATATATATATATATATATATATATATAGATATATATATATATATATATATATGTTTAACGCTCTTTGCTCTTTCGGTTCGTATACTGTCCATATTATACCAACAAACCACTCAAATATGCTATTTTAAATCCACTTTTTCCCTTCAATCCAGTTTTGTTCGTTTCTATGTTTCTTCTTTTCTCACTTGATATACAACCTGGAGTGCCTCCCACTCCGGGTTTGTGAACGTGTTTGCTGTTTTACGAAAGTCTCGTCTGCACGCATTGTTGAAATTCTATCGTTTCCAGATCAGCAGACCTTTTTCACATTAATGCCATCGACTCTTTCAACGATTTACCGCGCTATTTCCGCCATTGCTGCATGCTACAACGTTACTTGATTTTAATTCATGCGCTTTTTGCTATAACAATCTATTTGCGCTGTTCCATCCCCTGTCAACCGCCCACTTTTAGATAAATTCAACCGATACACTTACTTCACTGGCCAAGTCCGATACGATACAGGACTGGAGAAAGAAAACATAAAGTAATTGATTGAAATATAGAAGCAATTGAATTCCAAGCAAAGAAACAAGCAGATCAACAAAACAGAAACAACGAGGAAAAATATCTGAAAAAGGCGAATAGGAATGGCAATGACAACGTGGGAAGAATTACGAAGAAAGACAAAACAAAACAAAAAAGTCTACCGCCCCATCAGCTAATAATAAGTGATACATTGGGAAATGTTTGCAGTTTTTTTAATTTAAGTTATATGCTGAGATTTTGCAGATATATTTAGTGTGTTTGTAATTGTCTATTATTTCAATCACTTTCTAAAATGTATGAATACGTAGTTATTTTCACACATATCAGTAGGAATGTGTTTTTCTTTTTAATATAAACACCTTCACTGTACATATAATATATTTAATGCTCAATAATATTCATAGATCTAAAGTTGAAAATTAGAGATCAAAATTCTCTAAACGAAATATTCAGAAGCAGTAAAATTGTGTTACAAAAGAAAATAGTACCGTTCTGTGACGTAATATGAAATCCCCTATAATGGGCACTAAAAATTTTCCTCTAAGGTTAGGATGAGACTTAGAGCAACAATTATGTAATTCTTCAGAAAGATGCGGTTTTAGATGATGAACGGAGAATTTCAGTAACGAGGAAATCGTAAGGGAAATTAAATAAGAAATAAGACTTGTAAATAATATCAGAGAAAGACAGTTGAAATATAAGCGACATATTATGGGAAAAAGGGCTTGGATAGATTGAAGCTCACAGGACATATCGAAGTTTAGAGATAAGGTATCGAGTAATCTACATAATAAACGCGTGGAAATCGATGACAGAACAATAACTGCGAGGCAAAGTAAGGGGATATATATTAGTAGGAGCTGCAATGAATGCATTGCAGAACTAAAGAAATGAGAGTAGGGGAAATAACATGGAAAGTTCTGTAAGTAATCTCTTTGGTAACTTGACTTTACAAAATTAAGCGCATTGCATGATTGAGACCTGGTCTCGTTATCTTACAGTTGAAATGGCTAGAGGTAACCGTAGGTTCTATGCTAACAGTTTCTTCATTCGCACTTTTCGCTTTTAATTTGATCTTTCCTTAATGTTTCCCTTTTTCTCATATTCTTTCACGTTCAATAAATTTTGACGTTTTAGTGGCTCCCTTGCTTTGCTTGATGAAAATCATTATAAACTGTGGTATAAATTGCCTTTTGTTTCTATTTAAATGTTCGGTTTCTCTTTTAATACAATGTACAGGTTGAAGTTTCATACTTTATAGGAGACAGTTCTTCTAATAACAGAATAAAAAAATCATCTTCATACTGACGATCGGATATACAGAGGTGCACAAGTATACACATACATGTATGTTCTAGTTTCAAACATCTAGTTAAATGTAACCTGATTCTTGACCTAATGATCTGGTTGGGGAAAGTTGATTTAAAAACGCCGCAAAAATTTTCACCAGAAAGGAATTTAGCATTAAAAAAAAAAGCGTGCAACTAGGAAAGAATAAATAGAACCAGTTCTAAGTTTATTAGGATACCAACACACTTGCAGTACTTGTGGAAATGTCATAGTTTTGGTGGCTTGTTTAGTCGCATGAGATCACATCAGAGAGGTCAGGTGTATATCCTCTGTATGTAAGTCTTCTAGAAAAACCTGCAGGTTACTTGTGCGAGTTTTGTGACAAGATTTGTTGACCTGTTTTTTGACTCAAACATCATGTAATTGTAAGCAGAGACAGGCAACTTTCCAAAACGGGTAACACAAACAAACTTTGTTTACCACATGTGTAAAAGAGGTTTGAAAAGTAAACCTGGCCTTAAGGACCATTAGGGCCCATAGCCGAGCGTTATCTAACGCATAAATGATAGAAAATAGAAAGTTCTGAATGAAAAACACAAAACTCTACCAAGAGAGATGGTCTTTTTCTGCAAAGAAGTGACAATCACCATGTTCCAGTGTCTTCATATGCATAAAACCTTGAGTCATGTCCTTGGATAACTTCGTCATATCGAGACTTTCATATGAATGCGCTGCATGGCTTCAAAACCATTCAAAATATATAAACTGTCAGCGATATGCAGCCGCTTTCTAAGATCAATGGCTTAAATGGCCTTGAACGATTGAAACCTGTAGATGTTGGTTAAAATTATCGTTCGAATATGGCGAAGAAGAGCTATAGAATCACATACAAAAATTGTACCAAATAACATAAACCCCAACATTTGAGGATTTTCAATAATAGCCACAACTAAATGTTTTATCACATATAAATCAAAGAGAAAATAATGACATAAATAGGATATTTTTTACCCATACTACTTGATAGAAAAGGTTAGGAAGGAAACCTCATACTGGAAAGAGCGATAACAGCTGCTGGACTTGAAAGACTTATTTCCATTAAAAGTTTTTTGAAGAGGAAGGTTTTATGAATTTCGACAGACAGTAACACTTTCTGCTCGTTCATAAGATTGCGCATTTTTTCTGATGAGGAAACACTAGTACAGGATTCGGCCGAGATTCCCCGACATAATGGTAAGGTATGAGTTAGATGAAGACTCCATTGCTACTAATGTCTTATTATGTGGGAAGTATTTTTCGGAGGTATTTATTTTCCAAGTGTGTGTGTGTGTGTGTATATATATATATATATATATATATATATATATATATATATATATATATATATATATATATATATATCATACAATTGGAATTAAGATACCATTACTGAATGATTATTTTCAACCTCGAATTTTAGTTTAAAATTCACAGGATTTTACAAACTGTTTATGGAGTCAGTTTGTTGAAAGGGACTGACTAGCTGGGGAATCTATTGATTAATGGTATTTAAATTCCAAGTGTATGTAATGTTTTGCTCTGTTTAATGAAAATAGACAGTGAGCGTTCTTTGTCAGTCCATTTTAACATTTAATATTAAATATTTAAAATTATATATATATATATATATATATATCAAGAGATATAGAAAGTGCCTGAGTGTGGAGAGGATTGACATCCGTTATTATTATTAGGCACCCCAAATGTCGATCTATACGATGAGAAATCATGCATACGCATACATTCATGTGATAAGACATGTTTCCTCTGGAAAGTGAATACCTGGATATATATAAAACGTAACTAGTAAATGCTATATATCGGTCTGTACATCGAGGAGAATATTCTCAAGTACATTGTGCAAAGAATAATTGTTCGAATATATTTTTTACTATCAACACGCTATTCTCAAAGGAATGACATTTGAAGAGTTTCAGCATGCAGGAAAACGTCAAAAACGTTTGACGTCATCAGGTGTTTGAGACATGAACCAGTTTAGGGAATTATTTTTTTAATGAAAGTAGGAAAACTGGAAATTCTTAAATACATACAGGCAGAAAGACAGATACACCTACATATATTAGTCAGGGGAAAAGTTGGCAGATACGATTAAGATGTATGTAAGAGTTTGAGTATGAGTATGAGTATATATATATATATATATATATATATATATATATATATATATATATATATATATATATATATATATATATGGTGGTGTTGCATTATATCGAAGAAAATATATATATATATAAATATATATAATATGTGTGTTTATCATTTAAATAAAATATTCTACATATATGATCGCATATGAATGTTTGCATGAAGACAACATATATTTTTTATCATAACTGAAGACAGTCATTATCGAGTGCTATAATATGATTTGTATTAAACCTGCGCATTTGTGAAAGCTTAGTAAAGAAAACTCAGAGGACGACAAATAATGTTTAATAAATAAATAATATGGCGTCTATTTCACTGAAACCCCTATAATAACATTTGAAGTATAAAAATGTCAGATCAAAAATAAATCCATTAATCTTTTAAAAAAATGCAGCGCCATATCAAGTTCAAAAACCGGTTCGGATTGAGCATAGGCATTCCCTAGATGGGTGCGCGCTCTGGAATACCAGGTGCAATATGCTTGGATGTGGTGGTGGTGTAATCTATAACGGTACGGAATTGAAAATCGGAGAGCCACGTTCTAATCCCAGTCGGATTCTTTATATTCACTGACGCAAAAAATATGAGTATATTTCTTTCTTGTCATGAATTGCGTTCTATTTTAAAATATCTTTAAAAAAGCCTTTTCATTAATAACCTGGAAAAGAACTCCTGTGTTATAAGGATAAACAGCCAAACATTTTGAAAATCGTTAAGACCTGAAACAGCGCTTTTAATGAGTAAAGAAGACAAAAATATTTCATGTAAATAGCGAAAAGTTAAGGAAGAATTCATTGACCATTTAATCATTGCCATTTTTTCTTTTGAAAGAGCGATAGCGATCACTTGACATTTGCATTTGGTAATTAAAAGTTTTGCCATATCTAAGAAATACGTGCGCACGCACATACACATATACAGAAAGATGGGAAGAGAGAGGTTTGCAAGGAATAATAATTTTACTTAACCGGTTATGTAAAACTATTTTCTATGAAAACCCATATGTATGTAAGACAACTTTAATAATTCTCTGTTGATCGACATGAACTACAAATATTGCATGTAAAATCCTCAGAGGCTTTTCAGACTCTTATTATCTTCTCTATGCAGTGAATTTTATACGGATCCTTCTAACACTTTCACTTTTTACCCACACACACACACACATATATATATATATAATGTAATGAAAAACAAACCACTTTAAGGTACCATTACGATAATTTATTTCACCTAAATCCTTTTTTAAGGATTCAGGTTCATCAGGTAAAACTTCCAACAACGAATTGAGAGGAAAAATGGGATTAGAAATTGGTGGGTAGTGTAATTTTTGTAATTTAATAGAGGGGGTTGAGAGTGGTAGTTAAACAGACAATATAAAGTATAGGGAGGGGTTAATTTTATATCTCTCTTAAGTATGTTTTATATTGGAGTAGGAGGAGTGACAGAACCTTGACCTCTTTAGATGGTTAATAAAACGGAAATGAATTGTAGAAAATGTATACAAGTGAGTCTTATGGTAAAAAGAGAGATAGAGGGAAGGGGGAAAGAGAGATGGAGTTGTTATAATTTTGTTTTAACAAAATTATGTTTGTGAGGACAGAGCTAATATGTAATGAAAAACAAACCACTTTAAGGTACCATTACGATAATTTATATATATAATTTATATATATAATTTATATATATATATATATATATATATATATATATATATATATATATATATATATATATATATATATATATATATATATATATATATATATAGGTGGGGGGCTCAATATCGCATGGTGACTTAGACCAGAATATCTCCTGTCCTTATAGTCTAAACCTTCAATGAGAAATTATTTCAGGTCATGCTCCATTTTGGCACAGTGTCGCTCAGCAGCTATCGAAATGCAAATAGTATAGATAACTGACATGTAAGATTCAGCCACTTAAAATGATTGAAAAGAACTGATAACCTTAACATCTGGAATGTAAGAAATATTGTTTATATTTTTGTTAAAGATAGCTTCAATAATAGTATTAGTAACTACAGATTATACACACACAATCAAACACAGACATACACACACACATATCGATTTGTCTGTACAAAAACTCATGGCACGTTCGATATCTGCTGACAGATGATATCTGCTCAACATGTGTATCAACTAAAATATGTTTATGCATATATATATATATATATATATATATATACATATAATATACACAGACACACACACAGACACACACACACACATATATATATATATATATAATATACACACACACACACACAGACACACACATATATATATATATATATATATATATATATATATATATATATATATATATATATATATATATATATATAACATGACCGAATAAAAAAAGCACCCAAAAACATATATAGAATTTCTGAAGCTCTATTGGATTATTTTTGTTATTAATCCGTCATATTTTATTACTTCAAATATTATTCTTAGTGGATAACCGTATATGAGTATAACGCCCCATTTTTTTCAAACAATGTTTATTTCGTTTACTGGTCTGCGTATTCAAGAAAATAAAGAAAATGTTGAACTTCCGTCCCCCTTCATAAGACGGACCATCCGTCCAAAATTCTACTTAACACACAGTAGTTTCTCCTATGACATGTTGTCACCGGTTTGAATCCTGCCGTCGTACATATTTCCTTTAAGTTTTCCCGAACCTACAGGTTGGTAGAAGAAATAAATATTGTTTGAAACACATACGTTTTACTCAAACACGGCTATCCACTTAAAAATAGTTTTTGAATTAATATATATATATATATATATATATATATATATATATATATATATTAATGCTGGCATTGTTATTACTTTTACTTTGAATATAAGGGCCTTGATAATGATAAAGGATTATCGGCTAAATTGTGGTTATCAATAGTAATGAGTAATGTTTATTAAGAATTCAATTGCTCTGTTATTTGGATACTTTATCAAAATTCTTGTAATTATCAAATACTTTCAGTTATAACCCCACTCCTGTATTACAATGTAAATCCAGAAATATTTGTCTACTCGTTCTATTTTCTGTATACAAAACTGAGTATAGCGTAAATTATTATTGTTCATATGACAATATTAGCGTAAATATTATCGATCCATAAGCTGCATAATAATGCCTTCAAATATTACACTAATTACACTATTACACTAATGCAGTATTATGAATGGAAACCAAAGCTGAACAGCTATATGGTTGTAGTTAGTTAATCTTAAATGTTCGGAAGCCATCCTTGTAAAATATATATCTCATAGATGAACAGAAATGATCACTGTAAGAATTCTTATATTAATAATTACTAATAGTTCTCGTAAGAATTGCACGGCATTCCTATTTAAATTTTTTAGTTTTTTTTTTCTTTTTCTCACTAAAATCAAACGGCAACTCTGATATGTCCTTTCTTTATTTCCTCCCTGTCGATCAAAACAGGTGTTTCCTTTTTTTTTCTTTATCTCACTGCAAACAAGTAGCGTTTTTGATAAGCCTTTTCCGTCTTTCTACACGATCAAAACGGAATAGTCTATTATTTATGAGATACTGGCATGTGGTAACATACGTACGCGCTAGCTCAGGAACCACAAGAGGGTCAAGTAGAATTATAATAGTTATGTGACCCAAAGAAATTTATTAACTATTTTTTAATATATCTTGCTTAGTTTGTATTCGATTATGCATTGTATATGCATATATCTTATCATGCCAAAAGTCATGCGATAGCATTAGGTAACGTTAATGGTAGGTAGCATGAAAAATAAGTATTTCCCAATGAATTGATCTGATATTTGGTCATTGGGAAGAATATTGAGCCCCCAAAAAACCTTTGGCAATACTTCGTATTTAATAATTACAATACTTTCGTTGAATCTAATCATTAACGACAGATCATTAAATATATTCAACCATATAAGATAATTAAATAACTTTGGCCGAGCAAAAGACGTTAATTTTAGCGTAAAATCAATGATTAAAATAAATGCCAAAATGAAAATCAGCTGCTTTTCCACAACGTCGCAGTGGTTGAACTACATCTATTTGAAAGGTGAATTTTGATTATATTACATCCAACTTATTTCTAGGTCTTTTTGCGGTAGCCATATAGGTTCAGGAGTGTTGAGTTTTTGTTTAAAAGCAACCATAGATTTAAATATACAGGGTCCCCCCCACCAAAAAAATTGACATCATTTTGTAATCTAATATCATAGCCAATTTTCGTTCAAATAATCAAATTTTAGCTAAAGTTGACTGTGCAGAGAATCTACCAGGAAGATGGATACTGACAAAGTGCTGTTGAAAATGTCCACAGGCTTCACCTTATTTGGCACATTTTATTTTTTTTCTGTGATGCTATGTGAAAGGATAGGTCTATATCCCATCTCTTCCTACAAGCCAAGAGGAACTTAAGCAGAAAGTCAGTAAGACGCTGGAGAATGAGCAAGATATGCTACAATGTGTTTGGCCGGAGCTGGACTACCGACTTGAGGTTCCGAATCAATCGCCAGGTTAAGCAAAAACTCAGGGTTACTGAGGTAATCCGCTGCTGACGCAACCGAGTCCAGAAGCTTCTGTGACTTTTCGTGCTGCTGCCACTGTTGCTAACTCTGTTGATGCCGCTTCACTTGTCGCCATTGTTGCTGCTGTTGTTCCTTCGTTGGCTGTTTCTGACGCTGCGATTGCTCCTTCGACAACTGCTTTTGCTGTTTCTGCCTTTTGTTTCGTGAGACAGCCTTTACTAATATGATATCCCGCTGACAAGGAAGAGTAGCCAACTATTCATTCACTGGGGCCACTGGGGTTCTGTACTAACTTTACCGCCACCACTGCTTCTTTGTGTGCAGCTGGTTTCGGTGCTTGTGGTGCAGCTGGAGTTGCTGGTGTTGGTGCCGGGTTATTCCTGGGCCAGATATTTGACAAGTGTCCCGTGGCACCACAGAACCAGCAGTGCGGATGGCAACCCTCCAATATTACCAGACTGTTCCGGCTTCGAAAATACAGTATGTCAAGGAGGTTCATAAAATCCTTGGGGGAGTCATTGTGATCAGAAGGACATATTCGTCAGTCGTAATGCCCGCCTTACTTTTTCTTTTTTTTGCTGAAACATCCCTGACTTGTCCAAAACGGCAGAAGACTCCTAGTTGCTACTCTGTGCGATCTGTGGGTACCCCACGTAGTGTCACCCTGGTTTTCCAGGTGCCCATGTATTCAGTTTGCAGTACGTTGCATGTAAAATTTGTGGCTTCTTCGTTTGCCAGCAGGATGTCCTCATGGAATTTGAGCACCTGACGAAGAGCCTCCTCTACGGTGTCCTAGCTGACACCAATGAGCCGCCAGTCGTTAACAGGGAAATAATCCTTGTGGTAACGGCCTCCAGGGCATAAGGGATTATCAAAAATTAATTTTCGTTAATGTACGGAGCATACTTCTCCTTCTCGTGGTCTTCAAGGCTCATTTTCTTCGGCCTGTTAGAGGCCCATACCAATATAGTGGAGGAGTTCCGGAGCCAGCACACACAACAACAACAATGAGTCCAAGACACCCAAAAAACAGCGAGAGTGACAAATATAATAAGGGATAATTCGTGAACAAAAATGTGACATTTAATTTTTTCTTTGTCAATAAAATATAAACGAATCTAAAAAAAAATCACTATGTGGGAATGTCTTAACCTACTATGGAATAACTACAAAACATTTGCCCCTCCTTAGAATGCTACGGTTGCTTGTCCAAACTTGCTTTTCTGTGTCAACACCAATTCTTAATTCTTGAACATCTTGCCGTATTACTGTTGATTTGCCTTATTACTGTTAATTTGTCTTCCATATATTGTTTGATTGCTTTACATTATTTTTTGTCGAGTTCTTTTATTTTTCTTGTTATTGCATATTGCAAAGTTTGTCAATTTTATTATTGGACACTTCTGTCACTTATTTTGCAAACCACGATTATTATTATTATTATTCAGTGGTTTTATATTGTCCTCCTTTGTTCACTCATGATGCCAAGCCAATCCCTTAAACTTAAGGCTACTATGTACGTTTGATGGATTTATTCGATTAATAGAATGTTCTTTAATAGATGAACACTGTCAAATAGAACAGTTTTTGCAGACTTTTAGTATCTTGATATTTACTTTTGTTGGTTTTATTCTTTTTTTATCTTTCCTGACCCGAACGAAGCCACCTGTTGATTGTTAGTAATATTTAGTATTTTTTTAGTAAGAGTGCAGCACGCTCAGTAAGTGACCTTTCACATCCATCACAGCGAAATATTTGGTGAAAGCATTGAATTTTTAGGTGGGACCAAGCTAGAAATATTTGCTACTTATAGAGGTTGTTCCCAACTATTTAGCCGTAACTCACAAGTTGCGTCTCAAGGCCCTGATTGGTCCACCCTAAATATTCAGCGTCGCATTGACATATAAATTCATAAATGACCGAGCTATTTTGTAGATAGTGCAAACAGTCCTTAGCAAACGAATTAGCGCCTTGAAACACGTATTGCACAAAATGTGCCTGGTAGTATCAGATAGGTATGAGTACCCGCTATTCGCGTCTTACGCTGACGGCACAGGGTTCGGCAATAGGTCAGCACCTCTTGGATAATACAGCATGTGCTTATAAATACAGTGGTTCGTGGTTTTCCCTTTTGGGCAAAACACAGTCGGATAAGCACCTGTCCATGTAACAAGCAGTATATATTAAATTGCATCGACCGCCTATGTGCCGACAAAAGGAGAAATGAATTCGTTCTCTTTCTCTTTTGAGTGACTTGTCAACCTATATTTCCATTTTTAACCTTTTTAATGTTTATTCTGTTTTTGACATTCCTTCTTTGTTTCTCTCTTTTAAATATTAAATTGGATTTTAATCGTAGTTCCTTGTCTTCCTCCAGTATGTCTATTGTTCCATGATTCTCTTTATATTATACTATTCACCAACGATTCTTCTGATGTGTTACTTTTTCAAAAAAGGTAAATATATGCGGTCCGGTTTTGATCCCGGCTTGAGACAATCGGATGTCTAGCCACACTGATGAGATGTGAAACTATATATATATATATATATATATATATATATATATATATATATATATATATATATATATATATATATATATATATATATTGTTTTCACTTAAGAAAACATCTATTATTATCATTATTTTCTACTAGAAATTGAGCATACGAGTGTTTTGTATACGCGCAATGTTATGATTTTTTCTGACAATAATGATTAATGTCTTCTCTCTGCTAATGTAATAGTCGTTTGCCGTATTTAGATATAGAACTGATTGACTACCGCTGTTTTTTAGGTTACTTTTAGAAGTAACCATGAACTTCGTCTAAACCTTTGGAATGCAGTCTTATTCAGGTTTATTCTCGTTCAAAATAATTAATTTTAGAATAAGCGTAGCGACTCATGTCACGATTTGAAAATTATAATCTAATTTAAATAATTTATTGGTGGTACTAAATATATGCCATACTATTTAGCGCTTAAAATCCTAATAATGTATACCTTCTGGTAAAATAGTTTCTCCAAACATAATAATTACACAAAAATGATCACCATTATAGAGGCGAAGAGCGCCATATTCTCTTTCTGGTGATGATAATAAGCGCGGAGGCAAAGTGTAGACATTCCCAAGAAGAAATCTGCTTTATGAATTGCCGTGTACATTTAACGACTGTGTCGTAATGACAAATTCCTTCAGTGAGTAATTTCTGACATGCCGTTAATCTCCCTTGTGGTAATGACATTAAGTGATCGAGCAGAGAAATTGTTAACATAATATTTATAGATTCTCTCCAATTGTCTATTAAACGCTTTGAATTCTTATGTGTTCACATGGTTTCGTGAGTATGTGCGCTCTGTGTAATTTGCTTAAATAAGGTGTTGAATTTGTATATGAACAGAATTATACCCACGCCTCTTTTGGCTTTTTGAACACACACACATGCGTGCTTACATACATACAAACAAGCACATATATACATGTAATTTTTAAACATCTAATCGAGCTTTTAATCAGAAATTTCTTATGACTACAAACGTTATATTTAATCGGTGCACGTATTTGAGTAGACATTCTAAGCAGTAGAATTAATACATACAGTCAAGAGGCATTTTACACACTTAAATAATTATTATCTTTATTTCGAAAGTCTTAAAAAAGAAAATATGCCTCACGACAGGTATTAAAACTGCATTGAGTATTGCTGTCCAGTAATGTACCTTAATGTTAATGTGTACCTGCTCTAAAACATTCATTAATTAAAAAGAGAACTCAGTTTTGATTGCTGTCGGAAAACAATTTCCTTTATTAAAATTTTTGAAATCTAGATAATAATTTAACTATTTTAAAACAGGATTTCAGATTCAAACACACCTACCCACTCTCTCTCTCTCTCTATCTCTCTCTGTCTCTCTCTCTCTATATATATACACACACACACACACACACACACACATATATATATATATATATATATATATATATATATATATATATATATATATATATATATATATATATATATATATAATGATAAAGTGGGAAAGAATGAAAATTGAAAATGCATTTCACCTTCGTTAAGTAGGCGTCTTCAAGTTAGAATGAAAGACAAGTATATGTGTTTTTCTTTTATTTTAAAACCATTAATGTTTGTTTGCTGGGTTAGCATCTTCCCGCCGTAATGAAAGGAAAAACGGCGTGTTTATTTTTTGTTTAACTTAAATCGAGCAGGTGAAGTGAGTTAACGGGAATCTCCTCAGAGTGAGCTAGTTTCGAGCCCAGCAGAGATTAGAGGCTCTAATACAAAAAAAAGGAAAAATAAACAGACAGTTTCGTTCTTTCGTTCCGAACGAAAAAAAAAAACCCTCAAATATTAACGATTATAATCTGAAAAACATAGATTTGCCTTTCATTCTGACAAGAAGACACCTATGTAACGATGGCGAAAGACGTTTTCAATGGAATTTTTTCCACTTTGTCACATTTGTCCACTTTCGATAGGACACTATATCCTATCAATACGTGTGTATTTATATATAAATGGATACCGAGGTTAACACCAAGCGGAGACGGCGTATTATATGCCTTTACGCAATCTTCAGGACATGTTTTATGCCTCAACGCAATCTTCAGGCCATGCGTTTTATGCCTCAACGCAATCATCTGGCGTTTTATACATCAGTGCAATTTTGTGTTGACTATTTATATATGCTGGCCAGTGACGCATTATGAGTAATAAGGTCTATTGAATTATCCTGACTGCTATTGGGTGGACGCTGTTATGTTTCAAATTATTCTAGAAGCTATAGAGTATAAACTAATTGAGGATCCGAATACAGTTTCTTGCAATGCTGCCTACGCCTGGTGTTTTTTCCGTGTTTCGAAATTCGAATCGGAAAAGTTATTTGATCAGTTACTACATCGGAAATATCGCTTTCATCGAAGTGAATGCTTGTGGTGTTTTTACTTTTCTAACATGTAGATTGGTGTAGAAGTCCACGTTTATTTTTAATACTATCCATACATGTGTTAAGCTCCCCATGTCTGTTTTTTTCAATGTAAGCTTCCCATATCTGTTTTTCAATGTCCTCAAGGACACATGGCACAGTGGATAAAGGCGTTAGTTAGATCCAGTGACAGCACCCAAAGGGTGTGAGTTCAATACCTTGTTAAGGCGGAGGAGATCTTTCAGCGGGGAATTAACAGGAGATAACTGACATCCTTTAGATATGGCACGTGGAAGTAGAACAGTCTACCCCAGTGAGCGAAATAAAGGATTCAGTTCAAAATTCCAATCACCTGAAGAAGGCCGGAGCGTACTACGGCCGAAACTTTGTGATAAACATGGCGACAAAGATGAGGACAATAGTCTGAATGATGTAAATATTGTAAGCAGTTGCTGTTTATATGGCTTGAGGACTGAGCAAGTTTCAAGCTATTTCCTTTACTTATGACATCAGCACTTAATATTATCATTTCTTTTTTTATTAATTTGTTTAACTATGCGTTGTCAGTTATATATCTCTGGACAGTTACGAGCATCAGTATATTCCTTTTCATTACTTTTCGTGACCATACATACAGGGTTTATCAAAAGATTTTACAAAATTTGAGAGCAGGCTCCGTACACCAAAACAATGAGAAAAGTCCATCTAAACATATGTCCGCAAGTCCTTCATTTCTGAGTTAAGTTTAAAGAAGGTTTTTCGGTAGGTAGACTAGGTTACATTTGTCATTTGTGTATATTCGTGCATAGTCTGTCCTAAAAGTTTAATATATGTATTAGTGAGTTAACTGAGAAGCGTTCCGTTTAACAATCGCAGGATATTCATATCGCGAGCAGGCAGATACGATTTTTACATATGGACGCGTGAATGGTAATGGACGCGAGGCTAAACGCCTATATCAGATTGCGTTTCCAGACCGAAGGCAGCGGAGTCATCCAACCTTTTTTGTTGTTTATCGTCGCGTTGCTGGGACTGGATCTGTTTCAGCACAAACTATGTATCGAGGAAGTCCAAGATCCGCTCATACGACTGACCAAGAAGACCCCTTTTTAGAAGCTGTCGGGGACGATCCAAGTACGAGCGTACGTCAGTTATTTCTAGCATGTTGTACATCTCATAGTACCGCATGGAGGGTACTTCAAGACAGCTACTGTATTCATATCATTTGCAACGATTGCAGGGTCTTTCACCTCCTGATCCCTCACCACGCGAGAACTTTTCCATGGCCTGCACGTTCCCTCTACATCAATCCTTTGGAATTTTATCTGTGGGGCCACCTAAAATAATTGGTTTATGCAGCAGACATTAATAATACAGAGACGCTTCATGAACGTGTTATGGGGGGTCTGCGAGCGCATTCGACTTCGTCTGTGAGTATTTGAAAGGAAGCAACAGTCAATGATCCGACGGCTGCATTCGGGTGTAAAAGTAAGCGGAGGACATTTAAAATAATTTGTTATGAGTTGCTGTGTTGAGGTACAACGATGGCCTTTTTTTCATATATGTTTATATGGAGATTTTGCCTTGTTTTGGTATCAGAAACCCGCCTCAAAGTTTGTAAAAGTATTTGGGGATTGTACCTTGGATTGTACATTTAAGCAGTCTGCCGTAAACTTTAAGCTTAATTCAAAAACGAAGAATTCCCGGGCATATGTTTATGTGAACTCGCTCCCAAAGTTTGTAAATGTAATTTTGATACACTATATATATATATATTAGGTTGGTGCAAAAATAATGTCGTTTTCTCACCTAGTAACATAGGTGAGAAAACGACACTATTTTTGCACCAACCTAATATATATATATATATATATATATATATATATATATATATATGATAGAGAGAAGGGAGACTCTCCCGTTGTTTTTCGAAGAATGAACGTCCAGAAGCTCAGTTTTTTGTTTATTTTAATCCAACAATCAGACTACCATAGGATTTGATTAGAGACAGGGAAGGCCTTTGAACAATCGAATGCACTTTTTGGAAGAACGGAATACAGAAAACTGGGACACTCCATGTTATAAGGTCCTCAAATGACCTTCCTTAGATTTTTGAATTCTGAGATGCCGTACACTGGTTGCCACCTTTTGCTATAGCACCCGCTCTGTGTTATTATATATTCAATAGCTGAAGGAGAAGAAATAGATTCATACCTTTCACAAGGCATGTAAGTGACTGTAATAAAATCGCTGGTATTAAAACTTTCCGATTCCTCAATCCATTACACAACTGTAGCTCGAAAATATATATTAAAAAAAATTAACGACAAAGTAGAAACATATTTTGTATGATGAATTTCATCCTTTCGAGACTTCATCAGATTAAAGTGATTTTTCTGTTTGTGTAATTATACATGAAACGCGGAGGGAAGGGGGACGCTAATATGTCAAACTTTTTTCAGGTTTTTTTCAGTATAGTGCCTAGACATTTTCATTTAATGTCTTATTGTTTTTGTTTTATTTGCTATTTCTAGCTGCAAAATATCAATTTAAAAGTTTAATATGTCAGCTTCACCTCAGTCTGCTTTGTGTACATGTCCTATTGCATCAACAAAAATATCACTTCAGTTAGATGAAATCCTGACGTACGCAATGCGTCATACGAATTTCTTTCACTTTTCATTAATATTCACAAGTGTGTGTGTGTGTCTGTGTGAATAGCTGATTGCTTGTAACCACGTATGCTAGTTGAGTTGATGACTAATACCTGTTGCAGAAGCTTCCTCAGGCACATCTATATTTCTTAAACACCCACAGAGCCAACCAGTGGTTTATGCTGCAACTACGCTGAGCGGACTTTACAGTTTCTGTGAGAAAATACATAATAAGGCCTGATAAATAGTTGAACAAAGGTCGTATTCTCAAACACTCGACTACGATGACACATGTTTCGCACAGCCAAGCACTATGAGGTATAGGTGTTCTTCCTAACACCTATACGCACAGTGCTTGGGCCAACTGATTTTCAGGTACTTTCAAACACTTCAGCCAGGCCGATGTCAAGAAGTCACAATGACAAATCAATCCTGGTTCTCATGGTTGTTTACGTTCAAACCAGCACCCCCCCACATATACACCTGCACACATAGATATAAAACATGTGTATAAATTTGTGAAGCAATATGTGAAAAAGCATCTGCAAATCATGCGTTTCTGGGTTCGTTGGTGACATTGCTCGGCCAAAAACACCGAACCGCATATACGTTTCTGTTTGAACGTAAAAACAATATGGCTTAATAGTGGCTAAATCGAAATGATTTGGGAAGTAGCCTGCAAACAAATAGCTACAAGGAAATAATTACACTTGCTATAATACCAATAATAAATTAATGCTGTAAACTTAGATATTTTTCGGTGTCACGTATATTTATTTAAATAGCAGAATGCTAATGAAGTGGATTCATTCCACAAATTTTCAGATGGCGCAGGTGATGAGAAATTGGGTAAATGAATTTCGTTGTTCAAATTTGTGGTAACTGAAATTAATGACTACCAATTAATTTATTAATCAGTTCATATGTATATTTGCTAGTAAATAATAGCTATTTATTGACTGGTGACAACCAATTACCATTAGTCTACCGCCAAAAATTTAACTGGACATAATCATGGCAGGATTTAGTCTCGGTCGCAGTTTATTCGCAATCAAGATAGTTTAACTTGTCTACAAGCAATTACTATCATGTTTTTTATTTGTATTTTTAAACTTGAGAACTATTGAGACTACAAGGATGCAAATGACAGTGTTCGTTTTGGAATTTAAAGATAGTTCAGTATTCTTACTGATATCAATTCAAATCATTTCCCTTCAACCGTTTTTTTTTCTGGGGGGTAATCAAAATTATTAAATATCTTCTGAGACAGACGCATTCCAAACAAATAAACACACGTACGCACACACACACACACACACACACACACACATATGAAGATTATAACGGAAAAGTATGATAGTGAAAAATGTTTTTGTGTGATGTTTATCTTTAATAAATAAATTGTCGGACTTTGTCCATTTCTTAATGTATGACGTCATTTGTTTACATTTGATACGCCATGAGCAGTGATGAATGTACGAGATTCATGGAAGATTGAAGTTTATAAGCAGTAAATTCGACCTTGCCAACCGAGCGATCCTTTGTGGCCGAATCGGTTAGGCACGCCAGGCTAAATGGCGGTTCCGTATAGGATGCAGGTTCGAATCCTGTCAAAGGACGAATATTTTCTATGAAAATTTCTCGGACATTCAGGCCGGTAAATGTTATTTAATACTGTTTATTATAAACAGAGCATTTACTTAAATACTTGTATCCATAAAAAGAACGTTAAACATAAAAAATGTTTTTAATAAATAAATTGTCGGACTTTGTCCATTTCTTTATATATATATATATATATATATGGCAAAAATGCATGACAAAGTAGGAAATGTTTCGTGTGACGCGTTTTGTACTTTAGGACTTCATCGGATTAAAGTGATGTTTACATTGTTGCTACAACACATGCGCACAGAAGGAAGGGTACATTGAGAAATTTTAATTAAAAAGAAAATTAATTACATTCTCAGCTTACGTTTTCCTCCGTTTGGATATCTCGTCGCATCAACGTAAACATCAATTTAGTGCAATAAATTCCTAATGAACAAAACATGTCACACGAGAACTTTTCCCTTATATATATATATATATATATATATATATATATATATATATATATATATATACACACACACAAACACATATATATATATATATATATATATATATATATGTATGTACGTGTAGTGTGTGTATGCGTGTGTGTGTGCGCGCGTATGTGCAGACACACACATCTGTTGGTTTATTTAATCTTATTACTGTAAACGTCACCTCAGATATATAGCTATATAGAAGGAAACCACCTTGTACTCAGGTTTGCTTTAGGCAGAAATTTCAGCACTAGTTTTGTCAAATTGTCTAGTATTTCCCATAATCGTTAAATCCTTTAAATACCCAAACCCAAAGAACTTAAATCCCTCGTGCTTAGCCTAGATTTCGACCTAACACAAAATTCTGAAATTCATTTTGCAATATTTGATAAAATAGACGTTTATATCTCTCACGGGATCTGAAGTTGAAATATAAACCCAGATGTTATCAAATGAAATCTACGTAGTTTATTCGAGCTGCGAGCCAAAATATTACAAACAGTAGTGCTTTTGTCAAACATTTCTATTCTACAAAACCATTTCTATTCTGAGTGTAATGTTAAAATTGCAGTGCCTAAATCTCTTTTATTCACCTCCGTATTTCATCAAAAAATATCACTGACGTGGTGTGTAGTTTGGAGGGTTTTTTTTTCTTCATTCGAGCATGTGAGAGATTCACTAGCCTGTCCCTCCCGGGTGGATGAGACATTTACATATCTTGCTGTCATCTAGTTGGCTTATCTGTGCGCATCCTAAGTGCAGATGGATTTGAAGTGGGTACAGACATCCACTGAGACGCGAATCTGCACCTGGTGACTATAAAGTTTTTTTTTTAAAAAAAGGTTATCCCGAGGATACTTCTGAGATCCTCTGATCCTCTGAGTTGTCATTATATATCAATCTTTATTTTGGTATCATCTAAGGAGGGCCCAGTACACACTGTGGGCATTGCAGGTCATTTTTTCTTAGAATAAATTTTCCTAATTGATTCTAAATTGGATTCAGGCCAGCTAGGTTTATTTTATCCTTTCACCTACAGTAAGGTGATATTTGATGCAAAGAGTTACTGGGAGTGAAAGAGAAAGAGAATACTTTAGTAATCATGAAGGATGATAATAGAACATGATTCAGGAAGACAGAATATGGTGATTGACATTGCATTTAATTCGGAAAATAAACTACTGGAATAGAACTTACGGTTACATCTAACTATCTCAACAGTAAAACAGTGAGACCTAGCTGCCAATCTAGTACTTCCCTTATATTCATGCATTCGAAGTACCAAGGAGGATAGTACATTAGAACAATTTCCATAAAAATATTTATTAGAAAAGACAGATGGAAGCGACGTCACGGCGGTGAGGAACTGATTAGAGCCGGATTCCAGGTCAGGATTAGATTACATACCCTTCTTTGGATTTTTTTTCAAGAATCTGTAGAGATATAGTAGGAGCACAAGACCAGATATGACAGCAATATTCAATATACAGCCGAATTTAAATTTCTAAATGTACATGATAGACTCAGACGAGAAAAAATGAATGAACCATCTATCCTAACAATAGACCTAGCAATTTATTCAATATAATCACACGCCTTCATGTCAGAGGAATACGTGAGCCAAAGAAGGCGTAAAAAATTGCTCACTAGAAGGTTAGCATCAGCGAGGCTGGTGGAAAGCAGAAAATGCTTCTATGGTGATTGAATGATCGCTGTTTTGTTTTGGGGAGTTTGAAATTTACAAACCCTTTATTAAACCAGTTAATCACTGATTGGATTTAATTTTTGAGAGCTGCTGCTAATTTGTTAGACCTGTCGGGTTTGTTACTCAGACAGGAGTAAATAGTTGTAGCCATCAGCATAAATGTCTAGTTGAGAATAGATGACATCGAGAAGGTCGTTAATGAAGATAAGAAAATACGTACGGGGGTATGTCCAAGGATCGAGCTCTGGATCATTATTGCATTAATCTGTTAATCTAGAAACGTGTCTGTTCAACACGACATTCATTTCACGATTTGTGAAGAACGATTGGATTAAGCCAAATATTAGTTCAGAGACACCATAGTCATTGTGCTTGTAGGAAAGGCCAGAATACTAAAACCTGTCGAACATCTTCGAGATATCTATAGTCATAGGCTGATCCTCACCATTTTTATTTAAAGCCTGAAGCAATCGTCAACAAATTGGTGTTAGACTTAGAGGAACGAAAGTCCTACAGTTCATCCGAAAGAGTAGCGTATAAAGTGAGATTCTTAAACAATTCAATTTGATTAGAGCTTATTCTTTATATGCCATGTTCATTCAGGATGTAGGTGATCATGGCCCTCCGCTATTTCCTGTCCTTCGTTTCTCTTAACAAATACTTTTCCTAAATCTCAAGCTATGTTATACGTTGTTTTCCTCCCTCCCTCTTGCTTTAAATTTGTCCTGTGAGTATATGATTTTTCAAGACCTCTTTCCTCATTATGTGCCCTAGAAATTTCAAATATCTCTTCTTGATGTTAAATATAAGTTCCTTTTTGTCATCATTTTCTCCATAACTCCGTCGTTGCTCATATATTCGGTTCATGGTATCATCGGCATCCTTTTGTAGAAACACATATCTGTTGCTTCGTCTATTCTGCATTTGTAAGAAGACTGTCCAGAATTTGACTCTCGCTTTTTACGAAAAAGTGGTAGCTGACAATCAGGGCTATAATTCGAGGGGTTCAGCCAAATTTTTAAAGACAGGTACAACAAGTTGTAAGTATGAAGCAGCAAGCTATCCATTGTAGAGTTTGGTGAATCCCCAAATATTAGAATAAAAGGAAAGACGATGAGAGAACTCTTATTTGTTGAGTCATTGACCGCGAATAGTATGTTCATAGATCAACTTGCAAATTTATTTTAAGGTGCCAAAAGCTTGGAAAATTGGAGCTACACTATGTTATAGAAAATAAATGGATTCTTTCTATTTTCATTCTATTTAATTGCGTGCATCTATTTGCTTAGAGTTCTAGATCAGACGTCGGATGGTACATAAATATAGATTTTTAGCAGGAACTCCTATAATATCGGAGAAACTGTGTAAATTGTGACCGAAGAACATCTTATTGATAAGAAATAAAACTGACAAAATATTTCGAATCTTTCTTGTGGGCTGTCTGTTGTAAACACATGAGCTTTCTTGCGCTTCCACTAATTTCTTGTAATGAATTGTTTCCTGTTTCTTTAGCTGTACTTACGGATAAGAAAAATGCGATTTAAATAAATATTCTCACTTTAAATAAACGATATTTTTCGTACGATATATTCAATCGCCAAAGCCTTTGACATTATACGTGAAAAAATAAACGGCAATTTATCATAGAACATAATGCGGTTTCTAAACAAGCGTTTATTTTAGGATAGGTTTTATTGCATTGCTTATATCTGTTATTTTTTTAATACTTCGCAGTGATTATTTTCTCTTACTTTTGAGACAGCATATTCCTGCTGACTGTAGACATAACATATGAAATGTTATTCTTATGAAATGAGGGCTACAGAACATTCTATTTATGGAAACGAAGCTTGTGTCAAGACAGCACCTGACAAGGCCTACGGTGCCATTTTGAAAGTCATCATTTGCCGCCAGATGTCGCATTCGATTAAGGCCAAAATAAATGCTCGGAGATGTTAAGCAGAATTTCAAAATATCAAATGTGAGAAGTCAGCTATGGAAATACGAGAAATAAAAGAAACATTAACAGATAGATTGTTAATAACTGTAACGATTTTTATTTAGTTTTATTAGGTAGGTGCAAAAATAATGTCGGTTTTTTACGTATTTTTAACGTCAAAAACCAACATTATTTTTGCACCAACCTAATAGATGTACATCCTTGATCTACTCACCCAGATATGCATATATATATATATGATAAAATATAGTTTTAATGTATGTTATACTTATAGCTTGAAATGCTCACTATTAGGGATACAACGTATGTAAAAAATAAAAGTGTCCATTGAAGTCAACACACAGAAAAAATAGACTGTCACTTCTGGGTGGTGACATCAATATCCACTTATTTATATATATATATATATATATATATATATATATATATATATATATATATATGAAAAAGTGACGTGTTTCGTTCGTTAAGACTTCATCGGACTAAATTTGTTATGTAAATACCACAATATGCATGCGAACGAAAGAGCAATGATAGTAATTTTAGTCATATGAAGTCCTAAAGGACCAAACGCGTCAGAAGTAAAATTTCTACTTTGTCATATATTTTCCCCAATATTGTTTTGGATATATACAAATATATATCGTTATCACATACACACACACATATATATATATATATATTCAAAATCTAAATGCCAAAAGTCCTTTTCCCAGTAAAACAAAAACTTAGTCTAGAAAAAATTTCAACTTTAGAAAGAACAACAAAACTAAAGGCAAACAATTCAGTCTGCAGTAAATAACAGTGTTCAACGCTAGGCTATTCTGACAGAGCAAAAAAAAACGCTTTAGAGCGTCAGCACATGAGGCACAGATCGAGTCGCTACATAAGCGATCTTCAAGTGACTATATTATATACGCCTAAAGGACTTACGTTTATTGAAGTACAAAGCTTACAAAGCAAGTATATTTTTAAAGAAATTATTCAATATTAAGAAACGGAATATTAATAATAAGGAAATGAATGAAAGATCCAAAAACTTATCTTCCGACTCCGAGTTTCGTAAATACAAATACGGAAAAGTAGATTGGTCAGATATGAATATCTTCGTTCCTACGAATCAGAGAGTGATATTGAAAATCAAAGTTTGAACCTCGACATGACATTGAAAATACTGGGGAAGATTAAAATGGCCTATGTAACTATCATAATTGGTACGATTGGCAAAGCACAGAGAAGCCATTAAAAGAATTTTAGAACTTCTGTTCTAAAATTCTTTTAATGGCTTCTAATAGAAAACATCCTTAATAAAATGCTGGAATTGAAGGGAGAAATTCTGCCCAATCTTGGTTGAATTACTACAGTTAATCAAAGGCTAGACATAAAAGAAAATGGAGAAAATAAAAAGAATATATGAGAAACTCGCCTGGTAAGCTATGAGATATAATGTTTACAGTTGTATTCATAATAATTGTCTCATTTGTAACTGAATCAAGAGTGGAAAAGCAAGATGATTTATACTAGGGATCTGTGGAAGAACTGAACCTGTCTAGACACCAACAAAGGCAATTGTCAGTGACTTGAGGATGCTTCTTGTCACTAACCTTTGAACGATAACCAATAAAGATATCTTGTGACCACTTGTAAACGCATGCAATATAATGATAACAATGATGCTCAAACTTAAACTTGAGGAATTTTAAATTCCAGGGGATTAATTTTCCTCGACGGCAGAAAAGAAAATTTATCATTCAAAGAGTCGTTCAAATTAAACGAACCAGTTTTAAGGAAAATGGAAACAAAACGGACACTGTACTTAGAATAAAAAAAGAAACAGTTGAAATTTCTCGGGTGGATAATGAAAAAAGAGGGCTTAGAGAATTAGATCCTCACAAGACATAATGACAGAGGGAAATCGCTAGTAACTTAACGAGTTTGATGGACTGGAGTAGAATAGAACATTGCTTTAAGTGACTAAGATAGTAAGTTCTGAAGAACCATGATCCTCGCCACTTGCTTGTTCGTTTAGTGGCATATCAACTCCTTATGAGTCATTTAATGCCAAAATTCATTTTTCTTGGAAACATTAGTAATCTTTTTTTTTTACAAAACGTATTGCTGGTAATTTTTATTTTTTACAAAAATGTATTGCTGGTAATTGTCTTTTTTACAAGAAAAATATATTGCTGCTATTTTGACTATAAAAATGCATTTTTTTTTTTTACTTTCATAGAGTATTTACTCCAGTTTGGGAGTTCAGTATTTGCTTATGGCAGGGACTCTGCCAGGTCCTACTATGTCGAGTCTGGGTCAGCCTGAGAACAACAGCAATGAAGAAGTGGTTTCACGCTCCTCAAAACCCCCTATCAGATGCCTTGCTGCCGGATGTAGTTCATCGTCATATCAGGGACATGATCCACGACTCTCCAAAGAGATACGCATATAGAAAAATAAGTCAGTCCGATAATCATTAAAGCATTGATAAATACCCCAAGTTTCTTTGCTAGAATTCAGAATCGAGAAAAAAATTCAGCCGATTCTTCGTTGATTATTGAGCCTAGTTATTCCTCTGTATTCATTGGTTGTTATCAGAGAGCTTAGATATGGTGATTTGCTGCTACTAATAATTGGCTTTTAGTAAGTGGTATTTTGTCCAACAATATTACCATACCTTTTTTTAACTAATTTGTGAAGACACAGACAGAAAAGTTCAGATGAGATGTTCAATCGAGTTTGCTGTCATTCGTAATCTTAAGAGAAACTCTTAAAACACACAAACACACACACATATATATATATATACGCACTCACACGGTAAATCAAAAATAAAATAATAAGAAAGATGAAATATCTTTACGCCACTAATCGCAAAAGTCAATCCAGAGGGCGTATCAGCTTCTGATATAATAACCATGTTAAGCTAACGAACCTATGTCTCCCTTGGCATACATTTCCCAATACATTAAATAGCTGAGTATATTAAGACAACAGAATAGAATTGACGCGCCGATGCCGGCCGAAAGATGAACACATATTTGTTGTAGTTGTTGTATAATGGGAGATAATCCTCTTCATACAAGAACACGCAGATGTACTTGATTCTTTTTTTTTTCTTGCCATAAAACAGTAACGAATAAACAGATAATATCCACGCCATTAACGCCTGAAAATGACAGGATTTTGTTTATATGCTTCTTATATTTTTCTATTATTTTTTTTTTATTCTTTTTTTCGTTCGTTTTGTCTGCTGTCTGTTTGGCTGGAAGGCATAGAGTGCGCATTTATGATTTCTTAGTTTCTTTCCTGCCTTTTTTTCTTTCGATTTTCTTTCATTATCTTTTCCCTGATGATAGATGAACATGGTTTCTCATTTAAAAGTCATAAATTGGCAACGTCCATGGATATATCATTTTTACACCGTCATTTTTAGTGCATCACCTTTGCTGGCAGACATATCTCTTGTTGTAACGATATCATCGTAGCGTAACAGGGATATATTATATACACTCACCGCTTGCTTTAGTCTTCTAACACTGGTCTGGGATCCCTTTTGAGTTTAAAACCGCGTCAATTCTTCCTGACATAGATTCGACAATATTAATTCGAAATGTAGAGCCATACTGCTGTTATGGCTTTCCACACTACTAGATTGCTTATCTGGATATCGTTTAAATTAAAGCACATAGCGTCTCGTATTAAAGAATCCGAGAGACAAGTTCGAATTTCAGTTTAATTAATTACATTCATTTATGTGCTAATACCCTTGGGAAATGTATGGATGCATCTCTTTTACCTCAGCTATATGTTAATAGTAGAGCAAACTGGCCTTAAAGCCTTGGTCGGGGACTAGTCTACGAGAAAGAAAACTGGAGAGGTTTGGGCTCCGTCAGACTGTCTTGTCTAGAATTTATTGAGGTTAGAGAAAAATAGATAGTAATTCACCTAACGAGCTTCTGGGACTTCAAGGGATAATAACGGTAAAACACTGTTATTACTACTGCACTACCTGTGGAGCGCTTACACCCCTAATGAGTTGTGGGACGTTATCGTGATACGTGATATCCGAATTTCCCTTTCGAACATATCTCAAAGGTTCCTTACAGGATTAAGATCCATTTGCTGTAGAGGCCCAGAAAACTGCCACTGAACTCTTTTTATTTGTCTTACAGTACAATGACTAACTTGAAGTGGCCTCCAGAAGATAGAAGCACCGTAGTCATTAACTGAGACGCTGCAGAATTTAAGAGATTTATTTTTTACAAGGTTCGGGAGTCCCTCTTCATATTAAGAAGCATTTTATGCGGATAGGGGAGGAAGATAATGATTAACCATAGAGTTGAATAGTTTAAGATTGTAGTGATCGGGGAAACATCCTCTTGGGAGTCGGTCCCACAAAGCAGTGGTTCGCGGAAAGAATCTGTTCAAGTAAAATTACTTCTCACCAATGGAACATGGAGGTAATCTGACCGGTTTGCTACTATGTGAGTGGCATGGCAAATGTTACAGCCGGCGGAACCAAGGAATATAGTTCATGCGAGCGCTTTCCATGGAAGTAGCGACAAAGCAATGAGAGGCATGACATAGCCCGCCTGTGAGAGGTTGGGTAGGGGGCATAAAATAATTTGTGATCCACAAGAAAACAGATATATTTTATTTATACCAATGTCAAGCAAATATTCCATATAACCGCTTGAAACAAGATAGCAAGAATCTATACTTCCATATTGTTTACGCCAAATTTTGGCCCTATCATCTGATTGTCGCAGAAGACATTGACATCTATCTGATCAGCCAACCCTTTTGAAGTTTCTGTTCCTCACGTTTTGTAACAAATTGTAGCCCAGGTTTCATGTTCTGACAGGAGTACTAGCGACATACTCTTCTGCTGGTGTAGCCTATCTACCTCAATGTTCGACGCGGCTTACGGTTTTATCACACGATACTTGAAATTACGCAACGTCGAGCGTCGTCCGAAACTATATAGCTGGACTCTTGGGAATAGCAAGCTCTGTAAGCTCCGATGTGTGAGTGAAGTAATGGATAACAGTTCGGAATTGTAAGTTGGAGAGCCGATTTCCAATACCATTTGGGTTCGTTATATTCAATTACGCGCAAATACGGTTGGGAAAGGTAAGAATCCACCTTTCTTCTCCATCTTAGTTAGTTAGTAGGACTTATATCAGTAAATGCTTATGATAGTCGGAGATTCTGAAAATCTAAAAACATTTCTGTATTTAAATAAATTACAAAAGGTTGATAAACCGTAAAAAATAAATAAAGGTTCTAAGTGTCATGTGTTTGGAGATGCTCATCTATATATCTTTTCTAAGATTTTTTACTTAAGCTATTGTTGTCTTCCTGTCAGATTGAGCCAATCTGGTTATTCTCTTTTATCAACACAGAATTTTCGTCGACGGTGTTGCCAATCCCTTTTCATTCTTCTTACATTTCTTTATAAAGTCTTGAGATAGCTGTACTGAAAATTCAGTGTGTCGAGCACCAATGATCATTCTGCATTCAACGTCATTAAACCTGCTTTAATAATGTCTGCAATGAAATTCAGCAGTTTGCCATGTGCATGTTTAAATTGCGATATGCATTAAACTCATGCACTAGAGTTAGCTGAATAGAAATTGACATGAAAGAGCAAACGTTTACTTCTACTTAATTAATTGGAGTGATTTTGTGATGCAAGCAAAGGCACACCATACGAAGAAACCCTTCTTTCCTTTGCCTCTTCAATAATATATGTCAGCGATATTCATTTAGGTAAGTGTTAATTATGAATGCCAATGTTAATCAAGTCTATAAAATATTCAGAGCCGTATCTCTTCTTACCTCTTGATTAGCTTGAAACAATTTTAGGCGTGGGCCGGCCATCAATCAAGGTCAACATCGTTTGATTTTTTGATGACATATACGCACAGGAAAAATCAGTGTATTTAATACATTGGTACGTAATTCTCCCTCTTCTCTGATTAATTCTACATATTTTCATGGCTTCAATTTCTTATTGCTATTCTGAGTCTCTCTCTATCACTCTCACTCTGTGGTGTCTCTCATAAATTCAACATTTCTCTTTTTAATTATCTCTCACGCACTCAATACTTTTCTATCTTTCTTTCTCTCTCTCTCTCACTCACTCACTCACTCACTCATTCTCTCTCTTTCTTTGTCTCTCACTCGCTCATCCTTTCTCTTTTTCTTTTACTCACTCACCTTTTCTCTCTTTTTCTCTTTCACTCACTACCCCATTCTCTCTTTTTTTTCTCTTTTACACACTCACCCTTTCTCTTTATTTCCCTTTCACTCCCTCATTCTTTCTTTCTTTTTTACTCACACTTTTCTCTTTCTCACTCAATCAGTTACACTTTCTCTCTCTCTCGCTGACTGACACTATATCTTTCTTTCTCTCTCATCCGCTCAGATTTTCCCTATCTTTCTTTCTTTCCTGCACTCTTTATCTCTCTCTTTCTCGCTAACATTTTCTATCTTTCTTCCGTTCTCTCTCACTGATATTTTCTCTTTTTTTCTTTCTCTTTCTCTCTCTCTCACACACACTTTCTATCTTTCTTTTTCAGACTCATTCAGATGTTCTGTCTTTCTTTCTCTCGCCCATATTTTACATATTTCTTTCTCTATATCATTAACACAGACTTTCTATCTTTCTTTCTCTCTCTCTCTCTCTCTCTCACTAATTCAAAATCTATATCTTTCTTTCTCTCACTCACTCAGATTTTCTCTCTCTCTTTTTCACTAATTCAGACTTTCTATCTTTCTTTCTCTCTCTCTCTCTCACTAATTCAAAATCTATATCTTTCTTTTTCTCACGCTCACTCACTCAGACTTTCTCTCTCTCTTTTTCACTAATTCAGACTTTCTAACTTTCTTTCTTTCTTTCTCTCTCTCATCCACGTTTTATCGTTCTTTCTCTCACTAACTCAGACTTTCTGCTTTTCTCTCACACACTTAGACATTCTGTCTTACTTTCTCTAACACACAGACGCTTTCTGTCTTTCTTTCTCTCTCACACATTCACTTTCTATTCATCTTTTATTTATCTCTCTCTCACTAAATCAGTTCTTCTATAATTCCTTCTCACACTCTCGCTAACTCAGACTTTCTATATTTCCAGCTCTCATTCTCTCACTAATTCAGACTTTCTATCTTTCTTTCTCTCTCACTCGCTCACTTTCTATTTTTTTTTCTCTTTCTTTCAATCACGCTCTTTCTTTCCTTCTCTCACTCACTTATACTTTCTGTCTTTCTTTCTCTCACTCACTCACTCACTCACGCTTTCTTTTTCTCCCTCTCTCACTCACATTTTTATCTTTATTTCTCTTTCTCTCGCTCAGACTCTCTATCTTCCTTTCTCTTTCTCTCACTCACTTTCTATCTTTCTTTCTCTTCTCTTTCCTATTTTCCCTCTCTCTATCACTTTCTCTCCCTCCCTCTCTCTCTCTCTCTTTATGTGTCCTTCTCTAAATATATAAAAGCATATAGAATATATCTGAACCCGGGTAAGAAATAATTTCATTGAGAGACAGAGAGACAAAGAGGATGTTATATACATACACACATTTACAGGAAAAGAGGCACCAAACCAAACAAATTGATATTACCAACAAGCGTAAATACGGACGTCCATACATGACATTATCAGAAAATAAGAACAGTAAAATTAAAGCCAAAATACCTGACACACTATAATACATTAGATTACGTAGAATATTTTCCTAATTTCAAAATTATATAAAAAAGTTGTTGATGTTGTATATCTAAAGAAATTTTTACAGATATATCACTCAGATATATCACTCGTAGATAAAACTATCAGGTCATCCATAAGTTCTGTCCGAATTTTGAATAAAGAAAACAAGTGACCAAATGTTACATTTAATTACAGATTCAATCAGCAATGTATTTTACCTCATTATCTATGACTTCCTTCTATCTATTAACAAGCTTACTAATTCCATTACTGTAAAATTCTTTTGGCTTTGATTCGAAGAACTCACAAATGTCAGTTTTAACCTCTTCCTGTGTTACAAAAGCTGTTTCTTCCAAATGATTCTGTAAGCTACGAAACAAATGGTAGTCTGAAGGAGCAAGATCGGGAGAATAAGGTGGATGAGAAATTTTCTCCCAACCAATTTCTTCGATATTTTGTGACGTGATTCTTGCTGTGGGGAGTCGTGCATTGTCCTGATGAAACATCACCTCATTTTGATTCACTAGAGATTGAAAGAAGAACCTTTTGCCCATGAAGTTCCCTTCTCGGCTGTGGCTGGGGTCCTTTCCCTTTACCAAGTCACTGTCTACGACGCTTAACATTCCAATAAAAGATCCATTTTTTGTCGCCAGTCACAAGTCTATCCAAAAAAAAAGGTGAAACAAGTTGGCGATAATGGAGAGAAGAGCAGGTGTCAACTCAGGATTTGAGGTTGTTTTCAGAAAATTCATGAGGCACCCATTTTCCAAGTTTAGGAACTTTTCCAATTTGGTGAAGATGACGATCAACAGTTGAATGGTTTGAACTGAGAACCACTGCCAATTTCTCAACTGGTAAAGCAGGATTTTCTTCAAGGACTGCTTCAAGAAGCTTTTCATCAAATTCAACTGGACGTCCGGCTCAATCTTCACTTCAAAGGTGAAATTTCCACCTCTGAATTTTGCAAACCATCTTCTGCAAGTTCTTTCATTCACACATTCCTCTCCATAAACTGAGTGAATGTTTCTAGCCGCTTCGGCTGCTGAGTTTCCTTTCTTGAACTCATAAAGCATTATGTGCCTCAAATGATTCTTGGGTACTTCCATGTTAGCAGGGTTTTAATCAAACAAAATTTCATTTTATTGTTCTCTGAAATAAAATTTGATCAGTTTAAATGCATCTAAACATAAAAATAATGTTCAGCTCCATTAGACATTATAAAATACTCTTTAAATTTCGTTCATTTTAACAAAAAATTAAAATTCGGACAGAACTTATGGGATGACCTGATAGTTGTCAATCAAGTTATCAATACCTAATCAAAACACGTATAACTGTGTTAAAAACACATTTCTAAAAGTAATAATTAAATAATTATTTAGAGATTTCAAAAAAATTATTCCTATCAATTTAGTTTTGAAGTAATTTGCTCATTAGAAATATTAAATTTAATATATTAGCTTAAAATAAAGGCTAATAAAGACATGTAGAAAGATGTTTCATGTTTAAAAATTAATTTTAAATCTTAGTTATCGTGTTTCTTTTGAGGCACCTATTTATGTATTATATATATACAAGGTGTTGAAGTAAAATCCGACAAAAAGAAAACGAAATAGGCAATAAAAACAAAAGTTGTATATGCAGAGACCCAGCAGTTTATTTAGCAACAGTTAGATATACATACAACATTATTTTTCAATGTAACCGCCGCCGGCGGCGACGACCATCTCAAGGGGATAGTGAAATGAGTCACGATTTGTGACCATGTCCTTGTCCATAGCGGCGAACGCCTCCACGATGGCAGTCTTCAGAGATTCGACCGTGTTGTGGACGTGCTTGTTGGTCTTGGCCTCGATCACGCCCCAGAAGAAATGGTCAAAGAGGTTGCAGTCAGGTGAGGAGGACGGCCACAAGTCCGGCAACCAGTGGCGAGGAACATTGTTCAGCAGCCACGCCTGGGTCGTCTTGGCATTGTGTGCAGGAGCGGAGTTCTGCTGGGAGACGTAGGGTCGTCCGGCAGCGATCCCGTTCCTCCAGGGCTTCACCCTCTCCTCAGCACCTCCTGGTAGATCTCAGCGGTCACTCTCAGACCATTTCGAAAGAAGAACGGAGGCATGACGTCCCCCTTGCTGGAGATGACGCCAAGGACCATGACGGAGGCGGGAAACTTCATATGCTTCACGACAGGAACACCTCGATGTCTTTGCAGATGCACCTGCCTGTTGCTCGTCTGGTCCTGGATGAAATTATTTTCAGAGAAAAACCTCAGCATCCCAGCGGACCTGTGATTGAGCTCGGTCAGCAAAGACGCTACCTTGACCTTCCTCGACTCCTTGGAGGCATTCGTGATGAATATAGGGTGAGACTTGCGGTAGGATGAGTGACAAATGCCCCACTTGATCGTTTGGCTGATCGTCGACATGTGATAGCACATGTTAGCGGCGATTTTGGCGTAGCTCTGGCTTCCGTCATTGTCGACTGTCTCCTTGACGGCGGCGACGAACTCGTCGGTCCTACGGGCCGAAGAACGAACGTTGTGGGACTTTCCTTTGGCAGTAAACTCGTTCTTGTTCTCAAACCCATTCCACTTCCTTCAAATGTCCATGAGCAAGGTCCTCTTGAACCCAAACCAGGCCATCACTTCCGCAGGCTTCTTCCCGACGCGAAAAGAAGCTACTACCGCTGCTCTGCGCTCATATTTCATCCTGGAAAAGGGTAGAGAGAAAAACGTTAGTTAGTTGTCAAACTGTTGGGTGTCTGCATATACAACTTTTGTTTTTATTGCCTATTTCGTTTTCTTTTTGTCAAGTGTCGGATTTTGCTGAAACACCCTATATATTAATGATAATTATATATATATATATATATATATATATATATATATATATATATATATATATATATATATACACACTTTGGATATTATAAAATTTCTATTTCTAATATTAAACACCTTTGTCGAAAGTTGGACACCTATGTTAAAAGTTAAATAGTTTTGTCATTTGTTTGGAGGAATTTTGAGGCCCAAAGAGCTCCTTCAAAACATAACGAATCATGGCTCTCCATAACATTCTATTCTTTGTAGCTCTTACTAAGGATTGGATCTTTCCTATTTCTCAAACTGTCTCTTCTGCCATTTACTCTGTCTTAATTAGTTAGTTTACCCACTATTTCCGTCTGACCGTCTTCAATATGGCCTATGAGTGTAAAATTCTACAAGCTTTCTATTTTATTATGTGTTTGAGAAGTATGATCTTTTCGCTACCATTTTCCTTAGACCTTTCTTCTTCCTTACATGTTCCTTCCATGTTATTCTCAGCATTCCTCTGTAGAACCATTTCTTTATTACCTCAATTTTCATCTTCACTTCAATTAAAAATCTATAATTTTAATGTACTGTCCATTCGGACGTTTTTTTTTGTTTGTTTTTTTTTTATCCAGTATATAAAAATCAAATACGATTTTTCCTCGAAATATCTGCTATTTTATTAAGCATATTTCCCATGAAATGAGTAAAAATTGAAAATCGAAGTAATAAAATTGATCGTCATCAGTTCCATCCGTGGGGTCGTTGCAGTTGATTACCTGACCAATTCTTTTCAAATGCCTGGGTTGAAAGCCGGAAAGTAGTATCTATTCGTCAAGTAGACCTGGATGGTCCCACACCTCACCAGATCTAGCCGCAGCCGATATACTTTAAATTAAAGGCCCATCTCCATTGATTCCATCAAGGGAACCCTACTGCTTGTGCAGATGACTTAAGTCTAGGAAGCCCCCCACCTACGGATGTCCTGTCATCACCACACGGGCTGCATATATAGATATAAGTCCTTTCTATTCTGTTTAGTCAGATGGGCGTTTACTCTACAATAACCTTCGTTTGTCAGATCTTGTTTTAATCCTGCTAGATGTCTAACAATCCTCCTTACTAGAAAAATCTGGTGTGCAAATGGTTTACTCACCGATATCCGACCATCTAGCAGATCGTACTTGGTTACATTGTGCCAATAACATTCATAGAGTGACCTAACATAAACACATGATTCATAAACTTTCTGTTATGGGGTCCTCCCCTTTTTCATATAAGTGGACTCGACCAGAGTGTTACTTGGACTGCTACCGTTAAATAGACATAATATAGAGAGAGTGAGTAGAGATTGTGATTGAGTTGGAGGTAGAGTAATAGTGTGAGGTAACCACTTGTAGAAGTCACAGTTACAAGCACGTAGACTCTAAGGAAGTCCTACTTCGAGACTGTATGTATATATATATATTATTGCTACTAACCGCGTTCCTGGATTTACTAACAGTATTACCCATTGTATTAGGTTGGTGCAAAATAATGACGTAATAATGTCGTTTTTTTTTTTGACGTTATGAAATACGTCAAAAAACGACATTATTACGTCATTATTTTTGCACCAACCTAATACTATTGTATAAATACATTTAATTTCTTATATTTAATTCTTGCGTTTGCCATTCATTGGAGACCGAATTTCATCTCGGAATCCACAATACTTTCACAATGTCACTAAGAAAAATCTCTTCCGAGATGAATTCTAAATGGATTTAATTTATTGAATTTTTTCCAATAAATGAAATTATTGAGAATCTTAGTCCTTGGGCAAAATGCATTTGTTACTGCGACGGGGAATTAGTAAGCATGCATGAGATGTAATTATTACTTCCAATTTATTCTGAAATTTTTCCTATTTACGAGGCGTGTCCGATCTCTGTAATTAATATTCGCTAAGTTCATTAACAAAGATCAACCGAATCGTATTGGAACACGGCTCTCCGATTTCCAGTTTCGTGGCATGAGCCTTATTCCAACATTTTGTATACGCAAGCGGTCACCCATCTCGGTTATGACCAGGTTCGACTTGCTTAACTTCGGTAATCGTACGAGGATCGGCGATATCACTGGAATCCTACCTGGGCGAGAGAATTAAAAGAAACAATTAAATCATGCAAGCAGTTCGTGAAAATGATTTCAACAAAAATCCGCGAATTTTGTGATTGATTTTCTTTTAATTTGGAAATAAACATATTTGAAATTTGTTTTGAATGGGAAAATCTTTCAATTGATTTCCCTCTTATCATTTTTTAACTTTTTTTTTTTTTTATATATGAGCCGTCAGATATCAGAAGTATAATGAATATATTATTTAACAAGGTGATAATTTATTGAGGAATTCTTGTAAGATTTAAAGAAAAAGTAATAGCTTATTTATCTCCCTATCTATATATGTATTTGTGATTCGAAAGATTGAATGAGATAAAAGACATCATTTTTATCGCAGCAAATATTTATTACTTAACATAATGGCTTTCGTTAATAATTTACTGAATTTACTTCGGTATGTTAATTACATTAATTACAATTTCAGATCAATTTCCGCTAATTAGTACGTATAACAGTGGGAACTCGTGTACGTAGGGACGGTAATGAGTTTGTAGCCCAATTAATCGCAAAAGAATTTGTTTTCCAGAGCAAACTTAATTTTCAGTACAATCTCTTCCGTTTACAAGGCACTTAATTCAGGTAAATGTTGAATATTAATGACATAGATAAAATATTATAATAGTCTCTGTATTTACTGATATACCATATATATATATATATATATGCAATATGAACCACAGGGGGTCTTTGTAGGCGTTGGACAAACACAAATGTGCCTGAGCAAGCCTCTGTAAAGGGGATTGGCAAGCCGATCTAGTAGACGGGTATCCTTGAATACAAGTGGCCAGCTACATATATATATATATATATATATATATATATATATATATATATATATATATATATATATATATTTGTGCTAATAATTTTAATACTTATTTCTTAAAACACTCAAAAAATACATGCTTAGTTACCCCTTGAAGCGTTAGTCACTGAGAGTTCTTCATTTCAAAAGTAAAAAAAAAGTTTCAAATGAACACAGCAGTTTTGTCTTTGAAAATGATGAACACAACATTTGTCTCAAAATAAACAACACCCTGATGATGACATTGTGCTATGTCGAAAGTACTCGGAATAAAATATGTAGTGACACGGTGATTTTCACTCTTCCGTTAATAATGACACAAACATTTTGTCCGTGAACGCAAAAGGATTCAATTCAAAATTTTAAAATAAGTAGACAACACTTATCTAAATTATTCAATGAAACATGTCTCAACATAACATATATATATATATATATATATATATATATATATATATATATATATATATATATATATGGTTATATCAAGTTTTATAAGCATGAAAGTTCTGGAGAAGAAATTGTTAGCATAAAACTTTCCGTTGCATACAAGCATTTCACCTGTAAATTAATGAGACCTATCTTCGAATTTAGTACTGTGTTTAAATTTGTAAATCGAGGTACCTAACTGGCTAGCTCTTCAGAAGTATTAATATGAAAATATTTATAGTAAATATGCTTGGATGCTACGTTTAAGTGATGGGAATATGACTGAAGCCGAGATGCCACATTAAAACCGATAAAATTGCAGATACATTGTAATTTTCAATATCTCAATACATAACAGAAGCACCAAATTAAATATATATATGTGTGTGTGTGTGTGATCGCGCGCACACGCATGTGTGTACTTGAAACTACTATTAAAACGG
Source organism: Acanthosepion lycidas (assembly GCA_963932145.1). Classification (NCBI taxonomy): domain Eukaryota; kingdom Metazoa; phylum Mollusca; class Cephalopoda; order Sepiida; family Sepiidae; genus Acanthosepion; species Acanthosepion lycidas. The sequence continues at coordinate 81,236,214 of OZ010581.1, forward strand.
CGTTAACTGCGCTCTAACAAATGAATATTTTTCTTTTAGAATTCCATTACTAATTATCTCTCTGTACATATGTAATTCGATATAACACGGTTTTGATAATTAATTTTTAAAAAATGACCGATCAATAACGATTTTTTAGAATTAATTTTCGATTCACGCTCTGAATCGATATATCGAGTGCTTCTACGAATTCGTGCGACAAAACTGTTTTGGTGCCAGTCTAAAAATCGAAGTAGACAAAATCTAAGTTTTAATCAAAATTTTATGGTCGGTGACTCTTTCTCTTCAAAACAAACATTACAGTAGATCATCTGTCTATAATTCTAGGATGATGTATTGTTATTATTAACGTTGTTCGGACAGTTGCTCTCATCTTCGTTGCCATATTCACAAAGATTCACAATCTAACGCGGTAGACGAAATAAAGAATTCAGTTCAAAATTCCAATGACCTGAAGAAAGCTGGAGCGTGCAACGACCGAAACATTGTGAATATGGCAACTAAGAGGAGGACAACAGATCGAACAAGATAAATATTGTAAATAATTACAGTAGATTACGCTTGATCCTTATCACCTAAGTAGTAAAACACTCTTAAAAAAGAGTCATCTGCCAAGGAAATGTTTCCCTATTTAACATTTTACCTCTAAGTTAAGGTGGGAGGGGGGTAAACCAAATAATTTTTTTTCTTCTCCTCGAATTATTCTTCATTTGTTGTTTAATTTGAGATTTAAATTCTAGTTTAGTTTTATACTCCTCTTTCTTTATAGTCGTGTCATATTCTTTTTTTTTTATCATAGTAAATTAATTTTACCAGGGGAAATTATAGATAACCTGGATTCTATATCTTTATTATACTCGCAGAATGGTTGGATGCACATATTTTAATTTTGTGTTGAATTCCATGCATGAGGAGACATTTCCTTTTGTAGATTTAATTCTTCATCCAAATATTGGACAACTTTTTTTTATTCATATCGACTTCTATTTCAAACTCGAGGCTTTTGTTATGAGATTCTTTTTGCAGTTCCAGAATTTGTGTAATCAATCGTAACTTATCGATCCATTTTAACTTGTTCCAGTAGTTGAGTTTGCTAGCGATGGTGTATGCGGAATATTTCCATATCGTATATCCGGATGCTTGTTACCAATAACTGAACGTTTAAGTCGACAGTCTATCTCGTTATTATTGACAACCATGTGTCTCAATAGCGTTTTACAAGGCTTCCTTTCTTTGGTAGCCACGTCTGACAGAATAAGGCAATGTGTCACAAATTAAAATTGATAGCAAATTGGTCTACTGCACAGAAGGAGTGAGTTGAAGAGTCATTCAAAATCGCAATCCAATTAACAATATTTAGGATAGTTTGGATATGAAAATTATTCGTATCTTATTGTATGTGTGTGTATATATATATATATATATATATATATATATATATATATATATATATATATATATATATATATATATATGGGGGAGTGTATGTATGTGTGTGTATTTGGACAGCAACCTTTCCTTCAAGTATCTTTCATTGAAAACGGTCGAAAAGGAAAATTTAATTAATCTTTTATAGTTTTTTTTCCAGCATTCTAACATTTTTGCGTCTTTGCACGATATTCCTGGTGTTTTGTCTTTTTATTGTCGCTCCTAACTTACTAGTGCAGCTGTAGCTTAAGTTAACTGTGTTTTTATTAAAGTTCTTGTGTAATTCGGAATTTTGGACAAAGTGTTTATGAAGTAATTTGAAAAATATTTGCCGTATTTTAGATTTTTTTTAAGCATTACGCCCCGAGCAAGGCGTGAAGCCACTAGGATGCAGGGCGTTGCAGAAGATTTGGAGCGAGAACAGATAGGAGTGATAGAAGAAAGGGTGAGGAGAGGGATAGTGGGTAGTTCAAGGTAACTGCAGATGTCGATTGACATT
>OZ010581.1:81243140-81280101 GCA_963932145.1 Acanthosepion lycidas
TTTTCAAAAATCAATATGCAAATTAGTTAAACCTGAAGAGTGAGATTGCCTAGAAGCAGATAATATATAATACAGATGTTAAGCGTTTTACACGTAAATTACTATAAAGTAGAACTGGGGTTTTTTAATCTCAGAATTCTAGGGAGAATTGAGCTCCAATTTCGCATTTATTCATATAGATTCCATACTATAGGGTTTACTTAATTAGCTATTATGTTTCTCTAACTCTTAAAATGTTGAATGTATAACTAATTCTATTTTCCCATCTTTATACTATATTAATTTATCTTAAAAATTGTCCCCTGTTCTGTCACCCATGTAATAAAAATAATTGTTTGTACGGAAAATAAGGATCTACCTACATCAAACTGTCTTTAAATTAAGTGGAAGCAGAAGATTTATCGTTAGACATTTGTAAGGTAAGATTAAACATTAATTCAATAGTCAAATTCAACGATCAATTTTGAGTTCTGTAATTTATTGATTCCTATCTTATCTATTCCTCGCTAGCTATTGTGATGATGGCTAAACGAAGAGTCCTCCGCAGAAGCTAGCTTAAATGCCACCTGATAGGCTGGCTTTTAATATAGTTTATAATAAAACGTTCAGTATAATTTTGAATACATAAAGGAAAATATGAAATACCCCCCCCATGAACCATGAAAGCAACGATAATGGCATGTATAATATATATCAAAGGCTTTTGACATGTCCATTGCTACAGCCCGGGTTTCACCGTTTTTTGGGGGGTTTTTTAATCTATAGTATGATAGATACTTGTCGCAATTACCGTTATTACATCAGCAGATGATCTGGATAAACGAAAGTCATATTGCTTGTTTGAGAACCAATTCAGCATTGATTAGGGTCACTAGGAGTTTCCCAAAATGCGGCGAATGGCTAATAGGCCGTTATTTTGATGGGTCAGATGGTTCACTATAGGACTTAAAAACTGGACCAACAGACAATGATTTCCAAAAAGCAGGAAAGCAGGAGGCAGCGAGGTATTTATTATACAATTTAGAGAGAACAGGATCTAGTTCTGGAACACAATTGTTGATCACTATAACAAGGTTGCCATGCTTTGTGGGAATCAACGTTAGATACGATAGCATGGAAGGGGCTATATGCATATCATTCACCAGAGGATAAGTTATAAGTGAGAAGTTAAACAGGGATACTCCAGAAGAGTCAAGAGTAGAGTTTGAAGAGAATTTACGGACAAAGCATTCAGCCTTGTCAGCAGAGGGTGATAACAACTCAAATCGATTTAAGAGGGAGGAGAGAGACCTTGCAATTAATTAGTACCCTATTACAGAGACAACATAGTCACGAGAGCCAGAAGCTATGCGGTGCCTTATTCTCCCAGCAAACAGGGACTTAACCCCTTCAAGGACTCGCTTACATTTCTTACGAGCAGTAGCAAATAGGCACCAATTAGGACGCGAACTCTCCGGCAGTATTCCGGAAATAGTGGTTCCTGTGTACTACAGTGGCAGAGCATGCTGGTGGGCACAATGGAGAGAATTGCGATTTCACCTGGTATTTTCAAGAAGGGATGAATGTTTTGACCCAACAAGAAACCACCGTGGGGAAATTTTCAATTGGGAGGTTGAAGATTTCAGTCGAGGAGGCGTCACGATAGAAATCCCGGAATTAGCGCCTTATTTCAGGTGAAAAACACATTGACTTTTAAATTCTTGCAAAAATCAAATAATTGTCAGATTTTAATGAAACTTTCAGAACTTATTCAGAAACGAATGAAATGGTAAAAATAATTTTTATATTTGTTATCCGCCTCGACTTAATTTTATGGAAATTCCAGAAATTCGACGGCATGCCTTTTATTGATGATATTAAAATCAAAAGAATTTGAACACTATAAATCAGCGATTTTTTTGTAAAATCGAATTACACAGTTACCCAACATTCAGCTCTGAATTATAACAACAAAAGCCAGTAAAACTAAAACATTATTGAATTAGAAAAGCTTTTAATAGCTTTTATCAATAATGTTTGTTAAAGAAAATATTGTCTGAATCCAAAATCAATTTTTACAAGAATTGCTATCTTTTTCTTCAATTTTAAATACAAAATGTGATAAAGTTGTTAAATATTTTAAAATTAACTTTCATTCCATTTACCTTAGGGAATGCTGTTATTACGTAGATCTGTATTTACAGATCATAAATTGGAAAGCTTATTACAATCTGCGACTCACATGTATTTTTAAAAAAGAATTTTACACTGTTTTTGAGCGTGCATAAAAACTTTTTCCAAATATATGGATGATTGTAAAGTGATCTTAATGCCACTTTTTAAGAGTTTTTACTCCTAACGGTAATAAACTGACCTCAAAAAATTTTAGTTTTTGTACTGTGAACATTCTCTTTTGAATTCTTTGACTGACTTTAACCATCATCGTCGTATTTTCAAAAGTTTTATTTTTTCCATCCTATATTAATAAATAGTTTAATTTAATTTTTAAATATATAATTTTTTTTCAGTGAGAGACATCCTGCAATTATTAATTATCTTCTTTTTTAATTTCAATTCTAGGGACGGAAACAAAACAATTAGTATTAGAAATAAGGAAAATTAAAAAATAACATTAAAAATAAATAAAATTTCATAAATATAACAGAGGTGCCTATAATTATTCGGTACCTCTCTTATTTATGAAATTTTATCGTATTATTTTTAATTATTAATTTTTATATTATTTCACTTGTGAAAGTTTTCTATAACTAAGATATAAAAATTACCAATAAATAAAAATAATATCAGTACGTAAATATTAGGCACTTTTATGAAATTTTATCTCACTCACAGTTTTGAAATTTCAAATTTATATTATTGTTAGTATTTAAAATTGTATTTTTTTCCAGAAATCATCTTCAAGCGTAAGGCTAAAGTACCTAAAATAAAAAGAAAAAAATCAATAAAATATAAGATTGTTGAAAGTATTTGTTAATTTATTTTAATTACTGTGAATTTAAATTAGTTCACTGCAGATTAAAAAAAATTATGTTGTTTCTATTCTTCCGTCCGATTAATTCCCTTGGCCGAATCTCTCAATACATCGATTCAAATATCAGCTAACAGTTCCAAAACAAGTCACCGCGGTTAAAACATGTTTTAATGGTATTCCGCTGATAAGATTTTTAATCAAAATTTCGAATGTTCTAAAACGGATGAAAATTTTACAAAATGAACAAAAATATTTTGTCTTTTCCTCTTAATAATACCATAAACATTTATAATATAAAAAGAATTCATCAAGTATAGAGCCTTCATCTTTTAGGCGAATTATTGGAGATTTCTAATAGGCAACTATATTTCTTCTAACGAGCTAATGTGGCGCATCTTGACTTTGAAATCCACAAACAACATCCAACAGTGGTGAATCTAGCTGTTTATCCTGAAAATGACCAGCGTGTATATTTCACAGAACATAATGCTCGAAACGTAGTCGAGAATACACCAGGACCGCTTTGACAGCTTTCTTCAAATTATTCCAAAGTGCACGGACACTGCTGTATGTTGAGGATCCCGTATACTACACATGGGCACACAATAAATGGAACAGATTCAAGCAAGAAGCAGTAGTTGAGGGCTGGGATAAACAAAAAACGCTGTCTTTAGAAGCGAGACCAATCAGCAGAAGTGCTTCATTGTGCGTCTACTGCTGCTCACTGCCAGAGGTCCTATATCATTTACAGACCTGCGAAGACATAATGGAGAAGTTTGTACGACGTGTAGAGAAGCTTGCGCTAAATATGAACTGCTGGAAGTTGAGGCCCACTGGAACCAGACTGGAGGAAACCAGCATGGCAGGAGACAGTCTACGAAGGATTCAAAGGCAAACCACAACAGAGAGACTCACGTTCAATGAAGACATTTACAATGAGGCATTAGCTGACCTGAACACCAGAGTGCAAGCTATGGGAAGCCAAGGAATTGCCACATTTGGCCTACCTCAACTTGAGCAGGCGGCAAACAATCTCGCAATTAGGTACATGCAGGAGATCAGCTATGACACAGAGGAAATGACTGCGTATATAGCTGATAATGAACACAAACTGATGGAAGACGAACTGGGTGTTTATAATACGAATATTTAGAGCATAGAAGGTGGAAAACGAGATCTGTTCTTCCTCGATGCCCCAAGTGGAACTGGAAAGATATTTATCATCAACCTACCTCTGGCTAAACTGCGCCACATAAAACATACTGCTCTAGCAGTGGCGTCAAAGGAATAGCTGCAACCCTGCTAAGTGGTGGCCGTACAGCTCATTCGTGCTTCAAACTCCCTTTAAACCTGTCCAAAAAAGAGAATGCAACCTGCGACATCAGTTGTGGTTCTATAAAAAGGCTCCTCGGTGATTGCAAATTGATCATCTGGGATGAGACGATAATAAGCCATAAGAGTTTCTTCAAGACTTTTGACACAGCACTTTAGGGTCGTAGATACAACACATGGCTCGTGGAAGGTGCAACAGTCTTACTTACCGGGGACTTTAGACAAACCCTTCCAGTAATTCCGAAAGGGATAAGAGCTGACGCGGTAAACACCAGTATGAAATTTTCCTACCTATACAGCAGTGTGAAAAAGCTGAGACTCACAACCAGCATGAGAATGTAGCTCAGTGCTGATGAGGAAGCTAGTACATTTTCTAAGCAACAATTGAATGTTGGTAATGGTACTTTGGTTGGCGTGCAGGATGGCTGTGTCAGTTTTTCTCTTAGACATAAGGTATCTGATTTAAAGGAACTAATGACTATCGTGTATCCTAACCTGAGGAATCAGTTTACAGACCACAACTGGGTGAGAACCTGTGACATTTTAGCTACAAAGAATGTAGTAGTTAATGATATGAACATCAAACTTCTTGAACAGTTGTCAGGTGAGTGTCGCACCTACAATTCTATTGACGCTGTACTAAAGGTCGATGAATCATCCAGTTGAATTTTTGAATAGCCTAACACCAGCATGCGTCCCACCTCATACTTTCACCTCAAGTTTGGAGCTGGAGCAGTGATGCTGCTAAGAAACCTTATTCCACGAAGCTTTGCAATGACACACGACTTAAAATTTAAGAAGATGTCAACAATCTTGGAGGCGACAATTCTGACTGGCAAAGCACGTGTTGAGGCTGTATTTATCCCTAACATTTAACTTATTCTCTCTGATATGTCTTTCCAGTACAAGCAGCTGCGATTCCCGGTGAAAGTGAGTTTTGCAATATACATTAACAAAGCTGAGGGGCAGAAGGTGGTAGGCCTTAACTTTGCAGAACCGGTTTTCTTCCATAGTCAACTTTATGTGGGATGTTCAAGAGTCGGCAATCCCAAACATTTGTTGATTTATACTCCACATGGAAAGATAAAAAAAATGCTGTTTATCAAGAGACTCTCAAAACTTGATAAGAAACATCCAGTTATCAAATGTTAATGATTTAATTGTAGTATTTGCAAATCTTTTGTTAATCTCTATGTTATTGTATTTTCAAATCAATATATAAATCTATTTGCAGGTCTATTGTAAAACAATGTCAGTCTATTTGTACATCTATTGTAAATTTAATTTAATATTAATATTTTCATTTTTATATTCACAAACGCCCTTTCCAGTGTTACATTCTTAATTTTTGGATAACCGATTTGCCTGTTATTACGTGAGTCACTTTATTCCTAATGTATTCGGATTTCCTGCAAAAACCCTAGGGTATTCTCTGTGAACGCACAAAAGGACCTTTCAGTGATACTTACTTTGAATTGTTACTTTCGGATAACCAAAGAAAGAATATACCGTGTAGGTCAGCTAGTACTTGATAAAATATATTACAAATACGATGACAAATTTTAGAAGCTATTCGTATTAACTTAAAACAGTCATTAAGAAAATGACGCATAATTTACGAGTACACAATCTTAAATAAATTTAAATTATCAGGACAGATGTGATACTACATAAGTTAAATTGAGAAACTTAAGGCTCCCGTGAAATCAAATACATGCAAAAAATATTAATTAAGTACTCATATCTAATATTGATTTAAGTAATTCTCACAGAATCAAATATAATTCTTAAAGACAGATATTAGTTAAAAGTTCAAAATACTTAGTAAAAATACATAGAGTGCTGATAGTTCCTTCATAATATGACATCTAGCGTATGAAATTGAATTTGTCGATTTAAAAATCGACATAATTTGTTTATTCTGTTTATCAAAACAGATGTTCATACTTTTTAATTCTACTTTTGAAATTCGCAATGTCAAAGGCATGAGTTGAGCTGCCATGTTAAAGTAACAAATTAGTGATCGGAAAGTTAATTTGATCTAAATTCTGGTAGATGAGACAGACTGAGTAACGGGCCATCTGCATGGTTACGAAAGAGTAAAATGTCGCAAATGGATGGCATAATTGTGTCCAGCGGCAGATATGCTCTAGGTTAGTCCAATAGTCGGTGTGGGTACAAAATCCAATAGATAATTCAAGGTTAAACAGAGTTGGGCATGATTAAGTCGGTTAAACAGCGAAAATTCTATTTGGCAAAAGTACAAAATATAATTAAACATATAGCCGATAACCGTGCAAGGCAGATGACAATAATATATGATGCCAAATGTTAGTAGAAACTTTTGTATTATTTGTGTTAATTTATCTAAGAAGCGTTCCGTTTGTCTTACATTTGACGTTTTCCAGAATTCCTATATTATATAGGCGTCAATCTGCCTGGTTGATTTGTTATATATATATATATATATATATATATATATATATATATATATATATATATATATATATATATATATATATATATATATATATGAATATGTGTCTATGTGTGTGTACATGTGGATTGCTTTCTAGTCCAGTAGCTCAATAAAAAATATTGTCTATTTTGCTACAAATCGATTAATTCAGCTATAAATGAAATTAGATGACCTCTGGTTAGCTCGAACCACAAATAGAGTTTGCCACAATTGGATGCCTTATGAGTTTTCATGCCAAAATAAAAAATTAAGTATCTCAGTGGATTTGACAGAGATTACTTTCTTTGGCTTGAAATAGCATATGTTCTTTGATGCAATGTTCTTTGATGGTGATCGCGAATGATCTCAAAGGTCAAATTCATATAGCTTTGGAAGACTAGATATCTTTGGTGTCCATGTAAATAAATAAATAGATAAAAGACTCCTGGTATTTACTCGTTTGCCAGTGAATTCAGAAATGCAATCGCATTCACGCAACACACTTACACGTCCACCAAATTAAGCATATACTAGCAATGACGAAGCATATCAGTATTTAGATGAAGGGTTCGACTGAAAACACCGGGTACTGAAAGAATGGAAGTGGACATATTTTCAGGAAACGTTTCATTGGATAACAAGAACATCAGTGTCCTATCATCAGACTACTCAACTCGGATGGCTGTCTTCAGTTATTTTATCTGATTCTTGTCATTGGAGTATAAATATTCTTGTAGTGCAGTGTGTGCTACGCAAAGATTTTTCTGATTATAGGCAATCGCGAAGGTACCAAAAAGTTTCCAGAAATTAAAGAAATAACTACAAAATTCAGCAGCAATATGCTGGTGGGCAAATTCGTACGACGCGGTGGCATCGAGTGGAAACAATTTCATTTATTTCCGCGAACTGAGAAAGTACACCGGACAAACACTTTAGCTTGATATTGGGAGGGAAGGTGAGAGAGAAGTTGGGTAAAGATAGGGCTTAGAGATTAGTTTTTAGTAGTCGTTGGTTTCCTCAACCAAGAATTTACTCTAAACTTTTTAGATATTAATATTGGTTTGTATGTTAATTTGGCCGGTACTCTTTGTTGTTTTTATGCAGGATTTTACTTTATTATACATACATTACATATATATATATATATATATATATATATATATATATATATATATATATATATATATATATATATATATATATATATATGTATGTATATGTATTATATAATTACAAGGACGCATCTGCTGCACAGCGTCAAGTGAGAATTGAATTCACTACTTGGGAGTAAGGGTCAACAAAACACCGAAAAATCTATGTTCTGTAGTTTAAGGTTCTATAGTGGTCAGAACGAGAATCTGATATCTACAGATGAAAGGCGATTTCTCTCTGCCTACAATTCCGCGACTAATTTTTGCATCATGACACTTATCTCTGAAAAAATCAGTGCAACGAAATGCTATTTGCTTAAAAGTGAAATATCACCTTGCCCAGGCTGTTCACTCTCTGTCGCCGATGGGGTTTCTGGCACCCCGGGGCCAAAGAGTGAGTTCTTTTACAAAGTGGACACAGGTTCGAACTCTGTCTTCATTAAGATTTCACGAGTTCATAGAAAGACAGATCTAATACACACTGTTTAAAATAAAAACAGGGCATCTACTTCAAATACGCGTAGCCAGCAAAATGTAATTTTTTATGTAATAAAAATTAAGTCGGTTATAAATAATTTTTTTAATTATCTGCGTATCGACATCTCCCTCCCCATATATATATATAATATATATATATATATATATATATATATATATATATATATATATATATATATATATAAAACTTATGAAAAGGTTGGTAATCCGTACGGGTAGTCCCAAGGAGGATGAAATCCTGAGAGCTCAATGTAAATCCAGAGCTAATATTTTAAAGTAAAACAGACCACTTTAAGGTTCCATTATAATAATTTATTTCACCAGAGCACTTTTAAAGGACTCTGGATCATCAGATAGCACTTCCAAAAGATGAAACGAAACGAAATGAAATGAAAATTCATACTTTTCATGGGTAGTGTAAGTTTTTGTAATTTAACAGAGGGGTTGATGAGGAGTGGTTTGAGAGACATGGTAGAGATTTGAGAGGGTTTATTTAATATTTCTTTCAATGATACTTAGTATTGGGAGAGGAGGTACCAGACCTTTAGCTCTTTACTCGTTTAACTTAACGGAAGCAATATATTGAGAAGGGAGGGGAGGATAGAGAAAAAAAAAGGAAAAAGAAAAGAGAAAGAAGGGAGAAGTAAAGAGAAAGAGGCTGTAAATAGGTTTCACGTAGGAAGGAGAGGGGTGGTATAGTTTTAGCAATTTATGTAAAAAATAGATTTTAATGTTTCAGACATATATATATATATATATATGAATAAATATATGCATATATATATATATATATATATATATATATATATATATATGAATAAATATATGCATATATATATATATATATATATATATATATATATATATATATATATGAATAAATATATGCATATATATATATATATATATATATATATATATATATATATATATATATGAATAAATATATGCATATATATATATATATATATATATATATATATATATGAATAAATATATGCATGAATAAATAATATAAATATATAGTTATTGAGCTTCAGGTTTTATATAAGAGTTTCTCACTTAGAGGAGAGACCTCCAAAAAGCAAGAGCTTGTTCACTCCAAAGTTTGTTCTAAAAATGTCAAGGGGTCCCTCACACATAGGGGTCTCACCTCTCCCCTAGAGACCAGCCTAGGTTATTCTAAGTCCCCACCCGTGTAATATATATATATATATATATATATATATATATATATATATTCTGTAAGAAGATCATCTACTTTTTGATTAATCTCGTTTTGGGTCCTGCAAGGGGGTGATTACATGCCATCACCTTCAATAACAGTGGTGCGGGAATCTGTTTGGATGTCGACCAACCATCCATACGGCATTTACATAAATACATACATATATACATACTCTATATGTCTTGAAACGTTTTGTGGCTCTAAACCCCTCCAAGCATCTGATTAAATGATTAAACCTCAGAACTTTGTGGAAGGAGTTTTATGCACTCTAAGAACTTATTAGAAGTGGAAAATGTACTAAAATTTATATTGATTTAATATATAATTGACGCTTTTGAATAGATTATAGCAGATCAAGATTGATCAATATAAACATATTAAAATAGAGGGATGGGACAAATCTTACATAGAACCATGGATCAAAATATACCAAGCGAAAGATTGATATATCAAATAATTAACAGATTAATGAATAGATTAATATAAATTGATTGATACAAGATAGATTACTGGATAAGCATGTGGGTTGACTGTTCGACTGGTCGATTAGGTGCGCTTAGAAGCGTGCAGTTGTTTCTTGGTTTGGTTAAAGAGACTGGTTGTGTGGACAAAGTCTGTAGTCTAGGCATTCGTCAAGACGATAGAGGACATCAAGATTATTAAGAGTTGTAATAAAAATGAGATTAATGAGTCTAAGTGGTGTGCAATGTGGAAGGTGTTTCAACAAATCAAACAGTGGATAAAATGAAGAAAGAGGTTAAAGACGGAAAGACATCCAAATGGAAATGGCTAGAGAGGCATAAACATAAAACGAGTGAATGTGCTTGTTCCAGTGGAAGCGTAACTTAGCGATGCGGAATCAGTAAGAATCAGTGAGCTGCGTTGAAATTTCGGCCAAGTCTGTTGCGCTTACATTAACACAAATATACTTGAGAAAGTTATGAATATATCTCTTCTACCTGTCCTCATCTATGTATTAAATCGCAATGCAAACATGAATCTCCAGTTTCAGATGACGGTCAGTCTAGAATAAGGACTACTAAGAATTCAAAATTACGCAAAAGACAACGAGAAACGTCTTCACTATATCTTTCTCAGAAATTCGTGGCAGTTCAACGATAATAAAGCGAAATGTGAAGAGCTATAATCGGCTATGTCCTTATCACGCATGGCATTTAAAAAAGTGGCCAGATGGACGAACGATGGAAAGTTCTATCAAAACTAAGGTGCAAAAGATGCGGGAATATAAATTTAAAGTGTTTAAAAATGATTTCAGGAGAAGAGGAAAACAAAGAGAATGACGGCGATGTTTTTATTTCAAGTTTTCGAAAGAAATGAAGGGAAAATCTCTTAACATTGTTAGAAATATATTTTTTAATATTCTAATTGTTTCTTTTCCCGCACTTCTGACATATGGAACTTCCTTTCGATTTTTTGTTTCCCTGCTGCTATACAATCTTCAAAAATTTCAGTTTTTCAGAAGGCAACAAGCTTCTTCGGCAGACTTGATTGTAAAATTTAATTTACCTTTGAAACTTTTGACTCAAGTTTCTTCATCTATGAGGAGATTGTCCAGCCTTCACTATAGAAGGCCAGATAGATATTAGTTAGATAGGTGCTTTGATGTAAGTTTAATTACAGTTTATATTATTGAATACGATCAGCTGTGTAAATAAATGGATGAAAATAAAAAGGAAGAGAGAGAGAGAGAGAGCGACTATATCTAAAACATTTTTCATGTTTGTCACTTAGTTATTATTCTAGAAATTTCGGTCGTCATGTCAGAGGACCGAAATTTCCAAAATTTTGGAAAGTGGATCGGGTCAGTCAGTAATTTTCAACTCTCCAGACACACACACACACACACACACACACACACAAATCCACACAGAGGGCTTACTGAAGGGTTGGCCGTCATATGGGCTGATGTATTAGCCCGAGATGTATATATATATATATATATATATATATATATATATATATATATATATATATATATATATATATATATATATATATATTGTTTATGTATGTGTGTTTGCGTTTGTAGCCCCAGTCAAGCAAGTTTTGAGCGGCAAGTTTTCTGTATGGGTATTTTATCTAACAGTGTCTCAGGCACAGATAGGTATACAATAATGTTGAGATAAAAAAGCTAACGCCTCTCATGATCATGCTACATGTGAGATGACTTTGTGTCGAAATCCAGTGGTTTCCAAACGACTGGGGCACTCAAAGATTTAGAGACAGTTTTTTAAAAAAATCATATTCAAAAAATTAATATAATTTCAAATATCATTATAGATTACTTGTAATTATGAGCATGGGTCCCAGTATAAATAGTTATAAATATTTATTGACCAATTTTATGATGTGATATTTTGCATTATATCAAGTGTTAAGAATATAGTAACTACGCTCCACAAATTGGAGGAGAGTGCTATCAATGATAATGTTCTGACTTTGAATCCGTGGTTATCTCCCTTTAACTGTCTGTCTGTCTGTCTGTCTGTCTGTCTCTCTCTCTCTCTCCCCCCCTCTCTCTCTCTTATTTTTAAATGTACTTTTTATCGCATAAAAATTGATCAGGCGAGAGTAAATTTTTATCCCGAATATGCGGCCCAGTGAAGAAAATGCTTCGGAATCACTGCACAAACGCATTAAACTATTTTTTCATGTGCTGATGTCCTTTATGTTAGACTGAATATATAGATATCGATGCTTATATTTTCAGTGCATTTTACATGTTTCCTCTGATATTTTCATTTGAATTGTGCTACGGAATATTTTTTTTATTTTTTTTTTTTTGAAGGGGGTGGAATTTCTCTGAGCGTCAAGATATTTTGCACAGTTTTTCAAATAACAACAAAGAGCTCTGATGTTTGATTTGAACCTTATTCAAAAACTAACATAATGTCTCATTATTATACGCTCCACCATTCAGACCAATATCCTCATCTTGGTTCTTATCCCAAGGTTTCAGCCATTGTATCCTCTGTTCTTCTTTAGGTGTCTGTCTCCCTAATCTTCTTGGAATTTCGAAACGAAACATCTAATTAATCTACAAAGATTTCTTTTTCTTTTTCCCCATTACACGCTTAACAAATATTATATATCAATTTCTACTATTCCACTGCAGTGTAGTCGTGGCATTTCAGAACAAACAAACCATGGAATTGAACACATAATTGCCAGGGGAACTGAATATTTATTAATAAACGTTTTAATGAACTCAAGAGATGCCAGAATGTACAATGTTCAAAACGTTGTGAGATTAACAAGTTTTCCCAAATAGAAAAACTTATATTAAGGATAACTCCTAATCAAAAACATTCATACAAAAAATTATTACACCTCAAATCAGCAAAGCTGTATTGCTCAATCGTTGATGACCGTTTTACATAGCGCCTGTTCCCAGGTTTTCCCTTGATAGATGTTATTAACACCTTTCTCGAAACTTCACTTGGAAATTTCCTGAAATGTACAACTTATCACAAAATAGAAACGAAGGTGCCGAGTAAAACACTGGATTATCAACACTGTCTTACTGAAAATAATTTGATGTGATTCAAGCTAGGAACAAATATCCTGAATCGAAATTAATATCCATCTAGAATTAAGACGAGACCGTCTCTGATGATTCCCTTCATTGTAAGGGTGCCATTTTTTTTTACTCAGCATTACGTCAGAATGTCAAAAGAGATAGCAAATTTGAGGTTTGACCTAGAAAGTAACCCCCAAGCCATCAAATGAAGATTCGAATCTCTATGGATGCTGGCTGGAACACCGACGTAAACATGGAAGTGAACCCAGCAGAACTTAGGATATGCATACGCAGACGCGCGTACACAAATAGGATAGCAAGATATAAACGAAGTAGAACACTTCTCATCCTCGCAAGAATGAGATGGAACGTTCAAAGTAAACCCGAAAACGTATACCTTTGATTAGACGGCTATTAATTTGACATATTTCAGAAGTGAAGCAACAATTATTATATTTCGAATATTTAGTCTCGTATTCTTACTTACATAACATTACATAAAGGAATAACGCACACACAGACAGACAGACACACACACACACACATATATATATATATATATATATCCATATGTACATTAATACATACATATTTATGAGCGCATATATGTGTTTTTATGCTTGTTTTTATGTGTGCGTGTGGAAATAAATTTCAAAACGGAAGCAGTTTATATGCATTTATTTCAGAAATTATGATTTTCAGTCAAGGGTTTTATTGATGATACGAAACCAATATAGAAAAAAAAATACATGATCCGCCAGATGTAGCTGCATCGCTGTATTTAAATAGAGCGGAATTCTCAAATTTTAAATTAAAGTTTGACACCCGGATCCAAAATCTAAACTTAGCTTATATTTCTATAAACATATTTAACATCGTAACACCTGGTGTTAATAAAAACTAGAGAACAAATACGATATTAATTACAAGTTTCTAAAAAAATACTGTATCAATTTTAGATTTCTTCCTATGAGACAGTAATATCTACTGGCCAATTTTTAAGGCATTGCGGATTAATGGGTTAAACAAAATTGTATTCATTAAATCGGATTTGTTGTTGACAGCCACAATATTAATATCATAAGATATGCAGATGAAAGTGTGTTGATTGCATAAACGGAAAGGAAACTACAAAAGTTCCTACAGAAATAAGCGAAGGAAAGCGAGGGTAAAGGATTAATATGAACTACAAGGGGACAGAATGATTGGTTGTTAGCAAAAGGGGGATCCCAAAGTGCAAATTACAAATCGGGGATACTAAAATCAAACAAGTACAAAAATTTGAATATCTAGGAAGCATTCTAACGGAGGATGGAAAATGCGAAACTGAGATCCTTTTGTATGTATACTCCCTCTTTTCTGGGTGGTCCTTTAGTTGCCAGTCTTGGGGTTATCATTATAAAGTTGTCTTCTTTTTCTTCTCTCGGCCGGGTGATCGCTAGTTGGTTTGTTCGGAGGTAAAATAAGAACTTCAACGAAAGGTATTTTAATTATTAAACACGTCGACGTGTACATATTTAACTAGACAGTTGGGTCGTTCTATCACCACCACTGGGAAGCAAGTTCTCCGAGACACGAAATAACCACGTTTGCTGTGTATGACGTGTAAAAACTTAGCTCCTTGTAATTACTTTCTATCTCTCTAACATTCCCACGTTCAGCTCAGCCAATCAAAATCGACATCATTATTTTGTCTATCATCTGACCTTAAATGTCAGCCTCAGAAGGTCTCAGCCAAAATACACTGCGACTAAAGAATAAAAGTCTGAAGCTATTTTTTAACAATCTGAAGACGTATTGGAATGGCCAAAGATGCATCCAAAAAACTAAGCACAATATTAAGAGACAGAAAAACTTCTTTCGAAACAAAGAAAGATTACTGAAAATTTATGTGATATCTGTCCTCCTATATAACAGTTTATGCTAGACAATCGCTTCAACGATGAAAAAGAAATCTGAGGTAACAGAAATGTGGTTCTACAGAAAGATGCTGAGGATACCTTGGACCGAATATGTTAGCAACGACGAGGTTTTAGATAAAATCGAAACCAAAAGCAAATTTATAGTTAACATCAGGTAGAGACAGTTGAAATGTCTACGGTACATAATAAGAAACGTGGGCTTAGAAAGTCTGATACTCCCAGGGCAGATTGAGCGCAAAAGGAAAACATCGAATAACATACTTAGTAAGATGGCAGAACAGGGTTTGAGAGAAATAGCAAAAAGACAAAAGTTACTAAGAGCTATATGGAAAAGGAGTTTTGTAGGTCCATGATTGCATACGTCCTGAAGGAGCACATGAAGAAATCGGAATTATGGCCAAACCAATTTCGTTAAATAATTAAGGCACTGCAAAATTTCTTCTTGTTCATATAAAATCTTATTTAAAGTTTGAGATGCAATACATAGACTTTTTTTTTTTAAATTTTCCTACTTCATATTTACATTTTTCATCATTTTGTCTTGATTGTAACTTATTGTTTTTGAATTGCTTGTAAAATAATTTATATTAACTAATTTTTATTCAAATTACCTTGTATCATATTTGCATTCTGTGTGTCTTTGGGATTAAAGGTCGATGGAATGGTTAATATATGAGACAATTTGAAGAAAGGTTTACCATGACATATTTCGTCAATAATCCGATTCTACACAAAAATAAGTTTAATTAACAAAAATAGCATCTACCTCAGAAATAATGAACGTTAAGTGTCTGAATGTTTCATTCTTACTCAGTCAATATAGATTTTTTTTATAGTGCCACGTCTCTTCCGTATCTAGACGGTCATCACTCGCCACGGTTTCCTTGATATTTTTTATCAATGAATTACCACGATTTCTTGAAAAATATGTTGTTTTATCTAAGGTTTGGAATTCGAAGATTTCTTTCTCATAGTCTACTTGTCACTTAAGACTACAGCGTCCAGTCTACACTGTTAGTTGACTAATAGCTAGGATTATAAAAAATAGATTTTTAATAGTATGGATAGGAATTGAAGTGAGTCAAATTATTTCAGTAATACCCAGAACTGCATCAATTGATTGAATACTTAAAACACTCTGAAAAACACTTTTATACCGCTTTGTTTGCTTAACTGCGTCATTGTTCAAAAAGAGAAGGCCTCACTAATACAGCCACTAATATTTGCTGTATTTTAAGGATATTTGTATATTTAAAGTAAATGAAAAATCAAGTTATATCCGGAAAAGCTGCGGATTTTTATGTGAAAATGTTTTACTGAAAGACTAAAAAACGTCAGGTGTTTGAAGTATTTCCTTGACTAAAAGAAATGTATCCCCCCTCCAAACAAAATGACACATAATGGCATTCAATGTCCCTGTGATTCACAGATTTAGCATAACAACATTTTCCTGTCCAAGTTAGCACCACGTCCTAATTTAACTCCAAGAAGTCTTATTCAGTACAGATAATAAATAATGTATTTCTACGGGCAGTAATTTACGATGCAATTTGGCTCAGATTTCGCTCGCTATTTGACAGGTCAAAATCATTTTCATATTCGACAACAAAACTATTCCACTTTGCTCGGAATTTCTCCAGAATTTGACCAGAAGCAAAATTCTATCGAAAGATGGTTTTTATAATCCAATACAGTTAATACAAACCAAGTTTCAGTACCAGACATCTATTTTCGTTAACCAGCACTATCTGCTATGTACCGTAGTTGTATGGACCTCTGCAAAATATAAATAAATAAAATAAACTGATATCGAAAACCCAGGCGTTAATAAAGGTTAACTGCTGTTCTACCTGGAAAGATCAATCATCGAATCGTCTTCGCTCAGACAAAGTGATCATCCGTGCATGTAATTACACGATCTTAAAAGATGACCGATGTTAATGAGAGTTTATTGTGGATGAGTGACACCTTATCAGGAGCCAATAATAATAATAATAATAATAATAATAATAATAATAATAATAATAATAATATCCTTTGCTTTTTAAGCAATTTTCACAGCTATGTTTTGTAGGTACACGCGAATGAATATATGTATTTTCACATAAATTTTGAGTTATTGTATGTATAAACGTACACACGAACGAACACTAGTGAAACCATGTATGTAGAAATGATTTCTATTTTCAATAGTTGCATCACTATTTCGATTCTCTAACAGACAAGTTGTTATCCATATTTTTAATAAGAATAGATAAAGAGGGGAAGAGAAATGCAGCCACTCCTCACTTATCGACCGGGTTCTGTTTTTGCAGCCTGGTCACTAAACGAGTTGGTTACTAAATGAGCAGCATGCAATGGATTTATGTCAGTCAGCTTCAAACAGATTGTATGCCACTTTCACACAATTTCTCATTTATTTCTAAATAATATTTCTAAGAGTACTGAACATTAAAAGTAAGAAACACATTCGAAAATCAGTTTCATATTCTGTACAATTCTTCGTTTTGCATTCTGTAAATTAAACACGAGTAAATTTGTATTTCGTTTTCACTTTATTTATTCATTTTCATTCATTTTGACGAAACAGAAAATAGTTCTAATAAAGTTTTCGTACAATGTACAATACCAACTGGCTGAATTTATTTTTTATTTTATTTTATATGATTTATGTCTGATCTTATGCCCAGAATCGTTAAACAGATCTCGTAATTGAGGTGGGACTGCATTATGATTTCCAAAAAATATTACCAAGATCAATTGATTAAAACCAATATTATTGAGAAAATATTGACTTATATGATAAAATCTGATACAGTGTTTGACTGAAAATGTTTTCTAAACAAAGTATTAAGAAACAGATAAATTTCATTAGAAACAACGAAAAGAGTGCTGAAACTTTACTTAATATCTATCAACCAATATGGCAGGGAATACTGGACACAGATGAAGAAGAAACTTGATGTGGAGATGTTGTTTTACAGTAGGATGCTGAGAATACCTTCGACGGTACATTTGAGCAACGTGGTCTGGGGAATTCAGATCACAACGTGTATTAAAGGCAAGAGTTGAATATCCTGTAATCTATCAAATTAGCTTGTGTAAATTGATGTAAGAACGGGCTATGGAAGGTATAGTAAGGAGACAAAGGTTTCTTGGAGAGACAAACAATAAGAAGGCTAACCATGTTTTGAAGGAGGGATTTCTCTAGCCTAAATCATGTGAAAATTGGAATTTTATGTCTCACGAAGAGATCGGTGTCATAAGATCGCTAGCTCATTGTTTCGTAGTTATTTTAATCTTCTATCGGGCTAAAACTAACGTACAGAACCTGAAAGTTAAGAAGCAATTTATTTTATTTAATGATCTATAAAAGGCAAGTGTGTGTGTGTGTGTGTGTGTGTGTGTGTGTGTGTCTGTGTGTCTGTGTGTGTGTCTGTGTGTGTGTGTGTAATGAATGCACGGTCGCAATTTTCGACGGATTTACACCAAAATTTACATGCACATGCTCCAAGTTAGTGGAAAGACCAAGACCGACTTTGAATTTCCCAACTCCCATCGATAGTGGAAATAATCTATTTTTTCATGCTTCTACGGCAGTTTTCATGTAGTTTGCGGCCATTTTGTGCTGGCCAGAGTGAGAGCCTATAGTTGGCTGACACGAATAGGCAGGAAGAATCTATTGGCCAGCGTGAGAGCCAACAGCTGACTGACACGAATGCTAACTAGCATGCTAGCATGCAAAAAAAATCGATAGCTGCATTCGTCACAAGTGGGAAAAATTTAAATCTGCATGGCACTTTACTGCAATTGGCTCATTCGCTTGCTTAAACTCAACATTGATTCTGATTCCGAAGAACTGGGTTTGGTGTGAAAACGTATTTTTTGGTAACATTCTTTTTCATTCGGTTTTTCCAGTTACGAGTCCTTTTTTAAAGCTGATCGTTTTCTATTCATTTTGTTTAGTTCTTTTTTCGTAACAGATTTAATGTTTAGTATAGAGCTTAGAAAAAATTCACAGTGTGAGATAGGCAAGAAGTAAGCCATCAGCACGGCAAAGGTCACTCCTTTAAAGGCAAGGAAGGGCAAAAATATTTTAAGTCAAGTGATGGCGATTGCTGTATGAGTCGTACGATTTTTGGATCAAGCACGTGCAACGCCGGGCCATGCTGCTAGTTTAATGATAATCCCAAATAGAGGAAAAGGCCGCATACGAATCCCTAAAAACACCTGATATCATGATGTAGATGAGTCAAATATTTTCGCTAACGGATTTAAATTACATGACTGTGCTGGTTACAAATATATCTTGTATTAGGCTGCATTTGATTTAGTTTTCAAAAAGAAAAATAACGACACTTTCAGAAATTATAATTATTCATAAACCTGACACAATCTACTTCTTAAATCACATTGAATCTTCTTTTACACTCACCTTTGATTATGACAATATTCAACCAACATTTTGGGTTAACAAAATGAATTTCGGATATTTTATCTACAAACAACTATATTTATATAGGAATATCCATAATTAGAAAAAAGTATAATCAAATATAATAGACACTAAATGACTATCTTTAACAATATATGTTAAGAACAACGGACATATATCCTACATATCCTCATAACAGGCAATTCCTACTCCTTTACTATAATACTTTATAATACCATGAATGGAGGATAGGTATTGAACATTAAAAAAATAATAAATGTATCATCTGGGAGAGATTGCGTCTACTTTTAATTCGTGAAAATAGATCCGTTTTATTATCATTGTTAATGGACTCTACCAAATCAGTAACTCAAGGGACGCCGGCTTACACCTATATTTACTTTTTCTCACGAGGTCTGCACATGCAATTATATTTTGTAAACGGTTTTGTTTTAACTAATTCGAAATAACCACCATTTGCAGTCTACGCTCTTTGGCCTTTGTCTTAAACAGAAACTTTCCTCTATCGATTTTCTATTAAATCTTATTCAATGCATTTTTCTAAAAGACATTTGCAAGTGAACTTCAAAGATCATTAATAATTCTTTATTTAATTCTTACTCCCCTCTTCTTCTATATGTCGTCGTCATTGATGGCAAAGGCGATCATGGCTTTCCACAATTTCCAATCTTTTGAAGCTTTTAGTATGGTTTATATTTTCACCATTTTTCCAGTCTCTATCCTACCATCGGTTTAAGCAAGATCGTTAGGAAGGTTATTCATCACTCTCGCATTCTTTCAAGTGTCAAATTCTCCAAGCCCTCTTTCCTCATAATGTGTCCTGTAAATTTCCATAGTTTCTTACTGATTCTAATTGTAAGTTTTTATTTAATTTCACTTAAAACTTCCTCGATATTCATATTTTCACTGTCGTATTTTCAGTATCCTTCGACCGAAGCATATTCCTCTTCCTTCAGTTTTTTCTTCATCTGTGAGGAATTTGTCCAGTATTCACTCTGAGGAGAACCGATATAACATAACAAACCAGCAGCTTTTTCTTTGTTCCTAACAAATCGTTCCTGTTTCTAAATAGGTTGATTATCTTATGGAAGGGACCATTCGTTATTTCAATGCGACAGCGGATTTCCGTCCTCTGTTAAAATATTTCACAGATTTTTAAATTTTCCTACTTGCTTGATTTTGGCGACATACGTTCTTTGAACTTATTTTGAGCCGTTCCTCTTATTGATAGCTATGTATCTCGTCGACTTACAATTGACCTATAGACATTCTTTTCGTTTTATTACACTAACTAGGAGTACCTTCATTTTCCGTTTTTTTCTAATTTACCCTCAACAAAACCATCAATTTATTTTATCCTAATCAGATGCACTCGAACTACCAAAAACGTTTTTTTAAAATGATAGTAATTATTAATAACACCACTCTAAGATTAAATCGTCTATATATGACTAATGTTTATGCACCTCGAGGTGGTGTAATATTTAGTAAACTTGTCTTGCTAGAAGAATTACGACTAAGTAGTGAGTTCGATCCTCATTGGGTGCCCCATACTTTCGGCCTTGTGCCACATCTGAGCTACGCTTGGAAAATTAGGGCATCTCGGCGTGGTGTAATGGTTAGCAAGCTTGTCTTGCTAGATCAGTTACTACTGAAAAGTGAGTTCGATCCTCACTGGATGCCCCATGCTCTCGGCCTTGTGCCACATCTAAGCTTCGCTTGAAAAATCTTTGGGGTACCTCCAGGTGGTGTAATCGTTAGCAAGTTTGTCTCGCTAGAACAATTACGACTGATTAGTGAGTTCGATCCTCACTGTGTGTCCCATACTTTCGGCCTTGTGCCACATCTAAGCTACGTTTGGAAAATAACTATATGACTAATGTTGATTACAAATTCACTTACCCTGTTAGAGAGTGTGTCTTTGACAATAACCAAAATTCAACAACTTTTTAAAACATTTTACTCTAAGACACAAGGAGTTACGGAGAGTGAAAAAAGAGGGTTCAATCACATAGATTTAGATTTTTGAAAATCGCAGTTGACAAGAAAGCAAGAAGCCTGATGAAAAGATTTCCACTGGTGAAAAGTGTGAGAGAAGAAACTGTAAACATAGAACTTAGGACTACAGTTAGAAATTTCAACAGGGAAACTATGATACCTACTTGACAATCTAGTACTGCGCTTATAATCGTGAATTCTAGGTACTCAATAAGAAAGGTCATCACAGCAATTAACACGAAAATATTTATAGAAAAGGCGCATTTACGGCGGTGACTGAAGCCAAGATCTCAGGTCATTCATGATAACTTTGCAGATTCTTGTTAGGATTTTGTCAAGAAATTCTAGATATATAGTAAATGTATCAGACCAGATATATCAGCGATATTCGATACACGGATGAATGGTAGACTTCTAAATGTGTAAGATAGATTCTGGAGAGGAGCATTTTCGAGAAATATAGACATCTTACATTGGATATATATCGACAAGTTTATCTCGTAGATTCATGTCTCAGAATTCAGTCCAAAATGCTACAAGTGATATAAAACTTAAAATAAAAGGAATCTATTTGGAAGTAACGCAATAATAATCAACAAAACGAATGGTAAACAAGTATTAAATATTTTAAACACTATTTAAACCTCCACGAAAAAAGAGTTTTGAATTAGGCTTTCTAAAATCTATTTAAATTCTCAGAAGCCACACTACGGAACTGTCAAATGATACTACGAAATGTCATATTCAAAAAATACAAACTATAGGCTGTGATTTTCTTTCATTCTTGATAAGTTCTTTAAGAAGTACGATCGCGAAATTTGCATCATTCCTTAACATCTTCAAAATTAAGATACTGAACTTGTCCTCTCAACAAGAAAACACTATTAACATTTTTAACCATTTCACCCCAAGCAAGACAATAAAGCCACGAAGACGCAATCCGTAACTGAGTGTGAAATAATATGAGAAAAAGGAAACGTTATGGAGAAAGAACAGGAATTAAGAAAACAGAAGATAATGATTGACATTGCATTTA
This sequence comes from Acanthosepion lycidas, assembly GCA_963932145.1. Classification (NCBI taxonomy): domain Eukaryota; kingdom Metazoa; phylum Mollusca; class Cephalopoda; order Sepiida; family Sepiidae; genus Acanthosepion; species Acanthosepion lycidas. The sequence continues at coordinate 81,265,732 of OZ010581.1, forward strand.
ATCTTTGAAGATCAAAATTGACTGGAAAGCCAGAAGCTGGAAAAGAGTTCCACAAACAAGAAATACGAAAGAAGAAATGATTAGCATAGAACTCACAGTTAAATCTATCCATTTGAAATATAAAATGATGAAAATTTGCCGCCAATCTAGTACTGCACTTAAATTCAAAGAGAAGCGTTGATAAGAACAATTACCATAACAATATTTATAGAAACGACAAAGGGAAGCTATGTTACAGTGGTCTGAAAGTGAATGAAGCCGAGATGTCATGTCAGAAAGGATTCTTTGTTTTTTTCTAGAATCTCTAAATATATAGCATTTAAGTAGCAAATGCTGTTTAAGGCAAATACTATTAAAACTGACAGACAATTTAATTTTCGACTTTACCAGATTATGAATAATCTTTCTTAGAGAAGGAGAAAATACTGCCATGAAAATTTACAAAGTTTATTTCGGAAGAAAACTTCCGAAAATATGGTCCAAACTTTCGACTTCCATAAGTCGTCATCATCACTGCAGTTATACGCGCGTATTACTGATATATATATATATATATATATATATATATATATATATATACATACACAAACACACACACACACATATATATATATATATATATATATATAGAGAGAGAGAGAGATGTGTTAAGATATGTCAGATATATATATATATATATATATATATATATAAATGCGCGTGTGCATAGACATAAATGTGTATATACCAAAATAAAGCAAGATTGTCAACATATTTGTATTTATATTTAATTTCCTCTGTGTATTTATTACCGTGTACTTGCTTGGACAGTAGACAAGCTTGAATCCACGCTGATTGAATGAAGCTTTAGTATTTCGTCTCCCACACCAGCATTGACTAGACATGTGACTTTCTTTATAGACTCTTCCCGATGCTTTGTATTTTTCTCTCTTTTTCTCTCTCTCCCTCTTTTCTCTTTCTCTTTCTCCCTCTTTTCTCTCTTTCTCTCTCTACCTCCCTCTCTCTCACCCCATGCTGATTGACAATACGGAACGTGATCAGCCGTATATTAATTAAAATGGTTACCAGGTACACAGGGCATTGAGCGAATCCAAAAATGATGAAGCCGAAAATGAGAGGATATTGTCCGGGCACACACACACCTACATACATATATATATATATATATATATATATATATATATATATATATATATATATATATAGAGAGAGAGAGAGAGAGAGAGAGAGGAATCCATGCTCGATTCCGTGGGCATTAATGTGTATATAATTGTAATTCATATTTCTATGTGTGTTATGATCGCACACTGAGCAGAAAATAGTCTACTCACAAAAAAAAAAAAGATAAAATAAAATATGGCTTCATAGTTTGTCAATACATAGCTATATACAGATTCATGTACGCCTTTACATAAATGCATATATACATAGGCATACGGCCAGGCTATCGATCGTTTCAGCCTGGAAAAGCAAAAAGAGTGCGTCACCAATTAAGGCCGAGGACACGAGAATGACCACGCTGTTACCGGGGAAACAATTGGGAACCAAAGACACATAACCGTCTGCAAATATGATTACCTTCTAAAAAGGTGCTTTATTTTCAGCAGCTCTAGTAGGATTTATAAATTTGGATTAGAACTTGTTGAAAAGCATTGTTAATTGTCTCTGCCTTTAGAAACACAGCATCCTAAGTTAATATCTTACTCAATACATATTTTGTATATAAAATAGCCTCTTTTAATTGCAGTGTTTTAAAGTAAATAGAGGGTCTTTGAGAAAATCGATTTCAAAATAGTTTCCTTAATCATTTATTTTATTTACCGAGTCTATAAGTAAATAGATTCTACAAGTCATTTGAAAACCTTTAATAAGAAGGAAAATTATGATTTGGATGTTTTGGATTTAAATTAATCACCTTTAACATAATCATGCTTGCTTATAGATTTTCTATCCGATTAAAAAATAATAATAATAATAATAATAAGTGGGTCTTACGCCCACATCGCGTTGAAACTCCGGTTCCCCTATGATCACAAAGTTAAGCAAATTCGTGCCTGACCAGTACCTAGATGGGTGACAAGTGCTGTAACCAGTTATGTGCAGATGGTGTAATCGATAACGGCTCGGAATTGAGAATCAGAGAGCTGAGTTGCAATTACAGTCGGGTTCTTTATTCACCAAAGACCAAAGAGAAAGGTATAAATTCATCACTTTCCCCAGCTACGGGTTAATTAGCATGACTTGTATCAGTAAATTATTAATATCTCAAAAAAATTCTTACAATCTAAATGATATTTCTGGCTTTGAGTAACCAACAAAAGGTTGGTAAACCGTAGAAAAAATTCAATCAAATCGAATTTTTAAAAAAATGAGAACTTTATTTCACATGAATATTTACCCATACTGAATATTCTTCTGAAAACATTTCTTAACGACTCAGTTGTTAGCATTTCAAAGTGGACAATAATCTAGAGAAAACAAGTAGTTACCTCTGAATATAATCAGAGTAAAATCGGTATAAATCATCCAATATTACTAAGATTATCAGAATATACTTATATACATATGATCAGTATATAATGTAAAGTTTAGCTAAAAATAATGTTTCAGAAACAATTACAATAGTCTAATTAGCATCAAAAGTTATTAGTATGCAAATTGATGAATGTTGTTCATCATATATATATATATATATATATATATATATATATATATATATATATACATATATATATATATATATATATATATATATATATGTAGAGAGAGAGAGGGAGTGAGAGAGAGTGAGTGAATGATAAAATGACCAACATGAAAAATCGAAACACACTAGAAGGTGGTCTGAAAATCTTGTCACCCCTAACATAATATAAAGTTCTGTGGTGTATTATCAAGGAGAGACTTTCACATGAACGTTACGAGAATATTCATCAGTTGAAGGACATGAGAATCAAGTTACGATCTTTAACTAAACACCACGAAGTGAAACATGAAATTTTAGCAAAGACATTCAGGAAAACATGTCTTGACAATTTATTAATGAATGCTACATTGGATGGAGCTGACGCTTTGATAAGGGGTTTGGTGTTACAGGCTGCAATTAAGATTATTTCAGCTGAAGTCTATATTCATGAAAGATTTAAGTGAAATGCGAGGTGATGCAGACGATTGAATATGTAAATTAATAGAATATAAGATATATTTCTATAACCAATACATTTTCCATTGATTTTTTTTTATAAAAAAATGTCGTTTTTTATTTGTTTGCATAACAAGTGATAACGTAAAACAGCAGACTGTGAATATTTTTAATATGGATAGATATTATGAGATGAAACGTACAGCATATATTGCTTATATGAATATAAAATTTATACTGAAAAATGTTACTATTATTGTTTGGTTACTGCGAATTGTATAATGAAAACTTTAACATGCATAATAAAATCTGAGATACATTATTCACCAAACAACAGTCGGATCAGAGCAAAAATGTTTTATTGTTTCTAGATCTGAGCTGTAACAGCGTATTGTTCACTTTCCAGCCTTGACAGATTACAGAAACATTCATGCAGCCTTGCGGGTGATTAAATATTTCCATCCCTACAATGCTATTCACACAGATGAATAATTATATCGCTACTCTGCCGCTACTTTTTAATGATCAGACGAGTTCCATTCTCTAATGCTTCACCCACAAGATTGAATTCATCTCATTTCGAATGTGTCCCTTTAGTAAGAACTGCTACTTTCTGAGACATACTCCAAGTGGATGTTTCCCCGAATACTACCACTTTAACTTCGTAAAGTACAAGGTCAGTCGTCATCTATTTGCTATATCTTCGTAATATTCACTTCCTATTCTTCCGCTTGCGTTCATATCAATCACCTCAATCAGTAGAACTCTGCCTTGAGTCGCTATTGAACAATATTGTATACATATTCGTGTATAAAAAGACTTCATGCAGAGTGCGACCCCTGAATTTTTCGCATGAATTTTAACCCCCCCTAGAAAAAAATCCCTGCGTATACTGAAACCAATAACAGAAAATGCACGATATTTTATCTCTACAAAAAGCTACCCGCGTATCGTGCAACCTCGTATTTTTTTGCGTAAAAATGACCATAAAATATCGCACTATATTCTAGTATATACGGTATATTTTACTATAGTAAAAAAAATAATTTCCCGTTTATTCTGTCCCAAATGTAATGTCAGTCAGTTATGCGCCATGCGTGATACACGCTTAAGCGATCATGTATCTTTCGATACATGACTGACGAGGCAGATCTTTTCCTCATAGTAGGTTTCCATTTCTTTCTGCGGTAGACCAGTTGCCATCGAAGTCTATAGAACCCAGTCTGTCCTGCTATTTTACCCATAGCTGGAGGGAGAAGAGGATTTATACCTTTCCCAAGGGTATTAGCACGTAAGTGTATGTAATGGGTTCAAATGGAAATCGAATTTGGCTCTTCGATTCCTCAGTCCGATCAGCCATCAATTACCTCAGCGTCCACTGACAGTACAGTCATTACCCCTCATAGTCTTCAGTAAAAACAGCTTTGTAAGAAATTCCTCAAGGACATTGCTATTTAGAGGAGATTAGTCAGAATAAAAACTAAATCACCAGAATTGGATCTATCTTTATAATGTGCAGATCTGTTAATTAAATACAAAGCCAGATTGAAATATACTTATCGAATCATATTTTATCCGTTCTGAACGAATTTCACCAAGTAAACTCATGCAATGGATTGAGAGCTGTGAATATGCAGCAATGTGATATTAATGACAGATCTTCCAAATTATAAGTCAAATGAATGTTCAACACTTTTTTTTATGCCAGTAACGAAAAATATACATGTCAACTCAAACTAAATGATTGAGGAGATCTACACGAAGTTTATATATGTTGTTTAAGATAAAATAGATGAATCGAAGGAAAAAGAAGAAAAAAAAACATACTGACTGAAAAAAAAGAGTGAAAATAAAATTAATTGGTGACGGGAAACGTGGAAGATGAATAATAAGAAAAAGGGAAGCTTTAGAAATGTGCAAGAGGAATTATGAAATTGAAAGCTCGCTTGGTTTGCAGAGATATAAGTAAAGAATGAAAAAGACTTTGTGGTGAGTGTAGAGAGAGGAAACGAATAAGATTAACAGAATTCGAAGAAATTGTGGGGGACATAAACTTCAAAAGAGAAATAAGTGGAAGTTATGGAGAAACGCAGAAGCAAGCGAGATCAAATTAAGAAAAGCGTGGGCAAGGCATTGATTCTAAAAGTAGAGGAAGAAGCGGCAATCAAACGGATCAAAGCCAGGCAAGGAAAGTAGAACGTAAAGTAAGAAATAAAAAAGGTGAATATAATGAAGAGATATAAGAATACAATGAAAACAAGAGAAATACTAAAGTAAAAGACAGAAAGAAAGTGATAACCAGTTCGGAACCTACACAACATTCCACATATAGGATAGGGGACATCGGCCTTTGTAAAGGCAGTATGAATGTTTGAGAAGTATTCAGTCTTGTAATACGCAGAAGTTCAATGTGTGACCTTTCAAAATGTGTAAAGCTTTTTATGCACACACTCCACCACTTGACAAGATCAGATGCTATTTCCTCAAAGGACGACGAAAGAATGTCAATAGAATTTAGGTGATATCATACAAAACAAACACAAACACAAACGCACACACACACACACATATATATATATATATATATATATATATATATATATATATATATATATATATATATATATATATATATATATATATATATATAGCTAATACACTGTTCTTTCTTAAATTCTGCCATGACGACTGTGCCTGTGGTATTGTATGCAATGAAGAACCTCTCCCAAACTTTTCATGTTGTCTTTTTTTCCCGCTGCGTTTACTGTCAATTGGGGAGCAATAAAACAAACATTAGCTCAATCTTTTATTATTTTTCTTCTTTCTATGTTATCCGACCAACTGTGTACTAATCCTTCGGGGTTATTTTTGTCATAATTCTATTCGGCATTTTATGAAAACATTTATTTTATTAGTAATTCGTAATTTGAAATTACAATATTATTTCCGTAAATCTAAAATAAATAAAAACATCGGCGATATATAAATTATTTGGGAAGTCTCAGAATACTTGTTGTTCCATATATTATATATTTCCAAAGGAAAATAACTTCAAATACAAGAACACAAGAATATATATATATATATATTTTTTTTTTGTTACGCAACAAAACAAATAAGTTCATTCGCGCTGTTTACACAGGAAAAGTTAACTGAAATAAAATTATATAGTATATTTGCTTCACAAGGATTTCGAGTGCACAACATTAGTTTTATTTCTTTCATTTGCTGCAATAACATGATTTTTTTTTGGGGGGGGGGTATTTGTTGATCGAATCATAAAACATCTCAGAGGGAAGAGCTCAAAGAAATAAGTTTAAGACAAGCGATTTCCAGAAAAATATCCTTGTGTTTTCCTGATAAGGTTAAAATTCAAGTCGCAATGCCAATAGGATCATGCCTATAGACACCATCTTTATTTCTGACTCCTCCTGAATTAGTTTTTTTTTTGTTGTTGTTGTTGTTTTTTTCTTTTCGCTGCAACGTGTTACTCAGTGTCAAAGAATATGAGAAAAAGGTAATCATTAAAGGGGGAAAACAATAAAAAAAAAACGGGAATGAAAAAGATAGAAATAACGATTGACAACGTATTAAAATTTTTGAAGAACAAAGTTGACTGGAAATTAAGAAGCCAGAAGTAAGTTCCACAAGGGACAATGGCAATAGAAGGAACTGGTAGCATAGAACTTACGCTTACATCGAGACATTTCAACAGAGAAATGAGACCTAACTCACAATCTAGTACTGCGCTTAGATTCGTAAAGTCGAGGTACTAAAGAGGAAAGCTAATCAGAACAATTACATAAAAATTAGTTACCTTGTTAATATGTAGGCGAAGGCTTCCATTACACAGATTTAAAGGATCGAAATTTGTGAGAATAAGTAAGTGCCCTAGAACTGATATGAAACTTGACGAAAGGAATACACTGCAGCTCAAAAAAATGAGTTTCTGACAAATCTCAAAAAATTTCTGAATTGCCATTGGCATGTATATTGAATGTACTTGATTAATCTGCGTCTACAGCATTGGGTTTTATTTCTTTGGCGCTAGAATCACTCACAAATTCAGTTGTAGTTTCTGTAGACTTGAGCGTTTTTGTTTAGATTTTAAAATCAAGTTTGAATCAGGAAAGTTCAGATTTTTTTCTTTGTTGCACAACGCTTTAAAAACAAACCGAAAAAATGGATGTTTTATTTTATCCCTTTGTGTGTAATAAGTAAGGAATATCGGCACAGAAATTTGAATCAGCGATACGAGTTCAAATCTTATCTTGTGTGTTGCCTGCACTTTCAATATAATGCCTTGGAAAACGTACGATTCCATTACTTCCCACCTCTGTTAATGGTTAAATAATAGCAGGGTAAAGTGGGCTATCTAGCCATTGTACGTAACCATTCTAAGAGAAGGGGGCGGAAGACCATTACCTTATCGTTTCAAAAAAGTAATAGCAATTGTGAGATAATAAAGGAAAGTTATACGTGAAGAGTCGTGAATAGACTTGAGAGTCAACAGTGAAAACTGCTATTTCATTCGAAAATTGACCGTTGGAAACTTCCAATAACATTAGAGATCAGCTTCATTTTTTTTTTCTGACCAATTTACAACGAGGTCACACCTTGCTTTCTAGTGGCTTTATTGTCTTCTTTTGGGGTGAAATGATTTTAATAAATATAGCCTAAATTCTAATAGTTTGTCTCCAATTAAAACTATAATTAATTGTCTCTAATTATCTGTTATGATCTCATGAGCCCTATTTGACCATATTCATCCTCCAAATTGTGATGTGAAAAACCTGTTTGTCTTTTTAGGAAATATAATAGCAAAATCTAGGTCGCTGTTACTTCCCGCATTGTTGTGATTGTCGAAATATACACACAGGCACATGCAGACAAAACCGCCATATTAATATAGTTAAATTAAGATAAGTGCTCTGGCTAAATTTGTCTCCCTTGAAATGGCATAATCTATCTGGCAGTTTTCTTATGACTGTTTATTCTTAGAAACACGTTGATGAATCTGAACATATATTGGCACTGATCCAAGTCGTTTGAGTTAAAATTACATTTTAAGTACGATTGATTCCAAGAAAGGAAAAAAAACAAAAAAAAAACAGATGCATAAATTTTAGCTTAGGTTTTAACAAAAACAACCAAACAAAGAATAATTTATCTTTCTGCGATTTCTCATTTTTTCGTTAATCGACTTCCTTTCCGTTATTTTTGCTTCCATTCTCACAGCCTCATTTTCATTCTTTACTATATGTGTTGCAACTGCCTGTTCATATAGCTTTAACAAATTATCCGATGTTTCGGAGGTTCTCTTGTGAGAAATAGCAACAGTTGCAATTGGCAGAATGCGCGCATATATACACACATTTTTATTTATATTGGAAAATATATTTTCGGAAGTTCGAAATCAAAAGACGATATTGAAAGTGGGTATTTGTTAAAATTTCACTCTATTGACCAAAGTTAGGAAAGTGGAAGAAGGGGCCGAGAAACTGAACGAGAATATTTGGAAGTAGGACATGACATATTACGCACAGAGGTTGATAAAAATAAGATTGAATAAGAAAAGTAATGCAAGTCGTGAAAAGGAATACGTTCGGAAAAAAGAGAATAACTCTTTTTTGTGAGAGGAGGTACAACAAAGGAGAAAAGAAACAGAGCAATAAAGGAGAAGAAATAAATTTACACTGAATGAAGTAACACAAATAAGAGGCAATAATATTAGTTTGAAAGAGGTGACATCGAAAGAAGATAGAAAATGATTGGCAATTGAAAAGAGGAGACATAGGGAAAGGAGAGAAAATAATATTATTAATATTGAATAAAGCGTTCAGTTCGGAATTCCATGTATGATATCCGGATTCGTATACACCTGATGAAGGCCGGAACGTTGTGATAAAAACAACAAAGATGAGAACAATAGGAAGCATGTAAGTATTGTAAATAATGATAACTTCTCATCCCACATAAGACATACGTAAAAGAATGTTGCGTTCTTCAAAACAGGAGATATAGAAGAGAGAAAAAAATATCATACCTTTTGATAAAAAGAAGACATTGGCAGATGTGGAAAAAAAAGCTAAATAATTTGAAATAAAGGGAAATAGAAAGAAGAGAATAAAAGGTTCGGTAATTTGAAAGAGGGGTGCTAATAGCAAAATAAAAATATTATGTAGTTTTAGAAAGGAGGCATAGCGAAAAGACTTAGATTTTTTTATGACAGGATATAGTTTGGTTTGGTTGATTTTCTTTAGCGGCATATCAATCTCTATGGGATATTTAACCCCTTCCCCCGCGTAGACGTCCATATACTTTTTTATGAGAAAAAACATTTTAACTTAATGTAGGCATTTCCTAAGATTCTATCCCTGCACCTAGGTTCTTTCTATGGTATGACTTGTTACATTTAACCTCTCCAAAACGAAACTACTTTAATCGTCTGTGAAAACCCTTTTCATATTCCATCAGCATGCAGGCGACTCATGGCACTTTCACGATCTAACGTTTTCAGTTGACATGAAGTGGAAAGATTATATTATAAAAGATTATATTGAATCAATTGTTAGGTTCACTGCTAGGAAAGTTCCGTGTCGAAGTAACGATTTTTTTCGCCAAAATCAATTTTACATATTGATAAGTCTACTGGTCTATAAGTCTTTCACTGAATATTGCTACCACATCTCTCCTGGTGTCCTTTCTATATATTTAGAGATTCTTGATAAAACCCAAAGAATTTGCAATGTTATTGATCCTGACCTGGCATCTCGGCTTCAGTCATTTTCCATCAGTTGTAATTCAGCCTCCATGCACCTATTCTATAAATATTTTCATGGTAATTATTCAGATGAACTTTGCACTATGGTAGCTTGACTCTTGGAAATTAAGCGCAATTTTAGATTTGCGGCAAAATCTCATCATTTTACAGTTGAAATGTCTAGATATCACCGTAAACACTATGCTAGCAGTTTCTCCTATCGCACTTGTCACTTGTAAAACTCTCTTCTCGCTTCTTGGTTCACAGTCAACTTTGATCTCCAAAAATTCATAGGTAATATCAGTAATTATCTATTAGGTTGGTGCAAAAATAATGTCGTTTTCTCACATATGTTACTATGTGAGAAAACGACAGTATTTTTGCACCAACCTAATACTTAATTGTTGTTCTTTTATTGTTTCCTCTCCTTAATATTTTCTCCTATTCGTTAACACTCAGTAACCCTTTGCGTCTTAGTGGCTTTATTGCCTTGTTTGGTCTGAAATTATTTTTTAAAAAGTCTGAGAAAGAGAATTTGGATGAGTTAGACGAAGAAGGGAGGAGAACTTGCATTACCTACTGTTTTAAAATTATTTTCAAGGTGTATTCTTCACAGATTTATTTCCTTTATTGTCTGAGAATTATCATAACGTGATCATTGTCATATGCTAAAGAATTTTTTTTTTCCGGTTGCCTTCACCACGGTTTTAAATTCAGAGTTCTCCTACTCGTACATTGGCTATTATTCAAACCCAGTTTATGTTACTATTTGATCAATAGCTAGTGGGAAGTAGATTCATCCCTATTCAAAATGCATTATTTAGAAAATGATTACAACAGATTAGTTTGGAATATGATACTAATCGCAAATTTACCATGTCAAACAAACATCAAAGAAAATCTCTAATTTTGTGTTCTTTTTTTTAATCTTTCAATAATATTTGAAAAATAAAACAGGAATAAACAAAATATAAATTCAAATTGTTACAAACATTAGAATAATATGTAACTAAATAATATAATTTAGTATATTCAAGCTCATTTCGATCAAGATATAAAAAAAAACGAGTATAATAAAAACCTTATTCAATTATCGATTTCATCTTTGGACATTCAAATCACAGCATGCTAATATATATATATATATATATATATATATATATATATATATATATATATATATATATAAAGAAGAACAGACCACTTTAAGGTTCCAATTTATTTCACCAGAGCCCTTTTAAAAGACGCCGGATCATTCTGGTCTATTATTATATAGATGCTTATTCATGATTCTTAAAAATTAATTAGTATTATTTTATAATAATGTATTACATTAAAGGAGTGAAGGTATTTTTCACTTATTGTGCCTTTTTATTCGAGATCAAGCAGCAATAAAAAGAGTGCAAATTGCTGCCTGTTATAAAAGGAATATTAACATGGGAAACGCCTTGATTGGATTCATAAATTTTAAAATCATGCATGACAAATTCAATGAATAATACAATTTCAGTGATGCGAGAACATGTTGTCTCTAATCCCATTAAACATAGATTTATCTTTCTTGTCTGAGCATTGGGGTTGTACGATTTAATCGAAAACTAATTGCTTGGAACATATTCTTCGACGGATCTAACATTTGATTCTGATTTATTTATATCCCTTCTCATTAAACTTTTATCACACACACAGATATATAGATATATATATATATATATATATATATATATATATATATATATATATATATATATATATATATATATATATATGTGTGTGTGTGTGTGTGTGTATATGATCCGTCTTAGGGAGCTTGTTATATCTTTTCACGATAATAATTACGAATAAGTCTCTACGGACTAGGCACTTCCAAGATCTACTGGTGATATCCATGTCGATAGACTGTATCCTCTAATTGATATATATATATATATATATATATATATATATATATATATGGTTCAATATCTGTGATAGAGCTTTCATATTCAGTCGTATGGAAATCTATATATATATATATATATATATATATATATATATATATATATATATATATATACTTATAGATAATCAGACAAAAGTGAAAGTTTTCAAATTACAAATTTAAGAACGCTCTAAAATATTCCTAAAGTCGTTTGTATAAGGAAAATTTAACTATGGAGGACGCTAATTGATGTAATTTTTTGCCTAATAAATAAATGTAAGTAAATGCTGTTCAAATCTTAAACATTTTCCTAAAGAAAGTAAACTCTGTACTATTTTCAATAAAAAATACCCTAAAATTAAGTTACAGCTGTACTGAAAACTTAGGCAAAATTATTAAGAAACATAATGCTAATATCTTGAAGAAACACTTAGACCAAGATCAAAGAAATTTAGACAATATAAAAATAAAAACAGATGAACGTAAACAAAAATTATGTAACTGTCCCCCCAAAAATAAATGTCGCACGCAATCATTAGTATACCAATGCAATATCTCATGTATTGAGGATCCAGACAACGTAAAAGTCTATATTGGATGCACAAGGCATGAGTTCAAAAACAATTTAATCACCATCAAAGTACTTTTAGGATAAATAAATTCAGACATCCGTATTGAAATATTTCTGGCACATAAAAGAAACGAGTAAAACATCTACAGTAAAATGGAAATTAATAAGGAAAGCTAGAATATGTAGGTCATTAAATGACTCATGTTCTTTGTGCATACATAAGAAACTATATATTACTAGGTCTATAAAAAATCACTTAATCAAAAGATGAAATAGCTATTCTTTGCCGATATTGTCAAACATTTTCCTTAAATAGTGTTTTTAAAAAAAGCTGATAAAAGATATATATATATATATTTATATTTGATATTTAATAATAAATTTTGAACAATTTAATTAGTCCTATTACATTTATTTGTTTTAAAAAGAAGTATAGTTTATAAGTAATTAAAATTAAAAATAATATTTTAAAATTGTACTTCAATATAACGTATTCTAATCCAAACACACCTTTTAGAAAGAATCTCTATGTATACAAATACAAATTTAACGGAAAAAATGACTAAGATCTGTTTGTCGTTGATAAAAACCAAACGACATGCCTTAAACAGATGTCATAATTCGTTGAAAAAGGCACCCCTATTCTACCAAGACTTAACCTCTTTTCAAAAGTAACTCATATTTGATACAATATTCATCAGTATAGATGAATGCACTACCGACCCTTTTCAAAATGATTAGATTTCTCCATATCCTTGGAAACAAATATTATGAATGTAACTGGTTATAAAGCTCAGGAAATTTCAAAATAAGTTATTCCAAAATTCGCTTGAAAATGAAACAGAGCTAGGGACTTTAATTTAATTATATAATTACATTTGAATTTTCTAGTTTCTGTTTTTGAAACATGTTAATTCCTGTGCAGCGATGGAACCATATTTTTAAATCAGTTAATTTATATATATATATATATATATATATATATATATATATATATATATATATATATGTATGCGTGTTTGTGTATATATATGTGTGTGCATATATATATATATGTGTGTGTGTGTGTATATATATACATATATATATATATGTGTGTGTGTGTATATATATATATATATATATATATATATATATATATATATATATATATATATATATATATAAATATGTAATGAAAAACAAACCACTTTAATGTAACATTACGATAATTTATTTCACCTAAATCCTTTTTTAAGGATTCAGGATCATCAGGTAAATCTTCCAACAACGAATTGAGTTGTAATGAAAAACAAACCACTTTAATATATATATATATATATATATATATATATATATATATATATATATATATATATATATATATATATATATATATATATATAGGAAGAAAGATGAAACATATGTATTTATACTTGATCATTAATTAATATTTTTTTTAATTCTAATATATTTATTTGTAAAAATACGGTATAGTTTATTAGTCATTAAAGTAGGAATGGTTTTAAATCTGTAGGAATAAAATTTAAATATTAAATATATGACTTATTCATATTTAGATTGCCATTTTAGAAAATCTTTGTGTATAAAAATCTGATTTAAGCAGATAAATAAAAATGCCAGAAATTTTTTTCATTGAAAACCCAGACGACGCGCTGAATAATGGATGTCTGTGTTTATGAGCAGACTCCCCGCACCTCACCTAATCTTAATGACTTAAGTAACTTGCAAGTAACTTGCAAGTAAAATATATTTGGTACATAATTTGTCTAGGTAAATTAAAACCCAACCACTACTAATCAAAATAGATTGAATTTTCCTTAACCTTAACAACTCAAAATATTAAAATTGTGCTTACAAACTGAATAAATTTCTTAGAAAGTTATTCCTAGCATCGCTTGAAAATGGAATGAAACACTGGATTTTACGTTTAATATTTATAATTAAATTTACAATTTTAGTTTCAGTTTTGAAAC
>OZ010581.1:81280301-81285301 GCA_963932145.1 Acanthosepion lycidas
ACATAGAAATTTCTGTTTCGTGATGGCATCATATTTAAAAAAACAATTATAATTAATATATATATATATATATATATATGTATATTGAGATATATATATTGAGATATATACATACATATATATACATATATATATATATATATATATATATATATATATATATATATATATATATATATATATATATATATATATATATATATAGACGTAGTAGTAAAAAACTAAAATGTTCAAAACTTATATATACTTATAGTTTCGCAGATGGTATTCACTCATGTTGTTAGGCAATTTAATATGCTTACAGATATCATATCATATGTGATGCATTTACAGATATATCTGTCAATTTATTCAATTGTACTCGGGAAAATAACTTTTAATAGTTTTATTTGTTGGCTTTTAATGACATATTCCTTACTATTGTGGAATTTAAGTTACAGAATTCTCTCTGTATGTTTTCCCGGGCAGTCTAGTCTTTACGATCAAAATGTCCACTACTGAACCTGATATATCATTTACGAACCATAATATCAGCTATGGTACTATAAACGACGTATATATTGTTATTGTTTGTACAGCGTTTTTCTTTTCCGAGAAGGACAGCAGATGACGAAAATGAATCAATTTTTTTTCAATTATCAATACTAACATAAAAACATCTAAAATTGACAATCGACACACAAATCGTATCTAAATACTGCTGAAATGTCACATTTCAGCATATGAAAATATATATATATATATATATATATATATATATATAGCTCACTGCTGTTAAAAAGCATGAATTTTTTCTCCCGATGGTGGCTATCCTGGCCAAAACAAATAGGAGAACGTAATTAAAAACTAAAACAAAAATATTAATATTCAACCCAGAGTGTCTGAAATTTTAATTTTTAACAATTTTTATTGTTCAAGACACGCACACGCACACACACACGCACACGCACATATATATATATAATCCAAGTGAATCTTATTAATACAATATAAAATGTTTTAATTAACCAGAGCAACATATTTCATACTATAGGAATTAAGATTACATTAGTTTAATAATCATTTTCACCTTGTAAATCGAAAGAATTTACAAACAACTTTCAAACCAGTCAATGGCTGAAAAATTATTTCAATAATTTATCCTCCATTGACTCTTTTGAAAAATCATTGTAAGCTTAATTCCTACACACACGCAAACACACACACACACGTGTGTGTGTGCATATATATATATATATATATATATATATATATATATATATTTATATATATATATATATACTAGCTTAAAAGCTGGCATTCGGGTGGCATTTATTCTAACTCCTGCGGAGTGCTCTTGGTTGGGTCTTCATCACAATAGGTAGGGAGAAGTAGATCCAATAGGCAACAATAAACTACAGACGAAGTCAAATTGATCGCTACATTTAAGTAATGCATTAATTAAAATGGTATGCTAAGTTGTGCTACGGCCGCTAAGAGTATAGTTGAAAACACGGAAAATTTTATTTTGAAACACTGTCATTTGAGAACTGTATTTTTTTATTTGAATATGTGCTATTGAAAGTTAAAGAGTTGTGTCCCTTCAATTGCTTTTATAAGTATTAGCCAATATAACATAATACAAAAACAATCCCAGTAATGAAAACCTTGAAATACCAAAATTTTAGGATTGTTGGTCCGGATCCGGCCTTGAATATTTTTAATTTGTTCCCTTTGAATTTCAATATGTGTCCTGTTTACACGGTGGTATCCACTACGTGTATGATGTGTTCATATACACATGACCTAGAAGAATGTTTTATTTAAATCTGGTAGTGACATCGATTTTTATTCTTTGTATTTACAAAAACAGGTTCTGATTTATGTATACACCATTGATCATCAAAGTTGAATTGTTAATGTTTTTTTCAATACCCAATGTATTCATTTTCGGTAAATTTTATTCTTGTTTGTTCTTTTCCATTAAAAATTAAGAGGTAGCAATGTAGTTCAGTTTTTAGATATTGAGCTAAACCTGTTGAATGAAACTATTTTACCATTTAGGAAGCCTAATAAGGCTTTGAGATACGTAAACACGACATCCAACCACAATCAAGAAGGATTCTTATGTAGAATAAGATCGGCTTTTTTTTTATTAGGTTGGTGCAAAGATAATGTCGTTTCCTCACATAGTAACATATGTGAGAAAACGACATTATTTTTGCACCAACCCAATACTTTAAATAATATTGCAAAAAACGATATACACACTTATATACACATGTTCAAAAAGAAAGAATATTTTTCAGAAGAAATTATCAACCGATATTGTAGAGCTAAAAAAAAGGCAAAGAAAGTTTTTGTTATGGGCGATAAAACGAAAAAGTTATATGCCATGAGCCCTAGGACGTACAGAAAGAGAGTTTTAGAGGAGGTAACTTTACAAAAAAAGCTTCTTCTTACTTGGATGAAATTAATACAGAAGCTAAAGAGATCTCCACAACGTTTGACATTGGCAATAAACTCAGGACACTGGCTGAGAAACAAGCCTTCCTGAGGATAAAAGACCCTAAGAAAAACTTCCTCAGCACTCCACCATTCCGCTTAATAAATCCAGCAGACAAAAACTTGTTAGATATTATATGCTATAAAATTATAATGGATAACAGCAAGCTACTCAGGGTAGTTACGCAAGCCGGCGGATGGAAGGGCACTTCAGACTACATTGCCTGGGTTGATTAGCATTCCAAAAAAGAGTAATCAAGTGTTTATTAAATACGACATTAAGGACATCTATCCATCTATAACCGAAAAATGTCTATTGGAAGCTTTGCTGTTTGCCAAGGACTTTGTATGTTTAAAGCTTGAATAGATTAAAATCATCCTACATTGCTGTAAATTATTTCATGGTGGTGAAGCAGGGATCAAGTAATCCAAAGCTGGTAATTTTGATGTTTCCTAAAGACGATCAGAAGTGTCAGAACTGATGGGAATCTAAATTTTAAGCAAAATAAATATTATCGACATCGGCAACCACGGAATATAAATGTGATGATGGACTGCAGGTTCTACCGGATAATAAAAACATGATTCCATCAGGAACAAAACTACACAAGATGCTTAAGGAACTGGATTTCGACATTACTGTGGAAATCAACAGGAGAAATAGTTCAGATTTTACATAATGAGCTGAACCTGTTGACGAAAACTATTTCACAATTTTTGAAGCCTAATACGGATTTGAATGCGTAAACACGTTATCCAACCACCGTCAAGTGTGATCAGATATATTCCGTTAAACGTGCAATGTAGACTATGAAAAAAGTCTTCAAATGAAGAAATATTGAATGAAAAAAGGAAAAAAGTATGCCTCAATTTTCAATCCATAAATGTATCCTGCAGCGCATATATATATATATATATATATATATATACATATATATATATATATATATATATATATATATATATATATATATATATATATATAAATGATAGAAATTATCAGGAGGATTTGAGATAATCATAATTAAGTAATTCTCCGAGTCTATAAAAATCATGAACACAATGCAAAAAGAACTAGACGCCGTTTCTTTCTATATTTGGAACTCATCAGTAATACGCATTCACTACCGAGAATCGAATCGAAGCCGGACCTTACGATACGACACAAGCGTTATACCAACTGTACCTATATATATATATATATATATATATATATATATATATATATATATATATATATATATATATATTTATATATATAGATGTGGAGGGGCGGAAGGCAAAGTTGAAAGGGATGCACCGCGGAATGGTAAAATATATTGTGTCTAAAAAATATCGAACTACAGCTGCAAAAGTGACAACCAATACCGTTCGTCATTACGTTTATAAAACAGGATATGATAGCAGGTCTGCAATCCCTATCCGCCATCATCATTGATAGGAAGGAAAAAATTGTCTCTCGACTATCAGGACCAAAAGTGAAGCAGATTATCCAGTACAATAACTAGATCTCAAAATAATCGAACATTTATGGTTCATTTTAGTAAAGGTGAGGAGTCGCTTCACTCTACATTAAGAATGTACGAACTAATTCGTTCTAGTACCCAAGATATGATTGATGCCTAAAATGGGCCAGCTCCATATTAAATAATAAAATTTACCTTTTAGAAGGTGTGCCATTATTTTGTCCAACCCCAATATATTCAGTGTGCACGTATGCATATTTGATCAGTATATATATATATATATATATATATATATATATATATATGTATATATGTGTGTGTGTGTGTGTGTGTGTGTGTGATAATGACAATGATAATGTGCATATGAAATATCGATGACATATACGTACTGTTGATTTTGCGTGTCTATTTAAGTGTCTTCATTTAAATCAATCAGTACATTCAGTTACTGAGCATTAATCAAGAATCAGCCATTATTCTTCCTTCCGCTATGCCTTTTTTAAAATCACGCTCAAAATCAACAGGACAAGTGCAATATAATATTTCTAGTGTCCTTGTCTGTCAATTACACTATGTAATAACTGTATAAAGGTCCGTGGTGATTGGCTTCGTTCGAAGGCAGTTGCTATTTTAATTGAACTCAAGAAGATCTGCAGTTCCATGCTGCCTATTTCGGCGAACGCAAATGACATTTCATCAAGTATGGTTTTGCAGAAATTCTTTCTCCACAGGCTCGTCGTTTATTTTAATGTAATTAAATTAAATTGTCAGTCGTTATCTATCCTCCTTATCCTTATATTCAGCACATAGTGCTACCTTCTCTTTCATTCATCATTACTGTTTAAGCAGTAAATCTCAACCTTGAGTGGTTCTGGATCCTTGTACTGGGTGTATTCTATTATAAAATGATCGACAGAAAACAGATTTTGCATCTAGAATTTAAAATAATTTCTGTTAATTTATTTTGTTGAGAGCAAAAGCAAATTAAAATACGAACAATCAAACCCATAGAAAAACATACAATTCCATATATATTAAAATCAAATGTTA
>OZ010581.1:81290301-81302801 GCA_963932145.1 Acanthosepion lycidas
TCCTTTCAAGAGAAAAGTAAAGAGGTGTTGAAATACACAAAGGTCAGTTGGTAAAAAGATGGAAAGCCATATATAAAATTTAGAACAACCTAATATTCACGATCACCAATAACCATTGACCTCTTACATATCTATTTGTATACCCTATGTTTTATCGGCAACGCATATATATATATATATATATATATATATATATATATATATATGTGTGTGTGTGTGTGTGTTTATGTGGTCATGATGTGTACAGGATGAAGGATGATAGTTGTTTGGCCAAAGGAAAAATAGCAGCACACAAACAAAAAAATATAAGATTGCATCAAGAATACACATGCTTGCATAAACCTAATCATATTCAACTCGGGGGAAAACAATGGCAACAGAGAATTTGAATAAAACTATGTTGGGCATGAAAAACCCCAGGGAGCTCATCGTAAGTGCCGCGGTGCTAATTTCACTGAGGTTCTTCGCACATATTACAGTGTATATATAGAATTTGGCATAATAAGTCTAAAAGCATCCAAGACGTTACAGTTCACCAAAAATGGATGTTCACAACTGCTGCATGATGGAAAGTAAGGAATAGTAAGCTACAGCTCGGGTACGATAGTTATACTCCATATTTTTTTGTTCTGGCTCATGTAAAAATAAAGCATGGATAGTTCTGCTTAAGGGATGGATTGACGTTCGAAGCAAAGGACTTTATTAAGAGTGCAACTGCTCGTCATCATCAGAGAACATTCAGGGTAATGATGAAATGTAACTAGCTTGGTTTTGGATGTACTCAAATTTACGAGCTACTTCCCCCCGTAAAGCGAGACCCGAGAAGAGATCTGCTGTTAGGACCCGGATCCTTGGAGCTGCGCCCATAAACAGCATAGGCTTTTACTCATGGTCTGAGAATATACCTAGGCAGATGTTATTAACAACGACCTTCATAGACGTACATGAGAAGAAAAGACTAGTGGTAATCATGTATATCATATTGTAAACTCAATTCGAAAAACGAAACCTTACGCAAATACGTCTCGTAACGTTGTAGATAAAAACACTCATTTTGTCTCTCATCCCAAACAGCTAAAACGGCATACAGACAAAATAATATAGAGAAGCGTGTATTCATTGTTTCGAATATATTTTCTAATGCTTAAATAAACTCTTCAAAAATTCCTAATATCATTATGGACCTAAGTAAACCAAATAACCTCAATTTTATCTGACACTATGATCACCCTTCAGTCTGTACACGAAATTCTGTAAATATGAATCTATGTATAGACATTTTATTAAATCCAGAAGCAATAAAATTTTGCGGTATATTGCATGTCGCTACGGATCAGGTTCTTTTTGTTATCAAACAAGCCAAATATATTTCGTAGATCATGTTTCGCTGCAATATGGTCATCCATGACTGTTGCAATCAGGGTAAAAGAAACGGTGTAAATGTACCTAGCCGAGAGTTTATAGTTAAATGCAGCTTTATGAACAAGAAATGGTATATTTGCAGGCGTGAGAATGTGACATTTGATTGCATGCCTGCATCTATTTGCACGATTAGGAAAGCCAAAGTACATTAACGCACATACGTCTATGAGAAAACGCTGAAAAATTTTCAAACCCTCCCATTTCCATAAATCTGAACGAATACCAGATTTTATTTTTGAAAAGATTTCTTGGTTGGTCTGTATCTATTTGTTAATATCTGTATGTATTTGTACATTTTTGTTCCACACAAACACACACACACACACACACACATATATATATATATATATATATATATATATATATATATATATATATATATACAGGGTGTCCATAAAGTTCATGTGCACTTTAAAGAATTTATAACTTTATTTGTATTTGCGATAGAAATAATTTGTAAAATAATTAGAAAAATGAAAATCTATATTTTTAATGTTTTATTGGAATTTTATTTCAGTTTCCACATGTCCTCCATCATTAACAATACAAATCGTAACACGATTTTGAAACATTTGCCAACTGATTTACAGTAATGCCTGAAATTACATCAGTTATTTTAGCTTTCAAATTTTCTAATGAACTAGGTTTGGTTGCATACACAATTGTTTTCACATTTCCCCATAAAAAATCTAATGGAGTCAAATCTGGCGAACGTGGAGGCCAATAAAATGGTCCACCTCTTCCGATCCATCTGTTAGGACATTCCTGATTTAGAAATTCTCTAACATGCAGAGCAAAGTGACAAGGAGCTCCATCTTGTTGAAACACTGTATTATCTTTCAAGTTTAATTGTTCAAGCTGTGGAATAAAGTAATTCTGAAGCATATAGCTGTCACTGTTAATAACACGATAGTGAAAAAATATGGCCCTATGATCCGATTTTTTCCCAAAGCACACGACATATTAACTTTAAGAGAGTCTCTTTCATGTTCAACAGTTTCATTTGAGTTTTCAGTTCCCCAAATTCGGCAATTATGCCTGTTTACCTTTCCCCTAATGTGAGATGTTGCTTCATCAGAAACTACTCCCAAATGCGTCATCATTACCAAATTTTTCATTGAACTGATGACAGAAAGTTAGCCGTGCATAATAACCCTCTTCTAACAACTTCAACAGTAATTGAATTTTGTAAGCTTTCATTTGAAGTTTTCCCGCAGAATCTTATGCACACTAGACTTTAATTCGTAATTCATCGATTCTAGAAGAAACCTCAACAGAATGCAGAAAGCACTGGACGGCCGTTTCGTCCTATGTTTGGGACTCATCAGCAGAGCGCATCCACTACCGAGAATTGAAATCCTGACCGTTACGATATGAGGCAAACGTCATATCAACTGTACCTACCTAATAATTTCTGTCATTTGCATATCCTTGCTTGAACTGGTTTCTAATGTCCAAGTTGTAGCGGCTTGGGGATAGTAGTCGTGGCTCGTCGGGGCACAGTCCTATATGTAAGGGAAACTTGGATGAGTTCCACCACGGAATATGCGATGGAACAGCGCTATATCGAGGCTAATTCGTTACCTTTTCGTCACCGAGGTCCGTTGGTCTGACGCTTGCCTCGTATCGTAGCGGTCTGTGTTTCAATTCTCGTTAGTGGATGCGCATCTTCGATGAGTTCCAAATATAGGATGAAACTGCCGTCTAGTGTTTTCTGCATTGTGTTGAGGGTTCTACTAGAATCGATGAATTACTTAACTATGATTCCTCCTAATGATTACTTATATATATATATATATATATATATATATATATATATGATAGCATTGTATTGTCGACCATGACGGGGATTAAAAGTGACGGCGTATAATTTTGTTAAATGCTTTATTCAAAGATGAACTGTTAGTGAAAATTTGCGGTATGACTAGTATGAAGTGGAAAAAACTTTCATTATCGGAAATGGGAAGTGTACAAATTATAGTCAATGATGAGAGCGCAATTGATTTTGGTGCTCTGGGCAACATAAGTACGAACTTCTAAAGTAGCTGAATAACAGTGTGGCCTGTGTCATGTTTTCACTCTATGAAACTGTTCCTATAATGAATGTTATCAAATCATGATAAATACACACGACCTCAGTTCTCTGATTCCAAGCAACTGGTACTTTAGTTTCCTCTCAAAATTGTGTTGTTTTTTGTACATCAAACAAAACCAAAAATGATGACAGTCAATAAACTGAGGCGCAAACTGCTGTAGAGGAGAGTAGCCATATATGAGATGGGCAGGCTTGTTAAACTATCGAAACCAGTCCCTGAAAATATTTTGTTGGCTAAAGCGTCTTTTACTCGATGATAACATACAAAACACGTTATGACATGTCCAACGTTTGAAAACGTTTCCTACAGCAGGTTTGAATATAAGAACAAATATCCAAGCCTATATAAATTCTGCTGCAATATATTGAGGATTTATAATTTGGATATATGCTTGTCTCTGAAAGTTAACAGAAGAAAACATCCCTGCCACATACTCACATGCAACAATGGACAATTCTTTTCTTTGTGCTTGTAGAATTCTCTGTGTGATGGAGACTTCGACATCTGCTCCTTTTCATTTTCGATTAAACCTATTATTATCTTATAAGTATTCATACACATGCGTGGAATCAAATACATACATAAATTTACGCACAGAGACACACACACAAACAAGTGTCCAGGCCCGTAGATTGCATTTAAGCAGTTGGTGGATGTATACAAAATTGCTTTCATCTTGGGATCTCAGTAGAAAAGAAACCAGATTTCATCAGTACTGTCACGTACCCGACCGGAATTAACATGATAGATCAGACTACGGCATCTTTAAGGAAATACTACTCACACACGCACATACATACGCACACACACGCACCCATATATATGCATACATGATTTGATCATCACTTCAAACTGCTTATCATTTTGCAGTGTTGATTTTACGTTGACGGAGTCTATGATTATAAACGCTCTGATACTGAGTATTCTTCCTACACACACATATATATATGGTATAAAGGTAAGAATCTTACTTCTCCCTTCAGCTATGGGTAAATAGCCAGACAGACTGGGTTTTATAGCCTTCGATGGCAATTTGTCTAGGAGAAGGACAACTCTGAATTCAAAACCTGCGGAGAATCGTTTGGGCAACTTGAGGCACGTAGTGCACCAGGTCTCTGTATTCGGCCCTTCAAAAAGTGTGGTTGGTCCTGCACAAAACCGTCACCACTATCATCAAATTACATGTGCTCGTGTCTGGCTGTCGGTTCCTATGAACTGGGCTGCTTGACCCTCATACCTCGAATACGTCAGAAAGACGAATATATATGCAAGTATATTTTTAGCATGCTATACTTAGTGGCTAAAATAGCTTAAATTGCATTGGAGATAGAAAGCGTACACACTAACTTCAACACCGAGTGGCTACAGTCTTTTACATGTTTTAATGCAAACGTCAGACGTGGAATTTGTTTTCAACACTAAAGCAGGATGTCACCACTCAGTATCAACGTGAAAGACAAACGTGAAATTTGAATTCACTTCGCTGATTCCATTTTTCCTTCTAATACCACTTTTCTACTCGCTTATCACTAGCTGTTGAATAAATACATTTTTATGGTTTTTTATGGAATCGAAACCTCAAAAAAAAAAAAAGAAAGAACAGAATATTTGTTTTATACAATTAAAGTATAAAATTGTCAAAATTCTATAATCCGGAAACATTTTTTTCATTTCAAGTTCGAATCCATCTAAAAAAATTTTGCCCGCCGTTTTCTTTTCGTTAGTCTCTAAAAGCTATTCGTTGCACCAGCAATAAAGGTTACTATCACATCAAAGTTAAGTTCAAGTACAGAACGTGTCCCTGATAAATTTTCTTACTTCTAGTTGACTATACCCCGTGTTAAAATCATTTTACCACAAATATATGTACGCTTGTATGTGTGAGCGTTAATATATGCATGTATATGCAATGTATTCATGTATTTCTCTCTAAGTATATATATATATATATATATATATATATGTGTGTGTGTGTGTGTGTGTGTGTGTGTGTGTGTGTGTGTGTGTGTGTACCTGTCTGTCTGTTTAAATGCATATGTTTAGTCCAAAGATTTCCTTTCTGACATTCGACTTTGAGCATTTCTTTGTTTTGAAATGTCAAGTTGACATTCAGTTCCAGGAAATAACGATACAACATCGATTATGTTTTCTTTTTTCTTTTGGAGATAATGAGAAGTGAAAAAAACATAATCAGATGTTCCACTTTCACACACACAAACACACACACACACACACACACATATATATATATATATATATATATATATATATATATATATATATATATATTGCATGTGCATCAATATGCCTTCATCATGATGGACAATTATTAACTTAACTTTGATATATTCAGTTTATAAATTTTCAATTTCTAAGATTAATATTCAATAGAGAATTAAGTATGCAGAATGATTATATTGAAAATGATTATTTGCGGTATAAAATAAATCCTTTTTAGCACTGAGTGTCATATATATATATATATGTGTGTGTGTGTATATATATATATATATATATATATATATATATATATATATATATATATAAAGAAATGTGTAAATATAAAAGTGAACATAGAAGTCAACACTTAGAGGCGACAGTCCATATTTAACAAAGTTAAGAATGATTATGAAACAGCCCTTAAAGATAGCGTATTCCCAGCGACACTCTCATACTCACCACAGAACAGAAAAAAGACCAACAGGATAAGAAATATCATATGGTTCAACCCACCGTACATTAAAAACCTAAAAACAAACGTAGGAAAAATATTCTTCAAACTCTTACAAAAACACGTCCCGGAATCAAGCACCTTACACAAAATGTTCAACAAAAACACAGTAAAAATCAGGTACAATACCACCGAAAACCAGGCACATGTAATGTAAAAGCACAACAGGGAAAATTATCAAAAACCACACGAAAAAAATTAAACCAACGTACAACTGAAGAATAAAGCACGGATGTCCCGTAAACGGTAATTGTTTACAAAACAACGTAATATACCAAGCCACGATAAAATCACCAGATAATGAAGAAAAATTATACATAGGAGTAACTGAATGACCCCGGAAACAAAGAAATTATGCACACAAAACATCTTTCACAAACAGTAAATACGCGAACAGCACAATGCTTTCTAAATATATCTGTGAAATTAAAAACAAAACACACATCACACCAAAAATATCTTGGAAAATAAGGAAAAGATCATCAGCCTACAACAACCAAACAAAAACCTGCAAACTTTGCTTGGAGGAAAAAATAGCTATCATTACCTTCCCAGACCAAAATAAATTATTAAATAAAAGATCCGAGCTCATCTCAAAATGCAGAGATGAAAATTTTTACTACGTTACTTAAAAATCGAAAACTGAAAAAAGCAAAATAAAATAATAAAAATAAAAATAAATAAACAAAATGACAATGAAATAAGCAAAGTAAATGAACCGAAATAAATTACCAAATCACACCCGTTAGAATAGACGAAATAAAATAAATAAATAAATAATAAAAAACAAAATCAATGAACCC
The DNA here is from genome assembly GCA_963932145.1 of Acanthosepion lycidas. NCBI lineage: Eukaryota > Metazoa > Mollusca > Cephalopoda > Sepiida > Sepiidae > Acanthosepion > Acanthosepion lycidas. The sequence continues at coordinate 81,297,354 of OZ010581.1, forward strand.
AAAATAATAAAAGTAAATAATAAACAAATTAACAAACCATTATGACCAAAATATTAGTTAGACTATAAAAATCAAACCAAATCTGCAGTTGTAGACATATCGTCTATTATATATATATATATATATATATATATATATATATATATAATGTTCTCGGTTAAATATATCTTTAAAATGTGGCAATTTGAAAATAACTTTTTGTCGGATCGAAAGAAATTATGCATACGATAGGGTGGATATAAAACGCACACACACACACACACACACACATATATATATATATATATATATATATATATATATATGTGTGTGTGTGTGTGTGTGTTAAATTATTGTAGAAAATAGGAAAGAAACTGGTTTGGTAAATAATCCAAAATTCCTTAGTATTTTTGTAATTATTTTAAAAAAATGGTGCTCGATACGAAAGTAGAGCATAAATATAATTATTTATTTAAAAATATGATTCCAACTCGCGAGTTGGAATCATATTTTTAAATAAATAATATATATATATATATATATATATATATATATATATATATATATATATATATATATATATATATATATATATTCAAATTACCTTCAATGCTTTTCCGTGCTAATGCTGTTGCCGATGGCTTCGTCCCAGCCATGTTTTTAAAACCGTGTCAACATGGCAGGTTGCTCTTTCAGTTCTTATCTGGTGACCAATCTTGGAGAATGAAAAATCTGAATTCAAAATAATTTTATGCAGAGGTCATTTAATTATATATATTACAATATGCCGAAATTTTTAATTAAATTTCTATAAAAACATCAAAGTTCTTTTCAGATATTTCATGGCTCATTACATACGATTCATGTTATCAGATTTTCCGAAAAGCGTAGTTCTTTCTCCACAATAATCAATTAACTGTATCTTAAGTACGTCTTTTATTAGGATATAGAATCCGAAAAATGTGAACAAATTAGACAGAGCCGTAAACCTTTTTATTGACAACGCGTTTCGACATTCGTTAAATAGGCGTCTGCAGAATTTAAGCCGAATCTGTGCAGGTGTTTTTAATTCAGTTAATGTTTGTTTTCTACGTTGCAATCTTCGAGTCGGAATGACAGAACAGAACTGCGTGTTTCTTTCACTCTGACCAGAATTCTCCACCCTTAGAAACAGAGATTTTAACACGCACAGACATATATTTGATAGAATAAGGAACGGATACGAAACGTTTATAAATCTAACACAGACATAAGTCTCCAAAATTCATATACTGATGTCCTGAGGGACACATTGCGAAGTAGACAATAGCGTTTGTTGTATCCAATGAGTTGACCCAAAAGTTGTGAGTTCAATAACTGGCTACGACAGTGGTCAACAAAAACTTGGTGAGTTGAGTTAAAGAGTGATAACTGAGACATCCGAAATATTCATGGCATATAGAACCAGAACAGTCGAAAATTTAGTACGAAATAAAGGGTTCAGTTCTAATCACCTGAAGAAGATCAGAGCGTACAACGGTAGAAACGCAGTGAACATGTCAATAAAGTTCAAACTATGCAGATAATTACCTCATCTCAGATTATATATATATATATATATATATATATATATATATATATATATATATATATATATATATATATATATATATATACACATATATATATATATATATATATATAAATGGAAGCTAAAAACTTTATATTGGAATAACTTATTTTTAAATTTATTGAGTTTTAAACACACATATAAATTCATAATTTACTGTTTCCAAGGATACAGAGGAATCCATTCATTCAGAGAAGGGCTGTAGCGTGTTCATTTTTATTAACTATTGTTGTTAACTATTGTTGTTAATTTATAATATTTATGCTCTATAAATTTACATTAAGCACTATTTTGTAAAAATAAAAAATAACAAGAACACCGGATTATATATGTTAGTGTTCTTTCTTTAAAAACACACACGCACGCGCGCACTTATATATATATATATATATATATATATATATATATATATATATATATATATATAGTTAAGTTATGAAGAACTTGGTAATCCGTATGGGTAATCCCAAGGAGGATGAAATCCTGAGAGCTCAATGTAAATCCAGAGCTAATATATATATATATATATATATAAATCTCAACCCCGTTTTAAAAAAGATTACAATGACAATAAATATACTCTCACCTCACCTCATTAAAATTTGGAAAGGTGACAGAACCAGTTAAAAATTCAAGCAGATATGTTAATCAGGAAAAAATATACTCATTTAAATTATTTCTTTATATTTCAATTTGAGTTTTCTTCACCTTTCAGTGAAATCTTCAAATGTAGAAGAAAATAAATATTTACCCTATTGGCATGATTCTTATAAAATGCTTTATTTTGTAAATAAATCTGTGTAGAAGTTTGTAGTTTTGTAGTTTGCTTGTTACTCTTCTGAATGTTGCTCGCTACATTTGATGAAATGAGCGTTAAAATCAAATCAGATGTTTCAATTTTTCTCTACAATTCCAGCATATTATGTCAGCATTTCAGATGTTTTCTGTTAAAGAATAAGGAAACATCGGTTTTTAACGGATTTACTCAAGATGAGATTGAAAAATGTTAAGACAATATATTCAGACGTTATATTTCAATCAATAAGGAAATATTTTAATCGAAAAATTCAAAATATGTTTCGGAGGCTGAGTGCCAAAGTATTCAGACATTTCTTTTAGATAATAAGGACTGACTACATTTTTCTGGAGTTATACAAAAATACATTTCAGTGGTTAAGAGTCAAATTATAAATAGACAGTAAGTGAGTGATGCTGAAATCGTGGAGATGAAACATGTTGGTTGCGCAGTTCATGTAAGAAAAGCTAAATTCTGATTGCTACCTTTCACTGTCTTTACGGTCATACATAATCATGGGAATGGCTTCGAGAGTAAATCCAGAGGATATATTCTGGGGACCAAATTCTCAAATGTGCGTATGACGCTGCATTCAACTTTGTTCTTGTCATTCTACCGACAACACAGAGGTCGAGAAATATCAGCCATACTTTTTTTACTCGACAACTTTGGCAACGTGAAGTAGGGGAATGCAGTGTATAAAATTCCCTCAGCCCTTTCTTAACTAATTCTATGTCCAAAATTGACAAAAGATCATCTGATTACGGGCATGTCTATGTTTTCGACTCTATATCAAATAAGCCATTGGTGGATTTATTTAATATGCGTGATAAAAGTATAACCAGGATTATTTGCACCAATTTATCTTCAAATAAATTTTTTCTTGAAATATGTTCTAAAATCATAGATATTGGTTTGTGTGTGAACAGTTCCTCCTCTTTTATACAAGTTTCGTTAAAGACAGCTAACAACGCATTGTGATAAAGCTTTTTATTTCAATTTTCTTGTGATCGTACAAGTGTTTTAATTTCTGGGCACAAAGTGTGTAAAAACTGTTCAAACGTCCTGCAAATCTAAGCGATTTATTTTATTCTTTTAGCCATTATCAAGGACGATTCTTTTTCAACATTATGTCATTTTTCTCTACGTATCTGAAGTTACAGGGATGTATTATTTTCCAAACACAGTCAGCCCGTTGTGGCCGTGTTTATAGTTAATTGTAGTGAGTTTTTCCCTTTTCTTTTTTCTTATTACTGCTTCCGATATTATATATATGTGTGTATGTGTAATTAGTATATTTTTCTGAATAGTTATTTCTTGCAATAAAATATTCTTTAAAAATACACTAATATTCCTGAAATCTCCTTTTCACAATAAATATGTTAGCCTATTGAACTCAAATTAAATATGACACTGAATCTTTTTCCCGAATCTACGTTTAATTGGTGCGACTTAAAATAACTTAACGGGATAAAAAAAAGAAAAAAAAAGAAAAAAAACTTGATACAACTGAACTCCTTCAAACGTACGTTTCAGATTTTGCTATCTTGCCGTGTTCAGAATAAAATTATATTTTTCCTTAAAAGCATATAAATATGTTTGTATCTACCTGTGAACAAATACTTTTTTAATGTAAAGAAAGATATGAATAAATAAATATATATTCATCTATTAATGACACATATATACATCTATACCGTAAGCATGAATGTAATTTTTTCTACCCACGTTCCTAACGTAAAATAGCATTGAAAGACCCTCGCTCATTCATCAATTGTTCACCTCGTATCTATTTTCAGATATCATTGTTACACGCCTAAAAGATAGAGAGAAGAAACCTTTTGAAATGTTATTCTATTTGTGTAAAGAATCAAGCTGCCAAGTTCTCTGCTTTGTAGATGTTCGCGAATAAATTGGACGTATAACAATTATTTCTGCAGTAAAGTTACAAATTTATCTTGATTTAAAGAACACAGTTAAATAGTTAATTCTGGGTTATATTGTTACATTTGATAGTTAAATCAAATTGCAATTCACAGTTCCTCCATTGGTCAGTTTTTCTTTCCGGCACCGGTTGCTGGAAAACATCTGACAAACTGGGGAAGAACTCTGTTCAGTTTATTTTTTTCAAAGTTCACTGTACAGAATTAAATGAATTTTCATGATTAAGTTACAGACTTAATGTGTGTGTGAGTGTGTGTGTGTCCGTGTGTGTGTCCGTATGAGTGTGTGTGTGTGTGTTCTCATAATCGTTTGTTGCGATTGCAATTATGTCTTCGTTCAATTTCCCATTTCGGGTTCCTTTATAATCCAGATATTGAACACTGTCGACTTCTGCTAAGAAAATTTTATTAGGCTTTTCAACTTTCCCTTTTAATTCTTTTATTCTCTCACTCTCTTTCTCTCTCTCTCCCTCTCTCATATATATATATATATATATATATATAATCTACCAAGAATGGTGATATATTAAATAAAGTTGTTGCCAGATAAGAATTGTGAAATAAGAAATTATTCTGCAAACTTGTAAATGTTTTAAAGACAAAAGCCCTTTTTTTGTTTCTCTGTATAAAAAGAAAAAATATAGGTGATCAGGAAAGCCATTTTCTCCACAACACTATGAACAAATTAAAACAGAAAAAAACTGCCAAGTTAAATAGTTAAACAATGAAAGAATAAAAAGTAGGTGCTTTACTTCTTGATAGCAAGAAATATGCTTTCAAACTGTATTCTCTTTTTTGTTTTATTTTTCATTGGATTGACTGTCTGTTTGCATTTAAGAGCCTATAAAAAGTATTCCGTTTATTTTATTTTACTTATTGTAGTCTGAACAATAGTTTTTACAATTGAATACTTTTCACCATGTGCTACCAACAGTTCCGAGAAAGAAAGGCTTTTAGGCATTTTGAAAGGCAGCGTGATATAATCAATAGCAAAAGACTTGGCGTAGGTAAGAGATGTCGTAAGGTTGACGAGAAGAGTATTGGAGCGAGTTTACACAGTCTTTTGTTGAATAAAATCCAACTTTGGGAAGAAATATTTAAATGGACACATGTAGAAAAAA
>OZ010581.1:81307801-81370301 GCA_963932145.1 Acanthosepion lycidas
TTATCTAAGTGCACGCAGCGACACAGAGATTTTTCGTTTTCAAGTAAAAGCTTACATAAATATCTTGTATAAAAGAAGCACTTAGCGTGAAAATAAATGGTTATTGATAACTTCAGAAAGAGAATTAATCCTAGAAAGAATCAAAATGGACACTAATAAGTATCGAATTGATGTTGGTTCCTGGTTTAAAAGTTCCAATCAGGAAGTGCTTGCTTTCTTATTGTTATTAATAAGGGAGGTAATTATCGGGAAGTTAACCAATTTGTTGAAAACAATTACTTCTCTGGTCAATATTTATAGTCTACATGCCCATAAATAGCTAATATCTGTCCTGTGTTGATCCGTTCTTATGCCTGCTTTCCATCTACAGTCGGATTTCAAAGCCTACAATACACAATGGGAAATTTTCAAAATTAAATATTATTTACTATTGTTTATTCTTAAATGGAACCTTTCCAAATCAATTGACGCATTTTGCATGTAAATGGTATCTTTAGCCGTTTCCTCATGAACAAACATTTTGCCTTCAATTATTGAACATTCAGATGAAATTTATAAAATATCCCTATTAAAGTTTGCTAAACTTTTTAAACTTTTATATAAGTTAGTGTGGAATGTTAACATCTTGGTGATGCCATTATTTTCTCTGCTAATTCTATGGGCTATCTGTTTTATTTGTTTTTGCCGATAAATATCTTCAAGTGATGTGGTTTCTGTTATTTGATAATGTTCTTTGTATGCGATTCTGTGACTCCAATATACGAGATGTGAAGAGGGACATCATCTTTAAGACCTACAATTAAAATTTCATTCTTCATATAACCTTATAACATTATTTGGAGTTATATGAAGAACGGAATTTTAATTTAAAATTAAAAGTGGACTAAAATAAAATTGAAATATATAGATAAAATGAAGTAAGGATCAGTTGAAAGAGAGGGAGTTTTTAAAATAGGAGAAAGTTTATAAATTATAATTGTAAAGAGTTTATAGAGGTAGAGTTAAATATAGAAATTAGAATTAGTTATATTGTCGATATAGGAAAGAGAGGAGTTAAAATTAAGGAAATATGGTAGCTAATTGAGTTAAACCTATATTATGGGAATTTGAATTTGTTTTTATGTCGATATTTTAACACTAATTCATTATTCTGATTCTATAGTTGGCTTTGGTTACTATATTTTATTATTCGAATTTTTTCTTCTAAACATAAGTCACACCTATCTTTAAGATTATTAGGAATACGTGAAGAACCTATAATTTTCCAAAGTATATGTAGACTCAAAACATTTCTCCTTCAATTCCCAAATATATTCCCTTGAACAACTCCCTTCCGGCTCCAGGCTTTCCAGTCAACTTTAATCTTCAAAACATTAAATGCAATGTCAATCGCTACCGTCTGTGCTCCTGATTACTCTTTTCTCTTCCCGCTTATTATTAATGTTTCTGTTCCTAATTCTTCCACACCCTATATCCCCTTATGTCTTAGTGGTTGTTACTGCCTTGCATGAGGTGATACAGATTTTATATATATATATATATATATATATATATATATATATATATATATATATATATATATTAGGTTGGTGCCAAAATAATGACGTAATAATGTCATTTTAACGTCATAAAACGACATTATTACGTCATTATTTTTGAACCAACCTAATATATATATATATATATATATATATATATATATATATATATTATAATAAAAAGAACGATTAGTAACATATGTAATCCGGTGTTCTTATTGATATTTTTTGTATTTTTACAAAACAGTGCTCAATGTAAATTCACATATTATAAATTAACTGATTTAAAATATGATTTCTTCGATACACAGTAATAACCATGTTTCAAAAACTGAAGCTAAAAACTTCAAATTTAATTTTATAATTAAATTAAAAGCATTAGTTCTGTTTGATCGTCAAGCGAATTTTGGAATACTAATATATATATATATATATATATATATATATATATATATATATATATATATATATATATAAGTTCATTTTCTCCAGCAAAAGACTCATTTCTGTAGTTTACTGCTACCAGCAAGCAGAAATATTTCTCCTCCCGATGATGGCCATTTTGGTCGAAACTAGTCGAGGAATCTAAATGAAATAATAAAAAAAAAAACGAAAGAATATTAATCTACAACCCAGTGTGTCTAAAGATTTTAACTTTTTAATTTTTTTATTGTTCAATATATAAAAACAAAAAAAACTGGAATATATATTTTCTAATAATATATCTAAATAAAAGTTTTATATATATATATATATATGTATATCTTTTATTTAGTTATATTAATTCATGTTTTACTCTCAAACTGTTCATTTCATTAAACCTACATTTTTGTTTCTCTTGCCATATTTAAAGATTTCTGAAATGGATTTACTTTCTAAACTCACAATATAAAATCAGGTAATGACAAATTTTGGCAGCATACAAAAACTGCATCACGAACTCGCTAAAGGTTAATCACATGCACAATAACTGGAATCTAGATTGTTCATTTCGGATGAAAACGAATCTCAATTGTGAAACAAACTGTTTACAGGATCGTGTTATGCATGGAGTGAGATATTCGTAAGTTTCCTCATGTTAATTTCTCTGAAAATGTCCCAACAAAAATTACTCTAACGTATATTTGATGTAATCGCATATCTCTAAGAAGTACAGGTCACAAAAATTATCAACGATAGCACACACACACACACACACACAGCGAAGTTGTTCGTTGCAACTTGAGTGATTTTTATATAGCCACTATTGAAAAAACATGCCTAATATTTGCACAAAAGAATGCTCGACCCTAGCAAAACTAAGTTTGGGGTCGAGTAACTATCATAGTTTTATACTATAAAATTAAGTTTGGCTTTTTAACCCCAGGATTTGTTGGATAATTGTGCATCAATATCGCATTTATTCATATAGATTCGATAATATAGATTTACTTAATTAACTATTATCTTTCTCTAACTCTTCAAATGTTGAATGTATAACTAATTCTAATTTCTATTTTCCCATCTTTACACTATATTAATTTTATCTTATAAATTTTTCCTGTCCTGTCGCCCATGAAATAAAAATAATTGTTTATACGGAAGATAAGGATCTGCGTACATGAAATCGTCTTTGAATTTAAGTAGCAGTAGAAGAATTATCGTTGGACTTTAAAAAGCTAAGCTTAAACATTAATTCAATATTTAAATGCACTGATCAATTTTGAGTTCTTCTATAGTTTATGGATGCCTATCGTATCTACTCCATCCTAGCTATTGTGATGTTGGCTAAACCAAGATTCCTACAAGGAGCAAGTTTAAAATTTTAGATTTTTAAGCTAGCTGCGATTTTTGATACAAAAGAAAATAAGAGTTATTCCCCTTGAACAATGAAAGCAACGACAATAGCTCAGTATAATGTATTAATATATATTTTTAACTTCGCATAATCTGGCAACTCTGAATCTGAGCTCAACGAAAATCGTTCCCTGCTCCTAACGTCTAGGGTTTTGAATGAGTTATGAATCATTGAAATAAGACCAGTGTGAGCAGAGAAGTTTCTTCTTGGACACATGCGCGAGAACACACACACATACACTGTACTTTATATATATATATATATATATATATATATATATATATATATATATATATATATATATATATATATATATAATTATTGTGATTGATTTTGTCCTTTAGGATTTCATTGAACTAAATTTGTTATGCTGATGCGACTACACCTGCGTACGAACGAGGGATGCTGGGAATTTTAAGTTTAATATATTTTTTTTAATATAACCGATTTCATTTAGATTATTTTTCTTCTTACTTTCCTTCAATTTTATTATTAGATATCCCACATTGTGATAATAGAAGTTCTTCTATGAATGGTGAAATGTTGTAAGAGCCAGGGTAGTAATTTATTTTGGATGACCTTGCTACTCTCTGGCTACTCTCTAGGCATTTACATCGTAGTGAATTGTTTTATCTTCTTAGATCAGAGTAGTATTTTTCATGTTAAAATTGTGGTCAGTCTCATTACGGCGAACGACCAACCCATTTGATGTATTGTTTTGTACAATGTCTCTTTTGTGTTGATATAATCGTTTATTTAAATTCCTTGAGGTTTCTCCTGTGTGTTGTTGTGACAATCATTACAGACGATAGAGTAAACCTCCTTCAGGTTTTAGCCTATTGTTTTTTTTAGTATTGTTTTTGATGCAGTATTAACAAATTCTATGTTGAGTTTGGATACATTCTTTACTGTAGGTATGATGCAGTTAGTTGATAGAACAATATATTCGTTGAGTTTGTCAGGACGTGTTCTTTTTTCCTATTTTGGAATATTTTATGGGCCTTTTGTTTCACATTGAATATAAAATAATAAGGGTACTGAAGCAGCTTAAAAGTGCTTTCAATGTATTTCTCCTCTTCACTGAGGGCTTCAGAATCTGAGGACTCTTAACTAGAATCCGATACAGGATTTTATTTTGTTGTTATCATGAGAATAGAAATATTTTAGATAGATTTTATTGGTTAATTTCCGGTGGATACCAAGTTATATATATACATATATATATATATATATATATATATATATATATATATATATATATATATAAGAGAGAGAGGGACAGACAGACAGACACACAGAGACAGACACAGAGACAATATATATATATATATATATATATATATATATATATATATATATATATATATATATATATATATATATATTACCCTTTGTGAGTATTCACTTATTTCTTGCCATTTAATTTACATATTAAAAACTAGTGCGAATAGTTTTATCATATTTTAGACAATAACGAAATGATTAAGTTCAACCTTGTTTTCTTTCATTGGGCATTATTCTATATGTTGCATCACATTAAAATCAGTGTTTCTCCGCAGGCGTCAATTAGGTTCCTATCTATTATTCTGATGTAGCACGTAAATAATCATTGAGAATATTTAGTTATATAATCGTATCATTTCGACAATTATTTATTCAGGACAACTGTAGTTGTGCCAGTGGCTCTGATTAGATATAAACGTCATGTGCATATTTGCCTTCCTGGAAACTAATGAGTCATATTTTTTTATTCAATTGACAAGATAATTAATGCAAATTCTTCGATTATAATAATGTACACTTGCCAATCAATAAGGATATTTTTTGGAAAATTTACAACGATCATTCTCATAACATGGCTATGATAATGCTAATGATATTGAAATAATAGAAGTACTATTAGTTATAATGATGAATAAATAGTGATGCTTTGAAAAGACTTGATATCATATGTAAACAACTGCAATCGTACGAAAACCAATAAATATAATAAGACTAATTGGAATGGTCAGAGGAGGTTTGTACTTTACATGCAGATTTTCATAATTTAATATTGTTTCTTTCAAACGATTTCTCTGTTGTTTAATTGAAACTTTCTACTTTTTATGCCTAAAGTACCTTTTTTTGGATCAAGTAGAACACGATCGATTTAACACGATATGTTAGTCTTTTCGCTTGATTATACCGCTTAGGAAGAATAAAAGGTTTTTTTTATTTATTTATTTCCCGATTAAAACAACGCTATTGATAGCAAAACTGACGATAACAATAAAAATATTTGCAGTATGAATTTGAAACTGACAAAACCTGGTGAAAAATTGTCCTGACAGTAAGAAAATCGGAATGATTACGTTACTTCTATTTAATGAAAATGATATATTCATTTAAATTCATTTGCTGTTTTGGTTTCTTAGAATTTATAATAAACAAGCAGAAAATAAAATGGAAAATTATTCTGAAAAAGAAATAAGACAAGAGAGTTGACTTTTGTTGTCGGCTGACAGACATTACTATGAAAATCCCAATGGATTGAGTAATCCAAACACAGAACATTTTTAGAGAATATTTCATGGAAGTTGGCCGAATTTGTAAAAAAATAGATGCATCTAATGGCAACGCTTCGTTTATGCTTATCAAAAGGAAATAGAAACAAAACTAGAGAAAGATGAAATAATAAAATTATTATGACTGATGTTAAAGAAAGTTAAGAATAAAGTGAGAGGAAATGTTACAAAAGAAAGGAAAATAAATGGTATTTGAAACAAGCTGGACGTTTAAAGTGACGTCATGTGTAACGACTATTTCGAACGAGGCCGCATAAAAAATACGATTTATTTTATTTATTAAAATTACTTTCAGTGACCCTTTCTCCTTATATTTGATGAAAATTATTTAAATAAATAATTACACATAATCATTATTAAACATAATTACTTCATTTAATTTATTACTGCGATAGTCGAAAGTACTTGAACAAAAATAATAAAATATGAACTTCGGACAATTTATCCACAACTTCGAGTATAATATTCAATACCCTATCCGAAAATTGGAAAAATATAATAAAACATTAAACAGACAAACCTTGTTGTTCTTTTTTGATTAAACTTATAAATAATAAGTCACCGGGAAAGGGAAATACGGAAAAGAAAGTTATATAGAAATTGATAAATTATAAAATAAATGTATTCTTAAATGAATGAAGACGGAAGAAAATGTCTTCTTCCTATTGAAGATTGTTTGTTTGTCTTCCCGTCTGGATTCTGAGATCGCTTTCCAGAGAATTATATATTTCTTAACATGACGATGTCATTATCATCATGGTTTTACTTTCTTTCCAATACTCTCAAGTCGATATCCAGCAAGAACGTTGACCGATGTTGACTGTGCAGATGGCCAAGATATCACTGCAGACCCTATTACTAATGAAACAGTTCTCTTACATAATCTAGAAATTGCTGTTAATGATTCTGGGCTCTGTAACACCTATAGAACTGAATTCATAAGCGTCAATAAGCAAGCCTCAATGCAAGCTTTGTCAGATGAATCATTAAAATCTGTTGAATCTTTTATATACCCATGAAACGAAATAACATCTACTGAAAATGATGTGAAAATTCGCACTGGTAAAACTTGTGCCGCCTTAAATAAAATGTATGTAATCTGGAAATCTGATCTACCAGACGATCTCAAACGGAGATTATTTTACACCACTGTAGAAGCGGTTTTATCGTATGGTATCACTGTTTGAACATTAAATAAAATCGTTGAGTCTGAGCTTGATGGAAACTTCTATGGGACGCTGAAAGCTATGTTTAACTTATCTTGGGGACAGCATCCAACTAAATCACAGCTCTATGATATAATCACAGCTATACCACTGATATCTCTACAATTTTACACTGCAGACGATCAAAGCAAAAACTTGCCAGAGATCTACTGCTCTGGACACCTAGCATTGGCGCAAGACGAGGTAGTCGCCCAGAAACCACCTATATTGACCAGCTATGTTATGACACATAATGCTACCCTAACATCGATGCATGTCTTTGACGGTAAGCGCGATAGACTCGTGAATATCTGAGCTCGCTCGAACGAATAATAAATTACTTTCTAATTTTCAGGTTTGCAATATACTTAATGTATTACCTTTAAATCCAGTGATGTGATTTTTTCAAGACTTCCTGAAATAATTTTTTTTATTGCGTTGTTATATCTTTACCCATTTCCGCATGGTTTAAATTTATTGTTTTTTTGTCTATTTCTGCGTTACAATAATTTGATATTTTACTTGGTTGCTATTAATAGGGATTCCGTTTCGTCCATCAGATTTTCTTTTGACAAAATCTACAATGTTATCGATCTTGATTTAGTATCTTATCTTCAGTCACATTCCCACCATTTTTTGTTTATAAACATTTTTATGATAATCGTTTTGATGAGTTTTCTTCTTTAGTACTATATTGGCGGATATGTCTCATCATTTTTACTATTGACATTGCAAAGTGAAACCATAAGTTCTATGGTAAGAGTTTATCTCTTCGCAGTTTTCGCTCGTGGAACTCTCTTCCGACTTCTTGCTTTATTGTTAACTAAGATATTCAAAAATTTCAGTTCAACCTCAAACACTAGCTTCTGTCTTTTTTAATTCTATTCTTGTATAGTTCTTTCTACTCAATAAAGTTTTCTCTTTTTATTTCATTCTCTCATTCGTCTTTGTGTCTTTATCGACCTGCTTAGGGTGAAATGATTATAAAAGTCCTACTGCAACTTTTGATGAACGTGTAATGTTTCAAATGTCTGCGTTATATAATCCCCAAGTACCTTGATATCAGAATCAACACAATCCCCAACGTGAGTCCATGTTCATCCCGCATTCCTTTTCACCTGCTTCTATCGACGTCATCCATTCTAAGGTTTATGTATTGTCCTAACTACTATTGTTCTTACATAAAGATTTCTCTCGTCAAGTTTAGAAAGGGTTTTGACGATCGCACAATAGATACTTATCAGATATTGATTCCTTTATCCAAGTTGAAGTTTATTTCATATCCTCTATTTATTTTGATTACCAAAAATATCTACATTTCTGACATGATTGCTTGTCTGACAGAAGAATGGAGACGTTAAGCCACGACAAAGAATGGGGGAGATGACACGATATTCTTTAGGAATCAATGAGTAAAATTAGAGATAGGACAAATTATTATTATTATTATTATTATTATTATTATTATTATTATTATTATTATTCTACTTTGATTTTGGATGTCCGGGTGGTGTAACAGATAGGGGCTGAGAATAAGAAACCGAGTTCGACTTTCAGTCTGTTTCATTACATACACTTATGCGCAAATACTATGGAGAAAGGTACAAATCCAAGCAATGACTGAAATAGTAGGTTTGGTATCTGGAAAAAAAAAACATTGGCATTTTCAAAAAAATGTTAATGAAATGTTATTCCGTCAAAATATAGAATTCTTCTTAAGAGCTTTAAATGTAGCATAAAGGGTTGATAAAATTAAGAAAACAAATCAATCAATCAATTCAGTTCAGCTATAGAAAAGAGATATATTACAAATATGCATAGAGTTTGCGTATATTCTGATGTCAAGTTATACTTAACTTGTATACCGTTCAATTTTTCTTTACATTGATAATATTCTTCTGAGTAGATGAGCAGTTCTATTTTGTGCAATATTTGAATCCCTTGTTACCAAACACGCACCATGTTTCCAATTATTATATGTCGAAAAGTAGTTTTAAGGTGCAACATTTTTTCAGTTTTGTCGTATATTTACCACACACACACACACACACACACAAACACACACACATATATATATATATATATATATATATATATATATATATATATATATATATATATACATATATATATATATAGTAGAAAAACACAAATATAATAACTTCATCCAATTGTAAAAAAAGATTAAATATGATGGAAGCTTTAATAATAAAAAAGAAAAAGCCAACTCTTAACAATATTAAGTACGAATAAGGCCACAATGTCCTAACCGTATTCAGAAAATAAGAACATATCTACAGCACACTAAAACATACACATAATGCACACACTCAGTTAAATATAAAACATTTGAACAGTTTTTACAAACTCTGTGTCCAGAAAAGAAAGTTCTTGTTCGAACACAAGAAAAATTAAATAAAAATCTTAACCGCAGTACCTTGTCTGTCGTTTTTAATGAAACATGCATATATATATATATATATATATATATATATATATATATATAATGTCATCCACAGACAGACTGTTTCGCTGTATCACAGCTCATCAGTGCGGCTAGACATCCGGTTGCCTCTAGCTAGGATCGAAACCTGACTGAATTGGTATCAGTCGGATATTCTACCACTAAGCACGGTGGTGATGAAGGTGGATTTATAGCGTATTTATTTTAGGAAACACGCCCAGTGACCGACAGTGACTCAATTCGGCTTGCGAAGAGTCTCGCTATATAGCTATAATAGTCACTGTTTACAAACCCATACCTCAGCCCTAGAGTGCTCAACTGGAATTAAATTTAATTCAGGAGCTTATATAATGTCATCCACAGACAGACTGTTTCGCTGTATCACAGCTCATCAGTGCGGCTAGACATCCGGTTGCCTCTAGCTAGGATCGAAACCTGACTGAATTGGTATCAGGCAGATATTCTACCACTAAGCACGGTCGTGATGAAGGTGGGTTTTTAGCGTATTTATTTTTGGAAACAAGCCCAGTGACCGACAGTGACTCAATTCGGCTTGCGAAGAGTCTCGCTATATAGCTATAATAGTCACTGTTTACAAACCCATACCTCAGCCCTAGAGTGCTCAACTGGAGTTAAATTTAATTCAGGAGCTTATATAATGTTATCCACAGACAGACTGTTTCGCTGTATCACAGCTCATCAGTGCGGCTAGACATCCGGTTGCCTTTAGCTAGGATCGAAACCCGACTGAATTGGTATCAGGCGGATATTCTACCACTAAGCACGGTCGGGATGAAGGTGAATTTTTAGCGTATTTATTTTTGGAAACACGCCCATATATATATATATATATATATATATATATATATATATATATATATATATATATATATATATATATATATATATATATATATATATATATATATATAAAGAAATATAGTCTTAAGGTGTGCTATATTTATGGAATAAGGGGCTCAATATCAGAGATAGAGCGTGTGTAAATATAAAAGTGAACATAGAAGTCAACACTGGCCTGACGATTGCATATAGCATGAAACAGACTGTCGCCTCTAAGTGTTGACTTCTATGTTCACTTTTATATATATATATATATATATATATATATATATATATATATATATATATATAACTTCATGGACTTTCCTGACTGAACTGAAGTGATGCTCATATAATATTCAGCAGGTAAATGCTTCCAATGAATATAGCGTTCAAGCTTATGGCAACCTTTGTTTCCTAGCGTGTCAGGATTGATCAACCAGATAGAAAGTGGTGAACATTCTCCCTATGTTCAAAAGTTAATAATAATAATAACATTTTACTAAACTATTATTATTATTATTATTATTATTATTATAATTATTATTATTGTTGTGTTATGTTTCCTGCTTTGTAATCTGCAGAGCCGGATCCAAACTATAGTCACTAGGTCCTATTGCAGAATTGTCATTTATTTGAAAGCACTTTTCTTAGTATATGGGAAGGTTCCTAGCAGGGCGATTTTCTGGGCAACTTGTATGTTGATGTTATCCGGGACATTGTTAGTAACATTTATCCATTCCTTTTCTCGCAAGGTCCAGAGCTCCGATTACTATTGGTAGGACCTCAGTCTTCATTCCCCACATTCTGTTAATCTCGATCCCCAGGTGTTTGTATTTGGACAATTTCTCGATAGTTTTTATGGAGGTGTTTATCTCAGATTGTTCTGCTATGTCAATGAGCATACACTTCCTGAATTTCCTGTCTTTTATGATAATATCAGGTATTTTGGGTTTATTTCCCTGTCAGTTTGAATTGGCATGTCCCAGAGGATAGTTATATCTTTATTTTGGGTAACTGTGTCTGGTTGGTGGTCATACTATCTCTCAGTGATTTCGATTTTGTGCTTCCGGCACATCTTCCAGTGCACATATGTTGCTACCTTTTTATGTCTCTGGGTATATTCATTTTTCTGCTAGTTCCAGACATCCTGAGATAATATGGTCGACAGTTTCATCATATTTTCTGCAGATCCAGCATTTCGTGTCAGTTTCATCCTTGATTATGTGACAGTGACAGGATCTGGTTGCGAGGCTTTGGTCCTGAGCTGCAATAATTAGTCCTTCTCTCTCAGCTTTCAGGCTAATACTCCTCAGCCACTGATGTATTTTCTGTGGTTCACATCTGCTTCTTTCGTTGTTTTTTTTGTTTGTTTTTTTCTTTTTTTGTATTTGACATGAACTCCTTGTCCACCCAGTTTTGTTGAAATTTCATTTGGACAAATTGTTTTCCTTTCTGCTTTACTAGTTCGGTATAGATGGTATTCGCTCCCGGTTTTGTTGGTAGGTTTTCTGGTATATTAAGCTGTTTCCTGAAGAATGCAGCTTCTTTATTAATAGAATAGATTTGGTGTTTTAATATTTGTAGGAGAGGGACATTGTTTTCTTTTTTTTTTTATGAGGTACGCTTCCATTCTGAATGTTGCAATTTTTAGAGTTAAATGATGTGGGAGGTTGAGGTCTAAACAGACATGGGGCCTTCCAGCAACCACTCTCTTAACTCAGGGAAACACTACTTCCGCAAAGGGATTTGATGTAAATCACCGTGCTGAATCTGGGACACAGTGGAAAGATGAATGGAGGCATCACGTCGCCATTACTGGTGTCACTCCAAATACCATGATGTTAACTGGATATATCATTCAACACTTTCTGCATCCTCTGCACTGTACGCAGATTGACACCCAAACACTCCGAAATGTACGCATTGGCGCTTCTGGTGCGAATGCAAATTTGTACAGTATGCCTTTTTCAAATTTCTGGTGGTGTGAATTGCGTCATGGTGCTCTTTTTCTCACAGACGGTGCCCCACTCATCCTAATTTTCTGTGCAGTCGAAAAAAAACAAAAACAAACAACGGGCATGCGCGAAATTAAAAATAGTAAATGGCGACAATTTACCCATCGCCTCTTTTATATAGTGAACATAATATTTGACATGATAGAATTGTTCCCAATACCAGATAATATTTTTATTGAAAGTTTCTACTTCTAATCTTTGAATAAGTCAAAGATTTACATTGACTTAATTTTGCGGTACAAATGTCAGATTGCAATGCGGGCTCGTAACGGACACTAATTCTAAATTCTTAGAAAGAGAAGATAATTCAGTAATTTAAAATTCTTGAAGAAGGATTAAACAAAGGTGTGTTGTTTTCAATAAAATTATAATTCAACAAAATTATTTTGCATCCTTACTACTGCTATATATGCTCTGACTTTTAATTTTTCTTTAATAGTCAATTTGTCTGATGTGCCATCCTTGTCAATGATGGAAATCAATTAATTTTCAATGATCTGCCAAATCGTGATCAGTGTAAACGAAAATGTATTTTTTTCCCGTTTTCAACCCTATGTTATGAACTAACCTCCACTTTTACGTACTTTTTCGTTCTAAGAATTTTAAATTAGCAATTTTTTTATCATTTCAATACTTCTGAATTATTGCCCGTTACATGTTTGCATTGCATTTTTGCATATTTACTTAGATCAATGTAAATCATGAAGGGGATACAATTCCCAGATCATGTACCAATATTCAATAAAAAAAATATGAAGATATTCCTCTACTAAAACCAAAAGAGAATGCGAGATTTAACTTATGGCAGGTGAAACCATGATAACTGTCTCTGTGTCGTAAATGATTACATTTTGCAAGACGTCGCACTCTAGGTCTACGTCGCACATTATCACAAGCACGACAAAGTAACTTGCTCTCACGCATAAAGAATACAAAACGCCATTCGCTCTCCTAGATGAACCTTTCATGACATCATTGGTATAGTCCTATATTTTTTTTTACTATTTACTCAATATATGGCCAAGGAGCCACTCAAGATAGACGATTAATGGATGTGTGCTATGAATGTAATAATGAGAAAAAAGTGTAGGTAATCTGGAGATGGATGATAGGGAATGATTGATCTCTTGACTTGAAGAGCTCAATATTGTAGCATTCGAAAAGGTTTTCGCACGTGTCTGTGTTCCACAAATTTCCTGGAAAATGGCTGAGTTAAATTCCTCATTAAAAATGCAACAATGAATGAATTTTGACTACGTGGACGCAACACGACATGTAAAGATCTGAACTGGTGGAAATAGAGAAAGGAACTCGTTTAGATATTTGCCATGGGAATAATGATATTGTGTTTCATAATGAAGATTATATGCAGTGCCTAATAGACGCATTCGCCAGTGCTTGTAGTTCTGTTAGACATACTATAAGTCTTTAAAAATTGTATCCGACTGTACCGAGAAATACTTTTTATTCAATAAGTATATAGGCATGGTTTATCTTTTCCGGGTGGACAGTAATATATTTGGTAAATTGTAACAGCGGCTATGGAGACGGTGATATATTTCGAATATGACAATAATCAAGGTTCCCTAAGGTTGTGTCTTAACGACCTTACTGCATACGTGAAAAACGTGGGTTTGTATCGCGAAGCAGCTTTCACCAGAAATGCTTACGTCGAATACATGGAATCAGTTAAGGAATATATGTTAGCGACGTAGATGTGTTTGAGCGAAACATGTGCGACAGCATTGAAGCAACAATTCTGAAAACAAACGTCGGGGTGGTCATGTAATATGCTTAGCATCAATAGGATACCATAACAGCGTTGTATGAAAGTTTGCAAACGAAAAACGACCAACCCATAATCTAAAGTAATAAGGATGGCCTCAAAAGAATCATTGAAACTTTTAAATATCATCACATACAACTAGAAGACTATGTAAATGCTCGTAATACCTGGCAGAAGGTTGGTTTCGAGATGCTTAGATAGCAAAAGAAAACCTGACAAAAAGTGTCCCCAAACGTTTTCATAGTTGAACAGGGTAGCAGTGGTGTTTGCAACAGTCTTTACTAGAGAAAAGTATGAATTCAACTCTTATACGAAGTCATCGTACCAGATCACCTAGCAAATACAAAATGACATTAAGAACTGAGAACTACCGACACCTTTTTGGAAAACTTTGCAAGTCAGGTGGTGGCTTGAAAGGACATGTAACCAATCACAAAAATCGACCTAATAATAGCAAAATATGTATAACATGTCTGCCAAATGTGTGACAAAAAGGTTTTAAAAGTTTGTACGGTTTAAAGTGAGACACCCATTCAAACCACAACTAGATCTTATAATGATACCTTCTGATGACCATACTCGACAATGAGATGGTAACCACTATATATGGATTCTAATATAACCTTGCATTTATCAGTATGTGTAAAATTGTCTTGGAGAAAAAAGTTGCATAAATCATAAAAAATAAATGTGCATACACCTCATGACTTCTTTATTAAAGATGAGCCAATGTTTTCAGATGGTAAATTCTCTTTAATGGCAGTTTGCATTAGATAAAAGCAGGAAGTCATTACGCTAAAAAAAAAAAAAAAAAAAAAAAACTAGCGAAGATCATGGCAAAATATGCATAATGGAGAAGCATTGCATTTTGGTTTGTTCAACGTCCTCAAATATCCGCACCATTTTTCACAGAATATGTTGAATGCAGCGTCGACTAAGTTGAACAAATATGGTGGAGGCGACAATCAGAAAAAAAGATAACAATGCTTTTTAAATATTTAACAGAGAAACACTGATTCCGAATAATGAACGGACCACTGACAAAAGGGAGACAACTTGCACTTAGTTTTCTTCTGTAGAAATTTTGATATTTTTGCCGCCGCATTATCACACAGAAACTAGCAGAATCCGCTTAGCCATTCTAATTGTTTTTAGTTTTTGTATTTTTTTTAAAATTCTTCCTTTGCTGATATCAGTAACGTAATCCTTCGTTTAACGATAATGTTTCTTTATTTATTCATACCAGAATTATTTTGCGGATTTTGGTGGGCGGGGGTGGGGGTCTCCTTTAAATTCGCGGAAGTATTGTTAACATTATCATTTATAAATTATTTACCTGATACTGAAGTTTGTAGGAAGTTTTTAAAAGTATGTAACTCCAAGTTATTTCAAAAGATGAGTTTTTTGTCATGAGACTATAATTATTTCATAGATTTCCATTCCAACACGCCCATGAAAGCGCAAGTATTGTAATGGTTAGCGTCTAGTTAAAAGAAATTGGCGAGTCGAGTTCGAATTCGCGCAGTATTAATTATGTAATTTTCATATAGGTACATTTCGGTAGGTACCTCCAATAATTCACTGACAAGAGCATATTATGTTGTAAAACGTCCTAAACTTGATAAAAACAAAGTTTTATCGGCAGAATGTTTATTTTATTATTAAGAGGAAAGACAAAAGTATTTTTTTACTATTTGAATTTTTTTCATCCTTTCTAATACGTTCGAAATTTTGGCTAAAAATCTTATTTTTCTTGCGTCAGCGGCGACAGCAAAGATTATCATAGGAAATTTTAGCATCTTTCTTGCTGTAAAAATACATTCATTGGAATTTCTTGCAAACATCTAATAATTGTTTGGTTGTAATGAAACTTTAAGGACTTATTCAGAAATTAATGAAATTATTTTAGGAAATTGTTTGCTTTTTTATTTTTAGAAAATCTTGGTAGAAATATATCTTTACATCTATTACTCACGCTCACTTAATGAAATTTCGAAAAATGAAATTGTTTCCCTGTTCATTAGTTAAAATCCAGATTCCTTGGAGAATATAAATCACGGTTTTATTAACAGTAACTCATTTATCAAAAATCTGCTCTGAATGATAAAATAAAAATGCAACAAACAAAGACATTATTTAATTAGAAAAGCTTTTATTTGCTTTTTAAAACAAGGTATATTAAAGTCACTATTTTCTTAAGAAAAACATTCGATGAATAATGATTTTTAATTAGAATAATTTATTAAGTTTTAAATAATTTTTAATCTTTTAAAATTATGTCTTACTTTTTCTCTTTTATATGATATTATTATTAGCAAAAACTATGTTTACTAATCATAAATTGAAAAGCTTAAACATTATACAACAATATTTTCCTTCCGGGTCCCAACCAGCGACATAAGGTCAGAAATGGCTTCATGACATTTTCTCCTGACCATTTTTTGTACAAACAATAACAAAAAACAAAGACCACGCACACATTTTACATAGTGAAAGCTTTTCGTAATGCGTGAACTGTATTTGTGAGCACACTTTTTTTCTATTTCTTTAAGGCATGGACTACCAAGAATCCCTTTAATGAGTCTATCGCTGTCATATTCAATCAATCCGAAGCCTCCAAATACAACTGAATTAGTGATGTCCTCATGTGCCACATTTCTGAGATTTCTATTTCAAGATCCTTGTATTTAATAGTTTTGAAGATCTCCAAAGATACATTACAATCTGCAAAGACTGGGCGAATAAATTTCATTGTTCTGTTTGTGTATATTTTAAAGTTCCTTAAAATTCTTACAGGTCTATCTTTGTAATTGGGTCTGGGTGATCTTCATACTTGTTTCTTGCACTTTTATTCTCATAAAACGGGCACATTTCCAGTGCACAGTATCATGCCGAGTTTTATATTCAGTGAGTACCAATACATTGTAACCTGATACATGATGTTAATAATAATAATAATAATAATAATAATAATTATTATTATTATTATTATTATTATTATTATTATTATTATTATTATTATTATTCCTTTGATTTCTGATGTATACTCATTTTTTCTAGGTCAAGATAATACAAGATGGTCAGTTGTTTTTGGATATTTTCAGAGAATCTTCATTTTGAGCTAACACAATTTTTCAGTATGTGAACTTTTTACTTTCTAGTTAGCAAGTATTGGTCCTCTCCAGCAAGAATAAAATTGTTATTATTATTATTATTATTATTATTATTATTATTATTATTATTATTATTATTATAGTTCGATTTTTTCTCTGGTCACCCTATCTACTAAGTGTGCGGAGAGACCTAAAGCAGATAGTGGTGTGTTGTTATGGATACATTTCATGATTTGTTTTTCCAACTTCCATAACATCACTAGTGTTACATGGACAAAGTTCTTCTTAGTTTTGGAGCATAATTATTAACACAATTTCTTTTATATTTCTCTTTATCTGGGGTTTCCAAGAATTTTTCAATCGGTTCTGTTCTTTTTTTTTGTCATTCCAAGCGCCCCTATTATGACTGTTACTATCCTTGTTTTCAATTTCCTTTTTTTTTATTCCTATTTCCAGGTCCTTATACTTCAATAGTTTTCCAAATGCCTTAGTTGTTATGTCACAGTTCGCTAAGCAAACCATATCAATTAGTGGGCATTGTTTCTTTTCGATTTTTGCCAATTATTTGCTGCAATCTTTCTATCTGTAAAGATGGTATAATCCCATAGAATTGTCTTCTATTCTATGTCTTCTATTCCTGTGGCCAGTGCTCATGATGTTCATACCAGTTTTTATCAACATCATTTCCCAAAGGTTTTGTATTATTGTCCAGTGTAAATATTGACCCACTCTATCGTGATGATTTTTTATATTCATTTGGTGCAAATACAGAATATCGTGAGATTAAATAGTCTATAGTCTCCTGATATTTGTCATAGACCCTGTATTGTGGACCCATACTATTATATATGACATTTGCCTGAATGTTTCTAATAAAAAGACTCTGATCTTGCACTGCAAGAATAAAGCCTTCCGTTTCAGCTTTTGATCCACATGCTCGTAGCCATCGATGAGTGTTAACTTTATCAACATCGAATTTATTATTACGGTGAGTATATTAATCATGCAGAGGTTTCTCTTCCTAGCGTTACTTGGTTATTGGGTTCTATTTTGGTTTTCTATAGAATCTACGAATTTTAAATCTCATTTGTATTTACAACCTTCTTTCATGAGTGAATATTTTTCTTTCGGTTTTCGTGTTGTTTGACTAATTGTATCATCCAGTCCTTTGTTGTTTCTATGTATGTTAGTAAGCCAATAGTTGTTGTCTTGTATGACAATTCTAGCTGAATAAGACCTCTTTCACCTTCTTTACAGAGTCTGTATAGACGGTCTGCATCAGCCTTTGAATGATGCATTTCAGGCTTAGAAAGAAGCTTTCTTGTCTTAGAATCCATTCGTCTGATATCATTTAGAGTTCAGTTCAAGATGTTGATGAGGCATTAAAATACTGGGATGGCAAGGCTATTAATCGCCATAATTCTGTTTTAAGAATTCAATTAAGTTCTTAATGTCAATCACACCCTTTTATGTACTCTTTTCGGACTATTTTCTTCATTTCTATGGCTAATTCCTTCACTCTCATTAATACCGATTTACTGATAAGCTTCCTGTTGATCTAAATTATTATGATTATTGCCTCAGAGTCTACGCTAATATAAGAGGTTTGTTGTAGGGATCCTCGTAACATTGTGGCTTTGGCATATTTATCCAAACCGAATTTCATTCTAATGTCGTCACTGAAACATTTTTTTTTGTTTTCATGAGACCTTCCAGATCATTGTCATTCCTAGCATACAACATTGTCATCCATGTAATATAGATGCCTTATTTTATTTTGAGATATCTTATAGCCATATTCCGTCCTGTTAAATTCGCTGGTTAATGCCATTAAGGATATACAAAGCATCAAGTGCGGCAAATAATCTCTTTGAAATATTCCTCTGTTGATGATTATTTCACCACACTTATAAACTCCATCTATATGATTGAAGGAAAGTGTTGTATCGACATACTTTGATGAAATTGATGAAGACGGATGAGATCTTGTATATATTTAAAGACTTTAAGATCCACGAAAGGGTACACTATAGAATACCTTACGGTAATATGCCCAGACAATACTGAGATTTTTATTCGTATTGAAGTTTTCAATGATCATCCTATTAATAAGTAATTGGTCTTTACAAACGTAAGAATTAGGTTTGCACCCTTGTTCTAGAGGTATTATATCATTTTTTTTTTTTTAAAGGAATATATCGGTTTTGTCAGAATAGATGTCAATAATTTGTAAATAGTGGAAAGACATGTAATTGGTCTCTAGTTTTGGGGACATTTGTGTCACCATTCTTGGATAGAAGGAAGGTAATTCCGTTGGTTACCTATATTATTATTATTATTATTATTATTATTATTATTATTATTATTATTATTATTATTATTATTATTATTATTCTGTTGGATACTCATGTCCCAATCAGTGATCTAAGATCAGAAATATCCTCATTATATTTTTCACTGCACATTTGTGTAAACAAAAAGCAAAAATAACAGAAAAAAAACATCAACTTACAAGCGTATACACATTTTACACAGCTAAAGCACTTTCTCGGCTTTGAGATATGATGATGAGATTTTTGTATTTTCTCTTGTATTATTTTCAGTTTTGTTGATTTTCTGTTTCATATAAACCTGAGATCTAAGTAAAAGGTCCATTTTTCTGAGGAATCTGTTGAGTATATTACACTGATAATGTTTTTGTGTATGTAATCGTGGTTCACGTGCGTAATCATTTTTCCCTCCGGTAGTGAGGCTTTCTTGAGATGATCTTATTATATGTATCAGTATTATACATAATCATTCCTAGTGTTTCTATTACTACTGGATTAGTGACTTTGTTTATTAGTATTATGATTAATATCAATTTCAGTTTTCAAGCTTTTCTGTTTGATACCAGGTAAAGGATGTTATTGAACATATTACACTGACACGGTTTATTAATATCATTGGTAGTATCAGCTATTTTCATATGTCCGCTTACTGATTGATAGCTGTTGTTGGAAACTGATTAATATCAAGTGTCTCCAGTACTTTAAAAGCATCTCTCGGTGTTCTTGCTATTTTCAATATTGCTGTCGTCCGATCTACAGTTTTTTCGAGACATTTTTAGACACTCTTTGGGAATATCCTAAGCACTTTATTAATGACAGAAACTGCTGTCATATTGGGTACTATATTTTTCAGGATTTTGGTAAGTTCTGCGTATATGTTCCATTTTACCTTTTTTTTTCTAATTTTTTTTTTTAATGCATTTCATATCATCTTCATTACTATTTAATGCAATGTTTTTTGTTATAACTCTCGTCACAATATTCGTTATAAATATTATAAATCTATTTGTAACTTTAGCCTTCATTTCTTTTAAGGTTATTATAATTTTGTTTTATAATGGAGCAGAGCTTCCCGCAGTTGTAAATGTCATTATTAACTTCGATTAACTTCCTGTCATTCTGTTTCATGTTATTTTATGACATCAGCATTATATTTTCATTTCCGAAACATCTTTTTTTCTCTCTCTTTTCTCCGTTAATAAGATAAAATGCACTTCCAAAGGCTAATAAAATGCCTGCATTAACTAATTAACTTGTCAATATATGACAGAGGTGCATGCGCGCATTGCAACTAAAGAGATCGATGAAATATATTTGCCGGAAACAAGCTAAAGAGATATTTAGAAATCAGGATAAGATAATACTTTTCGAAGCATGATTTGCTTTATTCAAAAGGTAAAATAAGCAGTCCTCATGCGCTTAAACCTTAATGTGGATATTTCGCCATTTTCTGCGAATGTCTCCAAACGCTGCAGCATTGTTTTAAATTTATATAACTACTATATATTAATGTGTTTAATTTTAATATTTATTTTTGCTTTTGGTTCCCAAAATGTACGCCTTTTAGTATTCCCTTAATTTATCATATATTTTCTTTCTAATTTTGGACGAGAAAGTCGATTTTAATAAAATTTCTAACTTGAAGCTGATTTGGCATACATTATGTCATAAGTTTTAAATAAATTCGGAATAACTAACAAGTTTTCTTTGTCATTCATTGTTAAAATCAACGAGTTGCCTGACATTTTAAATTTCATTGTGCCAGTCCTATTCAAATATAATCACCTGATAATTTTAAATCTACCTTTGAATTCCTAAGAATTGAAATCAACGGGCTGATAACATTTAAAATTAGTGTTGTTCGAAAAGTTCTTTATTTTTATTAAGTAAATTTTCTACTTTATAAACAAACGAACTTTTGGGCTAACCCAATAATATATTCGCGAGGTTGCTGAAAAGTTCTAGAGCCAACCTATTTCTCAATAAGTGATGAATTGAAAAAAATAAAACCGGTATTTTGAGAGGAAACAAGGATTTCAACATAGTTTTATAGTGCCTGTTATTTTTCAGAAAAGTCATTAATATGCCACATTTGTAATGGATAACGTATCGGAATTGGAAATAGAAGAATCAAGTTCCTATTAAAGTATGTTTTGTTATAATCACTTACGTACAAATAATGTATGAATCTACCCCTGCTCCTCCAAGCTACGGGCTAATTAGTATCAGTAAAATTAGTTAGGACTATGAGTTAATTACTATCAGTAAATCATTATTAACTTCGAAAATTTCTTATATTGTAAAAACATTTCTGGCTTAAAATAACCCGCAAAAGTTTTATAATCCACAAAAAGACAATTTTCATATTTTGGGAATATTTCTAATGGGTTAAGTATTATTCTCTTTGTTGTCGTTTGTTTGTTTATTCCACTGAATCAGAGTCCGTGTCCCTTTAAAATTACCAGACTCAGGAATTGAAGTCATTGATACCAGGGAAGCGCGTCTTATGCGAAGGCAATATGGTAATAACATACGGTCAAGAAAAATTAAAAATGATAGAAAAGTATAAATTTTCCATATCCCTTAAATAAAATCTAATGTTTGTTCTTGCTGCAAGCGAACTATTATTAACGTGACACTCAAACACGATATATAGATAGATAGATAGATAGATAGATAGATAGATAGATAGATAAATTTTATTCTATATTTAGTATTCTGTGACTTCAGTTAGACCGTCCGTCCGTCACACACTTTAAAGTAGCCATATATTGACTGATCAAAATCAAATTATGGAGAGAAGTGCAAACAGTTAATAGGGTACAATGTACAGTTGGTTTTACTAGGGTGCATAGTTTAGTACAATAAATGTTCATTCATTCTGGGGGAAAAATTAAAAGTTTTATTATTTAACATACAAAATAATGCCACTATTTTAAAAACAATTTAATGATTAAAATAAAAATACTTATTTAATAAAAATGTAATACTGTTTTTTTGCATATCTTCTATCGTTTTTATATACAAGAACCCAGTTTCTAGTTCGCCCTGCGTTTCGAGAACTATGAACAAATTAAAAGGCAAAATACTTCCAAAAAATTGTAATTTGATTCCAGAAACAAATATTTATGCTGCATGCTCAAGAGTAAGAAATCATAAGAATTTATTATTCGCTGAAAAAAGTTAATATTCTTAAAAATATTGTTTATTATGAAGTCCTATAAAATTAAATTAGATTAAAGAAATTATTAAACCACGAAGTAGGGTTTTTATCAAAATATTTTTCCAAACAAATCAGATTCAAATTTCATTGAATGGTTTGCGAAATTGAACAACTCGTAGAGTTTGCAAATCGCAACAATCGATAAATTCAACAATACCAAATATTGTGAGGATCTCAAGACGCGTCAACATGTTGCAAAAAATTCTAGTATGTTGAAAATTGCAAATTTTACAAATAATGACTAAATGTTTAGATGTTACAAAGCAGTATACGAGTAAAGAATATCTATTTTTCCTTGCAAAATAACATTTGTATTTTCCTCATCCAGAATATCCTCAACTATCGTAAGGAACAAATGAAAAATGCCTCAAAGACAAACCACATTCAAACTGGAATAGAAATATTAAGAGAAGTGAGTTGATAGAAATATTATGAATTCTAAAATTCATCAGGATACATTTGTTTTGCTAAATTGTTTTACTGCACATTTCTTTTTCGGAAAGAAAAATGAACATAACTGGTGAATGAGAAAGAAACATAGAAAAAGAGTTGCAAATATTTACGAACGTCGCCATCAAGCGATGACATACCTAAGGCGATCTTTCTAAGTATTTAGAGATTGCTTTTTGGACATGAAAAACGTCTTAATTTTTCTCTGAGCTATTCTACTTTTTTCATCAAAATCTATCTTTTGCTGGCATCTCTTTCTCATTCTATAGAAACTTTAGTATTTTACTCTCTCTTTGTCTCTCTCTCTCTCTCTCTCTCTCTCTCTCTCTCTGCTTCTGAATTCATATGTCTGAGCATCTATTTGTCTCTTCATCTCAAAACATGGATGTGCACGTAGAGTAGCAACTGGGATTGGCTCCTCGAGTTTAAATTCCAACCAAGGATGTTGGGTTCGCTTTCGTCCAAAATAACCTTTAGAACTGTATGAATCCATCTTATCATTCACAACTAGCTGCAGAATAATAGCAGTTCAAAGGGGTATTCCTAGTCTTGTTTGTCAACATGTCTAGGAGAAAGACAATAGAGAATTCAAAACCAGATAGATGTGCGACGAGCAATTTCACCCCGTAAACACCTACCCGTTACGGAAAGCATGGCTACAGCCTCCGAAAGGCAATCTACAGGGTTAGAATCCCACAAAATCTTAAACGATATTAAAAATTCATATCGACCTATGAAACTAACCAACTGATTGTCTCTTTGTCCCTATCAATTTTTATAGCGCTTTATTTCAGTTTATATATCTGTGTTTCAAATTTGAATATGGTGTTAATATAGACGAAGAAGATTCTCTTGTGTTGTTTTATCTTATCGTTATTGCTTTTAATTATGTCCCATTTTATAGGGGAGGGGTAATTAAAAGCAATACGATAATATCAAAGTGGATTAAAATCTGAATACTATTTGATACATATTGAATATGAATATTAAGTATTTATGTATTTTAACGTTTTATGAAAATGGTAATCGACGTTTGTTCTGTTCTCCTTCCAATTTTCACAATGTTTATAATCAAGAACACGAGAAATGTTCACCATGTATATATTTAAGAAGACGAGAAAATAAAATTACAAGGGAACGAAAAATAACAAAAGTAAATTGTAGCCTTAAGAATTATTAAGAAACGGTTATCCAATATTGAATTTCTTTACTAATGTATAAAAAAAAGTGAAGTTTGTAGTTTTATGATCTGCTGACATGAAGTGGTTGCGTCGGAATTTAGTACAAACAGTGAAAAGTTGTATTTCTTTACTAATATAAACTAGTATTCTTGTAAATCTTTGAAAATTAGTATCCTGTACTAATGTAAATTTCTATGTAAATTTATTTTCTTTATGGGTGTAAATTAGTATTCTTGTAAATTAGAATTGTAATTTTTTTACTATTGTAAATTAGTATGTAAATTGAATTTCTTTACTAATGTATAAAAAGATGAAGTTTGAAGCTTTAGAAACTGCTGACATGAAGCAGTTGCGTCTGAATTTAGTAGAAGACTGAAAAGTAAAATACTGTTAAATATATGAATGAAGCCTGTTTATTCAGATCGTTTCTAAGAATGAAAACGATAAAAGAAATGAGAGAAAATATTAGAAAAAGAAGAGTAAGTGGCAAAAATGAAGAAGTGATGAAGTAAACAAATGTCAGGAAGTAAGAGTCAAGGAAAAGAAATGCGTGAATGAAATTATGAGAAGAAAAGAATTGAACCCGGACAAAAAAATGAAGACAAGAAGATGAACATAAAGATTTAAACATTATATTTTAAGAAATATGTAATGTAAAAAAGCAAAAAGGCGGTAAGGAGAAACGTCAAAGCAAAATAACCGAATGAATGAGAATTGATTAATACTATACTGAGAAATAAGCGGGAAAATATCTCTTTGCTGAAGATTATGATTCTGTCAGTGTTCATTATCAACATTTTAAGTGTTGCAAGACAATGAAGGATTTGAAGTGTAACCTCACATGGTGCCTCATAAGAAATTCTGACAACTAAATAACTTGATATATCATTGCAATGGAAAGAATAGTTTACTAGAGAAATAGAATTGATAGAAGAGAATAGAAAAATATTAGTTTGATCTTTACATTTTAAAATCCAGTGATATATTTTAAAGAATACAATATTTTAAACATAAAATAATCTATGTTAAATTTGAAGTTGATGTTTTCTCGATAAAATTGCTATATATTATTATTCGGACGTGCTAGTTCGAACATCAAAGAGTCTATCACGCCAACTACCACAGTCCTGCATGAAGGTCAGAATGGCATTAGAACAGCATTCTGTGACATAATATAGCTGGTCAATATAATTGATTATTAACCAGACGAAATTTTCAGGTTATATTTCTATGAGCATATACTATGTGGTTTTCAGGTCATAATACACCAGTTATTGAAATATATTGGTGATAACTCATATGAAGATGTCAGATTTTATTATTCAACATTTTTTATTCAATGAATATGACTAAATAGTACTAACAATAGAACTAGATATTTGACTAAAACTGTATTCCGTATATCTGAATAAATTAATATTTTATTATCTTTGATTTTCATATAAATCCCTTGACGGTACGATGTCTCACAAAAAAAAGAAGGACGTTATGTGTCCTTTCATTGACGAATCAATAACTAATAAGAAGGCGGGATTTTCTCCCTTCAAAATTCTACAGTGAGAATGTTGGTCTGCATTGCTAAGATTTGAAATAACCTCTACTTCCGTTTCTTTGTCAATGAGATGAAGTGGACAAAATTTTCATACTGAAAACAATAAAATTATGCAAAAGAGACCATGTGCGTTTGTCTATTTAATGCTACAAAAACAAACCCTGTCTTCCGATCAAAAGACGGCTGAACTGATTTTCAGACTGTGCGACTTTGGTATATTGAACCGAAGACAGTTGTTGATGCTAAAGTCGTGACACAACTGATTCGACCCACCACGGAACAAATACCGATTCGAGCCCCTTATTTAATTACATATAATGTCGTGATATTGATTCTACTTGTACCCAATTCCTCCTGATATGACATATTTCTCCTTTCTCTACTTAGGAAGCTTCATATAGATTAAACAACTAAATAATAATAATAATAATAATAATAATAATAATAATAATAATAATAATAATAATAATAATAATATTTAGGTGAAGTCTTACTTATCCTTTCATATTAATTCAGCAATCTACACTTTTTCCAGTCTAACTGCGATGGTCTTTGAAATTATTTTAATGGTTCAGTGATTATTGCCACGTTTAATTATTTTTTCATCTACTATTTTCGCCGTTCTCAGACAAAGTAGTATTATTTAAATCTCTATTTACCATCTTTCCCGCTTGAACAGCCATATCTCTTATTTGAGAATTTTTACCTTGTCTACCAAAAATAGGCCTGGTTTCTGGCCCTAAACTATATGATCTATGTATACCACAATTTCAAAAAGATTTCATTCTTTCTTAAGAATATTTTCTGCATTGTATACATACGACTTAACATTTTTTTTAAATAAATTCTTATCCAATTCACATGTTTTTATATATTTCACGTACCTTATTCACACTTTTTCTTTGTATTTCATGTATCCGATGTTCATCTCTGTAGACTAAACGTCCAAAATTTTCTTGACGTCATCAGCACTTTCCTCGGTATTACTGCTTGAATAATTTATATTTGATTCGGCATTTGAATCGTTTTAATTATTCAGTGTATCCATAATTTCTTCTGTCTTCTTCTGATAAACATTTAGGATATTTATAAAAAATCACTTGTTTTTAATATAATAATCACTTAGATATACTTTTGTTTTTTCAATTATTGAGATCTTGATGCTTTCCAGTTGTTTTTTTTTTGTTTGTTTTTTTTTTCTACACACTCACAGTGTTAACATGTGGTCCTGTTATAACATTTAAAATTATTATTATTCAGATTTTTTTATACAAAGTCTTACTTTTCTCACGTGTTTTGAACATGTGGCTATCATAATGTTGTGATGGATTTACTTGATGGATAAATCCCATCAAATATAAGAGCAAAGGCGAGGAGGACGATTTTATGGTCGAAGTTTATCTTGACCTTTCTAGGGATTTTATTGCTTTAATTTTTCATTGAAAAAACTGAGTTCACCATTTACCACTGGTACTTTTTTATGGACTTCATATTCTACATCTTCTCATTTTCTATTTCTTGATCTTTATATCTAGTAAGTTTTTTTTTTCTGTAGTTTTCATGAAGAGGCTTCACTCCTCAGACCAGACATTTCAAAGGGTAGGCAAGTTCTTTATTTCTTGTATTTCACGAATATATCAAGTCTGTTAGACGAAGTTTCTATATCAGTTTGGATTGACAGATTAAGAATAGTAGTTTTATCATGTCACAGTGAATGGCTCATATTCTTAGTATATCTTTTTAAATTTTATAGTGATTGTTTAATAGCGATGCGCTCCTGTTTTGTTGTGATTTTATATATATATATATATATATATATATATATATAGCATAATGAGAAGCCATGTATACTGTCTTA
The DNA here is from genome assembly GCA_963932145.1 of Acanthosepion lycidas. Classification (NCBI taxonomy): domain Eukaryota; kingdom Metazoa; phylum Mollusca; class Cephalopoda; order Sepiida; family Sepiidae; genus Acanthosepion; species Acanthosepion lycidas. The sequence continues at coordinate 81,335,761 of OZ010581.1, forward strand.
ATATGTATATATAGAAAAAACAACTAAAAAGTTGCAAATTAAAAAAATGTTTCTTATGAAAGCATTTATTTACATTATTCGGATTATTGTCCTCATCTTTTTCGCCATGTTTATCACAACGTTTCGGCCTTTGTACGCTCCAGCCTTTTTCAGGTGGTTGGAATTTCGAACTGAACCCTTTATTTCGCTATTTATCTAGTTATCAGTTATCTCCTGCTAATTACCCTCTGAAAGTTCTCCACTGCCTTAACCGTGTATTGAACTCACACTCTTTGGGTCCTGTCACTGGATCTAACCAACGCTTTCATCCACTGTGACATGTGTCCCTGAGGGCATCAAGGTTTTTTGAATTTTGATAGCTTTTTAAAGATCTTTATAGCTTTTTGAAGACATTATTATTATTATTATTATTATTATTATTATTATTATTATTATTATTATTATTATTGAATGAGCGAGAAGCATTTCTGTAATGTGATACTAAGGAAAATTTCAGTATGCTTATCATAACACCCTATCTGGTAATAGTACATCAGGAACACCCATCAAAGGTAAGTGTGTGCGATATATAGACAAGATTTGATAAAATCAGAGCGTAAAGTAAGAAATTAGTTTCGGATCCCATCTTAATTCACCAAGATAAAAAGTTGCATGATAACACATCGAATCAATTAATATCAGAAGCCAAGTAACATGTAACTGGTGTAATATTAGAACATTTATTATTATTTCGGTATTTTATCAAATAAGATTTGGTAATTAATGCCCCAACTAGCAGCCTTAAGTATCATGCAATTTTCCTTTGACTCTTTCATCACTTCCCGTATGATTCTTACCGTTCCTGAGCAGTATCCACTGGGTAATCAATACAAAGTTTGTCGCAATCTCTATATTCTATCAGTCAACGTATCAAGTGCAGCAATGGCAAATTGTATTACTGTGACATTCCTCTAGTTCGAAAGCTTTGCGGGTTCAAACATCAGTGGGTCATAGTTGATTACGTTCTCTTCTCTATCATTGTATCAAAAAGACACGATAAATCAAGGATTAGCCACCATTTATCAAATTTAACTTACATCAGTATTTCAGTTTTATTGTGCTTCAGTTTTCTCTCTTTTATATTGAAAGATCTCGAAAATTTTGCATGTTTCTGACTCAAGGCCTTTTTCAGGTTTAGGGTTGTAGCATTTTTTCTCGTTGAAAACCTAACTTCGCCCACAATTTCCAATGAATGTTTAGCATTATTATTATTATTAAAGTATAATCATTATTCTTTCAAATCGTTAGTAACAAATATTCATCATTTACATTTTTAATAGTCTATAGTCTTAGTTATTTTATTGTTGTTCTTCCTATTACGAATATTGCCATAATGATTATCATGAGAATCATCAGTAAGCCGAAAAGAATCTGAGTGTCTTATGTTTTATCATATTCATAAAAATATACATTTGCCTAAACGGTCAGAAACGATAAAAACAAATTTAAGTAATTAGTTTCGGGCGCCATTGTGAATGCATAATTAATCATAGGCTAATAAATAATCATATTTTCTTTCCTTCCTTAACGTTTTGACAATGTCACTTCGTTTTTCTTTTATTCTAAGATTAATGGATGCCAGCGTTTACCAAAATGTTGTTGTGTTATATTTTTCTCAGAACATTTTTTCTTCTTTCAGTGCCCTTCCACATTTACACATTTTAATTGTTACAAAAAGAAATAGCCATTAATATCGATTAGTAAATCGATCTTTCGGAACTGTATCGACACCACTGATCAATAAGCACTATGAATAAAATATGAAAGAGCAGAAATGATTATAAGAAAATTATAGCAAAGGAAGTCCAACGTTATCCATTGCATCTTCGCCAGCAAATAGAAATGCACACTGACACTTATTGTTAATAAAAATAAATCTATATAAGATAAACCACTGACGAATGCTACACCAAGCATCATTTGAGAAAATAGCCAGGTTTATCTTTGTAGGATACCTAAGTAGTATGGGATCTTTTGAAACTAGGATAAGCTCTTAATAACATGCTCTAAATACACTAAAAGGGTTTATGAATCAATGGGTATCTATTAATTATATGTTATCTGTACATTTCAACTTTCATAAATACATTTCATAAATTTCGAATTTTTTACAAATATTATTAATTAATGTTGTGTTAATTTTCGTAAGCAAGGCGTGTGGGGGTTTCTAAGAATAAAGTCAACGACTAGTGCAAAGGATTTCCTCCGTTAGAATCAACGCCCACATGTCTGTTACCAAGGCGGGCCTGTACGTCAGAGATCGATCAGTGGTTGTTTTCTGGCCTGAAGAACGATGTATTCCACCTAAGACAAGCTACGAATGAAAGAATATCTTCCTATACATATAAAAGCATTTGTCAGGTATTCAGAAGCGCCCGATCCTATGACTACTTCTGCCTATAGGATCAATGATTATGAAATACTTAAATAACATCGGTTGACAATTTTCGACCCAAATGTTGTTGGACAATGGACATACGTTTCTGGGCTATTTTTCTCACATTGAATCTGAAAAGCAAATCCATTTTTCCCCCATCACATCACATTTTATCAGTACAGATAATTTATATTTTGCTCAAAATAAGCCGAAATGCCTAATTCACAGGGATTTTATCTGTACTTAAAATAACTATCAAACATCAGAGAGGCATAGCCAACCAGGCATTTTGCAGATGCGATATTAACATGATGGCTGATTTCTGCTGAAGCATAAAAAGAGATCAACCTTCACAAAAACATCGTAGAGTTTCCAAGAAGAAAAGATTTATACATTTGGATGGACAAAAATGAATGTATTTTCTTTATTACTTTGTATCTTTGTCTATTTTGATTCAAGAATTGATGACGCATGTTTGCCTTAATTTAATTTTGTGCGAGATTTTCTAAAAAAACTTTTCTGAACTGAAAATGCATTCATTAAGTTATCGGGGTACTTTTTCTTTTATGATAAGTTATTCTAACCAGAAAACGTTTAAGGTTGGTTCAACTTGGGCAGGGCAAATCACAGTTAATGGGTATTTGGGCCAACTTTAAGAAAAATGGAAATTATATGCAATCAGAAAACGTGATGAGAAAAATGGACTTGATTTTCAGATTAAGCGTGAAAAAATAGCTCAGAAACATGTAATTATTGCCTAACAACATTTAGGTTGAAAAGATGTCGACCAGTGTAATTAATTATAAAGACGAGAATTATTTTTCAACTTTTTCATGTCTTTCAGGAAACGTTACATCGTTAATAAAAAATAATTTGGTTACAATTTAAGCAATTTATTAGTTTACTTATAAGCTTTTCTCAAGAAGTATTCTTGTTTTATTTATCTATGTACATGTATACATCGATAGATAGTGAAAGTTATAGCATGGACATAGGAATCAACACTGTTCATTTTATATGGTTAACAGGGAGAACTTTTTTTTTTTACTTTTCGATTTTCTCATACTTCCGTTTATACTAAATTGTTCTCAATTTGACACAATTATATAATCAAGATAAAAGCAAAGAAAAAACTACTTCGAGTTCTGATAATTCACGCTTATCTTGAGAATCAGCAAATTCAGAACATTTTCAAAAGACTTTTTATCGCAGAAACCCTTTCGTTTTGTTTTGTTTTTTTTTTGTTGTTTTTGTTTTTTTTTTAGAATAGCATTCTAATTAATCTAAATCTAAAGTAGATTTTGATAGACTATATGGTTTAAAAAGGTTTAGATAAACAATGTTTAAACAAACATTATTGTATATTTTTAAGTTCGATTAAGCTAGAAAAATCAGAAATAGAAAGACATCTACGTTGTTGCAGATGCCGTGTGAAATCAAATGTGATGGCACCTTCTGTGATTTAAAAAAAAATATTGTGCATTGAGGAATGAAACTCTCTTCTTGTAATTAATGCCTTTATACATATAATACATCTAATTAAGACATAAAGGCATTGTAAACAGATCTCAAAATGCATAAAGTAAACCAATGATTTCACTTTAAAATTGATATTAACGATACAATGTTGGTAAAAGGCGTATTATTATTTTATTTATAAGCGCAATATGTTGTATAATTTTCAGTTTATAATATGTGTCCTTTTTATAAATTATAATAATAAATGTTTTGATAGGTCAGATTTTCTTCTGCAAGTAAACCTATTTATTAACAAGTAAATGCAAAATCTAATGACCGTGGAAATATATATTTAACAAAATAATCCATATAACTGAATACGTTATTACTTTATTATTTTACAAGTTAACATGGGCAAGTTTTGTTATTATGTAAGTTTAATCAGCATTTCATTCATTGAATTAGTTCATTTTTCATTTATTTCTACATTAACTCTACTTGCAGCTTTTTTATCCAAGATATTATTTGCTTTCATATTGGTTTTCCTCCTCATTTGCATCTTTTTAATAATAGTCCACGCGTTTTCTATTGGATTAATAGTCAGACAGGCTGGAAGCCATTCTATTAAATTAGTGTTTTTGAAAATCTAGAATTGTTACCTTGTTTGGATATACTTATTTATTTTGTCCAAGAAATTACAATAATCCTCTGTATTTTTCTTCATGCTATTATCGTCTCTTTGAAGAAACCTACCATTGTATTACCTACAATACTATCAAAAGCATTGCTCCAGCAAGCTACTAGTCTCTTCTAAGTCGTGTTATTTGAGCATTTCTTCAAAAGGCCCAAAGTCTAATCCGTGCCCAGTTTACACTCTACATAGATATGAGCATGAAAACAGTTTTTTTTCCCTTGAAGTGATTATATTATGACTTCACAAACGCTCGTGTTTTTGTCTCAGGTTTTGAAAATAACCATTTATATAAATCTGGAACCAATTTTGGGGAATTTGGATTTACATAATAGCGAATGCTTAACTAAAATTAAAAAAAAAACAAATGTTAAATATAAAAACCAAATGCGATAAATTATTTGGATCTTTTCTGTTAATTAATCTTGAATAATGTAAAGTTACTTATCGCAAATATTAATTCACCCCAAGAAATTATAAATCTGAAACCAAAGTTGTTGTTTTATTAAATTTTTGGATCTCTTTTGAAATTATAAATTTTAAATCAAAATTTGTTTAACTTGCCTCGCAACAACTCCAATACCTAGAATTTAAAATTACCAAAAATCATGGAGTTTTTCACATTTCGTAAGTGCGGATGATATTCAAGGTATTTGCAATTAATTTTTACAACTTGAAAAAAAGAAAAAAAACTTGTACTGGCTTGCTTATCTGAGCGAACGGAGACCACACTATTAGAAATAGCACCACCCGAATAGGGTACATTTGGGGCGATCGCAAATATCAACCCAACCGAAGTGTAATGGAAGGACGTCACTTTCGGGCGAGAATTTAAGTAAACATAAATTCTTTTTAATTTTGGTGTAAATTAATATTTTATGGTGAATTAACAGAAATAATCTAACATTTTATTAACTTCTACGAAAGAAGAAAATCGAGCATAAATATTCTCTATATAAATCTTAACTCTTCAGTCCAAAATAGCTGACTACTCAAACTTAATTATGATGACTGTTTCGTTGCTTTTATAACCTGCTTATCAAATTCGTTTATAATTTCCTCGTTTGGTACCCAGTCGTTTCGCTGAAGGCAAGATAATCAAATGTAAATTGTAGAATGTTAAATGAACAAAAGAGTATTACACAATATATTGCGTTTAAATACATGAATCATAAAACTGACTTCAAAGGACGCACATTTCAGTCTCTTCTATTTTCTTGTTACTAGATGATAGCAAAGGGACACTGACAGACATTAAGCTGTTAATGCATTTACATTTTCTTTATTTTCCCCTTATTTCCAACTTGATTATTTTATTGTTCAACAAAAGTAGGGAAGGCATGTACTTGTGTACATTAAATGACACAAGCTCATGTAAGTCACTTACGCACAACGCTGAAATACGAACATTTATACCATCCACACAAGCAAAATTCCACGTAGAAAGATCGTGACGTACAGAGTATTAGCTCTTCTTTATAATATAGATTAATCATACTATTTGTTTTAAATTTATTCGGTTGTATTTTATTAGATTTTTATTAACAAGTGATTCTATATTAAACGTAGATTTTCTATTCTTAACGACACTAGTCTTTTTTCTTTTTTTTTTTTCAGTAGAACTTGTGAAAATACTGCATATTTTCAACACTTGACGGAACTGTTCCAGTTACTGCTAATAATGGAGGAAATATTTGGCAGGCATGTCTGAAATAAAAGTCCGGTTGACTCATCCAATAATAGACTTTTTTTTAAGGTTAGAAATATTTAGTTGCGTTAGATAAACGGTAGGAAGATTTCGCTAAGCCGGTTTTACTAGTAGACATTTCTGTGCGATTTAAAATGACTATTTTATGATATTGTTGACAAAACGGACTAACTTATAAATCGACTGCCGCAAGAAATTTACGGAATCTATACAGACTTGCCTTTCTGTTGAGTACCAACAGAATTCAGTATGAGTTGAAATGCTGGATTCTTATTCTTTGTTTCTGAGCCATTCTGTTTACAGTCTTCGAGGAATTACAATGTTATTAAATTTCAACTCCAGTAAGATGAAGGATATATTAATAAAACGGAACAAAGAAGTCAATGTGTTTCGATTCCTTATTAATAAGAATAACTTTTTCAAAAGAACAATGGATTAATACATGCAAGTCACTGTTAATTCTTTATGTTTGCTTTAATAATGTAATAATTACGTGAGGTGCTAAGTTATCCGCTAGATCAAGGTGGTGACCAAAACATTATGATGCTTGGTCATTTAGTTAGATTTAGGGAAATTGTTAAAACATGGATTTTTCGAGCCCTTAACATTTGTCTTAGGGTATTATAGCAAATTGCGTATTGTGTTAGAATGTATATATGAATGTAGATTTTAGGCTTATATCTCTTACTGATCATGTAGAAATGGTGTTTTTATTAGCGTTGTAATGCAAGAAAGCAGTTAACTTTCATTGTTGCATTATTGTGTTGCTATGCTCGTTCATTTTGAAAATAAATAAAATTAGCATATACTGGAAATAAATTATTATATAGACGCTAGCGGCGGTTTTTCATGCGCGTCGCCATTTTGGTTTCGATCGGATACTCGGCAGTACAGACTAAGCTAAACGATACCCCCAACACACAATATAATAAAAATACGTCGCAAAACATGTCGTATTGTATGCTACGCTGTTTTGGAAATAGCACTAAGTGTGTATTTAGTTTATGGTATAAACTTTAGAGACTGATAGCTGACGGTAAAATTACAAATAGATATACGTCGATAACAGGGAATGCAATTTTCGTAAATACGTATATGTACGTCCATAGCAGTGAAAGTGTTAATGAAATTTAAGTTATTTTAAACACATTTTATTCAAATAGATTTTTTTCTTCTACTTTTTCTACCTTCTTTTTCTTTCAGTTCCTAGTGTGTTTTTTATTCTTCATCTTTCCCATTTTCTCGTCTACTTTTTTTCTCAGTTTCTCTTAATTTTCATCCAAGCTTGTTCTCTTCCTTTCAGGCTTGCGACCACATTACGTTCAAACACCAGTTCCCGTACGATCACCGAAGTTAAGCAACATCGAGCTTGGCAATACGAAGTGCTGTAAACTTCTATGCGCAGATAGTGTAATTATTAATCTGTGAGCTGAGTTTCAATTCCAGTTGAGTTCGTTATATTCACCTATGCGCAATTACCCTTGGGAAAGGTGGGCTGTCCTAGTTCCACGTGCCATGACTTTCCTCGATATCTCAGTTTAAGTCATTTTCCTTTAGTAACTTAATTCTCCAAGTTTTTATTCGTCTCTGCTGTAGCCAGTTATTGAACTCACAACACTTTGGGTCAAGTCATTGTGTGGAATCTTCCACGTCAGCCAGTCACCCCTGCGTGGGTAAATTAAACTATTCCCTGTAGGTGAAAATATGACAAGCATTCATTGGTTAATCACCTTCAATCTAGCTTGCTGATTGGTCAGTTTCGACCAATCAAATCACCCCCACACGACAGATCTATTTTGGCACCAACTCAGTCAGAGCCTGACACGTGGTACAACAAAATTATAAAAACAAAACACGTGTAAACTCTCTCTCTCTCTCGCTCGCGCTCGGGCGTCTTATTCCTTGCTGCCAAGATGTAATCTTCAAGAACTCCCGTCTTAACCTTTGTGGTCAGACGTAAAAGAACTTTACAACAATTCACGCAAGTACGAACTCTAAAATCTTTTCTGAACTCTTACCAAGGTTTACAACTCACAATTCCAAACATGCTGAAGGAACTTTATTCTTCTAAACTACAGTTTAATAATTACTTTTTCCTTATGAGCTCAAGTACAAATATTTCCAAGTCTAAGAAACATAACTCTGTCAAATGCTTTCAGTTCACATGCGTGTATATCACATACTTAATAAATTCAGTTGTTACGTTTTGAAACAATACGTCATGATTTGTTTCTAATATTTTTCTTTAATTGTTGTGGACGAATGTTTTTAGAACACCAACACTAAAAATCATTCTGATCACTCAAAATACATTCGCCAGTCTCCAACAATTGGATTACTTTAACGAACGCTTTTACTCAATTACCCGAAGAAGGCAGGAGCATACAACGATTCAAATATCGTGAATATGACAACAAAGATGAGGTCAACAGTCCGAACAATGTAAATGGTGTCAAAACATAACACTTATAAAGATATTTTCTGGATTTAAATAACCTGCACAGGTTGATAAGCCATAAAAATTGAATCAAATAATTAATCTCTTCCTTTCCTTATTTTTCTTTGTTGCTCTGATACTTTTACAACCACTTTTGATTCTTATTTATAATTATTGTTTCATTTTTCTTTTAGTCCTTTTTGTTTTCATCCATTCTTCTCGCTCTTTCTTCTCTCATAATTTACGATATTTTGTAAATTTACATTGGTCGTTTCTCTTTTTACTTATATTCCTTTTAGCTATACTACATCGAAACATCTTTTATCTTTTTATTGGCATATAAAACGTTTTATACTCTTTTATATATTTTCAAAGATATATAAACCCAAATTTAAAATAACGCACAAATAGTATTTCATTATTGATAATGTTTGTTTTAAAGAACAAATTAATTAAAAAAAAGTGCAAACGTGTTTTCAAATCAATGTCTTCAGTAAAGTAAGAATGTCTGTCTTTTTACAGCTGTTCCTTAAAGTGATTAATTATAGCAGAAAGAAATTTGTTTCAAGATCCAATTACCTTTTTGAAATTTGCTCAGAAGATAATTTATGTTTCCAAAAGCTTTTATGTGGAGGTGTCATGAATGTAAAGAAATAATCGTGAAATCGTTATACTACCATAAATACGCAAGTCTAGCATCATAACTTGAAGATTATTTATATAATAGGTTGGTGCACAAATAATGACGTAATAATGTCGTTTTTGACGTATTTTTAACGTCAAAAAACGACATTATTACATCATTATTTTTGCACCAACCTAATAGCTGCGTTTACCCTTTTCTGTATTTTTGATTTTATGCCTGTATTTGTTTTATAGCAATCAACATACGGGACCATAATTTCAATTGTTTCCATTTTTTAGTTCATATTTCTAATTTTTAGGTGTTTAATTTGTTATCTTCTTCTATGTGTCATGTCCCTTCATGGCGTGGACGATCACTGCTCTTTGAAGCTGGTTGTTTGTTTTTTTTTCTTTCTTACTCTCTCGGCTAAAATCCATTCTGCCATCCATGTACACAAGCTCGTTAAATAGGTTATGCGCTGTTTACCTCTGCCCTTCAATCTGTCCCGTGAGTATCATATTTTCAAAGTCCTCTTTCCTTATTATGCACCCTAGAAATTTCAACTATCTCTCTCTGGTGCTACGTACAAGCGTCTTCTTTGTTTCGATTTTCCCCAAAGATTTTTTAGGTGCCCATCTGTTCAGTCTCTGGTACTCTCTGAATCCTTCTGTAGCATCAAATTTATGTTGCTTTAAGCATTTCTTCATCTCTGATGAGATTGCCCATCTTTCTTTGGCATATAGGAGGACTGATATGACATAACAGTTCAGTACTCATTTCCTTGTTTGTAACGAAATTTTCCTTTGCTGAGATTTTGGAAGAACAGCAATGAATAAAACATACTCAAAGGTGTGACATTTGAAAATGAAGAAATTAGAGTACTAAAACCAAAATATCTTTAATAATTGCTTATAAAAGACAACACTACTTGGATATTATAAAATGTATATTTACATATCTAAAGAAAACCAGGAAAATACGTCGAAATATAGAAAAAATGTAAAAAAAACTTAGCAAAGGATTTCCTTTGGCTATATATATATATATATATATATATATATATATATATATATATATATATATATATATATATATAGATAGATAGATACATAGATACATAGATACATAGATCTATAGATAGATAGACACACACATGTATACACATATATGTATATATATATATATATATATATATATATATATATATATATATATATATATATAGATATAGATCATATCAATTCTAGGAAGATCTATGAAAAAATTGTATAAATATGATACGTTTCCACCTCTAGGGGATTAATCGAACTATAGTGTTCTTTACGTTAATGTGATTACCCATCCGCATAAAAGAGAGGGGACGCTGAAAATGTGCTTATTAAAGCATATGTTTGGATATATAATCTAGACGATTTCATTTAATTTAGTTTCTGTTAATTCAGGGTCTTGTCACTTTTCTGATTAAATATACACATATTCACATACACGCATGCACACACACACACACACATACATATATATATGTATGTATGTATGTATAAAGAGATGTCTCATTGAATAATTGAGACAAGTTTTGTTTACTTATTTTACAAGTTTCTTAATATCCTTCTTAAAGGAAAAGAGGAAATTACCATATTGATACATATTCATTAATTCCCAGTACTTTCGACATTAGCATAATGTTATCATCGGGGTGTTGTTTTTTTCTAAGACAAAAATCGTTGTATTCATCCTTTTTGTACGATATGAACACAGCAATTCCTGTTCTTTATGTCTGTGTGTGTGTGCGTGTTTGGTTGAATTACTTGGATATTGTCTAACACCAGGTATATAAAGTATATGCAAGAAAGTTTATTCTATGCTATTTGAATTAAAACAACACAGATAACTAAATTAAATGAACGACCGGTAGGCTTCAGATATACCGAAAATATGGAAACTAAATTAATATAAATCTTCTCACATCAATATTTTATGCGAAGTTTCAAAGAGTTAAATACTCTTGGCCATCAGAAATTTATTTATTTTACTCATTTAGCCCTATTCTCTCAGCTCCTGTTTTTTGTTTGGGCTTTTCATAAGTTTAATACCGTCTTAACTAAAAACAACATTATTATATACTTCCATATAATTACGTTCTTGGTTCAGTTTAAAACGTACAAGAAAAATGAATGTCCCCATGATGATATTTTAATATCTAAAGTCAAAAACTTAACATGTTATGAAAAATATTTTACATAGTTCAATGTTTTTTTTTTTTTTTTTGTTTTTGTTTTTTTAACCGAACCGTGTAACTTGCAGTTAAATGACTAATTTCATATAGCTTCATTAGTGGCATCGAGGGTAGCTTTTTATCAAAGTTGTGTATGGGTTCCAAATGTCTAATAGGATATCCATATTATGCATGATTTAATAAATCTGAGACCATTATAAATATTTGCCTTTGGCAATATACGTACTCTTTCTTAAATTCTTATTACGACAAATTCTCTATTATCAACAAAATCCTAAGTATTAGTTTCGCAATTAAATAATATATAATGTATTTTTCTGCAGCTCCTAATATTTCTTCATATTCTTTGATTTAAAACTAAGGAAGGCTTGTTGGTCTTTAACCTTTAAGTAAATTTGAATAAATGAAAACTGTCCCCAAATACACCCCAATATATATACACACATACACACACGCACACACGCACATATATATATGTTTATGTGTGTGTGTATGATAATTGGAAATACATATGTGCCTATAGATTATTTGGAAGCAGACAAAACCCATTTTATCAATTCGTAAAAGAAGACCATGTAACACCCTTTGTTACATTAATATTATTGTTAGTTGTTCAAAAAATTGCGAAAAGCTTGTTTCTAGAAGAGTTTTCTTCACTATAATCGAGTTGTTTCGGGGTGTTCTGACGGTTCACTTCTACAAACTGAACTGTTAAACTTTCATATGTCGGAGGCTCCAATATATATATATATATATATATATATATATATAATATGAAATTAAAAAAATAAAGAAATTAAAATAGATTTTCCTTAACAACTCGTAATATTAATATAGCCTGCTCTTATAAATTATGTAAATTTCTTTGAAAGTTTATTCCTTTCATCGATTGACAATGGAACGAGACTATGGATTTTAAGTTTAATTTTTAAGTAAATTTATAATTTTAGTTTCAGTTTTGAAACATGGAAAATATCTGTGTCATGGAATCATATCTTAAAAAAGAAAATAATTATAACATATATATATATATATATATATATATATATATATATATATATATATATATATATTACTGGAACATTTTCATTGGATGTAAATCATAGTTAGGTCATTTTCAACCTTCATTGCTATTGATGTTGTGTGTAATAATGGTTAAATATGACATCATTTCTGGAATAATTCTAATTCAAGTGATCCAATGTAGGCCTTGATGTAGTCAACAAAATCTTGTCTACATCGATAATTTTCTCCAGTTTCCCCACTACACTACCCTTTTCCCCCCATGCGATCATGTCTCCCTCATGATTTTGCTGCGTATTCTGATCACCCTCAACATTGTATCGAACATTTTCTTCAAAATAACTTATGGCTTAAATAGTAAATTAAAAGAATTCTCTTACCTACACGAGAAACGTGACGTATAGCAGGTGCCGACAACAGAATAGAAAAAAAAAACAATTTACTTATCCCGGATTCCAATGTGGAAAATCTCCAGAACAGAATTACTATTTATCCTACCTTCCAACACGCAAGGGTTAAAGAATACAAAATTCTATCTTCCTATTTATTTCAGCTTATATTTTCCACCTATCCAACCATACCATATTTTTTCCTCTTTCCCAAGCGTCCAACACACACATCAATCACATCACAGAGATTGAGTTAGATAGATAGATAGATAAATAGATAGATAGAAAGATAGATAGATAGATAGATAATGACGAGAATGGGATAGATAGATAGATAGATAGATAGATAGATAGATAGATAGATAGATAGATAGATAGATAGATAGATAGATAATGACGAGAATGGGATAGATAGATAGATAGATAATGACGAGAATGGGATAGATAGATAGATAGATAGATAGATAGATAGATAGATAGATAGATAGATAGATAATGACGAGAATGGGATAGATAGATAGATAGATAGATAGATAGATAGATAGATAATGAAGAGACTTAGATAGATAGATAGATAGATAGATAGATAGATAATGAAGAGACTGAGATAGATAGATAGATAGATAATGAAGAGACTGAAATAGATAGATAGATAGATAGATAATGAAGAGACTGAGATAGATAGATAATGAAGAGACATAGATAGATAGATAGATAGATAGATAGATAGATAGATAATGAAGAGACTGAGATAGATAGATAATGAAGAGATAGATAGATAGATAATGAAGAGACTGAGATAGATAGATAGATAGATAGATAGATAATGACGAGAATGGGATAGATAGATAGATAGATAGATAGATAGATAATGAAGAGACATAGATAGATAATGAAGAGACTGAGATAGATAGATAATGAAGAGACATAGATAGATAATGAAGAGACTGAGATAGATAGATAATGAAGAGACATAGATAGATAGATAATGAAGAGACTGAGATAGATAGATAGATAATGAAGAGACTGAGATAGATAGATAATGAAGAGACTGAGATAGATAGATAGATAATGAAGAGACTGAGATAGATAGATAATGAAGAGACATAGATAGATAGATAATGAAGAGACTGAGATAGATGGATAGATAAATAGATAGATAATGAAGAGACATAGATAGATAGATAGATAGATAGATAGATATTGACAGAAGTTGTCAAGAACGAAAATCACATGATATATAAGATTAAAATATATACAAAACATGAATAATTTAGCGCACTCCGCTGCATTTCATGTTGTAAAGATTATTATTCTGTACAATCAGAAAAAGACATTTGAAATGTCTAGGGCACATAGAAGAAAGAAGTCTGAGAAAATATAACACTCACAAGACAGTAAAAACCAAAAGAGAGAAGAATGCAACGAATAAACCTACCTTACCACCTTTTGTAAATGGCCGGAAGAACGGATTTTAGGAAAGATAGCAAAAAGATAAACATTCCTAAGAGAAGACAGGAAGGTGTGAAGAACCATGATTGCCCATTCTCGGAAGGGATACGGTACATAGAAGAAGAAGTTTCCGAAACAAATATATCCTTTCATACATATATCGCAAGGATACAATAGAAGTGGACTGAGAAACAGATTGTTTAAATTATTTCTTTTACTATTTTTTTAATTTCTGTTGTATTCATCATTCCGATGTTCTTCTTTTGTTCATTTTCTTTTCTTTCCTTTTTTCTTATTCGCAGCGTTCTACCTGTAGTCCCCCCTTTGTTTATTTTCTTTCCCTACGTGCAAAAGTAATTAAATTATTTCAAGATAATTAAATTAATTCAAGATAATTTATTCTCGAAAGAATAGGGATCTTTTCACGTTAAATCCTGCAGCGGTCCCTTGCTTAAATTTAGCCTTAGCCTTTTTCGATCACAAACAACAAATTATTGAAACAAATTTACTCCATTCCCTCGTAAACTAAAAAAAAAAAAAGAAATAATGAAAAAGAAATCCAATCTAAATGCACAGACAACAAACGGAAATTTGTAAAAAATTCTTGTAACATTTGTCACGCTATGTTTATTTGAAGTAATTAAGAATCCACCGACATTCTTTTAAAGCCCTGTTTCCTTCCCAATATTCCCATTTTGAAGTTCAGTTTAAAATACGAAATAATTAAAATCAGTAGATACACTGTAAAAACACACGAGCGGAAAATCAGTAAACGTACAATAAGCCGCAAATAAAGATTGTGTCAATTAAATTAGTAGAACTCTAGACCTGTTTTAAAGACAAACCATTCTCTAACTAGCGAAAAATGCCTTACAAAAGCTTGGCAAATTATTTAGAGATTAGTAAATCTCGTTAAAAAAGAAAGCATAGAGTGAAGAATGTGCCTATAGTTTTCATTTGTGTAGGTTTAGAATTCCTCAATAATTGAGAGTTGAAGCAACAGAGATCTGGTGCTACTGAGGACTTCTAAAAAAACCGTCAACAGAATATGGGAGCAAAGAAAGGAGCTTTAAGAAAAAATAGGGAAAAAAATAACATTTCTGCTGTCAATCAAAAAGATAGAGTTAAAAATCTCCGGAATATATAATGAGGAAAGGAGGCAGAGAGAAGTTAACACTAACAGGATATATCGAAATCAAAGGAAGCAGTTGAAAATTCAAGTAAGCTAAAATACTAATGGTTGCAATGCAATTGTGTGAATGTATAGTAAAGTGTGCTGTCCGTTTGTGCGAATGGGTGGTGAAGGATACAATGAGTTTGTACGAATGGATGATAAAGCTAGATAGCATTTAGATGCGCTTTTTGCATGAATATCAACTTGATATATTTCTCGCACAGATGCCTGATACAGAATTGATGTTTAGCATGCATGCCATACAAACCAATGTGGCTATTGAATGTGCTCTCTTGATTAGAATACCAACATTTTGTGGACATGGCCTGAAAAATACTGGTAAATATTTACAAACGTTCGTCAGCAATATTTCCTTTTACTTCACTTTTAAATAAACTAATCGTGAAGTAATGGACAGTGGCTCGGATTAAGGAATCGGGGAGCCGAGTTCGAATTCCAGTCGAATCCATTACATTCACTTGTCAGAGGTATAAATCCTCTTGTTCCCCCACCCAGCTATGGGTAAATAGAAGGACAGACCGGGTTCTATAGCCTTGGATGGCAAGTGGTCTATCGCAGAAAGAAATGGTAACCTACTGCGGGATAAAAATATGCTTCGTCAATCATGATCGAAAAATGCATGACCGCCTAAGCGTGTATCACGCATGGCACATAACTGATTAAATAAATTTACCGCTATCATTGTATAATTCGTTTTCATTCTGAAACCTATAATTCTATATATACCTTATAAAATTGTTGTATATATTTCTATTCTTTTCTCGAAATCAATCTTTCTTCGAACTTTCATTTCCAACCGTTTATAGGTTTACCGTTTATAGGTTGATGCATAAATAATGACGTAATAATGTCGTTTTTGACGTTAAATAATACGTCAAAAAACGACATTAGTACGTCATTATTTTTGCACCAACCTAATATTTATACATCAGTAATTCTATTTTTTCTTCACTTACTTTTCTCTCATTCGTTTCTCGGATTTTTAACTGACACTACCAATCATCATTTCTATAATCCTTCCTTTCTAATTCTTTTTTCCTTGCTTCTTTTCTTTTTATCTTCTGACCTACATCATTGGACCGTGATATTTACAAGCACAGTTATTAGTGCAATTCCCACTAGAGTTTGCTGTTGGTCTATATATAACCAATGATGAAATTGATTTTTAATCAACTGTCGTATTTCGTTTTATTCACATCGAAACTATTTAAAAGCGTTTAAAATCTTCTACATAACAGTTGTTATTTTAAAAATTATAAACGCAATGTTATATTAAATGATTAAAAATTTATATGTATTTTTCGCGCTGAAAATTAGTATAAATATTTGTGGAGACACATCAGAAAAGGGATTTGCCATCAGATATAATACAGGCATCAAAACATTTATCTAAAAAATAAAACGACAAAAGCTCGCGTAAAATGATAACTAAAAGAAAATACAAGTGTTAGGAATAAACAAAACGAACCAAGCGACGTGTAAAAGGAAACAGACAAAAGCACGCGTAAAATAAAATTAACAGAAAAACGCATGCGTAAAAATGAAACAAAATTAACCAAACCACGCGTAAAATGAAAATAGAAAAGACACGCGTAAAGATGAAAATAGAAAAGACACGCGTAAAATGAAAATAGAAAAGACACGCGTAAAGATGAAAATAGAAAAGACACGCGTAAAGATGAAAATAGAAAAGACACGCGTAAAGATGAAACCAAACAAACCAAGCCACGCGTAAAACAAATACGATAAATTCCGTGTTTAAAAAAGACACAAATCAGACAAAAACGGGCGTAAAAAGAAAACACATGAAAAAGATACATATAGATGAAACAATGCATAAAATGAAAATAAAATATATAGCCACGTGTAACTGGAAACTAAAACATTTTCACCAAAATATTAATTTGGCGGAAACATAATTTGATTATTTGCAGAAAATTTGAAAAAAAATATTTTAAGTGAAACTAGTTTGCTATTTAGTTTTAGAACAAACATTTCATCAATTAACTAAATCGAGCGAGCACCTGCACGAAGATTCCTAAACGTTTCTAAGGCAAAAAATATCTTAAAGCATTAGCATAATATCAATATATAAAGTTCCAAGCAATGAGATATCTATGCGTTTCAGTTCGGTTGATATATTTCGATCCACAGAAGAGTAAAGCAAAAAATGAAATAATTACCTCATAAAGAAATGGCTTCACAGTGGTTGATAAACTTAATCATCAACCGGTAACATGTATCAATCTCAAGTGGAAAGTATTAACTGGTTAATTTTCAGAATAAAGTTGATATTTTAAATATTATATGCTTTTCTATTCGGTCCAACTTGCTTATCTTGGTTGTTTCATTCTTCGGCTTTCAAGTGTGTTTTTATTTATATGCAATAGAGTTTTCTTATACCGCTTTCTTAGTGGATATCTCACGTTAGTTAATGTTACCTAATGCAGTTAGTTTTATATCACTTGTTCATCTCCGCCATTAAAGTGTTCTCTTCAACACACGCACACTTTAACAAAGGTCAAGGAGTAGATCGACCGAAACGTTGTGAGACCATTCCTTTTAGCCGGAGGTGGTTTTATTGAATACTTTATTCCCCACTTTTTTCTAAGTTGAACACGTATACCAATTTTATTAAAGATATACCGTATATTCTATATATATATATATATATATATATATATATATATATATATGTATGTGTGTGTATGTGTATATATATTTATATATATATATATATATATATATATGTATATAGATAGAGAGAGAGAGAGAGCAAGAGAGAGCGAAGCCAACAATAAAATTATCAGTAATAAATAAAGAAGTTAACTAACCACATGATAAATAGCAAGAAAACACCATTCGGATCAACAATTTATCCTACTCAATAACTTCAAGAATAATTCGAACCACAACCGTTACTGCCCACCAAAGTAACCGTAGAATAATTCAATAGACTACCCACAATGCAATACAATGGAATACCCACAATGCATCACTGACCTGTATATATAAAGAGTCGAGCAAAAACACAACCCATACGGCTTGACGATACGTTTAGCATGAACAGACCGTCGCCCCTTGGTGTCGACTTCAATGTCCACTTTAATATTTACATACGGTATATCTCTGATATTGAGTACTTTAACCCATAAATATAGCATAACATAAAACTATATTTTATCATATATATATATATATATATATATATATATATATATATATATATATATATATATATATATATTTGCGTGTGTACATATTGATATAAGCGCAAACGTGCGTACCTACGTGTGTAAGTATAATAATGTTAGTGCTTTCCTGTTGAATTTTTTAAATGATCCGAATCTGCGTAAAGTATATACATTTTATGTAGTATTTGTTTTTCTTATTTCTATTGGATTCTTTTTCTTTTCTTTTTTTTAAATAGGATCCTATCTAGCAAAACTATATACCTTTGTTAACTCAATTCAAGTAAATAATGGTACATGTTTAATGCTTTGTGAAAAGCAATAAGTAAATAAATAATGTAAACGTAAAAAAATGGATCAGAAAGCCCGAATGGTATTTCCAAATTAGAAAAAAGTATTCTCTAAGAAAAAGAAAAATCGGAATTTGCAATGGTAAAATAGTATCGTTTCGTTTATAGGAATAAATCTTGGATATTGATTATTCGTTTTCTTTGCCATGTAAATAAAAAAGAAAGCAAGATCCTCTATATAGAATACAAATGTACACACTGGCTCACAGACACAAGAGACACACACTTAAAGAAACACACACGTGAGAGTATCAGGGAAATATCGTATTATGAAAAATGTATTCATGTTGCTGTAGACAGATATACTATTATATATTAGCAGTACTCGGAAATTTTTCAGTTTTCCTATTTGAATATTCTGAGGAATACGTATCCTTTAGTTAATGAGTGAATTAAATCCTTCCGAGATCCACGACTCTAAAATAACCGTGCAAATTTTCTTGTGCCAATGATAAATATTTGAGCTTAACGGCTTTTACAGAGAACAATCACAAGTAGGAAGGAAAGTCATAATTTAAAGAAGAATGAGGCTACAAATGAAAATATTGAAAACTGAAAAGGTTTCCCGTTTCACTGAGCAAAAATAGAGGCAAGAGTGAATGTTCGCCTCCTCAATCGTTCCTTTCTTTCGTTGTTATTATTATATATCGCTTATATTTCTCACTAAAACTAAAACGCCTCTCTGAATTTTCTTCCGCATTAAGTCGCAATAAAAAATGTCCATTATTTATCTGAGGCAATGGCAAGGCGTAATGCGCGTGTTAATTAATTTATTAACAGAGGAACAAGCCAAATTCATACAGACTCACGAACAAATATATATAACTTGTACTAGAACTTGTAAAACTTGGGATGACCCATGCCCTTTATGCCTACATGAAAAACTACACATTATTAAGTTTCTAAATAATAAAAATCTATTAAAAAATAGACAGGAGTTAACGGTTTTTTGCTGAGATCATCAAATTTTTGCATTGAATAATTAGCATAAACAAACAATAAAATAATTCTTAAATTCCATAGTCCTAATAAATACTTTAAATGCCCTACAAAAAAGATAACCCTTTATGAAGTCGTCAAAAAACAAATGTTAGCGATTTACGACAGTTTTTATATACACAAAACCCTTTTAAAAAAATAAAATAAATATATAAATCTCCATAGACGCTTAACCAGACTAGACGATGTCATCTTCCGCTTTAAATTTAGACACCCCAACCTTACCCTGACTTGACATCTGTGAATGTAACTAAGATATTGATACAAATTATTAACACTTTACGCCCCTTTTCTTTAAACAATTGCTCTTGCCGTTACCATAGAAATTTTGATTTCAATAATGAATATGCTTATAAAACGCGTAAACCTCAGAAATAAGTTATTCCCAAAAAATTTCGCTTGAAGATGGAAAAGAGCTTAGTACTTTAATTCAGTTTAATTCAAATAATTATATTGAAGTTTTCGGCTCTTGTTTTGAAACATGAGAACTTTTATGTAGCGTGTTGTAATCATATTTTTAAGTAAATAATTATATATATATATAAATGAAAAACTTTAAGGTACCATTATAATAATTTATTTCACCAGAGCCCTTTTAAAGGATGCCGGATCATCAGATGGCACTTCCAAAAATGAAATGAAACGAAAAATGAAAAATTACACTTACCGATTATATATATATATATAAATTCAAAGTTTCCTTCTCTTAGATCCAATGCTACTCAAACCTATGGAACCTAATCTGTCCTGTTATTTACCTAAAGCTGGGGAATGAAGAAATGGATTCATAGATTTCCCAAGCATGTAAGTGAATGTAATGACCTCGACTGGAATTCGAACTCGCATCCTCAAACCGAGGAGGCAAAAATACATACATATTAAATCGACTAAGAAAAACTGCATATGCGCCTGTGCAAAATATGCACTAATATATCTACACAGACGTTGATTAATATGTATTATGTGAATGTAAGAAATATCTCTCATGATTCTTGATGCATAAATTCTATTCATTTTCAGAAACGTCTATGCACAATATGGGCAAATACTTTCCCTATATAAAAGAAAGGATAAAAAAAGTGTGCAAATAAGCATTTCCGATAATATTCATTTTTATATCTAGGAATATAAATCTGAAGTCCTTATATAAGTAAGTTATGTAAGCCGAAAGCTTAGATTGGATTTAAACATGTATCAATATGGTGTTTTCCTATCGTCTTTCAATGATAATGTGATTAAGCTTATCAGACAATATGAAAGAAACTTACTTAAAATAAACAGACGAAATTTGTTTATATTATTTAATGAAACATCCATTAATATATATATATATATATATATATATATATATATATATATATATATATATATATATATATATATATGCATGTATGTATGTATAAGGACTTCAGTATTTCATCTTCCTACATAAGATATATATATATATATATATATATATATATATATATATATATATATATATATATATATATATACACACACACACACACATATATATATATATATATATATATATATATATATATATATATATATATATATATATATTATGTGATATTAACTGTTGCAGCGAAAACAAGTTTATCGCCTTGAGCATATTTACCACTAACCTTGGCCGGCCCAGCATGTCACTAG
Organism: Acanthosepion lycidas; assembly: GCA_963932145.1. Classification (NCBI taxonomy): domain Eukaryota; kingdom Metazoa; phylum Mollusca; class Cephalopoda; order Sepiida; family Sepiidae; genus Acanthosepion; species Acanthosepion lycidas. The sequence continues at coordinate 81,357,584 of OZ010581.1, forward strand.
ACTTTATGTTTCTCTGTCATAATTTTGCTATTGTTTGAGGTATTCTTTTTCTGCATTTCTTTTGAAGTCATATATCCCGATGTCGATTTAGCAATACACCCGATCTCGACAAAAACTATGTCCATATATATATATATATATATATATATATATATATATATATATAAACGGACTTCAGTATTTAATATTCCCACATAAGTTTTATATATATATATATATATATATATATATATATATATATATATATATATATATATATATATATATGAAATTTTTTAGGCCATTTTAAACTACTGTAAATTTCTAATAATTGCTTTCTGATAAGTTTGCTTTCACTAAGTGCATCCATCAAGAACATGGAGTGATGAGGTTCTGTTCAGCATTTGAAGGCTACATTAACTTGATCAAGTTGGCATGAACTGTGGGATTCAAATGCTTGGGATATGTTCCCATTTAGCGAGAAAAGGAGAATCAATCAGAATTCTAATGAGGGTTAATATCTGTATATATCTCTGAGATGAGATATTATGATTACTTGCATTATTTAAATTACTCGGACTGTTATCTTCATTGCCATATTCAAACATTCCGGCCGTTGTATGCTCCGACCTTCTTCTGGTGATTGGAATTTAGAACCAAGCAATTTATTTCGTCTACCGGGGTAGACTGTTCTAGTTCTACTTACCCTGCCTCTAACAGATGTGTCAGTTATTTACCTTTAACTCAACTCTCCAAGTTTTGGTTCAACATTACTGTGGACTGGTATTGAACTCACATCTCTTTGGGCCTAGTCACTGGATCTAACCAACATTTATCCTCAAGGACACGTGGCCTAGTGGATAAAGACGTTGGTTAGATCAGGTTCGAATTCCAGTTACCTGAAGAAAGCCGGATCTTAAAACGGCCGAAACGTTATGAATATGGTAATAAAGATGAGGATAACAGTCCAAGTAATGTAAATATTGTAAGGGTGAATCTGTCATCCTTCTGACAGGATATCAAAATTATCTACGTTGCTCAACGGAAAGAGTGAAGTTTTGTGGGTAAGTTGGAAGCTTTAGCGTCCATAAAAAGAAATCGTTAAAGGAAAGCGTTTAAAATTATAGAAAGATTGAATAGTGTCAAATACGTCCTGTTGCTGAAGTCACAATTGATACCAGACTTTGATGATGGCGATTTTTTTTTAGTTTTATCGACCCAATACAACAGATACTTACTGATGAATGTGCCCCGATATTGAAAGATTGAACAGATAAGTGCACTGATGTAAATCGTGATTCCAATTTTGACAGAACCGATGAGTAGAATTCATCAAAAGAAACTTGAGTTCTTGAAAACCAATCAAAGAGAGTGGTATCTACCATCTATAAAGATGGTGAAGGATTTGTACGTATCTCATGCCAGGTGTCTTGAAACAATTAGTCAAGCTACGATAATCGGACAAAAATTTTAACAACGTACAAAACCTGCCTAAAATCGCCATTATATAATTTTTCATTACAGATATTTTCTCTTTTAAAACAGACTTGATTTTTGTGCGACAACTTTCGGAATCGTCTCGAATCTTGATGCTCTTTCCTAAACACTGCTAAAAATAAAATTACATGTGAAAATGACTTCATTATTAATCCAATGCTTCATCTGTAGACAGGACAATAAAAAATACCCATTTATAAGATGACAATTATTAAAAATTTACATTAGTTTAAAATTTCACAAAATATTTGCACAGTACTATATATATATATATATATATATATATATATATATATATATATATATATATATATTTACTTTAAAAATGAGGAGGTCAGTTGAATCTGCTACATTGTTTTCAACCTTACCGTATCCTCAGGCGATTTTCTTTTTTTTTTAGGATACCGTAATATTGATTTTTAATGTTAAAATCACTACATGTTATTTTTTACTTTTATTTTTTATACATGTATTGGGCACTTTTTAATACTACCGTTTCCTGGTGTGATTCAACTCTGACCATTAACCTTTTATGCATTATACATATATACATATATATATATATATATATATATATATATATATATATATATATATATATATATATATATATATTTATAGGTTTGTGTCTGTGTATACACGCACGCGCGCGTGTGTGTATATGTGCGTCTGGTAAAGAAAAACAAACACTGTTGCTGGAAACGAACGGGCATCTTGCCGAAACATAAACTCTGATAAAGATACAGTTTCGAATAAAACTGACAATACTGGAAAAAGAAAGAGAAAAATGGACTAAAAGCAAATCTACCAATCTTTGTAAATTTCTCGAAAGCTAGATTAACTTGATCGAGCAAAAAATGCTTACCAACGTTAAATCCTATGAAAGGACGGCTCTAATTATTACTCTAGTTTCACTCACAATTGAATATATATATATATATATATATATATATATATATATATATATATATATATATATATATGTGTGTGTGTGTGTGTGTGTGTTTGTGTGTGTGTTTGTGTGTATGCGTGAATGCGGGTGTATTACTCTTTCTTGTATTAGTGGGACATTTCCTTCCTAACCTTTTGTTTATTGCAGTGTGGAATATCAACATAGTTGTCATCATATTCCTTTCTACTTACTGTTTTGCTGCTGCAATCCACACACTTGAACATCCACACACACACACACACATATATATATATATATATATATATATATATATATATATATATATATATATATGCGCGCGCGTGAGTGTGTATTGAAAGAGAAAGAGAAATCGACATCATATTGGCATTAAGGAAGACTTTTCTTGATTCATGAATGATTCTGCTTTTACATGAACTTAGAAGAAAGGAAATCTTATAAGCGTTAAATATCACGAAATGATGCAAAAATGAATGACAGTGGCCATAACAAAATGGAGGCTGAAAGGAGGAAAGAATAAAAGAAAAAAGTTCTGGGGAAATCAACAGAATAAAGAAGTTGAATGGAGAAGAAAATTAAATATGAAAAAGAAAGAATTCGCCGTCAACGTGTTCAGTTTAACTTAATCTTGAAATCCGGAATTAGGTAGAATGCCAAGGAAAGGTTTCGTAAAGACCTTTAAAATAAAAGAAAAATGTTGTTATATTAATAGCGAACACAATACAACAAATGTAATAATATTATTAATAATATGAAAAAGTACTAATACAATGCACAATTTGCAGGGAGAGGGATCGTATTTATTAAACAGAAACGTTATATTTGTTCGCTCGACTACCGCTGCCATTTGTAGGCGGAGAAGAAGAAAGAGATAAAAGAGAAAAAGCTTGCAAGAAATAACAAAACGAGAGATATAGTGAGGAAGGGGGAGAGAGAGAGAGAAAAGTTAGAGCGGAAAGATTCGCAGTAAGAAAATATTCGGTGAGGGATACGCTGATGGTGGTAGTGAGGGTGTCTATAAATGTCACGTGATATTTTCTCTCGTAAAATGATGTAGGCATCTTGCGAAAGAGACGGATTGAATCAAGACTAATGAGGACTGAAAGTTGCTTCCATGTTATGTATTCCACTTTGCAACCAACCACAATAAGAATTTCAAGGAGATAGTCCAATGAAAGAAAAATCACTGACAATACTTTTATTGTAGGCTGCTGCTGTTAATAATAATAATAATAATAATAATAATAATAATAATAATAATAATAATAATAGGAAAAAATTGTCTGTATTTTAAGCTTTTGTAAATTCACGAATCGCTCCCAAAATCTGAACCTTGGATAATCTGAAAACAAAACCGAAATTTTCGATCATAAAAGTGAGAAATATACTGTGTCAGCAATTAAAGAAAAAAATAGAATAGAAAGGAAAGGAAAGATATAAAAAGGAAGGATATTCGAAATAGAGAAATGTGCAGTGTCGGCAGTTTCCCAAATAAAAGATATAAAAAGGAAGGATATTCGAAATAGAGAAATGTGCAATGTCAGCAATTTCCCAAATAAAAGATATAAAAAGGAAGGATATTCGAAATAGAGAAATGTGCAATGTCAGCAGTTTCCCAAATAAAAGATATAAAAAGAAAGGATATTCGAAATAGAGAAATGTGCAATGTCAGCAATTCACTAAAGAAAAAATATAAAAAGTCTGTTCGAAATAGAGAAATGTACAGTGTCAGCAATTCACAAAAAAAAAAGGAAAAACAGATATCAAAAACTAATTCACTTATTGAACAATAAAGTCTTAAGTGCAGTGACTGGGGTAAAAACTTCTAATATATATTGTATATTGATTAAAAAGGGAGATGAAAGAAAAACAAAGAAAGCATATCTCAAGAAAAAACCGATGAAAATTTAAGAGAGTAGATTAAATAACAAGAACCTCATCAAAGATATAAACCTTTGGACTGAAGTTGGGAATTGAATAATTTGAAAAAAAAGGGCTACGAAAATAATGATTATACATAAAGTCTTAAACCTGAGAAATAGCGTTGAAATATTTTATGTGAAAAGCAAGGCTCTTCAGCAGCGTAATTTGTGTTGACTACATGATCAAACGACTACTGGACAAAGTATTGCAAATTAAAGAGTGAATATTCATTGCAGTCAGAGAATGAAACCAAACTGTATAAAAGATAAATAATATTGGAATCGAAACCTTAAAAATCTAGTAGCTAAAAATGGAAATTTCGAACTGAACTCTTTATTAAATCTGCCGGGACAAATTATTCTCATTTTGCTCTCCCGGTTTATGAATATCTTGTATTTTTCTTATTTGGTTTTGCTCGCCTTGTTTCACTGATTAGAAGTTTGCAATCCCCGGCGTAAAGATTTAATTTAGAGTTACCATGTAACCAATTTACAAACAAACGCTTCAATCTACTAGGCTAGTGGGACATTCCTGAGCCTAGAACTTGGAGCTTTAAACCTACACTACGTGCTGCTGGTATTATTATTTCTTGTCTTAATGCTGTTACAACTGCTTCTGAAGACTTGATGTCATTTTCCTTTTTTTATTAACGACTCTCATATTACATTTATTTTCATGCTATGCTACTAAAGATGTTCTCATTTCCTTATACAAATAGGACGAGCAATATCTGGACAGTACTAAATAAGAGCAAGACGACATATACCTTAATATGGAGATCGGAATAAGAACATTTTACCCTCATTGTCTAAATAAAGTTTTTTTTTTCGAAATTCCCTAAATGACACTAATGAATAATAATGTTAACGTCTTATCACAGAATTTCAAAAATAAATTAGGCATCATGGATGCCAGAAAATGTAGCATTAATGTTAACGAACAAGCTCATTTGGCTCTCGATCGTCCACGTTGGCACAACTTTTGTCTTGTAATTCAGTATTTAAAATTCTACAGTTCATTAGATTTATTGTACTAAATATGCCATCCCTCTTTAATAAGTCACGTGTGTCTAATAACTACTGGGGTAGAAACTTCTTTTGAATTCTTACTTTTTTTTTGCGTGTGTAGGGGGGTGGGCGAATAAGTTAGTCCTCCTACCACCACCTTTGTGCTATAACGCATAAATGAAGAATATCCACATGCAGTATGAAAAAAATTAAGTTGCATGAGTCAAGATAAAGGGATCACAGCTGATGAAAAATGGAAATTACTCCCCAGACCCGGACGTATTAGGCATCTATCAAGCAAGTAAACAGATCTTAAGCATATATCGTAGAAATTGTGTAGGCTACTAATTCGCTCCATAAATGATTATCATGAAGATATAAATTTTTAGTGGCAGACTGGATAGTAAAGGATATGTTTATATTTATATGATAATAACATTTTCTTGTTTAGTCATAAAAAAAAATCTTTATAATTATTTTATAATAAGCTAAGCGTGTTAACTGTTTAAATTAGATTTACTTGTGTTTCTACTAATTCCTAAACAGCAGGAGTCTCTCGTTAATGGATTTTTACATATGTGCTTATTATTTAAAAGATTTTTTGAAAAAAAATATGGGAAAACTTATAATGTATGAGCAAATAAAAGAAATAAAAAGATAAATAACTTTTGTATAATTTAATAGCTCCCGTATAATTTTGCATATATCAAAAGAATTGAAATAGTATTATACAAATATGTAAAGAGGCAATAAAATATTCTTTTAGTAATATATGTAATAAAAAATATTGGTAACATTATAAAAAAAAATTTAGAAAATAATTTTTTACAAAATAATGGCGTCTTTATTTTATGTGACAATTAGTAAACTTTTCTTATTTGAAAACACAAAAATGAAATTTGAAATTTAATCAAGCAAGTACGAATGTAGACTTACGCATTTTAATTTGCAAATTTGACAGGATATTTTTTAAGAAAGGGTAATTATTCAGCAAAATTATTTTTTTAATATTTTCACCTCATGGAAGGGATAAATCTACTAAGACGCAAGGGGCTGCTTAGAGTGAAATAAAATAAGAAAATGTCATTACGCCAATCACGATGAACGAATGTTCCCTCAATGAGGCTCGGTGCCTCGACAGGATATTGGACATCAAATCCACCGCCGACTTCAAGCTGAATTCCTATATACAAAAGATGCAGGTAAAATGTTCGGCTACTTGTACCGCTCCATTAAGTACCTGACTCCTCATGCTATCCTCTACCTTTATAAGAGCCAGACCAGACCCAAAATGGGGTACTGTTGCTATATTTGGGTAGGAGCTGACCAGACCTCACTTTCCAGTCTTTATAGAGTTCAAAAGAATCTCCGATTCATTGAGGGAACAGAATTATTCTCCACACTCCAACCTTTCTCACAGGCGTTATATGGCGAGTCTTTCACTGCTCTATTCTTACTACCATGGAAAGCGTTCGATCGAACTCCATTTCTTGGTTCGACCACGTCTGACCTTCACGCCAAGGACACACTTTGCCACTTATATAATAGCAAACCACCCTCATTCCCTCCCTATTCCATCGGAGAGAAGTTCCAGCCAAACAGGTTCATCCCGCAAATCACTGCACTATGGAACAGATTCTCTAGAGGATGTTTCCCGATCGCTATAATATTAACCTGTTCAATTGTAGAGTCAACCATTATCTTCCCTTCCTGTCCATATAAATTATCCCTCATTGTAACGGCCTACCTCAAGTGGCCATTGGGCCTTGTACAAGGTGAACCTTACTGAAAATTTTTTTTAAAGTTATTCAGTAGACAAAAATAAACAGGATTCAAGAGACGACTGACGTTGCATTTTGAACATTTGAAGGTAGTAGTTCACAAGAAAGTAATAAGTCGGGTTAGAATTGCACAGGCGTGTAGTGCGAAAGTAGAAACTATTAGAATAGACCTTACCATTATATCTTGCAATTTAAACTTTAAAATGATCAGATCTAGCTTAAATTTATGAAGACGGTGTTCCAAAGCGGAAAGTTCATCGAACCAACTGGAATGAAAAGATTTATAGAAAAAGCATATTCCATATATTCCTTTTTGGATATTGTTAAGAGTCTCTAGATGAATAGCAGAAGCACCAGGTCAGATGTACATACGAAAGGTAGATTTATAGATGTGCAAAATAGATAGTGGCGAGAAAAATTGTCTCGAACGACATCGGTAAGTAACATACAGTGCATCAGACCTAGCAATTGATTCAATGTAATCGTTCCAATTAATGTCAGTAAAAAATTTAAACCAAAAAAATGTGCAATGAGTTTCTCTCCGAATGTTTAGCATCAGTCATGCTTATCGGAGACAAGAAAGGTTTTTCTAAGATGATTAAAAGGAATTTGGCGGTTTCAAAATTAACAAGTCCTATCTTGCTCCAGGTGAAGATCATTTTCTTGACCTTATCGAACCTGAGAAAATTGCTATTAAAACAGGAGGATATAGCTGTGTCATCAGCATAGATACCTAGTCGAGGACCGATGACATTGCGAATTTTGTTGATAAAAATCAACAAGGTGGATACGAGGATTGAGCCCTGGGTCATCCGCATTTTCGTAGAAATTCTAAAAGAATTTTCGTGTTCAAGACAACTTTCATTTCGCGTTTAGATAAGATGGAATCAAATCAAAAATAAATCAAGAAAACACCATAATCTTTTAACTTGTAAAGAAGAACATCATGCCACAAACTCTATCAAGATATCTAGGTCAACAGGCCGAGCTTCACCATTATTTGCTAATGCTTGGGTGCCTCTTTCAGCGATAATCTTTAAAACATCTGCAGTTGACAAGGTCCTCAACCAATTCGGAGGTTCTAGTATTTTATCAAAATGTGGCAGAAGACGAATAAATCGATATTTCGAAGGATTAAAGAGTTCAACGAATTCTTAAAAACAGGAAATAGAGAAGAATTCCAACAAGCCAGAAAGCGAGAAATGACAAGTTACTTATTGTAGACTTTAGAGAACAGGAACCAGTTGAGAAGCATATTTCTTTAGAACAATTGCTGTAATCCTATTATGCACATATGCTTTGGCTCATAAGTGCTGCTTTCTGCTGAGTTACCGGAAGAAAAACACCCAATAAGAATAGCAAGAATGTGATCATTATGATATAGGTTCCCATCCAATGAAAGGGCCATCTGCTTATCATACCTATGTCTACAGTTTAAGATTCTTGTGCAAATCGGACCTGCGTTTATCTTTTATGAATCTCGTAAAAATAAGACGTGTGTCTACTGTTTTGAATTTCATGCCAACCCTATGTTTTGAATTTCATGCCAACCCTATGTTTTGAATTTCATGCCAATTTCTGTTTTTGCCTCTGGTGACAACCGGACTAAACTCTACCTTTTTTTTTACTCTCGTGCAACACAGACCAATATTACGCATTTTGTCTCTCGTGCAAACTGTAACTATATCTAAGATTTAAAGATGTAAAGCGAACCTTTGTCTAACCTTTTTGAGTCTCGTGCCAACTGGATCTATGTCTACCAATCAAGTGCTTATGAAAACAACAAAATTGAACATTAAATAACATGGAAATGGTTGATATACTGTAAAACAAATCAAACGTGTTTACACTGTTCAAAGTCGGATATGACTATATGAGTAAATACAGGTAATGTTACTCATTTTCGGGTGATATCCTTCTTCCATATAATTTAATCACATACACCGTGACATTTATTATTAATGTGTAATTCTTTTATGTTAATTTCAATTAGCTTTCATCGCAACTACTCAAATACTTTAGCAAATTCAATTATTTTGCAATTGGTACGAGTCATATCTATCCATGAGTTCTGCTGTCAGGGAAAGTTAGATCTCCTAAGTCTCAATAGAAATATTTCTGATTCGCTCTGTTTACGAATAATGATCAAAGAATGGCAATCTAAGTAGCTGCGATAAAATCCAATTGATACGAGAGAAGAACTACTCTCAAAACTGAATATTTTTTTACGTTTTTTACACCCTTGAATGTGTTATTAATACAGCAAATGCAGGTTCTCATTCTAAAACATGCCATAACGCTCATTATTAGAGTAATTACCTTCACGGTTATATGGAAACTAATGATAAGATTACAAAATTAAAAATCAAACAACGCGGAAACCGCTACAGGAACAGATACGTAGCAACTTCATTTGCAAACAAACATATGCAGTTGCAATTAAAAATAAATATATAACATTAAACTGGGTCAGGAAACATTTGTGACCACTGCAAATGAATATATTCCAAGGGATGAATGACAAGAAATAAGATCTATTTAAAATGGCAAAACATATAACACCAAGAATTTTCGCATGAGATATGAATTTAAACAAAAGCATCGGAAATAAGTGTAAACAAGGACCAGATAAATTGTTTAATTAGACATTTAAAAAATATCGAAAAACTGCAGAACTCATATGTAGCAAGAGCGCATAATAGAGAAATAGAAAAGAAAACGGCTTTTTCAATTAAACGTATAAAAACTTACAAGGGAACAATACTCATGGAAAAAAGTAAAGTAATTACAAAAACAGAACGAATTTATCGGAAAGATGGTTTGTAACACAAAAGGAAGAAAATCTACAATACGTAAAAACATGGAACGATTTGCAATATAAAAATCTGCGGTTATCTTAACGAGAGGAAGATAGCCACAGCCCATACATGTGTAATCTTCTTCATTTATGTGCCCCTTCATATCATAGACGATCAGGGCCCTCCACATCTTCTTATCCTTTGTAGCTCTTAATAAGTTTTGTAACTAAGATTGAGGAATTAAAGAGCCGAGTTCGAATTCCAGTCGAATCCATTACATTTACTTACGGGCTAATATCCTTGGAAAAGGTATGAATCCTCTTCTCCACCGAGCTATGGACAAATAGCAGGACAGACCGGGCTCTGCAGCCTTGGATGGCAACTGGTCTACCGCAGAAAGAAATGGCGATGCACTACGGAAAAAAAAATCTGCCTTGTCAGTCATGTATCGAAAGATACATGATCGCCTAAACGTTTATCATCATGGCACATAACTGACTGGATTTCGTTTGATAATTGCCAAATATATTTTTGGTATTTGTTAGTAAAATGGTTTCCCGTTGCCTACTTCACGGTGATTTATTGAGAAACAGCCTCTAGTTAAATGATGTTTAGTCATAAAAAAAAACTTTATAATTATTAGGTTGGTGCAAAAATAATGACGTAATAATGTCGTTTTTTGACGTATTTTTAACGTCAAAAAACGACATTATTACGTCATTATCTTTGCACCAACCTAATATTTTATAATAAGCTAAGCGTATTAACTGTCTAAGTTAGATTTGCTTGTGTTTCTACTAATTCCTAAACAACAGGAGTCTCTCGTTAATGGATATTTTACATATGTGCTTATTATTTAAAATATTTTTTTGTAATAAAATATGGGAAAACTTTTAATGTATGAGCAAGTAAAAGAAATAAAAAGATTAATAACTTTTGTATAAATGAATAGCTCCCGTATAATTTTGGATATATCAAAAGAATTGAAATATTATTATACAAATATGTAAACTCGTTGATAGTTCTTCCGCCCTTTGATAGATCTTATTTTTTTTATCCTACTGGGTTGCTAAGAACCCTCTTCACTCGCAAGAGTGGGTTTGGTGGTTTAGCCGCCGACACTTCGACAGTAGCATATATATATATATATATATATATATATATATATATATATATATTCACACAAAAACATATATGCATACGTACATTTACACCGGGGTAAAAAATAGGGGTAAAATTTGTTCTTTAGGTCAGTTATCGGAGAAGATTGCGTACATATACACACGTTGATGAAAGGTTAGAAGACGAAATAGGATTGCTGGAGAAGGCACTGGAAATAATAAAAAAGATTAAAATATTTTTAAAAAAAGAGTAACTTCGAACGTATCAGGATACATATAATTAAAGAGATCAATGTTTACTTGATAGAATCTTGACTAAATGTAAAAAATTGCGGTTAGAGTATTCTATTCGACGCTATAGAGTTGGACTGGAATTTCTCGCCCCGTCAAGATCGCCCTCCCACTAACACGGCGGGGTAGTTTGCTAGCTTGGGGTTTCTTCCCTTTCTATTTTTGTCGGTTTTACATTTGTTACAGAGGTAAAAAAAAAAAAAAAAAATTGTAACAGAGAACCAGAAATCAAAATTCTAATGAAGAGAACACATAGCAGAAAATAGGCGCGATTCTTATTGCAAATAAACATTCCGATCGAATAATGAAAACGCAGAAAATGTTTAATAGATTAGTAATTTTTGTAATAGGGTAATAGATGAGAAGCTTCTTAAAAAGGAAAGTTAGATTTATACAGAAAATATATTAAGTTTATACGTAATATCGACTAGAAACAAAAGCTTTTATGAAATAATTTAATAAATCCACACAAATAAGAAGAGAAAATACCGAAATTATTTAATCTGTACTCTACTATTATAATATTCTGATGACTAGAAGACCTAACAGGATTTAGTATTGTCGGGCATAGTATTGACGCGTAACACTATGTAGGTGAAACTGTGTTGATGGCAGTTCTGGAACAATACTGAAAGAACTGATAAACACTGAAGTTAAATTACGCAATGAAAAAAATTCTTTACCTGTAACAAAACAGAATGCATGTTGTTTGTCAAATGGGAAGAGCAACCTGATAGTTACATATAGGGAATATCAAATCATCAAACAGGCGCGTAAGTTAAACTGTTTTTACAATGATTAAATACGAAACAATTAAGATAACCTATTCGACATGGTACAATGTTTCTTTTAGTTTCATCAGAAATATGGGATTTTGACATTTGTCTGACCGATGCAAAGAAACAAAATAGAATTCAAAATATTGAAATATTTACCAGGATTCTCAGAACTGTTGATAAAAACTAAAACAAATAGCAAAACATAACGAATTTATTGATGCCATTCTTTATTTAATCATCTTCTTAGATTTTATCCAGATTTTAAGTTTCTTATTACAATGTGATATTGTAAGGAAAAATAGAGAAATAAGCAAGTAGCCACTACTACCGTCGGTTGAAATTTATAAAATCTTTCACATTTTTTTTTTCATGAAAATAGGTGTCTCAATTCCACCAGTTTTTTTTATTGATTTATCGAGTATCAATGGATTTTTCTTCTTAATCATAACCAGATGCTTTAGATTAAAGTTTTAGTTTTATAGTAGTTTGTGGTTTAGAGTGAAACTACCCCTAGCGCATTCTGTGTTCAATTTCCTTAGCTGATATACTAAATTTCTTGTAACTGATCCGGACATCAAAATATATGTATTTTTAAGATTTAATAATATCAG
>OZ010581.1:81382801-81417801 GCA_963932145.1 Acanthosepion lycidas
CCAACACCACCCAGACCCGGTTACGGAGATAGGACCTGTTACAATTCTATGGAACTACACAATACACACTGACAGAACAATCAAAGCCAACCGCTCAGAAATTGTTATTAAAGACCACAAACAAAATCGGTGCCTCCTTATTGATATGGCAGTCCCTGATCAGATGAAAAATACTTTATTATTTTTGACCTAAGATCGCTGGTTGGGATTCAGAAGGAAATATATATACAACAAATCAAAGAAATAATAATAATAATAATAATAATAATAATAATAATAATAATAATAATAATAATAATAAATGGTGCTCTTTTTCCACGTATACTTATCTGCTAGGATTGCTAACTAATCACTTATGCTGACGCCTGTTCAGGCACTTTAGTGTATTTTCAACATTCACTGTTTATACCTATGCTTTATACTGAAATGATGTTGAGCGAGACTAAGAGTTTCTGGAAAAAAGTGCATCATTTTTCGTGAACATCAGTTTGAAAAAAGGACAGTACATTCAAACCCTCGATCACGATAACCTGTGGTTTTGTATTAGCAAAACGATCAATAAACACATCCGTCTACCAAATTCCACTCACAAGTATTGGGTTAGGCCGGCGTGTGGTTTTCAAATACTTTCTAAATATACCGCATGCTGGGATTGCATCCTCAAGCCGATAACATCAAGAAGTCACCTTCCTAACAAATCGACTCAAATAGAATGGATGTTAAACAAAATAAGAACAGAAGTTCTTCCCTTAGAACTTAAAAATTATAGCTTACATCCACTAACTGAACCAATTAACGATCGAAGTGAATAACATCTCCTAACATGTGTTACGTATAAGCATGACTCTTTGGAAAATGAAGAAAAGTTACCATCTATTTGATTTGAAGGGAAAAGACAGTAACACATTTTCTAGCGTATGATATACAGTCAATAATGCATCGAGCAAAACGTAATGTTTTGACAATATATCAGACAATAGATTAGGATATTTATGAGACTAGAAATTTTTTGTAACACGCTAACGCGTGTTAGAATCCTCACAGTATTTACTATTATTGTTTGTTTGTTTGTTTGAGTTTTATGGCATATCAACCACTGTGGGTTATTTAATGCCAAATCCACTTTATATGAATTTTAAATGCCTATTTTGTATGGAATAAAAAATGTATAGCTGGCAACATTATTGTTTCAAAAAAAAACGTATAGCTGGCAACATTATTCCTTTACAAAAAAAAAACGTATAGCTGACAATATTACTTCTTTCTACAAAAAAAAAACGTATAGCTGGCAACATTTCTTTTACAAAAAAAAACTTAGAGCTGGCAACATTATTGTTTCAAAAACTTAGAGCTGGCAACATTATTTTTCTGAAAACATTATCTGAGACCTTGCTGTTGGATGCAGTTTATCGCCATACCCAGGACGCGGATGTAGTTTACCGTCATACCCAGGGCGCAGATGTAGTTTACCGTCATACCCATACTATTATTGAAGTAACGGCTGAAATTTTTGTCAATGTTTACAAACTCTAAATTTCGTTCAATTTCGGAAAGCAATCGATGACATTTCAGTCAAAAGCTGATTTACGTGAAATGTACTTTGACAAAAAACACTACTTCACGGTTTAATAATTTCTTAATTTTAATTTCATTTCATAGGAATTCATTGTGAACAATATTTTTTTTTTTAAGAAAATTTATTTGTTCATTTTTAACAGCGAAGAATAAATTCTTAGAGTTTCTTACTCTTGAGCTTGTTACGTACAACTGGTCATACGTAAGTATTTATTTCTGAAGCCAAAATCCAACTTTTAAAACCTTTCGCCTTGTGATTTGCTTATAGTACTTGCAAACGCAAGGCGAAATGGAAACTGGATTCTTGCAGATTAAAACTTAAAGAAAAAAATATGCAAAAACAATATTGCATTTATATTAAATAAATAATTGTTATTTTAATCATTAAATTGTTTTTTTTTTCATTAGTGAAAGTATTGTATTTGTTAAATAATATATTTTTAATTTTTCAAAAAAAAATAATGAAAATGTATTGTACTAAGCTACACACAAAAGCAACTGGATTTTGGTTTTAGATATGTGTATTTCTCCCAAAAATTTGGTTTCGATCCGTCAATCGCTATATTAGAGGGTGTGACGGACAGACTAACGGAAGACACACAATTTTATATAGTGATTATACAAAAGACACGGTCTAAGAGTAATCCAATAATTGCGAGAGAGAGAAACGCTCTTTTCCATGTATATATTTGATTATTCAGAAATTGATATCATATTTGCAGGAAGAAAACGTAATTAATATCTGTAACTAACTTAGTGTCTCTATGCATTCTTCTTCTATGGGCCGTGTCCTTTCAGGACGTTGGCGAACATAGTTCTTGACTAATTTGCTGTCCTTTTAACTCAATAAATGTTGTCTTTTTGTTATCTTTCTTAAAGCCTACTCCGCCATCTATTTACTCAAGCTCGTTATGTACGTTATGCGTTGTTTTTCCCATTCTCTCTTGCAATAAACCTGTCCTGTGAGTATAAAATTTCTCAAACCCTCTTTCCTTATTATATGCCCTAGAAAAGTTCAACTGTTAAGTATAAGTTTCCTTTTCGTTTCCATTTCCTCAAAGACTTCATCGTTGCTTATTTGTTCGGTCTATAGTATTCTCAGCATCCTTCCGTAGAACGACATTTCTGTTGCTTCAAATCTCTTGATCTGTGAAAAGATTGCCAAGCATTCACTGGCATATTGGAGGGATGATATAATAGTTCAGCACATTTTTCTTTATTTCTGTTTTTCTGTTTCTTGATATTTTGTGTAACTTTCGTTATCCCAGTACGTCTTCGGATTTCAATGTGGCACATTTTCTCCTCTGTTAAAATACGTCCTTGATATTTAAATTGTTTAAATTATTTGATTTTGGTATTTCCACCTTATAAATTTCAAGTTGGGCCCTTCTTTTTGCTAACAACCATGCATTCTGCCTTCTTGCAATTGAGGTTTAGTCTTTTTTTTTTCGCTTTCCTTCACTATATTCTGTAGGAGTTATTGTAGTTTTCTTTCTGTGTCTATCAACAACATTGTATTATCTACATATCTTATGTGTTTTTTAGATTGTGACCGTCAAGAATGAATCCTGATGGGGCTTCTAATTCTCTCAGAATCGCCTCACTATATAGCTTGAATAAGTCCCGTAAGAAGACACACTACTTTCTATTTTTGTATATTTACTTAATTCATTTTCTATCCGTATGCAGGCGGTTTGCCTTCAGTATAAATATATGGATTATTCTAACATCATTCCAAATATGTCAAGGCTACCTAGCAGTTCCAACTGTTCTTTGTCAAACACTTTTGCATAATCTATAAAACACAGGTACACATCCTTCTGCATTTGTATTTTGCTCTTTCTGGGATCATTCTGAGTATAAATTTCGCATTCCTTATTCTGGTGTCTTTAATGAAATCGCACTGTTTTTGTCTTATTTCCTGTTTAATTTTGCTGTGTGCTCTATTCATCATAATTCGGATGATAAATTTTATATGGCTCATTATACTGATTGCCGATAATTATATTCCTTTTTGGGAAAGTGTCTTGTTATCGACATGCTTTATTACAAAAAAATTGCATGCATGGATATTCCTTCCAATACATCCCGGCACAGAGATGCATTAGGAAAAAAATATAAATTTCTGATTAATCATCTGTGAATATTTTTGGCTGTGATCTAATACTTAAATGGTCTTTCACTATTAATTCAGGAGAGTCAAGATAAGTAGTTCTTTTGAATTAAATAATAATAATAATAATAATAATAATAATAATAATAATAATAATAATAAATTGATCGCAATGTTTTGTCTTCCTTAATCCTGTTATTTTATTGTCCTTCCTTCTCATTAAAACTTTCCCAATCACTTTCATTGTCATTACCTCCTGGCGATTTAGGATCATTATCGACTTGTGATGGGGTGAAATGATTTTTTAAAAAATGATAAATAGATATAGGGTGAAGATTTATTTTGCATAGGAATTGTATAGTATACACAAAGATACAAAGCCTGATGAAATATTTTACTTCAATTTTCTGCAAAACAAGCTTTAATTCTCTCTCTCTTTCTCTCTCTTTCTCTCTCTATATATATGTATATATATATATATATATATGTGTGTGTGTGTGTGTATGTATGTGTGTGTGTGCATATATATATATATATATATATGTGTGTGTGTGTGTGTGTGTGTGTGTATATATATCAACTCTGATTTAAATGCACGATGTCAGGTAATGATTGCTTGAATAGGCATCACGCATGAAATTCAAAGTTTTGCTAGCGGTGGCGAATAAAATGCATAGCGTATACAATATTGGCATAAATTTTAGCTGATATACATCTAGCACTGTTTTATTATTACCAGCACTCAATGTGCGATGCTTATATATATATATATATATATATATATATATATATATATATATATATATATATATATATATGGGATTTTCTCAATAATAACGAATTTCGTGTTCAACATTCTGTCTTTGATTAACACCATGAAATACAAAAGCCCACTAATAATCAATATTTGATTCCTGTCATCTCTCTCTGCTGTTTTTTCGACTGATTTCATTAGCACTTCAACAGTAGAAACTACTGTGTATTTTCAATTCTTTTCTGCTTAAGATATACAAAGTACAATCATTCGTTTTCTGTTACTGTCTGTTGTCAAATATAAACTCAATGAAGTGCAATAAGAAAACGTGATTTCAGAAGTGATTAACGCTACATGCTCTCATATTTCTGTAGTTTTCCTTTGCTTACATTTCAGGATCAATGTATCCCAGTAAGTAACTTCCGACTAATATCATTCTATGCATATCTATTTCAGTCTGTTAATATCTATGAAGGTATATATTCTGTATTCCGATTTAGCTAAATACCTTCATCGTTTCCTCTATATCTATCAATCAAAAATAAAACATGGTATGAATATGTAGTCCGAATGTATCCATCTGATTATGCGTTTAATTATTTTTGTTAGACATTTTCATGACGGTCGTCTTCGAGTATAGAATCCAGAGTTTGGCAGTGAATATTTCGGAGACAGTAGGAAAGCGTAGTTCAGGTTCGCAGTGGATATCGTAGCAAAGTAGCAGAGCGTAGTTCTTCCTTTTATCATCTTCGCCTGTTAAGTTGGCACTGGTCCTTCTGGAGGGTAAACAAAGATGGCTGCCTTTATACACGACGGATACAATGTTCTGCGGTTTCTGATTGGTTAAACTTCTATTGGTAGACTATAAAGGAAGTTAAGTCACTAGTTGTATATATATATACCCAAAAAACCGTAACAATTTTAACAACTTATTCTATTTAATATGATTTATTTATATTGTATAATAATTGCTACTATTATTTTTTTTAGTTTTTACTTGCATTTGATGCTTTATAACATTTTGGTATTATCCATTAATATTTGTCTTATGTTTGATAGATGTACTTTTTGTTGTTCATACTGTGGTGGTCGATATGTGCACGAGCTGCACTGAAATTCGATCTGCGATAAGTTAGCCTACGAGAGAGTGTGGGATGCATGTGTCGGAGATAGAAGAATATAATTTTGTTTTTATTGTTAATATTGAATTCGTAAACAGATGTAGACAAGGCAATTTTGCCTAACAGTTAGAAATTACATGTTTTCTTGAAAATGAATGACATTGGTAGTCGAAAGATGAAGAGAAAAACAGAAATATATAATTTGTTAAGAGCTACAAAGGAGAGGAAGTGGTGGAGAGTCATGACCGCCTACTTCCTGAGGGGATATGGCACATAAAAAAGAAAAATGAGAAACTCAATTTCCGATCTCCAAATGTCAGTCCCTATTCAAACAATGTTAAATCCTGCCTGCGTCATCCTATCTACTGATGATATTAGGACATTTCTGTTCCCTCCCATATATATATATATATATATATATATATATATATATATATATATATATATATATATATGTATACCGGGTGTGACTGCAAAATTAGTCAATTCAGGTAAAAGCAAAATTGTCGATTTGTTAGATTAAATTTTGAACCGTTGTATCTTAGAATTGATTAAAGTTATTTTACTAGAATTCTCCAAGGTTCTTATAAAAATATTGGACTCAACTTTGAGCAATAAGAATGTATAATTATTCTCCAAGCTTGACAGAAGAATCCTGATGAAATCGATCATAAATGAAAATGACTTGTCCATCATTAATTAATCATAGCTCAGGAAGCTCCTGGAGGATTGACATAATATTCAAATAAATACAGAATGGCTAGCATTACTGGTTCTTTCCAACATTCATTCACAAAATTTCAGCAATATATATATATATATATATATATATATATATTTCCACGATCATTTTCCAATTTATTCAAGATGATCTTTGCCCTCCTTAACCTTCTAACTTTCTGTCTTGGAGGAACAAACTGCATCATACGTTTCATGTACAATTTTATTTACAAGTCTTTTTTTCATTGCTCTTTGGGCTCTCATAGCCGAGACTACTCTCTCGCGTGCCAAACATGTTATGAATTGAGTTAGATCTTTTCCTATTGATCTCTTTAGCTCTAAGTTTAAATGATGATCACTGTTCCTGATCCAGTTTTCCTCTTTTTAAAACTTATTCACCATTCTCTTGATGGTTCTTGAATGGACTTTGAAGATTGAATGTTTGGTACCATTACTGAAGGCCTGAATGATTTCTCCTTTCGCCATTATTCAGTTGGGAGACAGTTACAGTAACCCATATATTTGGTGGGAAGAGATGGATTTGTACGTACATGAATGCAAAGATTTCTATTGGATTTCTCACTTCGAGCCGCTACCCATTATGCTACCCACACATCCACCCAAAATGAATACGTTATTTATAAACAAGCTATATATAGTGAAAACTTTTAGAATTATAGCTGAGGCACACAAAAATTAAGACCATATTCCACACATGCATAACTCACACACATAAAGAAAGCAACAAATATGTTACATCTATAATTCCGCAACTTGAGACATTATTTGAAATATTATCTAAAGTTTTCATTGTATAATCTTCGATCAGTATCCGGCGTGGTTTTAATGGCATTGAAAAGGAAGATTATTTTGAAAATTAAATATTTCTAACGCAAACTCAATAACATGAATATTAGCATAGGACCTTATTGATTTTGATTTGTTATTTTTTATTAGATGATTAATATGAATGGAAATAGGATAAACATAATTAGAATGTAAGTCATGTGTGTGTTTGCGTGTATGTGATTGTATATAACACAGAGATGGGAAACAAAATCGTTACTTACCACTTCCAGTCATGTTCCTTACAAGATCCAAACCGATACTCCGTTAACTTCCTTTTTTTATGGAAGAGCGTAGGTTGCTGGTGAACTGGAAGTGACCGATGATTAGTGTTATGGGACCTTACCAATAATAAGGTTCAATTCAAAGGGCATATTTTTGGCCGATCCCACGGGCTCGGAGATCCCACGGGCTCGGAGATCCCACGTTAAACCGGCCTTGTGCCACATGATGCCCTCGTGGAGTGTGACTAAATACCGTTCAGTCTGAAGTCGGGTGACCGGCTGATCGGCTGATCGGTTGAACTATCTGCCTTCGGGAGGGAAGGAACCCTAATGAGGCTACGCCGAAGGGCAGAGTCTCTTTCGGGTTCGTAAACCGAACCTGAACCCGTTTATACGGGTTCAAAGGGCATATTTTTGGCGGAGCCCACGGGCTCGGAGATCCCACGTTAAACCGGCCTTGTGACACATGATACCCTCATGTGTGGGGTGGTGGCTAAATACTGTACAGTCTGAAGTCGGCCGACCGGCTGATCAGTTGAACTCTGTGCCTTCGGGCGGGGAGGAACCCGAACAAGGCTACGCCGAAGGGCGGAGTTTCGTTCGGTGACATAAACCAAACCTGAACCCGTTTATACAGGATCAAAGGGCATATTTTTGGCCGAGACCACGGGCTCGGAGATTCCACGTTAAACCGGCCTTGTGCCGCATGATGCCCTCGTGGTGGGGGTGACTAAATAAAGTTCAGTCTGAAGTCGGGCGACCGGCTGATCGGCTGATCGGTTGAACTATCTGCCTTCGGGAGGGAAGGAATCCGAACGAGGGTACACCGAAGAGCGGAGTCTCGTTCGGGGTCGTAAACCGACCCTGAACCCGTTTATACGCGTTCAAATGGCATATTTTTGGCCGATCCCACATTAAACCGGCCTTGGGCCACATGATACCCTCGTGGTGGGGTTCACTAAATACTGTTCAGTCTGAAGTCGGATGACTGGCTGATCGGCTGATCCGTTGAACTCTTTGCCTTCGGGCGGGAGGACCCGAACGAGGCTACGCGGAAGAGCGGAGTCTCTTTCGGTGAAGTAAACCGACCCTGAACCCGTTTATTCGGGTTCAAAGGGCATATTTTTGGCCTGGTCCACGTGCTCATAGATCCCACGTTAAACCATGATACGCTCGTTGGGGCGGGTGACTAAATACTGTTCAGTGTGAAGACTGGAGTGCGTTCCGTCAGAAGTCCGTCAGCAGTCAGTCAGTCAGAGCGAGCGAGTCAGTCAGTCGAGTCAGAAGCAGTCCGAAACAGAGTCGCGTTCAGACAATTACAACAAGACATTGGAATAGTGATACTGGTCGAGACTACATTGTTCTCCCTACTAAACCTGATTGTTCGTACTAACACTTTCTACTTCTCTGTATATATTCCTATTTGTAATATATCTGTGTTATTCCATATCCGTGTTCGAGTTCTTCTTTACTGGTTCTACCTTGGACCATAAATTTGTATATAAAATCCTTTTCGTTGTGTTCAAACATTGTCGACTTTCTCTAGTAAGGAACATGAAACTACCCCATAGATAAGCTCAGCATATTTACTGCTATTCAATAACATTATCTTTGAAATTGAGTGAGATTTAGATGAAGAATAAGGTGAGAGAAATGCACCAATCAAATCCCGAATTTGGTTAATCATTCGGTTAAAATATTATTTGCTTGAGATCAAAACCCATTAATTTGTATTAAACTTTCTTCTTTTTTATTTTCTTCGCTGTCTGGAAGCATGAAAACAAGTGAGCTAAAAAAAAATAGAGAGGACTAACATTAGTTCAAAGCACTCACTAACGTTTTGGTTGGGTCACATCGTCATTAGGTAAATAAATATGAAGTTTTACAGAAATTTACTGATGTCACTCTTTCAGTGGAAAGAGGAACACTTTTGTATAATTTATATACGGTTGACAGAAAATGACCAGTCTTCTATGGTCTCATATTTCCTATTTTCATACACTCCTTTTATAAGCATTTTTTTTAATTTTTGATCATCTGTTATTATTATTATTATTTCAACAGTTGTGTGATCGGCATCTTCTCAAATGTTTCTTTTATCTATACTTCTTCCACTATGTATACCTACTGAAGGAATATTTGACGTGATTTAATTTTTATTTAATTTGGGAAAAATCAGTGTTTCATTATCTCGACTCAGAATTTACACTATCGGGACATTTGCTACAACTTCTGTCAGTATTTTTTTTTTTTACAGTAAAGTTTACCCTGTACAAAGCCCCGGAATCACTCAAAATAAATGGTCACGTTAGCAGGCAGTTTATATGGATAAGTAACTGTTAACCCCAGACTTAAACAGGTAGTGATTGTAGTCCTCTTTGTAGTCGGTCCCACACAGCAGTGGTTCGCGGGTGGGAAGAATCTGTTCGAGTGGAAATTAAATCTCATCAATAGAATACGGAGGGAATGTGGGTGGTTTGGTACAAGTGACATAGTGGGTCTTTGCGGTGAATATTAAGCATGGCCGAACCAAGGAATGTAGTTCGTCTGAGCACTTTCCATAAAAGTAGCGATGGAACAGCGAGAGTCCTGCCACATCTCGCCTGTGAGAGAGCGGCTAGAATGAGGAAAATAATACAATAAGTCAGAGATACATTGGTTACAATTATATATACAGAGTGCGATGGGTAAACTGTGGCCATTTTATATTTTTAATATCGCGCATGCGCGTAGTTTTCATTTTGCCGACTGCACAGTATAGGAGGGTCAGTTGGACACCGTCTGTGAGAAAAAGAGCACTATGACATAATTCACTCCGCCAGAAATTTGGAAATGCCATGCTGTACTGTGTCGTCAGCACCAATAAGGACAGTGTTTGGGTGTCAATCTGAGGACAGAGTTCAAAGGATTCGAAAAGAGATGGATGAGTTTAGTGGTGATAACCGTGTTACGACAACTCGGAAAACTCGCTCTGATCGTTCTGATAAAAAAAGAACTTCCGAATCTATTGATGAAGTCCTCAGACTGAATGCGGAGGCCTACATCAAGTGCCTCGAGGAGATAGTGCTGCCCTGAGTCAAGATAGATTCTTCCAGCAGCCACTATCTCTGGTAACAGGTCTCTGTACCATGCCATACATGTAGGAGAATCCAGTCATGGCTGTCAGACAATTTTTATGAGCACATCACCTCTTACATCTGGCCAACTAACTCAGCAGACTGCAAACACCTTGATTATTATTTGTGGGATGCAGTTGAGCAAAAGACCATCTCCTTGTAATACCAAAGATCAACTGAAGGCAAGCATTTACCAACTTAAACAAGGAGACCATTCAGAAGAGTTGCAGGAGATTCCTAAGTTGTCTGGAGACCGTGGTTAAAGCCAATGGAGATTTTATTGAATAAATTTATACTCGTATTTACTTAGTTTTTCAAGAGATTTTTGTGCAGTTTTGGTAAATATATCTGTTAAAATGGGATGTCAGTGTTATTTTCATTTTTGCGTCATTTAGACAATTATCCATCGCACCCTGTACATGCTAAGAATTTTTAACAGAATAAAATAGATGATTTGAGTAAATGGTTTTTAAATGAGTGTATATGTATATATCTATAGATTAAATATTTTCAAATACTAATTTTTAAGCAGGCAGATATTACAGAGAAGCATTGTAAAATTTAATCAATTTACTCATCCTTATTGTAAACATATAATATTTTCCATAAAAATATATTATTCAACGGAAAAGCAGTGAGCTTAAAGTTCTAAAGAAAGAGAAATATATGAAATGAATTATTAAAAGCAAGTTTAAGAAATACCTGGAAAAAGAATGATAAAAAAGGACCTAAAATGGAAGTCCGTTTTTTCGAAAGAAAAAAGCGCAAAATATCAAAGAACGAAGAATAGAAAGGATTCTTCATAGAAAATTTAGGCGGGGAAATGATACAAATGGAAACTTAAATGTCAGAATCGTTTATTCACAATTCCACTCGAATACAAAGTCATGAATGCATTATCTCATTCAGGCAACGGAGTAAACAAAAGAAGACTATTATTGGATATAATTATATCTAAATAATTGCATTACAACATAAAAAGTGAAAACTTAATTCTAAACACATAATTGACATAGAAAAGAAATAAAGAAAAATGCCGAGAAAATTTGCAAAAGAAAATAAAAATTTTCAAAGTCTTCGCAATATTTTCGTGATAATAACTGTTTTTTTTCTATACAAAATATAGACAGCAGAATGAAGAGACGTTTGGTGTATAGTGGAAATCATTTTCATTGACGATAAAGAGAAAAGCAAGAAGAGAAAGAAATAGCAGGAATGTTAAAGTGTTAAGAAAAGTTATGAAAAAGAACGAAATTAGAAAAAAAAAGGACATAAGAACCGTGAGTGTCAAACAATAAATGTAAAAAGAAATTTGCAGAAAGAAAATATTTGCTAAATCATATTTAGCCTCACACAAAACCACAATAGTAAGGCACAGTGTAAGTATAGTGGCTATTACATAGTGAATTGGTCCGCCATTGCACTATTGGGACGATCAAAGGCAAAAAAAAGACAGCAGAAAGACAGACATAAAGGAAAATAGAGAAGCAGACAGGAGGATGACAGACATAGAGATACTCACATACATACAAGAAAACAGACAGACAGACGGGCAAGAAAGAAGACAAAATATCAAATAGAAAGGAAGAAAAATGGTAAAGAGGACACACAGGCAGCCACGAAAGAAAGAAGGCATGGATAAAAGCAAACACTAATAAAAGAAACACTAAGACTTTGAAAGAAGGAAAGTTGTTTTAAAAAGAAAAACAATAACTAATGTAACAAATGAAAAACGATTAAATAAGGAAGAGAAAATAAGAGAGAACCATTGAATTTCAAAAGGAACATATCTGAATTGAATAAAACGTTCTCCAATCAAAATATAATAACTATTGATTCGTGCTTAATCTACACCCTCCAGATATTAAACTAAAATTTACACAATTAAAACTAACAAATAAAAGCGGATGAGTAAAGCAATTATGCATATATATATATATATATATATATATATATATATATATATATATATATATATATATATATATATATGTATGTATATATATATATATATATATATATATATATATGTATGTATATATATATATATATATATATATATATATATGTATGTATATATATATATATATATATATATATATATATGTATGTATATATATATATATATATATATATATATATATATATATATATATATATATATATATATATATATATATATATATATATATATGTATGCGTGTGTGTGCGTTTTTAATAGAGAATTTCAACGGATATCATAAAGAATGATAGTGTAGGTGTATTATATATTTTATACATGCGAGTCTAGAAAATCAGATAATGATGTCGGCTCTTAATTATAATGTATGTAACAGAGGATGCAAGGAAGTAGCATAAAATAGGAACAATAATAACATAGTTGTGTCGTTTGATTCTGGCCTGTAATTTCAATTAATAACATGACAAAATGCATGAAAGGCCTGGGGAAGTTTAATGTCTTTCTTGACGATCTTTTAATTTGTTTTTATTTTCTCTTTCAATTCATTTTTTTTAACATTCTGACAATTTATCGTGCTGTATATTTTGCACCGGTTTTCAAGCAATTCAAATGAACGCTTCGTAAAAACTGCTTTCAGATTGAGTTTTTGTTCAAATGTTAAATTCATTCTCTCGATAAGTGCAGAGATTTACAGCACTCATAAACTAACACAAACACACAGATAGCATAATGTATTCTACATAATTATAAATAATCTATATTTCTGAATATTCTACGAAGATATTTAATTTTGCTAATTTTGATGATTAATTTCATACCACAGTATACGTGGAAACTCCATTTTTCTTATTTTAATTTTCTAATGAAACGTAATTTGTAATTTAATGAATGAATTAACTACTTGCGAGCTCTTGAAATATAAATACCCGTGAAAATATCCTTATAGCACCATTAAATATTTCGGCTTGGCAACATTAAAAAATTATCACAACTCAACAATATGTAGCGAGAGGACATGAAAGAAAAGATACACCATTAAAATTATTTTCTATTTCACTTAAGTGGATCTTAAGCACATAAGAAAATTATTTATTTCTTTATTTTTCTTTGCTTTCTTTTCTTAATAAAAGCAAATGGCGTCTCTGGCTTGTCTTTTCCCCCATTCTTCTCTCACAACCAGTATGGAAAGGTAACAGTAATATTAGCAGAAGGAAAGATTAGGAATTCATTGACCGAACAGCCAGTGTATCTTTTTGCTGAAATTTTATTTATGCCATGTTACTGGTTCTATTCTGGCATCTCAGGTTCAGTCATTTTCCCATCATTGTAACGTAGATTCCTTGTACTTTTTTCTATAAATAATTTCACACTAATTTTTTCTGAGAAACCTTCTCTCATACCTAGACTTTATTAATTTAAGTGCAGTACTAGATTGACAGCACGGTTTCATCATTTTTACAATTGAAATGGCAAAAGATAACCATAGGTTCGATGCAAACATTTTCTTCTTTGGCACTTCTTGCTTGTGGAACTCTCTTCCGGCTTTTTGCTTTCCAGTCAACTTTGAACTTCAAAAATGTAAATGCAATGTCAATCGTTAACCTATGTCTTCTTCATTCCTGTTCCTTTCTTGTTCTCTCTCCTTAATAATGTTTTCATATTCTCTCACATTCAGTAACTACTTGAATCTTAGTAGACTTATTGCCTTGCTTGGAGAGAAATGATTAAAAAGAATTATAAAATTTCTCTTTAAAGGCCCTTCAGGAAAATAGGATTTCTCAAGTCCATTAGCTGCTACCGCTCTTTCCACTATTGATAAATGCTTTCTTTCTAATCTTTTCTTTGGGACGGCGTGTAACGTCATTTTATTATTTTCTACATTGTAGTTGTTGCTGATGTTGATACTCCCCTCACATGGTATGGTTTTTGTTATTTAGTAAAGTTATTTTTGTTATTCTGTAGCGCCAGTGCACTGGTTCAAAGATGCGGTAGTCCTGAATTCGACCTACACGCTTTATTCATTCGAAAACATTTATAATGATTGATGTGAGAAAGGTGCTGTATACAATTGACAGTTTCGATATTTCTGAATGGGTTTTGCGTCATGTAGGACATTCATGTAAAGTCTAGATCTGATGAGTCTATTTAAAAACATGACTTAAGATTTATGTTAAAATTTTAGTTGTGTAGCAATTTGCGGTATTGGGCGAAACTACCCTTCTTCTATGTTTCTTATCTCCTATGCTATTTTTGTTGTAACTAATCTAGTTAGCATTTATTAATCACACATCATGAAGTTCTGATTAAGAGTACATGTCAGCACTGCATTCATTCCAATTGAAAGAACTTCTTGCGTCTAAACAGTATGGATGATGCTAATCTCCATGAGAGTGACTCGTTGCGACTTCTTGTTCATACACTTTTGGCTGACATATAATGGAAAGATTATATTGAATCCATTGCGAGGATTTGCAGCTAAAAAGTTGGTTTACTGTGTCTGCAGAATCTATCTTACATATTTATAAGTTTACCATTCGCCCATGCCTTCAATATTGATACTAAATATGGTTTGATGTTCCTGCTGAATGTCTTGAGATTCTTGATAAAATCCAAAGAAAAATCAGCCTAGATCTGTCCTATCTGCTTCAGTCACTTTCCTACTGCCATAATGTAGATGGCACGTGCCTTTTCTATAAATATTTTCATGCTAATTTTTCGGGTGAACTATTCGTTATAGTACCGAGACTTTATCAATTTAAGCGTAGTACTAGATTGGCGATAAGCTCTCATAAGTTCGCAGTTAAATTGGCTTGATATAACCGTAAGTTCTATATTAACAGTTATTTCACACACTTTTCGCTTGTGAAAACTCTTCCGGCTCCATGCTTTCTAGCCAGCGTTCATCTTCACAAATTTAAATGCAATGTCAGTCGTTTATCTATTGTGATTGCTCATCTGTTTTTACCGCCCCTTAATAATGTTTCTCTTTTTTCTTATTCTTTCACATTCAGTAAACCCTTGTGTCTTAGTGGCTTGGCTGCCTTGCATGGAGTCATATGATTAAAAAAAATCCCACATCATAGTTTCTGTTTTGGAATGTTTTATCTCGAGTCCTATTTCTTGGATTATTGATAGGAGATGATTTTTTGTTCGAGATCATTCTTATTCCAATAATGAATACTACTGCCATTGGTATATTTCCTCATCACCTGTACAGTATTCTCGATAAGGAAAACAGGAGCTTTGTTTCCTATTAATATATCCCATTGGTATGTGTTACGGAATTATTAAGTGATGAGTACACATATCTATGCACAAAGCATAGGCTGAGAAGAGATTAAATTAGTTATCTCAAAAAATTTAAATTAGGTGTTTCCAATAATAAAAGAGCATGTATTGAAAAAAATGTCACAAACTTGATAAAAACAAGGTTTTATCAGCAAAATATTTATGTTAATATTAATAGAAAAGACAAAAGTATTTTTTGGTTATTTTATTAAATTTTTTAATCATTTCTACCTTTCTAGAACGTTTTCATTAGGGAGTGAGCCACAAATTAGCATATTTTCAAAATTATTTCAAAAATCAAATAATCGTCCGATCTTAAAGAAATTATCAGAACTTATTCACAAATGAATGAAATTACTTTTAAAATTGTTTTCTTTAGAAAATCTTGGAAATTATATATATATATATATATATATATATATATATATATATATATATATATATATATATATATATTACATCTGTTACCGCCACTTATTTTATGAAATTTCGAGAAATTAAAATTTCAATCACTCCATATTTAAATTAGATAAAGCAAAACTATTTGTTGTATTTAAATCATTTTTATATTTTTGTCAAACAGAAACACCATTTACCTAAAATCTGCTCAGAATCGTGAAATAAAAAATTCAATAACACTATGATATTATTTAATTAGAAAAGCTTTTAATTGCTTTTACAAATTATATATATTAAGAATATTACTGCCTTAAGGTAAAAATTATTTTCGATTAATAATGAATTTTTACAAAAATTGTTTTCATTTTTTAATTTTAATTAAAAAAAATTATTAAGTTGTAATTTTTTTTAGAATTCAGTATTAATTTCAGCCTTTTGGATGATTGTTATTAAGTGAAAATTATATTTACTAATCATAAATGGAAAAGCTTAATATATATCATCAAGTTCCAATATAATTTTGAAATATTTAATTTTTTTTTGTATGTGTATAGAAATTCCAATTTTTTGTAACAATAACACAAAATTATCAGAAAATAAGAGCGATAATTATAGTAAATTGAAAGACAACATTTCTAAACTTTAATAAAACATTGGATTACAGAGAATATTTTCTAAATTAAATATTAATGAATACTTAAAGATTAAATAAAAAAAGGAGCTCACTTTTATTTTCTATAATTAGGTTTTAGAGAGTTTCCGTAGAACAACACGTCAAAACAGCTACTGTCGAGTTAAAAATGCATTTCTGTGATATTTTAAACTTAAAGTAAATAATAGTTGTTTCCAGTCAGATTAATTATACATTCAATCATTTAATATTCCTCAAAGTTTAAAAAAAAAGTATATTTTATTTTGGGAAGATTTTTAATAAAGTGAATTACTTTGCGATGAAAGTTGACTCAAAAAGGATGATAATCAGCTAATTAGTTAAAAAAAATCTTCTTCCAGTCAATTTCAATTAGTTTTAAATTATTTCTTGAAATACAGCAAACTATTTTGCTTCTTTGAAATATTAAATTCAGTATATGACCTAGAAATTAAAACTAAAATAAAAGCTTTCAAAAAGATGTTTCTTTTCTAAATATTCAATTTAAACTCTGGGTATAGTGGGTTTTTTTTTGGGGGGGGTAGTTTTTTATGTAGCCAGATTAAATAGATTCGTACATTTCCTACTGCCGGTGACGTTTCATATTTTCTGGTATTGGAGCTTTCACCAGATATGTTTTATATTGTAATAGTTCTTTTATCAGATGCAGACATACAGTGTAATCCGAGCTTTGGAAATGATTTGAAAGGGATGAGAAGTGAGTGTCTCTATTGATATCATCATATGCTGCTGTGAGGTCATCAAAGCAGGTATACATTTTCATTATTTATCTTGGGTAATGGCAAGACGTAACGCAAGTGTGACCGGGCTAAGTAACTGCCATAATAATAATAATAATAGTATTTCCCTAGACTTTTTCTCGTTCTACTTTTTCTAAAGATATTGTGGGATTGCCTAAATTATACTCTCTTGTCAAATACAAAGTTGCCTGGAATAGTCATGTTGATGGAAATTTTAAGTTCAATACACGTGGAACAAAGCGTCCGTGAACAGAAACAAATAAACATATTCTACCAAGTAAGCAGCGTTGCGATGCGGGTAAACTGTGGAAAATAATTTAATCGTTCTCACTTGTATTTGTTACACAACTCTAGATTACCAGAGATTAGCAGCTGATTTTTTCTCTGACCAGCTATAACAGCTCACTGGCGGAAAATTGGCTAGTCACACTGAATGCCTTAAAAACCAAAGTAGTGAGATTACATCATCGGCGATCGAACCCAGAATTATCACCATTCACAATGAATAGGGGTTTCTTCAGAGAGACGCCGTGCCTTGACCATCTGTTGGGACAAACTGAAACCAAACCTCAAGTATAAGTTGTGCATACGATCCCTCAATAAAGCTGATTGAAAAATAGTCGGTTCCCTGTACCTGACATTTCTGATATCCTTTATATTTAAATGGATTTCTGTTATCATGTATGGGTAGGAACTGCCCAGTCTTCCCTTTCCAGCCTCGATAGCGTCCACAAGCCTCTCTCTGTCCTTGTGTGTGATAAAACATTATCCACCTTACAACCCCATTCACACAGACGAAACGGTGCAAGCCTCACTCTGCTCTATCGCTATTTTCCATGGAAAGTATTCAGACGAACAACATTCCTTAGTTCCACTAATTCTAACCTTCAAGGCAAAGACCCGCCATGCTACACGAATTATAGCGAACAAGGCTCATCCCATCAGTATTCCATTAGTGAAATGAATGTTCCACTCGAGCTGCTTCTTCCCACGATCTGCAGATCCCAAGATAATGCTTCCCCTAATCATGACAACTTATAGCTAAGCATATATCTGCATAAACTGTTCTCTTGCACTGTAACCCGCTACCTCATGTGTCTTTCAGGGCTTGTAAGGGGCAAAAATTATTCTAAAAAAAAGTACTGAACTAAATCTTAGTTAAAATCAATGTGATGAAGATAATGTAATCGTATCCTTTTATGTTTTGGACGCTATATGTCATACTCCCGACCATTCAATGAGCAATTGTTCTATTTCTTCATTCATTTTACGAATCACTGATTGCCTCGGCTGACCTAGCCCAGACAGTGGTTTTCTTTCTGGTGAATTTGTAATTACAAGATGCATAATGTCAAAGTGATTCCCCAATTCGTTGTTATTGCTTGCTTACTAATTGCAATTTCGAATTAACTAACAATGTTGTCTACCATAATCTGATAATACGCATTTTCTTGTCATTGTAAACATGTCAATGTATATAACTTTATTAAATGTCAGTCATATTAAAAATAGTCTATTTATTTGCCCCTTCTCTGTATATAAGAATAAGAATAAGCAGAATAAGAATGCAGACGCAATATTATTATATTTATTTGACAACATGTTGAGACAATTGTCCACTTAATTAGCTGTCCAATGTTGATACAAAGATCGACATAAGTATAGCCAGTATATTCACTGAAAGTTGTGTCATTATTACAGTCCACTACTGAATCAGCCATACATGGGGGTGACTGGTCTTGGCATTTTACCTTTAGGAATAGGCAAATATGAACCGTTTCGCACGTTGTGATCTACAACCTTCTTCAGGTTTGTGTCTATTCAGGTAAGCTTTATGGGATTTCGAACTGAACACTTTATACAATGTAAGGATTTGATGGTTCTCTATCTATCTATCTATCTATCTATCTATTTATCTATCTATCTATCTATCTATCTTTATATGCGGGTGTGGATAAGTTGTATGGATATCAGTTTGTGACTCTGTGTTGCACGGTTTTGCGATCTTTAGACAAACTGATTTATTTTTTAAAATTGGATATATTGTTAGACTATGTTTGGTGACGGGCGTGGGAATCTACTTATGTGTTTGTTTCAATTCACACCAAAATACTTACACCTGTATGTATGTGTCTATCCGTATGATGGTGGATGGTAGCACCCCAAACCATATCCATACAACTTATATATATATATATATATATATATATATATATATATATATATATATATATATATATATATAATTATTTATTTAAAAAAAAATTATAACATAAATATGTTATAAAATCACTACAAAAATAGCCATTTTGTTTCAACACCCTCGGTGTCTTATCAAGTGATGATGTTGAATGTAAAATAAATGGTTTTAAAAGTTTCAAATTAATTAACAATCCTACCCAAGCGGAAAACGTTGTTACAAAAGCTAGATGGACCAATCAAAATACAAGTATAGGAAAATTCAAAAAGCTTGACAACGAAGTCATGTTCTAATATCTATTCAGATGTTTAAAATATGGGTAGTATTAAAAAAGAATTTATTCTAACCAATAATTACTAAATTATATGATAAAAATTAATATTAAAATTAAAAACTGCTAATTTCAAAATCAAAATTTAATCGCTATTAAGTTTACAACTATAAAATTACTGAGGAGAAAAGAAGAAATATATATGTTATTCAATTTATTACTTCATTGAAGTTACTTTAGCTAATTTTATATCCGGTCCTTTAACAATCTAATAGTGCGTGAATGGGGTCCTAAACTCACGCGTAAAACAAACGCAATCAGATTATAATATATAAGCACTCAGACATATTTATATATATATATATACACACACAAAAAGAGACGAGACAGAGAACATCTCCACGGTCGTTCATAAAAAAAAGGAAGTAGGGGGAGGGAAACCAACACACACGTACATACACACACAATTAAAAGTGAATGCACTTTCCATGCACATAGACAACCATAAATACATGCACACACATCCACAGACATGAACCCAGAAAATCGGATACCACAACCAATAAATATTTAAGACTGAAAGTGTCATTACACAAATGCTAACCACTTATTGAAATATAACTTAAGCGAGCAAATATACAAAGATAAAAATGATTAAAAATAATATTATTTAATATATTAAAATAGTGTATGTAAATATAAAATCGGACATCAAAGTCAACACCCATAGGTAACTTCGATGTCCACCTCATATATATATATATATATATATATATATATATATATATATATATATATATATATATATATATATACATACACATACACTTTGATCCATTCTTTCCTTGCAGAAGAGTCTAGATCCTTCAAATTCTTACATTTTCTTCAAATATGCCCATAAATGTTCAATGGTGTTTAAATCTGCGGGGTATACCAATACCTTAATTTAACTATCATCTAAGTATTTTGTAAGAATTTGTGCTGTGTGTTTCGGGTCATTGTCATGTTGGAATCTCAAGTGACGCTCCAAAGACAGCTTTCGTTCACTTTATTTTATATTATTTTAAAGAATAGAAAAATATTGCTCTTTATCCATGATACCCTGTACATCTGACTAGTTCTCCTGGCGCAGAAGTAGCAAAACATCACCAGAGCAGAATGCTCTCTCCACTGTGTTTTATAATTGGGAAGGTATGGTTTTCGCTTTTTCTTCCATGCATAACGGTTAATGTGACCAAATAATTCTAGTATAGTTTCATCAGACCATAAAACAGAGTTCTAATATTTACTCTCATGTTCCTGATGTCTTCTAGCATAAGCTAATCTGCATTTTAGGTGTTCAGCCTTAAGCAAGGGAGTTTTCTTTGGGCGACAGGCACGAAGTCCTGATCATTAAAAGCATCTATCGACTGTCTTCGTTACATCAATGACACTCACCTTTGTCGTTAAGTGGGGATTTTCGAGACAATTTTCTTTTCTATTATCTCATAAATTAACAGTTTTCTTCCAGTTCTTAATTTATTCTCAACACAATGAGCTTTGTTGTACTTCTTGATAATACTACGAATTGTCGATATACGAAAATCTACACGCTTGGTGTTTTATCTCCATAGCCTTGTTTGTACGCATCAACTATCTTCATTTGGTGCTTTTTGTTCATTAACTTTTAGAATGAAATACAATCTGGTCTATACTAATTCATTTTCAAAGGGTGTTTGTGCTAAATGTCAGTTTAAGAAATAAAACATTACAATTGCCATAGAGCATTATTATTTCATAATTTCCACAAGAGGGCCGAATAATTTTGGAGTGCACCAATTTTTAGAAAATCTATGACTATGAATATAAGAGATTGAAACTTCTAAAAATTTCAGTAATTATTCAAAACTAAATACCGAATCAAATATTCATGGTAAATTCAGTAAGTATTTGCAAATATTCACAATTTCTTGATGTATTCAGTGGGGACGAATAATTCTATTCACATCTATATATATATATATATATATATATATAGGAGACCCATATCTATCCAATCATTGGTAGTGACTGCCTATTCTATGCAAGATATATCGATGATATATTCTTTGTATACACGGGTAGTGATGACAAACTTACCCAATTCCTTATGACCCTAAACACAGTGCACGACTCAATTAAGTTTGACTATGAAAAATCCACAACATCAGTAACATTTTTAGACACCCGCATTTACATAGATGAAAACAGGAAACTACAAACGACACTACACACTAAAATCACCGACACCCACAACTATCTACACTTTAAGTCTTCCCACCCTAAACACCTCAAGGAGAACCTTCCCTATTCACAAGCACTTAGACTCAGAAGGATATGTTCCAAAAATGAAGAATTAAATAAACACATTGAAAATCTGAAGCATCAATTCACAACACCTAATCAGGGAACAAATAAATAAAGCAATTTCCACACCTAGAGAAGACACCCTAATGTACAAGATTAAAAATAAATCTAGCCGCATCCCTCTAGTAACCACTTTCAACCCCACTCTGCCTCCACTATCCCAAATAATCAAACGTCGCTGGGAAATACTACATCTCAAACCAGACCTAAAAAAACTGTTTAAGGAACCTGGCCTTCTTGCATATCGTAGACCTAAGAACCTAAAAGAAATCATAGGTAGTAACCACATTTCAGGGGACAAGGTAATCCGTAATAAACTAAGAACAAAAACAACAGGATTTTCCCAACCATGCAACAACAAAAGAAGTTTATGTTGCAACCATGTTGAAAACACGAATTCATTCACTAGCTCAGTCACTAAATCTACTTTCAAAATCTAACACGATTCTAACTGTAGAAGTCATAACATAATTTACCTCCTAGAATGCACACTATGCCAGAAACAATATGTAGGAAAATCTGAATGGCCCTTTCACTACAGAATTAACAATTATCGTAAACGAATTAAGTCGACTCCCCATGAAAAATTGTTACCTGTAGAACAACATTTCCGCCTGGAAAAACACGATTTCAAAACCCATGCCAAATTCACTATAATTGAGAGAATAGAAAAGTTCAGAGCAGATAACATTAGAAAGATTTTAGAGTCGCATGAAAATAAGTGGATACAACGTCTAAAAACAAAATATCCAGCCGGGCTAAATCACAAATTTAACAATATATAGATATCTCAACAGATATAAAAAAAACTACCCACATTTCTCACCCACACAAGACAGACAGGCTTACGGAGGTGTGGAGGCCTCACACTTATACACTCACCCACACGAACATACACACTTACACACATCATACGCACTCACTCCCTAATGAGCCAAATGATAACACACACCCACAGCAATACACACGCTTACACATATCATACTCACTCACTCCCTAAGAACCAAATAACACACACACACAAACACTAAACAGAGACACATCCCCTCACCAAGTCCAATAAAACTGTCAAACTGACCAGAGAATTCATAGCAGCATCCATCTCTTATCTCAAATAACAACTTAAAAGAGACTGTTTGACCAACACAAGGAATGTTAAAAGATTCATGTTAAAAAGATAAAAAAAATAAAAAAACAAATGAAAACTACAGACAAAAGTTAATTTTCTCCATCAAGACATTCATTTCTGTAGTTTAGTGCTAGCAGCAAGCAGAAATATTTCTCCTCCCGATGATGGCCATTTCGGCCGAAACTAGTCGAGGAATCTAAATGGAATAATAATAAAAAAACGAAAGAATATTAATCTACAACCCAGTGTGTCTGAGGATTTTAATTTTTTAATTTTTATTGTTCAATATATATATATATATATATATATATATATATATATATATATATATATATATATATATATACGTGTGTGTGCGTGCATCAGAAGAAAGCATTGGATGTCTACAGTTTTATAAAGGCTTTTTCTTCAACTGTGTCGACTGTGATTGTATTAATCACTGTTCTTTCGAACCCTCAACCCATTTTCATTCATCTCTCCAGCTTCTCTTTGTTGCTTTTCTCATTACTTTTGTTATCCATTGGACACTAATCACCCAACGTTTGACTTCATTTGCTATCCTTGTAATGTTTCCCGTCTACCCCCATTTTTGTTGCTTAGTCTTTTTCTCTTAGCCATGTCGGTCTATTTCTGTCTGAATGACATGGCTGTTTACTTTGATCTTCGTCTATTTCTAAGTTTGTTTGAAAGCGGTTTTGATAATTTCCATATTTTGCTCTTGTATATCATCATCCTTGGTATTCTACATTCATTATAAAAGTTGAGTTTTAAGCATATTGTAAAGGTTACATTTAAGTGACGTATATACTAGCGAACCATGTGACTTTAAGACTTAATTTTGAAGATAATTTCACGTGAGTCGCATCATACACACGATATAAAATTAGCGTATATACAGTTTGCCCTGGCTACGACGTTCACAAAACTATATATATATATATATATATATATATATATATATATATATATATTATATACGGTAGTCAAAACGTACAGCTGCATTTAAAATAAATATGATTTTGATAAAACTGTTGATTTACTTAACTGCATCCAAAAATAATGCATGTAATATTCACATATTAGTATCCTATTATAAAATACAAACATAGTAAATCTGCATCTTTTATATTGTTTATGTTTATAAGATTTTTTAGCTGTTTCTCGTTCAACTGTTTATGGCCATACGCGTTTACGCAACGAGTATAGCGTTTCAAACCATACTTTTATCATCCCCTTTTACTTTTTTAACTTATTTAACTAAAACATGCGATAAAGACAGCTTATTGCAATTAGGTCACTCGAAATGGAACTCGCTTAATACAAGAGATAC
Organism: Acanthosepion lycidas; assembly: GCA_963932145.1. Lineage (NCBI taxonomy): Eukaryota > Metazoa > Mollusca > Cephalopoda > Sepiida > Sepiidae > Acanthosepion > Acanthosepion lycidas. The sequence continues at coordinate 81,407,643 of OZ010581.1, forward strand.
ATGATAAAATCATCTTTTATAAGTGAAAACCTTGGGGTCGCCCGATACGCAAAATCGCGCGTTACACAGACAATCGTTCTATATCGTTTGATTTCATTTTCAGGGGACATTCTTTAACGTTATCATTGATCCTATCAAGATGTATCCGACGGCACCTTCAATTTCTTTGTTCTTTATTCTTATAATTATTTTGTTCTTTTTAAACATTTTACCACAAGTAAGGTAATAACGCTATTAATACGAATAGGAGTAGATAGATTCGCCTTTCATCCAATTCATACACCACACTGGTCTTTTGAACAGGCGTAGAGGTTTAACTCTTGTTTTTTTTTGTTTAGGATTGGGTTACTGCTTCCTTCTAAAGTCTACTTCAACTTTATACTTCTAACTCCTCCGCCTAAACACTGTAAGTGTATTCATTTATTTTGTCCTCAAAAGGAGTAGACAGGTTCGCCTATCGTCCGATTCACACACCATCCGGATCTTTTGAACAGGAATAGACGCTTATTTCTTATTTCCTGATTTATGATTGTGTTTCCAGTTGCTGGTAATGTCTCTTCACTCTTTCACTCCCGTAGTCCCTTGCTTCTTACTGGGATCATTGCCTTTCTTGGGGGTAAACTGATTAAAAACAAGGACGAAAAAGGTGCTGGGTGAGAAAGAATATGAGAAAAGAAACATTATTAAAGTTAAAGAATAATAATAGAATAGGAATCTATTTTTAGTTTGAAATTTGCACAATTAAATTTTGATTCCTATTTTTTTCTCGGCCTCGTTCATATCATTCTCTTACTTAATTTATTTTATTGATGCCTATTTTCTGGTAGGTTTAGAAGACATGGTAAAGTGAATACTAGATTGTTCTCTCCTGCTTTCATATATTGTTGAAAGTCATTCATTTTCTGGCCTATTCTTCAAGCTGGAATCGTACTAGATGTCAAAGCAAATGTAATTAAATAACGTTCTCGGTAATCTATGTCAGCTATCCAGAGTTGAATCTGATATAAATTGAAACTGAGGCAAACTAATATAAACAGAATGAGATACAAACAAATACGAAACATAATTGTTGATTCGATACTGGATGTGTTCATGTATGATATTTAAAATAACTCTTCATTATTTTATGTAATTTGCTTAGGATTCAATTAATCTTCTCAGTGCTTATCCAAGCAGATATTTGTACGATTGATTAGATTTACCTGATTATATAAATGCCGGTTCCTTTGTACGGGTGCAGATACGTACTCTGTAGTTAATCTATGTTTCAACAATAATAAACAGGTTGAATTAAATTAGTAAGTATTTCTGTCAAATTGACTCTTTCCTAGTCCATTCGTTGGTGTCCATAACTTCATACATACTCATATTCTGTTCATTGTGTATATATATATATATATATATATATATATATATATATATATATATATATATATATATATATGTATGTATATATATATATATATATATATATACACGATCGCGTCTAGCATGAAACAGCCTGTCGCCTCTGAGTGATGATTTTGATGTTCACACACACACATATATATATATATATATATATATATATATATATATATATACTAGCAGTAAAGCCCGGCGTTGCCCCGGAGTAAACTTCCTCTGAATGGAAGATCATAACCGCTATACTCAGTTTGTACACGCATGTAAGGCTGAAGTCTAGTAGAAGTGATAGCCACCCACGTAAAAAATGTACACAAGTTGTCGGTATTCATCAGCACAACGGAAGAAAAAATTGTAAGGCTTAAAAGGAAGCAATGGACGGTCATGTTAGCATCAGCCGTTTGCCACCGAATTAAAAGTTGTCAAGTTCAATACAAACACGGGCCTTTTTGAAGAAAGAAGTCTTTGGTGAATTGTGGCAGATGACTTTGTATTCCGATGGGATGGTTTTATTATTTCTGAATGCAAGACATTACATGAAGCCCTATGTCAGTTGCAACGTAGTAAAACGCAATAGCATGAAAGGTAGACGCGTCTTTTGCCCAAAAGACGGCGCTGCCACTACCGCAAATAGAACCACATAACGGGAGTATGGGAAGGTGCCGGGGCGAGTACTTGTAAGTGGCACAAATATTTTTGTAGTTTTTTAATAGCCAGTTGAGGCGATCAAGAAACGCACGTGGCGTTACCTAAAGCAGCCCTTATGGTAAGGCGAGAAACACACTGACGGTGTATGGCAGAGAATGCATATTATAACGCTTTATGCTGTTATTCTTTTATTATACCACTTATTTTTGCTGGGGCCTGAATTGCGTGGATGCACTCGACTTCACTGACAATTAAACAAATCCACCTTCGCACGTATTGGTTTTGTGTTGGAAATGAATATGGTTACGTGGTCGACATGTAAGTGCAAATGCAGCTATGGTGGGGTTTAAGTGATAAGGGAGCCTCTTGTGAATAAGACAACCTTTAATGAAATGTCTTAGTAATGGCAAGTGGATACTACCATGACCTTTAAATTAACCGGATTCAAAAATGAAGGAACCTACGATGCAGCTGACATAAAGATGTGTACATTGCGTTTAAACGTGACCGACCATGGGCTATAGGACTTCTGCGTAGGTAATATTTTTAGCTTTGTTTGTTGGAGAGTAAACGTAAACGTTATCCTTACTCCAGACTCGAGAGCTGTCCACCTAAATGCACACCCGCGACGCTGAGCGTCTGTTCTTGCGACTTGGACATTGTTGTTGAGCCGTGCTTGCCGTACCCCAGGGTTTTCTGAAGGTCTGGCAGACGCAGTAGATATGGAATTCCTCAAACAACGATTAACGGTCTGCACAGGACTTTCTAAAGCCCTGGTAGTCGCAGTAGCGCTGGCATTTTTTTAAACGACGAATAGCGGTTTGTTGAGGTTGTTCCGAAACCCTGGAAGATGCTATAGTCCTAGAATTCCTAATATGACGCGAAGTGGTTTGTTCAGGGCTTCCTAAAGCTCTAGAACATGCTGTAGCCGAAGGATTGTCTGTGTTGGGGACTCGGAAGCCTTGGCTCTAGAAACGCGTATTGCGTCCTGTGAATTCTGTACTAAACGCTCTTCAATTGAAAGTCTAAATCATCGTGAAACGGATGTAGTTATAACTAAGAAGTAAAAAGAAAACAGTTTGGATGCGTAATTAACAACTTGCGGTTTCCGTAAGAACCGAATGAAGTGAGCCAAGTGCTGGACAGTAACCGTAGAAGTGTGAACACGCGTGCCAGTTATGGTATAAAGAGGCGATTGACTGGTTGACCTTGAGCGCAAATACTAAGGTGACGTACGTACGCACGTGCACACGCATGCGTATGAGAACTGCTTGCGCGCATGATTGGATGGGACCAAGGTTAAACGCTCGCAACCTTGCAAATGAGCTCGCATCCACTGGGCATAGTCAAAGGAGTGCACAGTGGCGCATGACGTTTCAAAATAGTATCTGGCGACTTTATTGTATCGGTTTTTTTTTATTGATAAATATGAAATCTATTTAGTTCCTTATCCCAAAATAGGCATTGCCTTTTTGATTTACGACGTCACCGATGTAGCGCAATCAATCAAAGTCACCCAATGAGAAAATGGGATTTTCAAAAAAAATTTGAGCAGCCAGGAGATATGAGATAAGTTTTATTGATAAAAAGTTGAAAATATAAGCGTTTTTACACTTCTTACGAAATAAAATTTGAAGCAATTTTAATTTCGTTTATTGATGGATATTGAAGGAATTTAAGTAGCACGAATTTAGATGAAAACGTGCGAGAACTTTTTGGGCAGCGATGCGTAGTAGTAAAATTATGGCGAGTAGGTTCCTTTTGTTACACGTAAACGGCATGAAAAGACATAACAGTCCCTTGGCGTCCCCTCGAATGAAAAAATGCCAACAAATGTGAAAAATTGGATAAATTGGACAATTGTGTGTGGGGGGGGGATTCTGTCTACTTGGCTTAAAAGTTGTGGCGTGAAGTTTTAACTGATTTTTCTGGTAAAATTTGACATGTAGCCCTGCCAATCCCTTTTAAAATGGCCTTGACATCTACTGTGCAAATGCAGAAAACCTGGAAAGTAATGCATGCCTGCATTGAAACATTAAAAGATCCTTTTTAAAAACCATCGTATGAGTGTTAAATCCTGAAATAAAAAGTAGGCTACCTGAAACCTCTACCCCATTTGGGATGCTTGATGCGCGCACACGAGACCCCCTGCCCTCGTTCACACATGATCTCGGATGACCGCGGAGCGTGAATGGGTCAATCAGCAGCAAGTAATTACGCATCGCGTTAGCCACCCGTGACTAATGACACTACTGCGATTGGCTTTTGGAACGCAAAGTTCGGCTGCGACAGAAATACTTCATTGTGATAAATTTTGCATCCGAAACCAAATTCTTGTCCTTTCTTATTCCCATATAGGCATTTAAATCCGACTTTTTTCTAATTATGCTACCGCTATTAAATCTGACATGAAAAGTGTCCATATCTGCTTGTATGCAGTGAACGCACATAATTACACACGCGTGCGTCCGATCAAAAAAGAAAAATCGATAATATTGATTTAAATATTGACTTAAATCAATTTTGGCGCCGTCAAAACCTCCGCGGGACCATTAGCAGTAACTGTCTCAAATTCGGTTGAAATCGGTTGAAATATGTAGGAGATCCTATCAAACATATAAACGAACACACACATTCTACCTCATATATATATATATATATATATATATATATATATATATATATATATATATATATATATATTGCACTATTTTTGCGAAGATATTTAAAAAATAACTGGTAGGGGAACAAAATATTTATTTAACATAATTTATTTTAAATGCATATGGATACATGTTTTATTGATAATGCGTATGTATGCACTCATATATAAAGATAGATAGATAGATAGATAGATAGATAGATAGATAGATATTGTTTATGGAGGAAGAGTTATCAATATAAGAGATAGATGTCTACTGATCACTTGAAGCGGATGACAAATATTTCTATATCATTCTTTATATTTCTATCTATCTATCTATATATATATAATATATATATATATATATATATATATATGTGTGTGTGTGTGTTTGTGTGTGTGTGTTTGTGTTTGTGTGCATGTGTGTGTGGAACCTTTTATGTATGATGACGTGGGCGAAGGTTCTTACACATGCAAACGTTTCTACTTTCTATCTCTCAATACGCGTAACACAACCAGGTTACTAATTATATTAACTAAGTCAGACGTGATTAATAAGGTTGGAAATGTTGGCGGTGGATAAAAATCGAAAAGAAATTTGTAGAGAGGATAAATGATTAATAAAGATATTTCTCAATCACATTTTTCTATAAAAATTCCAGCTTTGAAAACACTGAGAAGCATTGAAGCTTTAAAATAATTTTAACGACGAATCCTAATTTTGATGAACAAGAAAATATATTCGTAATGTTACAAGAAGTTTCTCCTTTTTTATATTTTATTATTTCTGCAATTACCTTTCCTCTTGTATATTTATATAGATTTATAAAGGGAGGTGCATATCTATACTGCTTTATTTTTAATGATATTTTACACATCGTTGTGTTTCAACTATTCTATTGGCTTTATTAGGTATATAATTTGTAAAAATGTGGGGACACTATTTGAGTAGTCCGAATAATGTTTCTCCAAATATGGGGAGTTGTTTGAAATTGAAAGAAAACAACATCAGTTCTTGTTGTTGTTGTTGTTGTTGTTGTTATTATTATTATTATTATTATTATTATTATTATTTTAAACAATAGTGAGCGTGCACCAACAAATTAGGGCTGAGGTACAAATATACAAAGCTCTGAATACCCATCAGGTTTTGATGAAAATAGTGAATAACCTTGCATGTGGTAGCCAGTTAGAAATACCTTTAGATCGGGCATCCCCATACAATCAGACAGGTATCCAACTGAAGGTCTTACCAAATATCTAAACGTGACTCCCATCAGTCAGTCAAAAAATAACCCTCTTGCTTTCCCACGAATTCTGCTCATAAGTGAGGTGCAGTACATCGGGCACACGCTCAAGATTATCATTATTATTATTATTCTCTTTGATTTCTGTTGTATACACATTTTCTTCCAGGTCACAATCAGACCTAAGGTTAGAAATTGCTTCATAACATTTTCCACTGAACATTTCTGTAAAGAAACAAAAAAAAAAAAAAAAACAAAGATCACACATATTTTACATAGATAAAGCTCTTCGTAATCTGTGCTTGTGCGTATAATTGTTTGTATTTCTTTAAGGCTTTGACTACCAGGAATCCCTTCAATAAGTCTATCGGAAACATTTCCACTCAATCCGAGGGCTCTATCTACAACTATAATTATTGATGTCCTCACCTGCCACATCTTTTAGATTTCTATTTTATGATCCTTGTATTTTGATAGTTTTTTAAGATCTTCAAAGATACATTACAGTCTCCAAGGATTGTCATGTCAATAAGAATGCTCATTCTGCTTTTGTGGTCTTTGCTCACGACATCCGGGTGATTAGCTTTGATTGTTCTGTATGTGTATATTGTAAAGTCCCATAAAATTACTACAGTTTTTATCTCTGTAACCAGGTTTGGGTGATGTTCATATCAGTTTCTTCCAGATTTTTCAGTGCAGATAATGGCCCTCTCTCTTACGCCAAGGTTTATATTCAGTGGGTGGTAGCACCGTGTAACCTAATACAATATTTTAATTGTTTCTGGGTGTAGTATCTGCTTTTGGGGGTCAACACAATGTTTCATTATATCTTCTTGGTAATTTCTAGTTAGCAAGGATTGGCCTTGTGCAGCAAGAATAAAACCTTTCGTTTCAACTTTTAACCCTGCACTATGTAACCACTGATGGATACGAGGCTTGCCAACATCAGATTGTTTGCTATGGGCAGAGTATTGACCAAGAAGATGCTCATCTTGCTATCGTTTTTACATTTGGTACAAATAATAATAATAATAATAATAATAATAATAATAATAATAATAATAATTATTATTATTATTATTATTATTATTATTATCATTATTGTTGTTGTTATATTTTGCTTTCAGTTCAGCAAAATCCTTTATCAGTGACCTAGGTTTAATGCAAAGTAGTAAATATATAAATTATCATTGCACAGCATGATGTTAAGTGGTACTTAATATGTTTTTTTTTATATTTTGTGTAGATGAGCAACACCACGCAGTGCATTTTTTTTAATCTCATGTAAAGTGGAACTGTCAGGGAATTTCTCAATATTCTTGTCTGTACCTTTTTGATTGTACCCAGAGCTCCGATTATTATCCACAATAATAGTGTACAATCTTATCATGCTGAACTTCGATATCAGGATTGGACAACTAAACTCGATGTCGCCATTATTGCTATTTCTACTAATGCTGCTACTTGTCATTGCTATTTGATTCACAATGCTGATAGTGATATTTTTTCTTATTTTCAAAAGTCTTTTGATGTTTTCATCCCGAATATAATGAGCTACTTACAAAAGAATGAAGTACGAATTATGAAGATTTATCACCAATGAAACTAGTCATAGTACGACTGTCTGAATCATTTGATTTATTTAACTTCTTTTAAAAAAAATCTTTGAGATCATTTATAATACTCCAGTGATTACGGCAAGGCTATCCTTCACTTTTTGAGCATATTATTATTATTATTATTATTATCATTATTATTATTATTATTATTATTATTATTATTAATGAGTAGTAGTAGCAGATTTTACATCTGTACTATAATGTAGCTTAAAAGGGTAATTAAGTAACAAGTTTTTTATGATACACCAGCACTCTCTTCAGACATCCAGTTCCTCCCCTATTTTTCGTGAAGCCCATCAGGATCGTTTCCAGTGTCCCAGCAGCTATTGGCACAACTGTTACCTTAATGTTCCATAATTTATTCAGTTCCCTGGCTAAGACTAAATATTAAGCATATTTTTCTCTATCTTTTAATTTTACTCTGTAATCTGATGGAACAGCGAAACCTACCTACTGACAAACCTTTGTCATTTGGTTCACGATAATTTGACCTGATCTTCTGGCCGGGGTTCATGCAGGGAGCACTTCCGGAGAATTTTTTCTTGTTTTTCATTCTTTAAGGCAGATAGTGAGTTGGAGTTATTATTATAATTATTATTATTATTTCATTATTATTATTATCGTCACATTTTTTTTTTATTTGGGTGTTGCGTAAAACTAATTAAAATTGATTCAGAGCCAAAATGAATGACAACAAATACAAATTTGGTACGATATACTGCCAACATAGACAGAAGCAAATTAACTGAAATCATCTTAAAGACGATAGACTGCGAAGTTTGTTTAACGGTATATCAACTCCTTAATGGGTTATTCAATGCCAACATGTAATTTTCATGGGAGCTTAGAATTACAATATGTTATTCTGCTTTCGCAGTTGGTTACATCATAGATGATACTCAGCTTTTATGAATAAAAATGTTTGTGTGGTAGAAGAATTAGTAGAAGTGGTGATATGTTTTATGTTATAGGTTTGTTACAGTTACATTTTTAATATATTTTATTTAAATTGTAGAATATTATATATATTAATATCATAAAAGTTTTTTTTCGTGTTGTGTAGTTGATTTTATTTAGCGGCATATCAAACAAAATCTAAATGTTTCGAACATAATTTTATGGCTGCAACTAAATATTTTGAATGCAACTACAGATAAAATATATTATAATATTTGAATGAACTACAGACAAAAATATATTATTTCACTATACATAGGGATTGTTAATAATTCTTCTATAATAGGTATATTTATATTTTCATGGTTTTGTCTTTGACTGTTCACGATTTCCCCATAGCTGGGACCGTAACAGGTGCTAGAACCCGATTCAGGGCGGACATAGAAACAACAGCAATTAAGAGATCCTCGAAACCTCCAGTGTCACGATCAGAGGTTGCCGGGTGTAGTTTATCGTCATACACAGGATAAAGCCTGCAAAGAGTTCTACATTTGATTTAAGGGGAGCCGTTGTTTATTGGTCCTAAGCCGCACAAATGATTATTCTATTACTGCTACTGTTTATTTCAATAATCTTGCAGTTGTTGTCGGATATTCCAATTAAAAATTGCTGGCGCATCTTGGATATAGATGTATTCAAATCCTTCCCTATATTATATTTCATTTGGAATAACAGATTTCATGGGTGGCATTCAAAGAAGAAAGTGATTTGGCCTCATTCATTGTTTTTCAATTAAATGCATAGCCAAAGATTGATCTAAAATCAATAAAAGGTTTTAACACATCGCTTACGTACGTACATATGGTCATTTAAATGTAGTAATGGATTTTGATTGTCAGATCGATTGATCAAGTCAAAAAGAGACAATGAACAAACAGAATTGATAAAAAATTTAATGACAGCGTCCTTAATATTTTATTCAAATATCTATTTCTATCTGCCATTTTTTTTGTTCTAAATTTTAGCGTTATATCATTTTCATTTGTTTCTTTCTCAGCGATTTATATATATTTATTACTTGCTTTTTTATTTTGTTTATTTCCTTTTACTTTCATATATCTTGTCTCAGATTCAATCTCGTCATTTCGAAATAAGATAATGTCGAAATCCTCCCGTTGTTGAAAGATTTCGTTTTATTCAAATGTTTTATGCGTCTTTATCGTTATAAACACGTAATGCAAGTTATGTTTACATCATATTTCTTCATAAATTGTTTTATTTTATTTTGACCATTTATTACAGTGACTACCACTATTCTCTTCTGTGTTCAAGGATCTGCGTTACACTCACACACACACACACACACACACACACACACACACACACACACATATATATATATATATATATATATATATATATATATATATATATATATATATATATAATAATAATAATAATAAAAAGAAACAATAGTAAGATATATAATCCAGTGTTGATATTGATATTTTTATTTTTAAAAAAACAGTGCTCACTGTAAATTTACAGATCATAAATATTAGAAATTAACTGATTTAAAATATGCTTTCGTGTAGCGAAGAAGCCATATTTTAAATTATTTAATTTCTAATATATATATATATATATATATATATATAATTCTTTATATATATTATTTATGTATTATACATGCGCGGTAC
>OZ010581.1:81422801-81560301 GCA_963932145.1 Acanthosepion lycidas
TCAACAGACATCACATCATATATCAATCAATCAATGAACACTTGATGATAGCCAGAGGATATTTGCTCGAAATGTAGAAAAGGCTATTCTTATTGTATTATTTCGAAGTATTTTTCTCATCTTGGTTGATATCAATGTTATTAACGACATGACAATGTTATGATAAATCATTCTCTCTACCTTACAAGAGAACTGAGGAAATGTTTCGACATCAAGGTGGCACTCGTAACAGTCGTTATCAGAGCCGTGCAAATTCTCTCACTGGAGGAATTCGGGTAAGAGTTGAGCTTTTACATATTATTGTGTTATAGCAAGCATTTCGAATATTAAGTATCAAACATAATCATCTGTGTAATTCATCATGAGTAATAAAACCGACCACAAAACCAGATTTAACCAGTTGGTCTAACTGAAGAAATCGAAAATAATAGGAATATGGCCGGAAACCTCAATATCTGGGGAACATGAAGAGTAGAGTCGTACCTATAATATTTGGTGCACTAGGAACCGTATTAAATTACTGGAATAGGAATGAGGCGATTCAGTAAAAGTTTTAAAATATTCATACCTCTGCGTTACTAAGGTCTGCGAGGATACGGAGAATGGTGGTGGAAATTTAAGAAGACTTTATCCAGTCACTAATATCAACATCAACAAGCTGATTCCTTCTTTGAAGATATAAATGCATAAATTAAAAGCGAAAGGCCAATGAAGAGCACATAATACACGAGGAAAAAATGGCAAGGACTAAAAACAAGCCACGGTAGGAAAAAGATTAGCCACACACTTAGCAGACACAATCGATACCGGGAGAGATTCCAGAAATACAGACAGATAAGAATATTCCAAAACAATGAAAGATTTTATCAGCAAGTAAATTGAGAGAGAACGAAAACAACAAAACAATATGATGGATTAAGCTTACGTAATAGAGAATTGAATATACATAGGCCGATCGAGTATCGAGGGACCATACGCTTAAGTAAACCGGCAAACATTTAAAATAACCATAAAATAATTGGCAGTTAGAGGTTTCACTATGGTGAGACCAATGTTTTTTTTTCTATTGTCTACAACTTCTTGTTTCTGCATATTCTATTGTTTTCTATCTTCAAATCCTACTTGTTTCGAAAAGTTGCTCCTAGATAAATATCCTTACTAATATTATCTCGGTTGTTGTTGCGATTCAGTTTATTTTCTATATCCCTGCTTATTTTTGGATTGATGGTTTCATCTTTATATACACAGATTATTTATCTTATTCTGCCATATCATGTTTGCCTTATATTGCGACAATGGCTGGTTTGTTTCGATGAAGTTATTCTAGTAAGGAATCAATGTTAATGAAAGTGTTCAAAAAGTCATAGAGGGCGTTACATTCTATATTGGTTACATACAGAAAAGAAGACCATACGATGGCTTTTGTATATGTGTCATTTATGAGTTTCTGGTTTCTTCAAACATGTATGTGCAGTTTTCTACCTATATACTTTACTTTTGCCTGCTCACACTTTATCGAACTTGGCGTTGAAGGAAGTGACGCAGGCTATGTAGATTCAGCAATGATTCCAGCTTCGTCCAACCGATGGAGGCGGAAAGCGGTTGATGCTTCTGTTTTGGTACTGATTATTGGACTATTACTGTTTACTACAGTTTAACTTCCACACTGAAGAAATCTGTGTAAAGTTAGAAGTCATTTGCTGGTCGACTGTCTCCGAATAAGCAATAAGAGTTACGTAATTCGCAAACAGAGATTCTCTCAATAGCTGCATTATAATCTTAGTGTATGCCTAGAATCACTTCTCGTTGAACAGGCTCTCGCCTGTACCAGTACGGATATGCATGTCTATGATATCCATTTACCTTCATAGTTTAAACATGCAGCTAAAAAATACTGAAATGGTATTTGGGTCTCTACCCAATATTGCCTGGCATCATTTGTGATTTGAAAAGGTTGATAGTATATACTATTAAATAAGAATTCATCTCTTGCAATTAAATTACATTAAATAGATAACTGATTGGTAACAAAATATCTACAGGATTTTCAAGTCACCTAATCTGCCTACGTCAGCAGATTTCAAACTTTTTGCCCTACGAACCAGTCTCATGTAAGACACTTTTTCACGGACCATGGGCGTGAAGGCGTCATTGTCGTCACCCGCATAACAAAACACAATTAAAAAAAAAACATGATAATTTATAAAACAGAAAAAAAAGTTGTTTTTTTTCAGTGTGGCCCAGTACCAAATGATACACGCCCCGGTACCAGTCTGCGGCCCGGGTGTTTGGGACCGCTGGCCTACAGTCACTAAGTACTTTGTTATGACAGCGAAAATGAGAATAATAATAATATTAATAATAATAAAATAATAATACTTATTATTGTGCAGATTCTGTGATGAATATCCAGAAAAAATTGACCATCTACTATTAGGTTTCGTAGTATTATCATCCAACGAATATAAAAATTGGTGTGACAGTGTGGACCAATATCTGCACTGGAAAATCTGCAGGGAAGCTGCAAAAAAGTGGTATGAACAACACCTAAACCCGGTTGCAGACACAGGACCTGTAACGATTTTATGGGACTATACGCACAGACAGAAAAATCAAATCTAATCATCCAGACATAGCGATCAAAAACCACAAAAACCGAATGTGCTTTCTCCTAAGACAAAATTGAATGGTTCTGTGTGATGTGATCTTAGGCAGCATGGATTACTAATCTATTATACAGAATTCCCAGGAGGATTTTACATACAATTGGTACACCGGTAGCATTAGTAGCCTAACTGAATTTCTGTTATTTGATGTAGTTTTGTTTCTTCCAAGCAGGCAACAATATTCATGGTGCCTTGCATATAGTGAAGGATATACGTGTTTCTAAATTTCTGGAGGGATCTATTCCTGATGCTTTACTACAATTTTTTGCGTTATTGCTACCCCACGATCGCTTCCAGTGTTGCTGATTGCTGCGTGATGCCAACTGAAATTTCGAAGCGGTTGAATTGCTCAGTCTCTTCCCCTGTAACGGGTCTCAGTGTTTTTCCCTGTCACTTTCGATATTTTATGCATCTATTTATATCCTTCTAATATGAGGTAAAGTACATGATTTTTTTCAGTCAGCTTCTTTCTTTCAGAAAGGCAGCTTTCAAATGAAATTTCACGTACATAAGAGTGAACGAGAATGAGAATACTTTAGTGAGGAGAAGGTACACTAAAATGTATCACGAGACAGACAGAGAGCTAAAAAGCGAAACCCAAGGACATATATAAAGACACGTAATTTCACATCTGTATTTGAAACTTTTCCTGAACTCTAAGCATTTACTTCACAACAGGAGATTATCTGTTTAAAAATGCTTCATTCTTTTTCATTTCCTTGCAATATCAACTATTTCCACTGAAAGTACGGGAGGATATCATATATTTCATTATATGATATCAATTCTGGCCAAAGGGAAAAGATCAGGCGTCAAGTCAGAGAAAATAACTAAGAAATATTAAATAAATGATTAGGACTTTATGAAAATCAGGAAGTTCTGCTAACATCAAAAGCAAAAAGAGTAACGTTGATTCATTAAATGAATGCAGTAACTTTAAAATAACTACACCACCTGCGACTCATCCGGTCAACGTTGTTGTGTTTGCTGTTTACATTTTGTAGTTTCATGAAGAGTTTGTCAAAATAGAGATATTTTAAAAATACATTAATTTGAAAGAATAAAATTCAGTAGAAAGATAACGTAGTTTCAATAAATAAACATTAATTTAATATAACAACAAGAATACAAGAAATTGATCATAGATTGGAAAATAGCGTCTTTTTGTTTGGGTTAATAAAATTCTGAAATCAAATACAAAATCCATTTGCGTGTGTATGTGAGAAACAACGAAATGTCGTTATATATGTGTTTGTGTGAAAAAGTCAACACGCGTGCTCGTGGTTTTTCGTAAAGAGGATACAAGAGATAGAATTTGTTACTGTGGGCTGTGTTGCCGTAGTCCTAAGCGGTCTCTTTGAAGTTTGCCAGCGTTGTCGCTTTTAGCAGGAGGTCGTAAGTTCACGAACGAGAGTTGCGTGGACCTTGACAGCTGTGGGTATCCTGTTTCGGGCCGGATTTTGTGTGTTTTATACACTTTCTCGTAAGAAGATCGGCTCCAGCCCTCACTTCCTACACGATAATAAATATATATATTTCTTTTCCCCACTCTCTATATATGACTTCTGGCAAACATACGCGATACAAAGTTCACAGACTTTTATATAGTAATAAAATTTTTATTTCATGAAATAGTTAACTGCATAAGAATCTAATGTAGACAGTATACCCTTTTAAATGTTTTAAATGATTCCATCGAAAGGAATGCGATAATGCCAACAAAGAGTTACTGAGAATGGACGAGAATGAGAAGGCGTTAGTGAGGAGAAAGAACAATCATAGAACATGACTCAGGAAGTTAGAAGATGGTGACTGATATTGCATTTGAATCTTTAAGAAACTGGAAGAGACCTCCACAAGCGAGAAGTACGATACAAGAAGCAATTAAAATTATGGTTACATCTAGTTATTTCAACAGTAAAACACTAACACATGTGCGCCAATCTAGTATTAGGTTGGTGCAAAAATAATGTCGTTTTCTTACATATGTTACTATGTGAGAAAACGACATTATTTTTGCACCCGCCTAATAGTTTACCTAAATTAATGCAGTCGGAGAAAATCTCATCAGAAAAAATGAAAATATTTATAGAAAAAAATTATAAGAAGCCACTTGACAGCGCTGGGGAAATGACTGAAGTCGATAATATTACATACCCTACTTTCCGATTTTTCAAGAATCTTCAGATATATAGAAGGAGGACAAGACCAGATATGGCAGCAATGTTCAATGCACGGATGAATGGTAGATTTATAAATATGCAAGATTGATTCTGGTGAGAAACATCCCGAATAGTAGGCTTAGCAATTGATTCAATATAATCACCCCACTAGAAGGTGCAAAGAGTTGCTCGCTTGCCATGCTGCTAGAAGACAAAAAGTTATCTGTAATTATTAAAAGATAATCATTTTGGAATTGAATAGACAATTCAGGTGGAGTTTTTAAATGAAGTGAGGATGTTTATACTCCACCTGAAATTAATACTTACATATTATTTACTGGAAATAGGTGAAGAAAGATATTTCTAATATTTTTCATAAAAACTGAGGTTTTTTATATGGCGACAAAAACTGATTTTTTTCATCCGAAACTAGAGGAAAAGCGTACAACTACGTGTGTTTACTTAAGTGCTTCAAGAGAGCAAATTAAAGTATGGTGTGCATAAAGAGCTACTTATAATCTCATAATAATCAACATCACTGAGGATATCAACAACATGTAGCCCTATCCGTCGATTTTCAATAAGTAACAGTAAATTATGTAATGGAAAATGTACTCATGAGATAGATTTTATGAATGAAACTATATTTCTAAACAAAAAAAAAATGATGGACACTCATCCCGCTTCCCAAATATATATAAGCCAATCTTTTGCAGACTGAAATAAAGTGTTATAGAAATTCGAATTGAAATATATCAACTTTGAGTTAAACGAACTGGTGTAAATTAAAAGAGTACACGAAGAGTACCAGTGGTACTCTATCCATAAGACGAACTGGTAAACACGGAAGTGATATGGAGCTTGAAAGAGTTCGGGATTATGCTTCAAATGATTTCGATTCTTTGTATCGACTGAAAGAAATTATGTGTTATATAGGAATAAAGTGTCGCTTCCGACACTTGAGTTTGAACATAAACCGCCAGTGAGCAAACACAGGCGATCCCATTATTGAATTAAGTAGACCACGTGACCATAGAGGAAACGTATATATGGAAGGTAGCGTGACGTCTAATTGATCACTCTTTCTAGTTTATCTCTATTACGATACGGATCGCCATTCTATTCTATCCGCTATTACTATTCGGATCTGCATTTCTCTATCACGATACGAACCGTTATTCTCACCTCTACTCACTATACTATTTCTCTATTCAAATCACTACACGGATTACTATTCAAGTAGGTATTAGTGCGAGTGTTATTCGACGGCGTCTGACACCAGTGTTGTTCAACGGCGTACTTTAGTTGTATCTGCGATTACAAAGTCTCTACTACAACGAGTATTACGAAAGTGACAACGTGTATTCGTTGGCATCACAAAAGTGGCAACGATTGTTCGTTGACATCACAAAATTATGGATAATATGTCTTATCTAGAACTACTGAATAGGGTTGTGCCATCATACACTCCAAATTGAATGTGTTTGGTCGGCGGGTTTTCTGTAATAATGACGAAGTGGGGCCTACGACGAAGGCAAACATGCTACGAAAACCAGCCAAATAGATGAACCTCAACACCTTAGAAAACTTAAACCTTTAGTATTTTTCTGGATCTGCATAATATATGGCTAAATGTTAAGAAAAGTCTCACTTGAACTAGTGAAACTAAATGCATAGATGCCCCCCCCCAGGGATATGATACCGGATTAAGAAATTTCGGTTACACTTACTCAATATTGATGGTCGATGTTTCCTCTAATGTTTTTTGTTTGTTTGTGGGAATTTAATTGCTAAAGAAACATACAAATAATTGCAGTGCCCCTAACATATTTCCTTTGGTTTATTTAATATTATATATTTCTATTTAAATCATTGATATTCAAGTAGATATCACCTAAGAGAGCTATTAGGTTGGTGCAAAAATAATGTCGACATTCTTTTTGCACCAACCTAATATAATCCGTCTATGACAATATAAACTAAATAAAACGAATTAATTCAGATTTTCCAAATTACGTGATACAGTTGTTTACAAGCATAGAATCTTCATGACTATTGAAAAAAGTAGAAACGCACAGAGTAATTAAAATAATATATAGTATTTATTAAATACACCTGCCTGTATTTGTCATGTCTGAGTTGGTAAATTAACTACAAGACTGAAAATGTTGAAGCTTTAATTTTTGAGACATTTCAAAATAATGATATGTGCTGCTTTATATATTTGTTCAGAAACAATTATTTCAGGCCAAATTCATAGAACTCTGGTGATTTAAAGAATTCCTGTACTATAAAAGGGATTACTTAAAAATTACTTCAAATAATGATGTTTTGAAAGTGACATAGAATGAATATATAATCGAAGCAGTGACGTTATTTACTACGCTTAACTGAATTTTTAATTCTTTAGATTAGATAAGCTAACTTAAACATTAAATTAGCTTAATTAATCACTAGGCTACAAGTAAGCGGCATCGAGTGATTAGCGATCTCCCTAATCAGGATTAATGGTCAACCAGACTATCTCGCTAAACGTTAGTCGACTCCAAGGAGCCAATGACTGAAGTGAGGTTGTGATACATAAAATGTCTCGTAAGCCAGATTCACGTATCACCCAACAAATAAAGCACTAACAATTCAAACATTACACTGCTACAGATGACCGAATTAAAGTTTTATTCATGTAGTTTTCGTTCAGTTTAAAGCTTAATGAATATTATTAAGATGTACTTCACACACACACACACACACACACATATATATATATATATATATATATATATATATATATATATGTGTGTGTGTGTATGTATGCGTTGAGAGAGAGAGAGAGATATGCCAGGTGTAATGAAAATCATTATATAACTAATTGTGTTTATTAATTCTAAAGTTCACCTTACACAGAAATTTCCGTCATGTCGCCCGACGAGTATATTTACTGTCTGGATGTAATTGGTACATGCGTATGAGACAGATAGGCATTTTCTGGATATGATATACCGATTGTTTGCAGGTAAAAACGATATAAACTTTTATGCAGATTTATAATATAAAAATTGAAAAGGAAGGCTAATTTATAGGGATCTATAGAGACATAGACTCTGTTCTATTTATTAAATATATCCATTCTATGTATCCTTCAGCATGACTTGATGTCTGATTTAGGTGAGAATTTCTGATGTATCACAAACCTCAAATATATGCATAGCCAACGGGTACAGGCGATCTCTTGATTCATTGGCTATATGTAAATAGGACAGGGACGTTAATAGATTTATACTATTTAAATAGAATATATTTTCCCGTTTTTATAACTCAAAAATATATCCCAATTATTATATGCGAAATATAATAGTTAAATTTGGCTTTTAGTGAGTGAGGCCTGTGGGTCTTGGTGAAGGGCAGACTTCTTCGAATCTTGGGACTGGCGCTACACAATTACAAAGAACTGTGCCAAATAACAGAAACGACATCACTTGAAATAATGACGTTGATGTTGATGTTGACGTTCTACACGGCTTCAAATAAAAGGTAGGGAAGGAAATGCGCATGAATGCTGGAAAGAGCGATGACAGCTACAGGATTTGCGACATTTGTTTCCCTGAAAAATGTTTTTAATAGGAAGATTTTATATATTTCCACCGACTATATTACTGGCTACTCGGTCAATGAATGCTGGCTTTTTCCTTAAAAGGAAACTGCTAATCCCGACTCCATGCTTTCCAGCCAACTTTGATCTTCAAAAATGTAAATCCAAATTCACTTGTTATATCATGTCTTCCTATTTACTCTTCTTTTGTTCTTTCGCCTTAATAATCCTTTCAGACCCAGTAACCCCTTGTGTCTTTGTTGACTTTACCTCCTTATTCCGGGTAAATTCGATTATATATATATATATATATATATATATATATATATATATATATATATATATGTGTGTGTGTGTGTGTGTGTGTGTGTAATATTGTAAATACTGTAGTGCTTATTTAGTACTGTAATATTATATAAAGCGTTCTTTTATATCATCAAATGCGATAGTTATATAATACAACCTCAAATGCAAGCATTTCCTTAAGAATCGCAGAAAACAAACGTTATAAAACTGAAAAAAAAAATATCGGAAACATCTAACCAGAAATTACTAATTACGACAAATTAATTTGTCAAAAACGCTAACTATCCACTGAGAATTGTTGAAAGACACAAAGAACACGAAATAAGATAGAAGAATTCATAAAAGAATCAGTAAGTAACAAATAAGTTAAAACAAAGAAGCAAAGAATCAAAGAATGAAACCAAAGAAAATATTATGCAGGAATTTATAATCAAGATATAAAAAGCAATGGCTTTCATATTGAAAGAAGATAAATATGAATAAATAATAAAAGATATAAGACCACTAAGAAAAACTTAGCACCATTCTCTAGAAGCAAGAACCAAAAAAGTTGAAAACCGAAACAAAATGCCAACAAAGTACATTAGTGTAACGAATTTAAAAATATAATACAGCTGAATGACCTAATTTATAAGGCACAAAAGAAACCCACATCCATCAGAAATAACCCTCTTGGTCCAGACATGCAACTAAAAAGACAGTTTTCAACCTAGAAAGAGAGAGGGGTGACGACACTATAAAAAAAGAGTCCAATCAACACGAACGTGCTACACACAAGAGAGGTATATTCATTTTAGCTAAAGAAATAAACTAAACAAAAATAGCCAATGAAGAGAGACCTAAACAATACAGAATGTGGATTGCTCAGTCGAGACATATCCGCACGTTCTATAGTAACAAAGGAAAGTTTTATAAAAAGGAAAAATAAGATACGTTAGATGCAACGTAGACAAAAAAGTATGTCGTAATATGGAGATGCTTAAAGGAACAGACGAAAAGGCAAAATGGTTAGTACAAAAATACATCTTCGGATTAGAACATAGAAGAAACATTGTTATTGCTTTCGTTTTCGATACTACTATTACTACTTCTAGCTTTAGTATTACTGCTACAGTTTAAAGGACGAAAGCAACTACAGATGAAAAAAAGCAATATTTATTGTAATTTTAGTAATTCTTAATAGGTGAAGAAAGAAAAAAATATATTAATGGAAGCAGCTTTTGTAAAATGAAAAAGATGAATATCAACATCTTGCGTGAGACTTACGTAAGTCATAGGATGTGAATGTGACGGGAGTGCTCAGAATGATTAAAATTCCGACAAAAATTTAAAAGACCCTCCCTATGGGATTTTACGAGATGTCGTAAGAAGACAACCATTATGGATGATGATGAAAAAGATGAGATTTGACAAGGGAATTATTTTGATACTAAAATAAAAAGTACGAGAGATACTCATGCTATAGAGTTACTATTACAATAGTAATAATGATGAAGGTGTGTGATAGGATTAGTAGTTCAGGTTGTAGGGAATTAATATCAGGTTAAGATGGACTGTCGCGGGAATTTAAGAGATCAAGATTATAGTGTCCTTGGAAGAATCGATTCGAGAGTCTACTCCACAAAGTAACAGTACACGAGGAAAAAAATTGGGTGGAAATTTATTTTCTTTTATGTTATACGCGGAAATACCCGTGGGAAATTTATGAATCTATCTCCTCCCTCCACTATGGGTTAAATAGCAGGACTTCTCTCGGAAAAAAAATTTATTCTCATAAGAATTTTCAATGCAATATTCATTCGCAAAAAAAATTATTCTTACAATCCAAAAAGTTTCCGATTTAAATAACTAACAAAAGGTTGATAACCGTTAAAAAACAAATCATTCAACGATACTTTATGCTTCAAAAACGGGCAAAGAGGACTTTTGAATCGAAGATGCTTAATAGTAAAGTTTATAAAATATCCTCGACTAGAGAAAGTCGTTTCTTTTCCATACGACAGAACAAATAATTCAGATGAAGTATGATCGGGTGAATATCATCCTAGCATTCCACATATTATTTTAGAGGACAATAATCCTTAAGCCATATCATTTTGAGCCAGAAACTCTTCGGTGTTCAAATCCGGGAAAGTGACGTGGATAGGCACACTGTTATGGCAAAAGTCCAGTTATATTGTTAATCGGTTATTCTGCATGGTTTCAGTTAAAAAAAAAAGAACTTTCTGCTTCACAAGAGTCAGCTGAAACAAATTCCGAGTGCTAGAAATTCCATATAAACTAATCATAACAATAACATCTTGTTGGGTTTTATTTCATTTGTCAGTTTCTCCTAGCTGCATGCTTGTTTCATTTCTGGGCCGTTACAATAACACACACCTTTCGAAGGAAACTCTTTGTTAGATCCATCGAATGCTTATTTTATATTACAACATTTTTTTTTCTTTTACAATCAAAAGACACTGAAATTCGTTCCATTTTCTAAACAATCGCTGGAAGTTACTCATTTCAGATATTTCATTAATACTTTAATGGCAATCTTCATGGTGTCCTGAACCTTTCCAAAGTCTTCTACATTTCACCGTCATCAGGTTGTGTTTGGACTTCAATCGACATTTAGCCACGATTGAAACATGAATATATCATACATTTCTATTTATACAAAGCTTACTCCGTGAAAATTACTTTTATATTCTTAAGCGTTCGTCCAGTCATGAATCCGTAATCGATTAGGGTCGTAGGACACAAAGGTTACTGGAGTTATAGCAGCAGGCTTGGTCATGACAGCCTGATGGATCCCACCCTTATACATTCTGGTTTTGAATTAAGATACTTCCTTCTTCTCGGCTGGATGTCATCGAAGTGTAATTGAGATCAGTCTACCCTACTATTTAATCAATAGCTGGAGCAAGATGTTTCGTGTATTTTGCAAGACCATTACTGCCATTAGAACGAAACAAAGTATAGCGGGAATTGAACTCGTCACGTCGAATTTACTTTCCGTGCCGATAACCATTACATTATGCCCTCTTAAGCATAACATTTTTAACACGCTACGTTCTTATCCTTTTTAGTACCCATAGCTCTAATCGCTAAACGGACTTTCAAACACTCGACAAATGTTACGCGAAATAAATCAGTCAATCTACAAACACGCAAAGCCGACCTATGATAAGGTACATTGTACGACTAGGCCACTTTCAAATTCAGATTATTTAATGTTTTCGTATGCACAGAAACATATATATTTCATGCATCTCTAAGAAGACATGGTTAGTGTGCTTGAGCAGGAAACAATGGTTAGCGGGCAAAGAAAAAAAGGAAGAAAATCAAAAACTAAATGAAGATTGGAAGCAACGAGACAAATAATGGTTTCTGAATAAGAAAGAAGTCAAAAGAGGAGAGAGAGAAGAATGGAAATAAAACAGGAGAGTAATTGGAGCGAATGAAAATAAGAAAAGAGCGATTAAAAAAAATCTGAACAAAAAAGGACAAGTGAAATTATAAGAAATAATAAAAAGTAGCTAAACGGAAAAGATCCTGATATTTGTTTCCATGTTTGGTTCGTCTTTTTATTATAGTTTCTTTCCACAAAAAATAAATCAAGATTAAATACATGCCATGAACAAATGCTTTTAACATCTGAGTCGACGATGAGCAAGATCTTGTCCCAATTAGTTACGTTACTCAAAAACGAAATGAAAGGTCAAAAATTATCCATGATATAATTGATGGACGAAGAAATTATTAAAACATAAATGTACTTACATAAATGTAATTTTTGTGTATATGTGTGTGTGCAATTTTTTTCAGATATGTTGCATGTAGGCACATTCCCCTCACTTTGTGAATAACCGTATATAAATATTCATAGTATATATATTCCCTGCATAGATGATAAAAATTTTGTCTATATGAAGGTGTAAGGTTATACTTGTGTGCCACACCCTTGTTGTTATACAAACATACCTTATATATGTATGATAGGATAAGTGATAAGCATGAATCTGAGGCTGGTGTAATATATAATGCCTCAGAATTGTTAATCAGAGGACCGAGTTCCAATTTCAGTTGGGTTCATTATATGCACTTACACGCAAATATCCATGGAAAAACTATGAATCCACCTCTTCTCCCCCAGATATTGGTTAATTAATAAGATTTGCATCACTAAATCAATATTATCTTTAGAAAAATATATTCTTAAAATCTAAAAATATTTCCTGTTTTTCAATATCCTGCAAAGGGCTAAAATTCGTAAAAACGAATCAATAAAATCATATCTTTAGAGACCAAATCGGGAGCTCCATTGCCAGGAGTATATAATTACGTACGCATTTCTATGTAATCTGCACTTTGTAAGTGCAAAGTGTACATTTAATAAGTTTTTTTTCTATTTCGAGCAGACAGAGTTTTTCCAAATCAGACTGCTTTTTAAGATGATGCTCATCGATTCAAGGCTTCAGTACAAGTTTCAAGACTATTGTGAGCATTCTTTTTCACATCTTAAGAGGGTTTGTTTTTTTAAGTGTATGTATAAAAGCAATAAGTATTAATTTATGTCGACCTGACACATGAAAGGCGAAAGTTTATTGTATGGCACTAGAGATTGAACGTTGTAACCAATAACACGTATTTTTGTGTTGAAGTTTGTCAGCATTTTGCCTGATACAAAAGTGAATCGCTGCATTTCTTCATGCAGGAAATATTCATTGGTGTTCATTGATTCCTACTGTTTCCGGAGACGAAATAATAAAGTGAGCACAGTTAGATGGTAGGTAAAGCATTTCAGCAAAACTGGCGAAAACGATGTAATCAACAAGCTACTTTTTGTCTACGTTGGTGGTAAGAATGAATAGTGATGACTGTGAAAAGTTGTGTTTTGCAACTGAACACTAGCCCACCCAACGCTATTATTTTTCGCTCTGTATTCTCTTTTAGTTTCGAAAAGAAATATTCTGAAGCTATTACTTTCGATTCATCCCCCTCTTTATATATTATATCTTTAGATATCTAATATTCTAAACAGACAACAATACACTATAATGTTAATAACATTTTTATATTTGAAATGTACGCGACTGAATAGAGTTAATGCAGATTTGTTTCTATTCATTCCACGCACCTCCCAAAGTAAGGCGATAATGTCTCTAAGACGCAGGGGTTACTATGAATTAATGAAAATGGGAAATCTTTAGAAGGAACCAGAAACCTAACCCTAAACAGGAAACAAATAACAAACCCCTGTTCAAAAGACAGGGAAGAAGTGTAAACCGGGCGATAAGTTCCATGAAATCCATGATATGGGATTTTTGTTTTTCAATTTTGTATGTTTTGTGTGTCTTCGTTGAAATAAACAAGGACATATAATGATTATAGTTGTAAAAGAGAATTAAACAAAGAATTTATTTACATTAAAAATATCACTAAACATTTATATGGTTTTCCGCTAATAATTCTGACGGGCATCGTTCCCTACTTGATCTCTTCCTTACCTCGTCTTCAGAATCATGTCGTGTTATCTCCTCTTAGAAACTTCGATCTCGCTGTAGTGTCTATAGATAAATCTTTCCGATCTCCAATCACGCTAGAACACCTTTCTCAACGCACTGATTGGGACTCATTACGTGATTTCCTTCGCGATGCACCTTTTGGTTAATATTTTTAATCATCCCGTTGAGAAATGTGGCACTAAGATTTCTTCCTCGGTGAAAGTTGGTATAGAAGCTTTCATTCTATCAGGGAAATACCAAGTGTAACCACATTCTCTTTGGTTTTCTCCTGCCTGTTCAGCCGAGAAAATCCACAGGAATCACTTCTTCCGACTAGAGCAGAGCGACAGATCCGACTGTAACAGACCCCTCTTTGTCACCGCTCGTAATGAATGCAAGAGATTGAATGAGATACCACATTGCCTCTCACAATTTTTTATTCTAGAGAGTAAAGGCGACTCTGTAAGTGTGTAGCGAAAAGGGGCAAATCTTCAGTCGCTGCTCTCTTCAGTCAAATTGAAGTGTTGTCATCTAATTCAGATAAAACAAAGTACTTTGTCCAGAAATTCTATTCCAACTCCACTGTCGACTCATCTAGACTATCTCTGCCTCATTCTCCTTCCCGACTCCTGAAACAGAGTACGTACTGAGAGATATGCCTATAATTCCGTCAATGGATACTGCTATCATTTCTAAACTAGATCCCCATATGTTTTGAGGATTCGACGGTATACCTGCAATTGTTCTAAAGAAATGTGCTCTTGGACTGGCTCTTGTTCTCGCCAAACTTTACAATAAATATCACGCTACATCTTGCTTTCGAATTTGTTGGATGTCATTCTCTACAGTTCATGTCTTTAAGAAATCTGAGGAATCGTCTGATCCCTCGAATTTTCATACTATTTGCCTTTTACCTTTATTTGGCAAAATATTATACGGTCTTATTAATGCCGAATTGGTTAAGTATCTTACTTCACGCAACCTCCTTTCGGATAAACAATATGCCTTACGTTAGTCTTTATCAACGACCTTCACGGTACCATCAATTCCCAAATAATTATCTATGAAGATGACACCATTATTTATTCCTGTCTTAGTAGAAAAGGTGAAAGATCCGACAAATTAAAACTGGCAACTTCTCTTAAAAGTGGTTAACTAGTGAAAAGAGTGTTTGTTTTTTTTTAATTTTATGCCTCAAAAAATACTGCTTTCATTTAATCACCATAGATAATTTTTTGACTACCATCAGTATGGCTGATGCTAAACAACAGGAGAGCAACACATAATGTTGGTTCACTATGTCGTTCGAGATAATGCTTCACGTCAGAATTAATTTTGCCCGTTTATAACTGTGCACTGGATAATGCTGCCATATCTGTTATGGTGCTCCTATTATATATCTCTACATTCTTGGCAAAATTCAAAGAAAATCGATCCTGTTACGGTATCTAAACTTTAATCAACCGAAGCAACCTTCCCTCTGTCTTTCAGGGCAATTGTTCTTAGAGCCTCGGCCGCAGGAATTTAAGCTTTCTTCTAGATTGACAACTAGTTCTACCCGTTTTACTGTTGAACTAACTAGATTCAACTGTTAGTTATACTCTAATAGTTTCTCTTTTCACATTTCTCACTTGCGGGGATCCCTCCTTCATTGTCACGTAAAATCTTCAAAAATTTAAATTCAACGTCAATCGACTTCAATCTGCCTTCCTGAATCCTCTTCCGTTATTTTTTCTCACTAAAGTTTTCTCATTTTCTTTCACTCTCTGTAAACCCCTGAATCCTAGTGGCATTATCGACTTGCTTGAACAGTGAGTAAAAATGGCTTCGTCTGAATTAATTCTATAAATAGTAAATTAAACGCTCCTTAACTCGACTCTCTAGATTGGCACTGCAAAATCATAAACGAAAAGTTTCCCCACGTAACAACAGCACATCGTTTGAACAATCCTAACAATAGCAACAGCAAAAATAGATAGTACATCTAAGTGGAAGAAAAATTAAGAATACACTATCAAAAAAAAACTACCAAAAACAATACCAACCCTACCAAAAACAAATAATTGACAGGATACCCCCATCAGTTTTATAAATATAACATTCAATGAAGTTGGGAAGTCTAATTTCCTGAAAAACTGTTTTCATAAAAACGATTTTATAAATGTCACTCGCTAATAATACTAACTGTTCGGCCAATAAATGATGAATTGAACTGTTAATGTCACCATTACCCTTAGTACTATCGAAATGATGCAGGACATGGTTTTTATTTTAGCATTAAAATCGAACTTGCTATTTACTGTCATATAAATTATCCTGTAGTTAGCAGATATTAAAACATAGAAATAATAAGGTATTTAAAATAAAAATTTGATGTTTCGAATGCTGATTTCATCATATTTCTAATAAACCACTAAACAGAAGAATATCCTCTAAAATTAATAAAAGAATGAAAACTAATAAATGCATGTTCCTGATTTAATTATTTAGTGTAACGTTTTTCATTTTGCACTGAAAAAGTTTTATTCGCTATTTGAGTTATTTTCATTTTTTTATCTTATCATTTAAATCAAACTCAGTCATTGGATTCGAAGTATTTAATTATCTCATGTGAATAGGCTATTGCAACAGTTACACCAATATAGAAATTTGATATTTAACTCAAACTTAAGATATAATCAAGGTCCCTCTGGCTACGGATAATCAGCTTTATCGATAGGTTACGTCTTTAAGACTGTGCTTCGTTTTCTTTAAAAAGGGAAATTCGAATGGATTCCCTTGTATCTTTGTTAAGTACCAGTTGCGCTGCAGGCAATTTCTGAAGATACGTTCGCAAGAAACATCTTGAACTAATTATCCAAACCTGGAGTGGCTTAATTAAAAAAGAAAACATACATAACTATTACAAAATTCTTATTACAAAGAAGATTATTATGTCACAATTCAATTAATCCACATTATTGTTAATAAGAAACTAACCGCTGTACTGAAAAATGTGACACTTGGTAAAACTACAGCATTTTCTTTCTATCTGTATCTCCCGGATGAGAAGTTATGATTATTTTCACTATTTACATTCGGACTATTTTCTGATCGTTGATGTTGTTATCACACCGTCTCGGCTGTTGTACCCACCAGCCCTCACCAAGTGTTTATTGATCCGGGTAACCTACAAGGAATTCTGAACTAAAATCTACATGGATAGACTGGTCTTGTTCCACTGCACATACCTAGGTATATCTCGTCTAGTTTTTTTTTTTTTTTTAATTTTAGTACGGCTCATTTATTGCTCGCTCTGTTTTTACTGAATCCATGTACACAGTGACTGACCCAGGGATTAAACTCACAATGTCTCATAGATTACAAGGCAGTATAAAACGAGGACAGTCCACCACAACAACAAAAATGACGACAATAGCCCGAATGTAAATAGTGTAAATACAGTGTTTCTGTCTCCAATAAATTATCAAAGAATCCTTTCATTTTGAATATTAGTTGATTGGTATTAACAATCAATTGTTCAATTATTCTTCTTTCAAATTTGACATTTACATTTTGTCTAAATATTACCTAAAGACTATTACAACTAACAGAGCTTTGTATTACCAACATTGATAAAGGGTAGGAAAATATTTAATGTGTTCAGATATATTCGTTAATGGACACGTAACCCTGGATACATAAGACATTGTAACAGGCTACGGAGTGATAAACTATGTTTGAACAGTTGATAACACAATACGCCTTTGCTCTTCGCCACACGTGAAATGACATGGCAATTTTGACGTTTTATTTCTAAAAATATTCCGTGCTTATTAAATACTCTGGGTAGTTTTCCTGTGTTTCTTTGTCGAAGCAACTGGGTACCTAAAGTTGATTTGAATTTTTCGCGTATGACACACAAAAATAACACGAATATGGTTTCATGGAAATGAATCTTTTAGGTCTTAAAGAATACAATTTTCATCGGACTCTATAGAGTGGCGCTTTAAAATCCCAAAGAGCTTTATGAAATAACAAAAACGCATTTTCAACAGCAGCAAGAACTAACATCTAACTAGAAAGTAAAATAATGATATAATGAAGATGTTGACTTTCCAAAGCACATTAAACAAAACGCTTGGAAAGAAACTCCCACCAACATTAGGAAGAGCAGTAACAGTGGACTTGAGAAGCATCATCCCCTGAAAAATTGTTTACGTAAAAGATTATATACCGTATATTTTAGGAATATATGTATATGATTCATTCGGTGTATAAGACGCAGCCTTATTTTGAAGACAAAGTTTTAGAATTAATGCTACACTCGTATTTAAATGATTTTTAATGAATAGCAATTCCATCTGATGATTTAAGAAGTATTATTTATTCTTTGATGTTTTGAACCCAAAAGTGTTCGAAACATCAAAATAGGAAAATACCATAATTCCCAAAAATTGGTTTACTTATTTTCAATACCTGCAAAATCTTCATTGCTTTCACTATCACGTGGAATACAATGATAAATTTTCATCAATGGATCTAATATTATGATCAAAGTAAATTTTATACCCGGTCCCATCCATTACGTTATGGATACCACATTAAAGAAGCGTGGTACCAGTAACGCAATAGTTTATTAAATCACAATATACCTTCTTATTTTTCCCACAAATTCATCTTCCTTACTAGGTATACCTGAGAAAGTGTCGCTCGTTTCCTTCCTGCTCTATCTAGTTGCTCCATTTCTCCCCCACTAAACTCTTAAAAGGTTTCTTAATAGAAAAATCGAAATGTTGCAGTTGTTTTGCATATATTTACACGTGTCTTGTGAATCCTATATAATTCGGCGTATAAGACGCCACCAGAGTTTGCCATCAAATTTGGGGGCGTAAAAACTGCATCTCATGCACCTAAAATATATGGTAAATATCAACCCTAACCATTCTGTCAATGAATGCTGAAAATTTTCTTGTGAGTAAACGATTATCATCACCCTTACCATTTCCAAAATAAATTTTAAAAATCCCCATCTCACCAGTTTTCATTTTTCCAACTTGAACTATTAATTTAAAAGTTGTTTTCACAAAATTAAGCGTTAATAAATAAAAACGTAATGATAACCGTGAGAGATTTTTAACTCAGCTATTATCAATCAATATTAGTTCCTATTTTTCACAAAATGTGTAATGTGTATGTATGCTTCCTTTCTTTTTACATCACAAAATGGCGGCAACATTTTTTCTTTTTCCTTTTCTAGAAAAAGGAATCGCTAATGAGAAATGCTTTAACGCGTTACCAACTTCAAGCCCAGGTAAGGCAGTTAAATTTTCAACTGATTTCCTTTGTCTTTTGAAAATGGCGTCACTTGTACACCTTAGACGTTTTGTTTCTTATTTAACATTATTTATTAGTTAGCGGTATTTCTTTTCCTTCCCAAGGGATTATTTATGCAAACATTTTGGGATAATTCAAAAATATACTAGTTCGATTGAGGCTTAGATAAATAAATTATCAATAGAAAATTCATCGCCCACACAAAAAGATAAAATAATGTGAGGAGACATGAAGATGATAGGAATGCCAATCAGCGTTCGTGAACAGTCCCAACGACCCGAGATTGGATGAACAGGGGAAGAATCGAAACCACCCAGAAGACATCTGTACAGAAAATGCGGATAAACTGAGAAGAATATTTAATTATTGCGGTGTCATTTTGACACTCCAGCCTCCACAAAAACCACCTGATATTACCGAATAAGAATAATATTTATAATAAGAATAATATTTATAATAAGAATAATATTTATAATAAGAATATTAATTAACTTCTCTGATGCTATACCAGGGAGGTTTCCCATGACTTATAATTTTGACTTATTGCAAGTCATAATATTCCCGTTTTGTCTTTAGTAAATTAAGATGGGCTTCAACCGATATCCTACAGCTGCATAACGATAATCAATTGGGAATAACTTCTATGGGATGACGCGCTGTGCTTATCTGCTCATGAGCGTGAGCAGTGGATATTATCTTGTGTCAAAGGTAAAAAATTTACGTTTAAAAGATGAGTCACACAAGGCAATTTGAGAATCACGGTTAGAGAAATGAGAACACCAACAATTGGTGACGTCTAACGAGACTGATTACCTGACTTCAGGTTATTTATAACTGGGCTCAATTGGCAAGATTATGTGCAAAACTTCTAAAAAATATCGGCCGCGTTTAGCATTGATGTATATGGCTTGTCAGACAGGGTGCCATGATGGGATTTCCATAATTGTAACCCAGATACAAATGTATGTATCTAGTTTTATAGGAATTTTAATTTTATTTTCCGAACACGGTCAGCACAATGTGGCTATGTTCATAGTAGATGCTATGTTATTTAAAACTCTAGATACATATATACAAACTACATATATTCAGCTAAAAATAAAAATCCTCCTTGATCATGGATAAAAGAACAGACCGAAGAAAAAATTACCTGATGTCGGTATAGTCTATTTCAGATCGGCAAAACTTAATGCCGCTCCTGATCTCCCATCGTTACCAACACAAGCCCCCTTATCAAAAACAAGGCGTCCCTTTGAGTAAGACTGCAATTCCAGAGAAGAATTCAAGGGCTGATGAGGATCTGAAATAGACTATACCAACAGGAGGTAATTTGGGATTTTTGCTGTACAAATATATATGCCCTTTTATAATAAATCGATTGAACTGTCTGTAGATCATTTTTAATATTTGATATTACTAGGATCCACCTGGATTATATACCAAGTATGTATCTCTAAACCCAATTGTGAAGCGAGTTCGATTTCTAGTGGGATCCATTAAATTTACTTCTTCTTCATCCAGTTATGGGTAAATAGCAGAACAGACTGGGTTGCATAGCCTTGGGTAACAACTGGTCTAGGTGAAAATAACTCTGAATTCAAAACTGCATGTAGTACTGGCGTAGGACATACCATCTAAAGAAAGAATCGTTCGCATTGGCACCATGATCCAGATTACGGTCGACAAATGATGATGATGATGAAACCCACTTGAGGTTATGTAGAACATGCTACAGACCCCAAGAAATTCTCTGTAGTCAATAATTAAAACACCTTCAATTGTGGAGATGTCTGTAACGTTCCTGGATATGAATAATTCAAGTGCTTTTTATCCACCACGCCACATCGAGTAGCCGCTGCCATCCATGCGAAGGATGAGCTGCTCTTTACTATGTAGCTTTGTCTATTTTCGTGACAAAAATTAAGCAAATTATAAACAAATCATCAAACTAAGCATAAGTAAATGTAATAATAATCAACACGAAATAATTAAGTTTCTAATAATAAATAACGATTAAAATCGTTAAAAACAACATTATGACCCCATTCACATCCACAATTATTCCTACTCATTATCCTCTAGAATAATTTGAAACAACCCTTTCCGCCTTCACAATAACGGTTAGGATAATACAATATACCTTGCTACCTATAATGCACCATTGACCAGCATACTTGAAAACCTGAATTTCCACGTTCAACCATGAAAGAGACTGTCAATACTTAGAACCCACATTTTAAATATATATACAGTGAGCTGATTATAGAAATTTTGACTTGTTTAATAACGCCTCTTCTTTTTTTTCAGAAAATACAGGGCTGGTATCATACTACTGCCAATAGCTGACTTATATCTTGCAATGAAAGTTCGTGGAAGTAAGGAAATTAGTGAATTTCAACAAGGGCAAATAATAGGATGACATCAGTGTAACAAGTCAAATAGAGAAATTACTAGGTTTTTCCAGGTTAATCGTCAAACGTTTAATAATACTGTTAAGAAATTTAATGAAGAGGGCTATTGTCGTGTGGAACACGGTTCAGGAAGACCAAGCATCGTGTCTGAGCGAATGAGATGGTCACTGAATAGGGAAGCCATCAGAAACCATCGTCAGAGCGTCAAATATGTCGCCAACAGTGGGGACATGTCGTCATATGCGTTGAGAAACACTCTGAAAGAGCTCGGCTATCAAAGAAGAGTTGCAAGAAAGAAGCCCTTGATTTCAGAGGTTAACAGGAACAAGCGTTTGGACTGGCGAGAGAATTCGAGAGCAAAGATTGTGAAATTTGGCAGTCTGTAGTTTGGTCAGATGAAAGTAAATTCTGCCAATCTTCTAATTCGAGATTGTTTTATGTTTGGAGAAATCAGAATGAGATTTGGAACAATGAATGTCTGCAGGCGACCGTAAAACGTGTGTGTGTGTGTGTGTGTGTGTGTGCGTAAAAAATCAAGCATAAATAGTATACCTGTGAAGATAAAAGGAAAACTTTTATATACCAACATGTAACGTCCCTTGAGGAATTTTATCAAGCCAAATATGGAGATTGTATTTCATAAATTGTTTTTTACACACAGAAATAACCCGGAGTAAAATATGCTTTTCAAATTATGAATTTGAGAACGCTCTAAAATCTTTTAAAGCTGTCTGGGTAAGGAAAGGAAAACTATGGAGGGGCGCTAAGTGATGTAATTTATTGCCTGATAAATATTCCTGCAACAACAAGCATGACCATAAAATTTAATAGAAAATTTAACTCATGACCTTTATTTAAAATAAATTAATCAATCTACAAATAATCCAGAGAGCTCAAGGTAAAAACAGAAAGAATATTAGTTTAATTAAAAAACAAACAACTTTGAGGGTTCATTGATTATATTTTATTTCCAGAGGAAAGGTATTTTTCCTGGTTCTTCAGGTCACATTTACAAGCATAAATGAAAATGGTGTGAAAATTTACATATTATTTTTTATACAAGTTTTTGGGGAGTAGATTTAAGTTGATGTTAAGTAATAGAGAGAGGGGGAGGAGACCGATATATATGATCGAAATTAGAGAAGGAAGGGAGAGATGTTTAAATCTATCTTTATTAAGATATTCTAACGCCTTTATCCACTGTGCCATGTTTTTTTGAGGACACATGGCACAGTGGATAAAGTCTTTAGTTAGATCCAGGGATATGACCCAGAGAGTGTGAGTTCAATACCTGGTTAAGGCGGTGTAGAACTTGGAGAGGGGAATTAACAGGAGATAATTGATAACTGACATCCATTAGACATGGTACGTAGAACTAGAACAGTCTACCTCAGCGAAAAAAGGGTTCAGTTCGACATTCCAACCAACTGAAGAAAACCAGAGCGTACAAAGGCCAACACGCTGTGATAAATATGGCAACAAAGTTGAGGATGATAATCCGAGCAATGTAAATAGTGTACATAACACCTCATCTCAGAAATATAGACAGATACCAAACAGTAGTGTGGTAATAATGAAAAAGGTAATATTAGATCAGTTATAACCCATTTAACCAGATATCCCAGTACACACACACACACGCACGTATATATATATATATATATATATATATATATATATATATATATATATATACACACACAAATACATATATACGTACACACCCATATATACACACATACATATATGCATCCACACATATACATACATATATATCCATACATACACATATACATATACACATACATACACATACATTTTACCTACACATTCAAATAGATGCATATAAATACACATATATAAACGGATATGTGTACATACACACATGGGTATACTTATAAATACCAGATTACTACCTACAAATTTGAATATATTTAATTATATCAGCACATATCAACACAAATATACACATGCACAAATATCTTTACACATATACAGTTTAACATAAACAATCAGTCCTACATATGGACACCAGGTATTATTTCATGTCTTGATAATTTAAAATTCCAGAGTTCCCATGGACAGGCCTCGCAAAGATTAGATGTAGTTTGTTATTTTGAGTCGATTTATGTGCCTGGATTTGAAGATAATTTAATTTCGGTGATTTAGTAATTCCTCAAGTCTATTATATTTGATGAAGATTTTTTTTCTTTAATGCAAAGGTCGCATCTGTCTCTAAAGATTCTTGGAATTCGAGCCCTGAAGATAATTCTCCATTTCAACTGCCTGATGAAGCCGCTTTACACAAGATACCAATACTATTTAGACAGAACTGTTTGATGTTTAAGGGATTCTTTACAGAAGGAATGGCAATGGTTATCATGGCGCTGCTTCCAATTCCCAGAAGATATTCTAATATAAACCTTTTTCTAGTTCATGTTTTCTATGGTGAAATCGTGGCTTCATACACCGCTTTTTCTGTCATACATAATCCTCCCACTGGGCATTCAGTTTTTACCCTGCAATTACAGGTAGAAGTATTTTTTGTAATTGATCAATAGTAAATTCTCTAATAAGATTATTATTGTGGGAATTTATAATTTGCTCCACAAAATGAACTTGAAAATGATTTACTTATGTGTGAACATGAGTAAATCATTTTCAAGTTCATTTTATTAAAAAAATTTCAAGTTCATTTTTTTAAAATTTTATTCAGTGTATTGTTTTTACTAAAATGTTTATCTATTAACTTTAAGAAGAATTTCGCTATATTAATGTTGGATAATTTTCAGAATCGAGGGTTGAACAATATACCCTTCCTTTTTCTATTCTTCGATTGATTGGATGTATTGTCAGTCGGGTTTTCTTGATAAGTTAAGGTCTGTTGAAAGTTAATGTCTACTCTTTATGAAATCTTGATTATATCTAAATTTGCTTTCATTAAATATTTTGCAGCTAAAAAACAGAATGTCGATTCTGGCGTTGACTGTGTTGGGAATCTGGTTTATAACTGCTTTCGTGTGGTTCGGGTTAACGTTGATGTATACGGGGGTTTGGTTTTCTTTTTGGAAGGGTTTGAAAGTTGTTGTTTTTTTTGTTTTTTTGGATAGATTAAACGTAACATCCAGGAAATTGACGATTTTAAGTTGTATGATAGATCAATTTCAAATCACAGACATTGGAATGCCTTAATGATTTTTTCTGTAACTTTGAGGTTACAGGACCATTCCTATTAGGTATAACAATGAGTCCATCATCTCTGTACAGCCCTATATTTTGGGGATCCAAGAATCTACTTAGAATATTTAAAATATATATACATACTAAATCTGTTATTTGGGCTGAATCATACGTTGCCATAGGAACATAATAGGTTCTCAGAAACGGCGGGGGTAGAAATCGATTAAATCAAATTGAAGAAATGAAGCTTTTGTCTTAGAGTCTATATTGTGGAACCATTTAAGGCTATCCGAGAAAACTTTCCAAAGGTTTACAGGGTATTTTTAGTATAGATGTGATTATTTTTTAAAGATATTCTTGAAAATCAGACCTAACTCAGGTGTGCAGGGATTTATGAGACTGCAGATTATTTTGAAAATTGAGTTTATGGTCCATATGAGGTAGGTAGGCATCATATATGTTGTACACATCCTATCAGCAATATCATATTTGTAGGCGAATTTAGCAGTTTCTCTATTTATAGAGGAGAAGAAATTGCAGTTCTTGTCTTTTTTATAAAAGTTAGAGATTTTATTTAGAATGAGATGTTGGTATTCAGAAGGATCAATTTTGTAAAGGTTTTGGATTTATCAGCTTTAATCCATAATTTCATAGAGTTTTTGATATCTCTAATGTCTTTTTTGAATTGGCATTGGAATTGGCTGGATGTCTTTCTAAAAGAGATCTTTTTAATTAAATTAAGCATGTAGAGCTCGAAGGGATCTAACAACTTATTATTAGGTGGAGTGTTTTGGGATTCCAAGTTAAATGTTTCATTTAACTCCTTAAGTTTGCTGAGAGGTTTAAAGTGGAAGTAGATTTTCCCTCTCATCCTTTTTATGATGAGATCAATAATTTTTTCAGTTAAGGAAATTGTGAACGATTGTAAAGGAAGATAAGGGATGTATTTGTGTGAGCAATCAGGAGTAAATTTTTACATTCGTTTTGTTGAAAATGTGGACTCTTAAAGCAATCCATCGGGAAGTAATGAGTGCTAAACTTATTGGTATAAGGAACCAATAAATAGTAAAAACAGTGCGAATATCATCAACTTAAAAATACCTCTCATAAGATTCTACAAAGATAATAATATGTAAATTTTAAACCATTTTCTTTTATGCTTAGAAATGTGATCTGAGGAACCAGGAAATAATCCCAATCCTGGGGAAATAAAATACAATCAATGGGCCCTTAAGTTTGTATGCTTTTAATTAACACACACATATATATATATATATATATATATATATATATATATATATATATATATATAGGAGATCAATTGAATCTGCTACCTTGGTTTCAACCTTACGGTATTCTCAGGCGATTTTTATCAGTTGACCTCCCAATGCTTTATTTTTAAATAACTAATGAACGCTATATTGTTTTTAAATAAACAAACGCACGACGTTGGGTGTAAC
Source organism: Acanthosepion lycidas (assembly GCA_963932145.1). Classification (NCBI taxonomy): domain Eukaryota; kingdom Metazoa; phylum Mollusca; class Cephalopoda; order Sepiida; family Sepiidae; genus Acanthosepion; species Acanthosepion lycidas. The sequence goes on from OZ010581.1 coordinate 81,449,384, forward strand.
AGAAAAGGAGGAATAGGATGTGACGAAGGACGGAAATGAAGAAAAAGCAGTGGGAAGAGAAGAAAAGGAAGGGTATTATAAATATGTCGGCGGGGGAGTAATTGAAATGTTTATTTCTTATCCAGCCACACAAGAGGAAGTTTTTAATATGTAAGCAAAGATGCAAGACTTTGGATTTCTGGTTCAAAATGGTCTTTGGATCCGGAAATGACATTATTGGTAATTTATCATGTTGGCAGAGGTTGCAAATATTTTTTGTGGTTGATAAATTCTCTAAATGTTATTTTTACTTTAATTTTATTTTTTTCACTCGTGTATTGAGCACTTTTTAATACTACTGTTTCCTGGTCTGATTCAACTCTGACGACCATTAACACTTTATATCTATCTATCTAACTATCTATCTATCTATAGATAGATAGATAGATAAATAGATATAATGAGTTCGTTGGGAAAGGTAGTTGCTTCTCCAAGGATTTTAATCCAGATTTATTCGTCTCCTAGTCCTAGACTGGTAGGCAATAAAGGTTAAAAAAAACCAGTTTACCTCTCTATTTAATCAATAGTTTGGTATAAAAAATAGTGTATTCGTGATTTTCCCACGGAAAGCAGCGAAGTGAGCGCAACAGACAATGGCGGAGTTTGAAATTGGTTCTCTGCTAACCGTTAATTATACTAGCCGCAGTTTTTTGTTTTGTTTTGTGTTTTATTAATCTACTGGTCAGTACAAAAAAATAAAATGTTTAAAATAAGTAGCGCCTCTACTATCCATTAAAAATAACGCTTGAAGTAATAAAACTAGCCAGCGGTCCAATTACATCCTATTCGTAAGAGTCCGCCAGTTGTCCAAACCTTGACTCGTAATTTATGCTGCCTTTATAAACATCTATTTCCTTTTCCCCATCTTTCACCTGACAGTTTTAGAATTATTCATTATCTGCTTTATAAGATGTTTTCCAACTTGCTGTTATAACAAAAACACCCAGAGAGAAAAATGTTGTCTATAAATAAGTTACATTCTATTAGGTTGGCGAAAAAATAATGACGGTTTTTGACGTTAAAAAATACCTCAATAACCGTCATTATTTTTTCACCAACCTAATACCATACTGAGAAGAGTTGAGCTCATTTCCTTGGAGACTAAAAGAGTCAAAGAAGAAGTCGAAGAGAAAATCACTTGAGCGATTTTCAGGCGCGACTTCAATTCAGTCTATCTACTTCAGTCAAATTCATTGCACCTGTTACTCTGGCAATTCTTTGCAAGTCAGAAATACGATTAATGTTAATTGTTCGCCAGGATAAATAGGTAGCTCTTGTCTGCGAGAATTAAAGTTGGGTCTGCGTCCAAGTAGAAGCATGCATTTTTACCTTAATTGGTGTACATCTTGATGTTACGTGCCATCCTCCTGGCTGTCTATCTCACTGTATTTCACATCTCCTCAGGACGGGATTTATCATTACTATCCACAGATTACTGTTGTGATTGTTTTCAGAACATATATATATATATATATATATATATATATATATATATATATATATATATATATATATATATATTAACAATAATAATAATAAAGAAGTTAATATTCAGAGTTGAATTAGAGTAAGAAATAGTAGTATTAAAAAGTGCTTAATGCACCTATAAAAAGATAAAAAATTTTATATGTAAAGATTTTAGGCATAGAAAATTAAGAAATCAACCGATTCCGCTACTTTGGTTCAAATTTTCGCTATCTTCAGCCGATTTTGGTTAATTGATTTCCTGAAGCTTTATTTTTTGAAAATTAAAAAATTATAAACGCTATTATTAAAAAAATAAATAAATAAATAAGCGCAGGAAGTGAGGAGGAGGAGGAGAAGGAGGAGGATTAAGAGAAGAGGAAAATCAAATGTATTGAAAATGTATTATTTTTTTTATAGTGGGGCGTTAAATGAAATATGCATACGTTCTTTTTATCCCACTTCAAATGAACTTAGAAAAAAACCTTTTTAATATGTATTTAACGGCTCATAATTTCCGATCTCTGGTTCAAAGGTACACACACACACACACACACACACACATATATATATATATATATATATATATATATATATATATTTCCTCTATCAACCTGCGCTAAAATATGTTCCTTTCTCGCTGTTGCTCCGTTTTCTTTTGCTTGGCATGCGCCCTGTGAAGTTTAAAATGTCCAAGTTTACTATTCTCATCATGTGTCCAAAATTTTTCTATGTTGCTTTCACAGTATCTAACTCATTATCTAAAATATTAAATTCGAATGTTTGTAAAATCTATAAAACATGGCTCCCTTAAATATTTCCCAAAACCCAGCCTATTTAGAAATGTTTCTTTATACATTTTTTAGCTCGTTTTAAACTGACCGATGATAGCGTTAACTGATATTTAAAAGGATTTCAGTGTAAATTATATAAAGTATTTTTTTATTTGATATCAATACACAAAAAAAAACTACAATAGCAAGTATGAAAGCCGTTCGATTAACAGTAAAATCATGTTCGTCTAGACCCACACTTTGTCTGATGACAACGAAATAAAAGATGCAAGGCAAGTGTTGATTTCTTTTTCAAACGAAAATAAGATATAAATATTCCGAAGGGAATAAAAGAATTATAATATATTCTAAATAAAATACTGGTTATCATTCAGTGTGTGCATGTGCGCATAGTAAGTATATATACGAGTTTATACTGTTTATGTCTCTGAATTTTTGTGTTGAAACTATTCCACCGCACTTTCAAAAAGAATGCCAACATCAATACTTTACTATAAATAAACTTCATATTTAGATTTTAAAATTAAGTTCTGATAAGCTAGTATGTTTATCTTCATTTCTTATCAGTACTTTTATTGTTTTGCTTATGGTTGATATAAATTGCCTAGTTATACAAATAAACCCATCTTCTGCTTTGATTTTGGTAACAGCGTTGGTGTTTGGATTACAGCCTAGGATTAAATTGAACTAGCAGCATGGCCCGGCGTTGCCCGGGCTTGATTCAAAAATCGTACGACTCATACAGCAATCGCTATCACTTGACTTAAAATATTTTTGCCCTTCCTTGCCTTTAAAGGAGTGCCCTGTTCCGTGATGATGTTGCTACATGCCTTACTTCTTGCCTTTCTCACACTGCGAATTTTTTCTACGCTCTATACTAAACATTAAATCTGTTACGAAAAAAGAACTAAACAAAATGAACACAAAACGATCAGCTTTACAAAAGATCTCGTAACTGGAAAAACCGAATGAAAAAAGAATGTTAACAACAAATACTTTTTCACACCGAAACCCAGTTCTGCGGGATCAGAATCAACGTTGAATTTAAGCAAGCGAATGAGCCAATGCAGTGCCATGCAAATTTAAATTTTTCCCACTTGTGACGAATGCAGCTATCGATTTTTTTTTTTTTTTTGCATGCTAGCATGCTAGTTAACATTCGTGTCAGTCAGCTGTTGGCTCTCACGCTGGCCAATAGAATCTTCCTGCCTATTCGTGGCAGCCAGCTATAGACTCTCACTCTGGCCAGTACAAAATGGTCGCAAACTACATGAAAACTGCCGTAGAAGCATAAAAAAATCGATTAGTTCCATTATCGATGGGAGTTCGGAAATGCAAAGTCGGTGTTGGCTAACTTGGAGCATGTGCATGTAAATTTTGGTGCAAATCCGTCGAAAATTGCGGCTGTGCATTCGTTACACACACACACGCAAACATCCTGCCTTTTATAGATAGAGATTAAGAGATGTAACATATTTCTATAGGTATATCCTTATGAATCTAAAATTTTGTTTCAATATATGTGTGTTAGTCTAAATATCGTTAAATATTAATATAAAATAACAATCTCATTTATAAGGTTTCTTAAGTTTGACTGATTTATGCGTTTATTTAAGAAAAAAAATTAGCATTAAAATCGAATGAGACTTTTTGCATATCAAAAGCGAATTTAAGATTGCAATTGACGCGTCATTTAATATTTGCGTTTTAATCTTTTCCTCGCTTCCAAATAAATTAAAATAATAAGTTAGTAAAAGAAAAGGTTCATGTCAGTATTCGTTTCAACTGGTATTGACCGTGACACTAGAATTTTCTTAAGCATAAAAGTTACATTGTAATTAGTAAACTGCTTAACACAGTCTTTTTATTAACACTTTTTTCAAAATGGAAAAATATTCGGGGAAAAATAGCATCTTATTGAAATCACAAAAAATATTTAAGAATTTGAGAAACGGCGATGCAAGACGAAATTAATCTTGATCCTAAACTTATACGTGCGTAAGTTTTTTCTCTATGTTATAAAGGATAAAATACAGAGCCTTTAGATTTGTTCTGCAGAAATACTGGAGAAGGTTTTAAATTTAAAATATTTGTTTTTATCACACACTAACAGAAGTGAGGGTATGTACTCTTTGCAGGCATTTATTTTTCTTAGTAACAATTACCGTATGTAACCTTGCGGTATGCGACTATATTTCATCCGTTCAGAAACGAAAAATATTTGCCTGCATTGAAAACGCAAGTTTGCAAAATGCCAGGGAATAGTGAAAATTAGACAGTACAATTTTAGTGAACAAGAAAGATTGCAACTTTTCTAATTAAACATTTTTTTCACATTTGTATAAAGCTATATGTCAGACTTTTCATGAAAATTTGTTTTCGTTTAAAAAGGAAATCAACACGATGCTTGCATCACCTTCCGTTGTCATCAGATTTTGTAATGCCAAATTTCAGGTCTAGACGAAAATGATTTTGACATTAATTGAAATGCTTGATTTATTTTAGGAGCTTATTCATTTTGTTTTTTGATATCACGCACACACACACACACACACACAAAAACTGGTAGAAAGACGAGAAATCATAATTATAAAAATAAGTCCCCGGTAAAAAAAAAAATATCAAATGATAAGTACTTCATACCAATTCTCTTTCCTTTAGAAAACTGTGTCTCTGTTGATCATTTCTACCATAATATTTCTCTCATAATTTCTGAAAAGGATATGATAAATTAATATATTGTACAAATCCACGGCGCGCCTTATCGTCAGATTTTAGTCTCCAATTAAAGGCCAATGCGACTGTAAAAAACGAGCGCAAAACTTGCAAGTCCTTTGCATCAAAAGAAATCTAGACACTCTCACTAAAATCGGTTTCAATTTAGGCACTCATGTGTAAAAGTGACTTTAACATGTAGTATCATGTTTGCTACAAATGGCTAAATTTTATTTCATGTTCATATCACGCGAAACCACAATTACCATGTCTTAGGAAATTCACAGCTCTCCTTGCGACATTTGGAGTCTATACATGCTGCGTTTGTGTAGCCGACGCATTAAGGAAATATAAACACCGAGCTTTAAGGGAAAGTGTGCTTAATATCGCGTAAAGAGCGTTTATAGACATAGATTTAAAAACGGTGGGCATAGAAATCAGCTCTGCATTGTAACTGGTTATTTTACGCCTTAAGTGATAATCAGATTATCATATAGCGTGTTGATTTATTTGGCCACACACACATACAAATACACACACACAGACACACACATACACACACACATACACACACACACACACATATATATATATATATATATATATACAAATACATATATATATATATATATATATATATATATATATATATATATATATATTTGTGTGTGCATATATATATATATATATATATATATGTGTGTGTGTGTGTGTGCAATAACTCCGTCCACTCATAAGGGCGTATCTGCAATTACACACACACACATATATATATATATATATATATATATATATATATATATATATATATATATATATATATATATATACATATATATATATATATATACACATACATATATATATATATATATATATATATATATATATATATATTTATGAATAAAAATGACAATAGGAAAACTGGTAATTGCCGACGCGTTTCGTCCAATGTGGACTTTATCAAAGCAAAATACGAAAATGAAATTAAATGAACAAAGTAACTAATAAAAACAAAAACAGAATGTACCTAGCAACTGGAATGGAGAGAAACGCTATTTTCATATTTTTAACTGAAAAATTACCTTAGTAATTGTCACGTGTGGAGAATATTGTCATTATAATTGTGTTGATGTATTCAACCATTTTCTTTTGATTTTATGAATCTGTTGTGTATATTTGTTTGTAAGAGCATTAATTTTGTTAAGAAAGGTGAAATAGGGAAAAAACCTGGGCGTAGATTAATATTTGGGTAGTTTACTATGGCGGCACTCTCCAGAATTTTCCTTCTGAGTGAGTTATTTTCTTTTTTTATGAGTGTAGCATTTTTAAAATCAAAATTATGGTTGAATTTATTTCTATGTATGACTAGTGCATTAGCTAAGTTGTTTTTTTTGTTTTTATATATATATATATATATATATATATATATATATATTTGTGTGTGCATATATATATATATATATATATATATATATATATATATATATATATATATATATATATGTGTGTGTGTGTGTAATTGCAGATACGCCCTTATGAGTGGACGGAGTTATTGCTGGAGGGTCCGTCTACGAAACTATGGACCCGGATGCTGAAGGTAACATTACTCAACTAAATGACAAACTTTATATATGTATTAATTCATATATATATATATATATATATATATATATATATATATATATATATATATATATATATATAATTCCCCATTGATCTCAAGCTACATATATTGCAATGAAGTGTCTTTATAAAGTTATAAAGACAACGTGATTTCCGGCTATGTTCGAACCTGCGTCTCTCTCGTAAGGGAAGCCAATGTTAACCACCCCTACACGCACACACACTTGTAGGGGAAGTCAATGTCAAACCCTTGTAGTGGATAAATGTGGACGAGTCGACATCCTTCATTTTTAACAGCAAAAATTTAATTTAGTATTAATAGAGAATGTACGTTCCGGCAGGGTTTCCATACAAGTTGAAATTGCTTTAAGGCTTTTCACAATTTCAAGCATTCTGTTTATCAGGTGTGTGTATGTCTATAATCTATTTTGTCCCGGTTAGGCTAGTTTTAATATTGCTATGATATTATAATTCTGGATGTTCCTCCATTAAACACGTTTAATACGTGAGCAGTTATCACTAGATTTATTGCAAGAAATAATAACGGAAATTTACACATTCTAGCGCGATCATGTATACACATTTATAAAACACGTATTTTTCGTCTTATTTTCTTCATCACTTCAAAGTGCTTTACTTTGTGGGGGAATGTGTTCATCCGTTTTAACAGCGTCATGAGTCAACAGAAACTAGAAGCTGGGCGAATAAGAATGATACAGATAGAGAATCAAAGATCAGGGACAGCAATTGCATTAAAAACGTGTGTGAGTGGGTGTGTCGTAAATAGATTTGAAAAATGCTAACGTATTAAAATACCGTTTTTACACTTTCGATGCTTACTTTATATAAATGATTTTATGAAAATTCTTAGGTAAAGTGTTAAAAGTTTAACAGTAAAAAGAGGGACTTCCACATACACTAGAAGTTCACTGTTATACAGCGTTATTCAAAAAGAAAGAGCAGATTTCTTAAATTTACTAAAAACAAATTCTAAGAAACAGAACTACATTAAACATTATTAAATAGGAAAAGTTCAAACTTATTAATATAAATGAATTTATTTTCAGTCTTGCTTAAATACTTCTTTTTGTTGTGACGAATGCAGCTATCGATTTTTTTTTTTTTTGCATGCTAGCATGCTAGTTAACATTCGTGTCAGTCAGCTGTTGGCTCTCACGCTGGCCAATAGAATCTTCCTGCCTATTCGTGGCAGCCAGCTATAGGCTCTCACTCTGGCCAGTACAAAATGGTCGCAAACTACATGATTTCAGATTTTGTATAAATTAAAATTGTTACGATTTGTTTCAACCCTTAAAATGACCACACCACAAGAAATGTCGTTTCGTGTACTGCGATTTTTATCTGTTTGTTCCACTTATAACTGCTAATCTAGAAGTTTTGAAATAGAATTCTTGAAGTTGTGGAGCCAATATTCACAGATGAATTGATTCGAATTTGACATGAAGTGAAATATGTTTTTGATGTTTGACGTGCAACACACGTTGTGCTTATGTTGAGTGCATTCAAGTTGAACAAACTGAGAATCATAAACGTTGAATCTTTTGCTATTCGGTAAAACGTGTTGAATGTGTTTCTGTCTCTTAGCATTTGTTTTTATTAAATTTTCAAAATCTGCGCTTCCTTTTTAAATAACCCTCTATACTTCAATGTGAAAATTTAAAAACTACGGCGTTCTTCAGCAGGTTGCTCCTAGTTAATATCATTACTGAGGGCCTTTCCTGATATTTGTTCTATACAGCTTCCGGGAATGTCTTCTGGGAGACATGAACCGACGGGTTCACTGCACCCTTAGTAACAACACAATATACTTAAGCAAATTATTCTTTTTATGTCTAAATTTATCTGTCTGTCTGCTTTTATATTTCTTTCTTTCTCTCTCCCTCCTTCATCTCCTTGGCGTCAGACTCGTTATATATATATATATATATATATATATATATATATATATATATATATATATATATATATATATATATATGTCAAATAATAATAATATTAACTTGAAGCAACATACAGAAAAATGTCGTATTTTGAGGGGTCGATACCAGCGTGCGACACCTTTGGAAAGTGCATGAAAACCATACCACGCGTTGACCCAACCCTAGTGAGTGAAATTGTGTAGATGGAACCCTTGGGTGCCGTTGATAGCTGCGCTCGCTCGAAGTCACAAGTCATCGTGGCCGAGGGCTTGTGCGTGCTGGCCTTCTTCAAATTCTAGATAACACACTCTTTCCCAGAAACTTAAACTAAGTCCTCTTCAGCATAGTTGCAGTTTAAACCACAGGTGGGGTCTGGGGGTGTTGAATAAACACAAATGCGCCTAGGCAAGCGTCTGCAATAGGGATTGGCTAACCGCCCTAGTAGACGGATATCCTATAATACGAGTGGCCAGCTATATATATATATATATATATATATATATATATATAAATGGTGTCAATCTCAAGTATTTTCTTGATCTAATTTCATAAGATGTCCCTAAGATTTCAAAGTTGAAATGAATAGTTTGTCATATATAGTATATATGTGCAAATAGCTTAACATTTAACAGCTAGGAATTCATTTATTCATCCGGCAGATTTGTATTAAATATCAGTGTAGACACACCTCTCAAATTTTGGCTAGTAGCTCGTCTAGAAGGAAAACTCTGTGTTCAAAAGCATTTGGAGTGTAATGTGAAAACATTCTACTATATTTACAAACAAGTCATGCTAAATCACAAAAAAAGAAAAAAGAAATCAGTAGAATTCATTCGCCTACGTCCTGAAGGGACAAAGAATTTTAAAAAATATAAGTAAAATCTTATATAATTATAGCTTCACAATGCCAAAAGAATTTGTTAATATGAGAAAATTTCGGCAATTTCACTTTTCATATTGAATTTGGAATCATAAAACTATAAAACAACATGAATTTGCTCACCAGACAAATTTTCAATGCAACATGATAAAAATACAATTTAGTAACTCAATACACCAAGAATACTAACACTGCCCTAGAGACATTGATTTAATATTTTTTATTGGAATTTTCGAAACCTGGCACTTGTCAATGCCAACAAATTAAAAAGCTTTATCGTGTACATTGGTTTATATCTTTTTTATTTAGTTTTCCTATACGTGTTTTTCCAGAGTTATTCTCAGCGCTATTCTTTTTATGAGTTTCTTGCTTTTTAGTTTTGCTTTTTAAAACATTTATTGAGGTATCATATTTTGTTATTCACTGAATAAAAATCGACAACTCATTTCCCAATGGTTGTAAGTAAATTAACTTTTTTTGTTAATCATAAGATGATAAATAAAATATTACAAACATCTTGGATTCTTACATGCAGAAAGGAAAGTTTTCAATTAAGTTCAAAATAATGTATTGACTACAACTTAAAATGTCATTTCTTTGGAGAATTAAACTGAGTTGCTAATGTTACTTTACTTCGATCGATTCTCCTATGGTAAAAATTGTGTTTCACATTCTGGAAAGGAACTGGGTCAATTAGAATATTATTTATATGTGTTTTTTGTTTTTTCTTCGCTGTAAAATTGTATAAAAAGAGTATCTCTCTGTTTTAATGGGGAAAGCTTTTTTTTCTAATAGATAGTATGGATAATGATAGGAGCTAAATCAGAAATTGGTTCACTTTTCGGAACAAAAATAACGATAAAGAATAATTTTGATATTCCTATTTCATTCAATGTCTTTCTATAACTACAAAATGTAATAAAAATAACTAAATCTTTTAGCAAGTTGTTCTTTGCTGTCCAAACATTAAGGATTAACTCTTGTTTCAATTAATATGCCTTGTATGATACGTGCGCCGGCCTTCGTAATATGGTCTTCAGTCCGAGGATTATGCATTGTCATTATTCTTATGAATTAATTATGAATTATTTGGCCTAGACTCATTATTTTTTTATCCCAAGTATTCTACTGATATGGGCTCCTGTTTCCCTCGTACTTTTTGAACTTCTATTATAAATTGTAATGATTATTATATAAAAAAAATAATATTGACCTGCATTCTTTTTATAATCACATTCCCGTTTATAACCAATGACCGAGGCAAAGCGAAGAATGTGATTTTTTGTTGTTTTCACAAAATTGAAAAAAAGACAGCTATTGACAAAAAAATAATTAACTCCAGTTAGAAACGAAAATCAGCGCGGAAAAAGAAATTATTATAATAATAATAATACTCACAAGTACAGCTTTTTTTTCTTTTTTACAAAAACATCAGTGAAAAATATCATGAAGGCATTTCTGACTTTAGATCTGTGGTTTAGACCCGGAAGGTAATGTGTATACAACAGAAATTAAATAATAATAATATTAATGTTGATGATAATCATCAAAGACTTCTTCTTCTTCTTCTTCTTCTTCTTCTTCTTATTATTATTATTATTATTATTATTATTATTATAAGATTTTTTGCCAAGCAAAGTAGACTTCTGAAGCGATAGGATATTTCGCTTTTTCCGTCAGTTTCGGTAACATGAAGCACGCGTTCTATGGTTGTTGATATCACGAGAGATCTTGTCTCAGTCGTTTTCGATCAACTTCTCTGGCTTGTGGCGGTGCCATTTCTTGTTGACTTCATTATTATTATTATTATTATTATTATTATTATTATTATTATTATTATTAAATGAATTAATTTAACGAGTTTACCGATTTTCTTGCCTGATGTATAATCAATACATCTAATATATACCGTAACTTGAATGCCTGCATCTTGTTAAGTATTTGCTTGATTAGAATGTTTTGGCTCCGGTAACTGAAGTCGGATTTTTACCTCAGTTTCATACACTCATTTCGAAATCCTGCAGTTGAAATCTGTTAAATGTGTAGGATATTAACCTATCAGAATAATAAGGTTCATACATTAAAGGCAACAAAACCCACTTATTTTGGGAGAGGGAAAGTTTTGCTGTCTTTAAACGACAATCTTTCAAGATTCTCTCACGTATATTCATACCTGCTCATGGCGTATCCAGATGTAAACAAATGACGTCACACATTATGAAATGGACAAAGTGTGACAATAATTTTAAGACATTTTTATGTTTATACATTCTTTTTAGAGATACAAATATTTAAGTAAATGCTCTGTTTATAATAAACAGTATTAATAACATTTACCGGCCTTGAATGTCTGAGAAATTTTCATAGAAAATATCCGTCCTCCGACAGGAATTGAACCTGTATCCTATACGGAACCGTCATTTAGCCTGACGTGTCTTTAATCGATTTAACCTTGCTAACCGAACGCTCCGCTGTAGCCCAAATGTTATTTAATACTGTTAAATCGACTTGGCTAACGCAACGCTCCTCCGTGGCCCAATCGGTTAAAGGCACGTCAGACTATATGACGGTTCTGTATAGGATACAGGTTCGATTCCTGTCGGAAGAAGAATTTTTTCTATGAAAATTTCTCGGACATTCGGTAAAGGTTGTTTAATACTGTTTATTATAAACAGAGCATTTACTTAAATATTTGTATCTATAAAAAGAATGTATAAACATAAAAATATCTTTATATATATATCGTATGTATGTGTGTTATTCTGTGTAAGTCACCAGATGTGAGGTTAGTATAAAGATTCTCGGCGATGAACTAAATTCTTCTCAACCACCAACCCACTCAGCAGTGTATTAGTTAGTAGAGTAAATTGGACTCGTGAATTTTGCCTGCAGCCAGTCTAAAATGAAGAATTTGGATTTAAAATTGCGGAGTGAAAACACAAATAACAAAAGGAAATTATATATATATATATATATATATATATATATATATATATATATATATATATTACTATAAACATTATTTTTAGTGACTATGCGTGTTTGAGTTTCACTCCCTGTTTTTATTTTATATATATATGTGTGTGTGTGTGTGTGTAGCGTCCCCATAATCGATGATGAATCAAATTCCTCTCACCAACCTACTCTGCTGTGTAAATGGGGTTCTTACGTTTTTGTTTGCATCCAGTCTAGAAAAAAAAACTTTGGATTTAAAACTGTGTGAAATGCAACAGGAAACTAGTCTCCTATCTTTCCGAACAAATGAGGCCAATCTTAGCGTTGCAGCTCAGACCAGACACCAGGTTCGTTCTCAGGGTGCAGCTTGTTGCAGTCAAATGCTTGTGGATTAAAAAAAGATCTTTACCCAGGAAATAAAAACATGAGCCGATTGTAGCAGTAACCAAATTTTAATCGGTTGTAACCTACTGCTGTAGTCGAACTAGGCGATGGGTGGAATATGGCGTGTCTTTCTTTTCGCGTTGCGGCGAGATATCTCTCGTTCTTCCCGCTCTCTTTGTTTAAAAAAGTAATTTATCAAGAATCCAAAGTCTGGTTTCACTCAGTGAACTGCTTTTTCAGGATCGTTTAACATGATTCTTGTGAGGTCCACTTGACTTAACTGATAATCATCAGAACAATAAGTGTTTTAAAAAATTTCTGTGAAATCTCCTTTTTAACAAGATCTCTGTTGTCAGTGGTATCGCTAGACAATTCGCAGATATTAAAAAAAAACCTCTGATCTTTTGGTGGGATGTCCGTATTTCCGGCAGGAACAGTTTTTGTTACATGCTAGGAGTATTTTTAATTATTTTAATTTTTTTTTTAGAATTTATTTTATACAACGTTTTTACATTATTGTTTTATTTTATTTTATTTATAACTTTCATTATGATTATTATTACATTTTTATTCATTTATACTACTACTACTACTACTAATAATAATAATAATAATGATGATAATAATAATAATAATGTCCCTACAAACAACCGGCCTGTGGGACAAACTCTCAAGAGTATGCTTCCCCGATCACTGCAATCTTAACCTGTTCAAATCTAGATTTAACCCCTCCTATTCATATAAAATACGCCTTAACGTAAACCTCTACCTCGAGTGGTCCCCGGGCTTTGAAGAGGATGAACCTTACTGTAAAAAAAGGGTTCTTAATTCAGATTAAATATCTGGAAGGAGTGAGTATTATACACAAATAATTATGATATTTGAAAACATTACACCTCATTGGATATGTATAAATCGGTTGAGAATTGCGATCGACGAACCTCTTTTATTTACCGTGTCCTTTCAGAATGCAGGTGATCACGGCTCTCCTCAACTTTCTTTCCTTTGTTACTTTAAGTAAGTCTTTCTTATTTCCTTATCTTTAATCTCTCAAGGATTTACAGAAGCTCTTTAGGTAGGTTATTCATCGCTTTTCCTCTTAACTTCAACACCTCATGTGAGTGTCAAATTCTCTAAGCCCTTTTTTGTCATTATGAGCTCGAGAATTCTCAGCCGTGACTTCATAACTGGAAGTAAAAGTGTCCATTTTGTTATATATTTCGCTAAAACTTCCTCGTTGCACACATGTCCATTCCATGGTATTCTCAGCATCTCTCTGTAGAACAACATTTGTCCAGCATTTACGAAATTTTGCTATTTCCTTATTCTTTACTTAGCTTTGGAAAGGTAGTTTAAATTTTATCTAGTGTAGGCACATGTTTTACCCAACACTGTCAGTATATACAGGTGCTTGTAACTATCAGTATATACATATTCTTGTAAAATCTCAAATATTTATGTGGTATGAATAAATATCAAGCATTTATCTCACAACGTGCTTACACCCCAGCATAGGTATTTTTTTTTAAATGCTAATCCGGAAGAAGCTCGAAGCTAACAGAAATTCTTGCCGGGTGCCCATGAAGATTAAAATCAAGGTAGCAGTCGTATTGTTGGCAGAAGCTGAGACGCCATTTTGCCCAAAATATTTTTCTTGTTCCTTTTTGTATAAACAGAAAGCTCCATTTTGTCAAACAATGCTCATTATCGTATATGCTTTCACGCAGCACCATACAATCAAAATTTCTCACAAAATTACTGAAGAAAAAACACGATCACCGATGAAAACATAATAGACTTCGTAAATGACTCAAAATATTTCGGTGGCAACACAACGTTAGGGATAGAAAAGAAAAAAAAAAAAGAAAAAAGGCTGACAGAGAAATATACAGCATAACGAAAAAGTTTCAAAGAAAACAGAAGAATTAGAAAAATATTTTAATATTTTGTCGGTAAAGCGTGAACATGCTGGAAGATATTGTGTATCACTGCAAAAGCCGCGTAATGGGATTAAGCAAAATCTGATGATTCCTTGAAATTGGCAAATTACCGACTAAATAAATAAACTTAAATTTATATATATATATATATATATATAAATATATATATACATATATATATATATATATATATAAATTTAAGTTTATATATATATATAGAGAGAGAGAGAGAGAAACAGAGAGAGACAGAGACAGAGAGAGAGAGAGAAAGACAGAGAGACAGAGATAGGCACTGTGGAGTAATGTATAGTAACTCGAATTGAGGAATCGGAGAGCCAAGTTCGAATTCCAGTCGAATCCATTACCTTCATTAACGTACTAATACCATTGGAAAGGTATGAATATTATTCCTCCCCCATCCACTAGCTATGTGTAAATAGCGGCGCATACTGGTTTAGGACAATGACAACTCTCAAAACCTGCGTAGGTCGTTTGGGCAATTTGTGGCACGTAGTGCACCAGGTCTCTGTATTTGGCTTTTCAAAAAGTGTGGTTGGTTTTGCACAAAGCCTTCACCCCTATAATCAAATCCTATGTGCAGATGCCGGTTCCTAGGAACTGAGTTGCTTGACACTCATACGCCGAAAACAACAGGAGAGTCCAGCATATATATATATATATATATATATATATATATATATATATATATATATATATATATATATATATATACACATAGATATATACACACACACACACACACACACACATATATATATATATATATATATATATATATATGGTGATACTCACTTGGAAAAACCTTAGGTATTTCGGCTTGTAGTAGAACAAACCAGTACCCAAGGAAAAATGTGGAATAAAAAAGAAAGAAGTAAGAACATGAAATTGAGCCGAAAATAATCGTCTAGAGTTGAAGCTCAGAGTCCAAAGAAAAAAACAAACTCCAAAACGAGTAAAGGCAACTACGTAAAGTGCTCATTAATACACAAAGTATAGCAAACCTAAGCTAAGCCCAAGGAGCCAGCTAAATAGATTTAACTTAAAGGGATCGTCAGGGCAATGCTGTCATTACCCTGAGGATCCAATTAGGGTAAACCTAGTTAGGCTTGCCTGGCTCTTTAGGTTTTAACAATAATGGGCATCCTTACCAGAAAATTATCATGACTTTGAATGATTATCGAAATATTAAAATATCTTAATTGTTATGCACTGACACCAACAGTAATTCATAATAATATTAATAAAGATCTAATTCCTTAAGAAAGACCAGTATCAAAGTAATTCCTATTCATTAATATGTTCCGCAAAACGGGTCATTTCAGATTTATAGGAAGAAGAATCTTCATACGACATTTTATCAGAACGTTTCCAGATTATATATTTTATCATTGTACCATTCAAGTAGAGGGTGTTTCTTAACTTGCCGTGTCTGCTAACGTTTGTATTGATACGACTCTTCGGTTTTTACGACTGCTGTCAATTCCAAGCATAATGTCTGTATCAAATTTTATATGAAACTGCAAATATAGTAATGAGACTCTCGAAATATTGTTTGAAAAAAACCCATGTACCAAATACAGATGTTCGAGGGATAAGTACATTTCAAGTCCGGTCGAGTGTCGGCTTAAAGTGATGACCTTTCAACACGACCAAAATGCAAACAAAACGCTAGAAACGTGGGGAAAAAACTCTACTTCTGTGAGAATAAGTCGTCTTGTAGAAAAAGGATTTTTATGGTGCGTGGAAGAAAAGTTGAAATGCCTATGTAAATGTTCATGGGGATTATTTCGAAGAGTATGATAACCAAACTTAAATTATATTTTTAGGATTCACCTGAAACATACATAATGTCTATCTATTAGGTTGGTGCAAAAATAATTTCGTTTTCTCACATAGTAACATATGTTAGAAAACGAAATTATTTTTGCACCAACCTAATATATATTAAGTTGCTCGGAAAGTAATTATGTATCACCGCTATGAACTATGAGTCAACTAATCAGGGCTGAACTAAGGTCGAAAATGCACCCAGAATTAGTTTATTTATAATTCCTTCTATCCGGCAGTATATCATTTATACTGTTTTTCACCTGTTCATCCCAGGATGGATTATAAATTTTAAAAAGTAACATGTATGCAGTCTATTT
Source organism: Acanthosepion lycidas (assembly GCA_963932145.1). Lineage (NCBI taxonomy): Eukaryota > Metazoa > Mollusca > Cephalopoda > Sepiida > Sepiidae > Acanthosepion > Acanthosepion lycidas. The sequence goes on from OZ010581.1 coordinate 81,466,289, forward strand.
GGGCGCAGTGAAGGATGTACATGTCAGATGAGAAATTCAAATAATGGCAATTGCGACATATCCGACAATCTTCTCTCTGGAAGACGAAGCACTCTGAATTAATAATAACCTTTCGAAAGTGTCTGTTGAATTGGATACGCTTCAAAGTACTAAAGATATGGCGCAAAAAGATAATGTGTCATTTTCAACTATTGATGAAATATGGCAAACGAATTGGTAACATTTGCAAAGAGAGAATTTAAGTTCACTTACATTACTTACATTATTCGGACTGTTAGCCTCATCGTTATTCCCTTATTCACAAGGCTTCGGCCTTCTTCAGGTGAATTCGTCCACGGGGGTAGATTGTTCTAGTGCCATGCCCCTTCCGGATGTATCAGTTATTTCAACTCTGCTTCAAAACTTTTGTTATTTTACTCACAACTATTTCAGTCTAGTCACTGAATCTGACCAACGCCATTATCCACTGGGCTATGCGTCCTTGAGGACACCTGTGTATGAATTTATGTGACTTATAAGCCTAATGTTTTACCATCATTTTTTTTACCAGTGCTTATATCGCAATGTTTCTGTGATTATTATTGCATATATTTTTACCAGATTTTATATTGCATTTTTTTTATTGTTGCTATTCATTGCTATTATCTAGCACTCCTTATTGCTATATCCCATACTGTATAGACTGAATTTAGATTCCTCTTGTAATTTCAAATGAGAAGTAAAAAAAAATAGTCACCATCTTTAGTGTTCTTTAACCAGGAATGGAAAAATTTAGTTTGGTATTGCTTTGTTAAAAATTACGAAAATTGGTTCTGCATATCAACAGTAAATGAAAAAGAGAGCGGTTATCACAAAATGAGAAACTAATGTCAACACCAAAAGCAAAGAAAATAGAAATAGGTGCTTTGTGTATGGTTTCTCTCATTAAAAGCTAGTTGTATATAGACCGACCATCACTAGATATATTTATTGTCATCAAGCGAATCATAAAATCAAAAGTATCCTGCTTTCGTAATTAGAAAATTTCTTATTCTCTAACATGACAAATGTAAAGACCCACTCATATAAAGAAATCAAAGAGAAAATTCAACATTCTCCATAACTCAACAGATTTAGTGTCAATAGAATTTAATTTGTTTCAGTTACTAGAACATTTTATAAGAAGCAGATCATTTAGAAATAAATAAGAATTTCAAGACAATCTTTCAAATATCTTCAGAGAAAAACATAATTTTCTATAATAGAGGAAACGAAAATTTGCCTCCCCGTTGCCCCATAGCAGATGGAATTTAACGTGTTTACATTTTTAAATAATAGTTAACGTTAACATATATTTCATTTTTTTTATCCTTTCTGGTAAACCTAACTGCTTAACACACGCACATATACTGGGTATAGATAAGATTGCGGAGAAGATAAACGATGAACTGTATCCAAGAAGATAGAACATGGCGATTGACGTTAAATTTAATTATTTAAAGATTTCAGTTATCAGGGAAACAAGTGAACGAAAGGGCGTTCCACAGGCGAGATTTGCAAGAAAAGAAACTGTTGGAATAGAAGTGGCAGTTGCATTTAGATATTTCAAAAGTTAACAGGGAAGCTTGGTATCAAGGCATGTAGTCTGGGTACCAGGAAAAAAGCCACTCCACGTCGTTGTCAAAGTGACTGAAGTTGAGATGCTAATTTAGGATCAATTAAATTAAGATCCATCTTTCGATTTTGTCAAGAATCTTGATAGGAGCACAAGACCAGATATAACAGCAGTATTCAATATAGAGACGAATGGGAGATTTATAAATGTGCAAGATGGAATTCGACGAGAAAATTTTTCATTCATGACACAATGACACAATTTTCTTTACAGTAGATGCAGCTATTGATTCAATGTAGTCGCTCCACTTCAAGTCAGTTGAAAACGTGATGCCAAGAACGCGGAGTGTGTTTCTCTCCAGGATTCTAGCGTCATGCTGATGGCAGGTAGAAAAGTTCCTTTATGGAGGTTAAATGAGAACAGATTTGATTTAGAGGCGTTAAAATTTACGAGTCGTTTCCTACCCCAGTTAACCACTGATTGGAGGTCCTAATCAAGAATAGCAGCCGGGTATTCTTTGTCAACTCTGACGGATTTACTATTGAGACAGGAGTAAATGGTAATGTTATCTGCATAGATGCTTACTTGAGAACTGATAACATCAGGAAGACTATTAATGAAAATCAGAAACAGCGTATGACCCAGGATAGAGCTTTGGAGTACACCCGCGTTCGTGTGAAAGGATCTGGAAGCGATCTGTACATATGTGAAAAACTTTCAGCATCATTACAAGAGTGTATTACATAGAAATATGCATTTTGTATTGTATATATTCAAGGATCTACTGAAAATATAATTTACTCTTATTCCAAACTTGACAAATAAAAGCCGCATTTACTTTTCGCTTACAGATTATTTTCAGTTCCACAGACAATCCGTAATTGCACTGTGCTTATTAAAACCGGGACACTCCGACGTAGTGCAATGGTTAACAAGCTTGTCTCGCTAGATTAATTATGACCGAGTTCGAACTTTACTGAGTGCTCCATACTTATGGCCCATCTAAGTCATGCTTAGTAAATCACTTTAAAATATTAAAAGCTTATACAGACCGTTATGTTTTGGCGCCAACGAGTAAATATTAAATATGTAAGCCACTCAGGCAGACTTGAATGCATTTAAAAAGAAAATGAATCATAAGTAATAGGTACATGAATGCACATAGATAAATATCTATGATTAGCCATGTACATATTGCTGCATTTATTGTCTATATATATATACACGTAAACATTAGACCTGCGTAAATATACGAGCCAGTTATACATACGCGTATATTGGATTTCTATTTATTCATCTGTCAGATTTTATTAGTTAAACTTTATTTCTATGTGCGTACACATATTGGCGTCTACGCTCCGTTTGTTTATTATTTATTTATTTTCGTTTACTGGCTTGAATATTCGTAGATAGTATATTCTTCTTTAATAAAATGCCCCTAATATTCACGTCCGGAGACGAAAATAAATAAATATACTGTTTAATAAATTAACAAAGCGTGTACTTAAATATGAATATCGACTAAAAAATGTAGTTTAAGTAATAACATAGGTGTGTATATATTTACTTATATTTAACGTATATACAATTGCATGTGCATGGATATATATTTAAACATATGGAATTCTTTTCTGAGTATTTATTATTATCAGAAATTACAATATAAATATAAAATAAGTAGAAAATATATAGTACTAAAACCATGAATACTTTCAATATGTTAGAAAGAAGACGATATCTATTTTTTTAAAAATACAAGTCATAGAATTATTGGATTTCTTTCAATTTTTTTAGTATTTATTTATTCCTGAAAGAACTTGATTCTTTTGTATTTTTAACTTTTGTGAAAATATTTTCGAGTCAGTTATTCTCCCATTTTTATTTAAATCGTGAGTAATCGGAACTAGTTTTAAATTTTGAATGTTTCTAATTTTTACATTTTATAAAGCTAAGTCCACGAAACTATTACACGATTAAAAGAAAAAAAAATAATATCAAGTGTGAACACATCGAATATATGGTCTGAATTCTTAAAAAAAAGAATGCAAGAAATTTCAAAAATATTTTTTGTTTCCACAAGAAAAAAAAATATCTGAGGCATATTTGTTTGTGAAAATTGGCATGTATTTTTATAGCACGATTTTAAAACGATTTACATTGTTCGGACTATTGTTCTCGTCTTTATTGTCGCATTCACGACATTTTGGCCGTTGTACGCTTCGGCTTTCTTCAGTTGATTGGAATTTCGAATCGAACCCTTTATTTCGTCCACCGGGGTAGATTGTTCTAGTTCCACGTACCATGCCTCTTCCGGGTATCTCAATTTCTGTTATTTCCCTTTAGTAAATCAACTTTAAGCCTTAGAAATATGGCCACCTTCCAAACATCAAACAGGAGATGCATAGATTAAATATCAACATTCTTGGCGTATGTGAAACTAAGTGGGCATGTAATGAGGACTGCATAAGCGACACACATAGGATAATACTTGAAGGCGGAGAGAAAAAATAAGTTTTTTTTTTTCACCTCTGCTGTGGTTTGGTATTGAACTGATAACTGTTTGGGTCAAGTCATTAATTCAACCAACTTTTTATCCACTGTGTCCTTGGGGATTATTGTAGCATACCTAAGGGCGATAATGGGTATGTCCCCATTCATATAAATACAGTAGTAAATACTGAATGTTGATCTGCAGTTGGAGATTAGTCTCCAGCTGTGCTGGTCAAACTCTCTGCTGAGAATCCCCAGATGAGTCTATGTCGAAGGGCAGAGTCTCGTCTCGGAAACAACTACCCGACCCCGTTTTATACAGGGTCTAGGGGAATTTTTGGCCGAGCCTACGGGCTCGGATACCCCACATTAAATACGGCCATGTGCCACATCTGACCCCGTGGGGTGGTTGGTAGATATCCTGCAGTTGGAGATTCATTGTGGAATTCACTTGACTCACTTCTAGCAGTTGACTACTACTTCTACGCGCCGCTGGCGAATCTTATATGTCTTCTTCGTGTCCTAAGTATTATTGTTCATTACCAACCTTCGTGTGATTATTCTCTTCAGTAATCTTCCCCAGGTTACAAAAGGGATTTTAAAACTCTTTCAAATCTTGGCTGTTGCTGATAAAGCTGATATAAAATAAATGTGTATGAAATTGTGTAAAACCGTTACATAGTGTTATATAGTAATTTAATCAAAAGGTATTTCGTAATACACTCTCTTCCTGTACTGTACTACTGTGTAATATCAATCTTGCCATAAAGCTATTATTACTGGAAGATTTCTTCACAGAAAAATTATACTTGAAGCAACAGAGATGTTTTACTTAATGATGCTGAGAATATTATGGGCGGAACAAATGAGAAATGAGGAAGATTTTATGGTAATGGAAACAAAAAGGGATTTAATACTTGAATCAAAGAAAGTTGAAATTTCTCGTTTAGAGACCCTGACATTCACTGGACATATAGAAAGCAACAATGATAGAGGGAGACAGCCCCTCTTCGCTCTATAAGGGAAAGCATGTCCGATAGATGCCACTTGACAGTCATAAGGCGACTGTTCGCGTATGGAGGTAAATTTCCTTCGGGACGACCCCTCACCCAATAATGATAGATACGAGCGACAGATATCACTGGACTATTTTCTATCGACTGCTTGCAACAAGCAAAAATAGTAATCGGCACGTGGAACGTAAGGACGCTATACAAATGTATACCTTCCTATACCTTCCAATCATCAAATAAGAGATACATAGATTAAATATCAACATTCTAGGTGTATGCGAAAATAGGTAGGCAAATAATGACTTCATAAGCGACACCTTGCAGGCGGAGAGAAAAATTAACGACGTACAGGTTTAATATTTAATAATGATATGTAAAAGTGTATTCTAGGATTCTGCCAAACCTCGGACAGAATCCTGTTAAACTAAATGGGAAACCCTTTAATGTACTACACACCGATAGCACAGAGAATAGAAGATAAAAATTGTTAACTTTACAAAAATCTCTCGATAATGTCAAGGAGCTACGTAAATTACAAGAAATCACTGTCGTTATAGGAGACCTAAATGCAAAGGTAGAAAAAAAAACGAGAAGAAATAGTTGGCAGTTTTGAACTAGATACCAAAACGAGCGGGGCGAAGAGCAAACAATCAAGTAACCACCAATACCTGGTTTTAGAAGTACTGAAGACGCTTATGAATATAGAGAAGCCACACAAATCTAACTACCACAAAATGATAAGAAACGCAGTTCTAAACTGGAAAACATACCCAAGTATCGTCTATGTGGGCGACAATCAACAAGTGGTCTGCTACACTACGAGAACTAATAGAAATGTAAAACTATTACGCATAAATTAAGAACAAATGTAAGGCGGTTAAAGAGGAATGGATCAATAGAAAGAACACAGATATATCAAGAAAGAGCAGCACAAATACAGCAAATAAGCACAACAGCATAAAAGAATGAAGAAGACGAAAAATGAGTCCAATCAACACAACTCTGTAAAATGAAAGAAACGATCACTGATAATAGCAAAAGAAAATAAATTCCAAAGATGGCGCGACTACGTGAAAGAACTTTTTCACGATGCGAGTGAGAAAGATACATTGGAAATACGGAAGTGCCAGAAATACTAAAAGATGAACACCAGCATCGCAGATGGACAGGAATAAAGCAGCAGGAATCATAACAGATCGTAACAGAAATTCTCTCAGCCTGGGACGATTTCGGCGTTAACAAGAACACTGAAGTAATAAATGAAATATACAAGGGTGACCACTCACCAGAGGACTTTTCTAAATGCATGTTCGTAACAGTAGCTAAGGTACCAGGTGCAAAAGAATGCGAGCTCCATAGGACAATCAGTTTAATGAGCCACATAACCAAATTAATGATGCAAATCCTGAACGCAAAGCAGAATTAAAATATTCAGAATAGGATAAGAAAAGTGCGGATTTGTGAAGGACACTGGAACAAAAACTTCATAATGAGAATCACATCAAACAGAACGATAGAAATGCAGAAGGATGTGCGCTTAGGTTTTTATAGATTATACAAAAGCAGTTGACAAGGTACGTCACAAGGACTGTTTGATCTGCAAGGAGAACTAGATCTATTTGGAAAAGATGTTAAAATATTCCAGAACTTATACTGAAAGAAAACTGCCTTCATATGGATTGAAAATAAATTTAATGTCTAAACAAAAAATAGAAAAATGAAACCAAGACGTATCTTCACCCCAGATTTATTCAACATCTAGAGCGACCCTATTCTAAAGAATTTATCGGTGGACGTAATCTTAACAATATAAGATACGCAGATGACACTGTGTTGATGGCTAACTCGGAATGTAAATTACAGGACCTCCTAGCCTGGGTGGTAGAAGAAAGCGAAATAAAAGGACTAATAATTAATTGCAGAAGGCAGAAAGTATCGTCATCAGCAAGATGCACGCTACAAATTGGAGATAGAAATATCAAACAGGTGCTGATGTTTAAATATCTTAGAAAGGATTTACAGAGGATGGAAAATGTGACCCCGAGATCCGAACACGTATTGAACAATTGAAAGAAGCATTCCAAAAGAGGTGCTGAGAAATGGAAAATATTGTTAGAAATAAAGAAAAGTGTACTTGATTCTTATCTGTTATCCATCCTCTGATATTGCAGTGAATCCTGGACAATCTCCCCACGAATGAGGAAAAAACTAGATGCAACAGAAATGAGGTCCTATGGAAGGATACTCAAAATTCTATGGGCATAGCGAGTAAACAACAAGGAAGACTTAAAGAAAATGGTAACAGAAGGAACCATTATATTCAGAACCAAGAAAAGACAGCTGAAATTCACTGAATAAATAAGGAGGAAGGAGGTATGGAAAATTTAACGCTCACAGAGAATATCGAGTGCTAGAGAGACAAGAGAAGGCAGCGAGCTTTTGTGAATGAATGGCGAAATAAGCCTTAGCAAAGAGAGAAAAACTGCTAAGAGTCGTGGGAGATTTGGAGAAACATAATTGCCTATGACCTGAGGAGCCATGACACGTAGAAGAACTTACTTGGAAGCAAAAAGAGACAGCAGAAACAATCTAGGACACATAATGAGAAAAGTGGGCTTAGAAAATTTGTCACTCACTGGACAAGAGAGAGAGAGGAAAACAGGACATAACCTACCTAAGGATTTTCTATAAAGGATTGCCAGAACAGGGATTAGGAGAGACAAAAATGTTTGAGAGCTACAAAATTATGGCGAGACATGATCACCCACGTTCTGAAGGGTCACGACAATTAGAAAAAAGAATAATCGGAAATCTTTGTCAGAGAGATAACAGTAATCAATCATATTTTCCATTAAGGTTGGTTTTCACTGTTCAGTATCACGATAAAATAAACAACTAATTTCCAATACCGAAAAATTGTTCACAGAAAATTGTCGAAACAGAAATTTTTCACTCTGCTTTCCTGACAGACAAGCCATTCCAAATAGCCCGCTTCGTGTGATACAATGTGTCTTTGTGTCGGTGCCGGTAAAATAAAATCGTATCGTTTAATTTAATTTTAGGATTATGTATATTGAAAACTAATGAGAATAGCTTAAACAATTTGATAGAAAGATAGATAAAAAAAAAACGCCTAGATATATAGATAGTGCTGTTGCCTTGTTAGGACCAGAAATAAAGACACACGAGAGAAATTGAGTTAAAAAATATATTAACAGAAACAGTAATACAATCATACAAACAAGAATGTTGCAGCAAAAATGTTCAGTCCGACTGTCAGAACTGACTGCTGGAAACTTCTTGATATTTATTTGTGCAATGGTACAAAATGTGGCACATGGCCAAAATGTAGAATGGGGAAAAGACCGTCTTCTTCTGTCTTAACTTTAAACTTAGCTAACCACAAACACTGACCCAAACATACAAACAATATTCTTAAGACCAAAATAACGCATTCTTATTTACTTTTCTTACTACATCCAACATAATACCTCATTGTCTCTATGAAAATTATAATTAGTCCCTATATGTACAATTTATTGTCTGTGGGGAGGGGAATAAAACAACAATTTAAACACTAGCCCCAATAAGTATTTACGATATGAATACAATCTATATACATGAAACTAAACAAAGTAATGTTACTAATAAACCTCAATCCTTAAATATGGCAGAAACTTCAGTTAACTGGACAAACTTTATGCAGGAATTTAATAATATAAAAAACATTCATTCATCCAATCACTCATTCAAACAGGCACTCATTTAGACACAACAACAAATACAAAAAAATAAACCCGAAACAAAAGGCGTCCCGCACCCACCAGAGAACTGACGTCACTAACCCCCTAATGAGGGAGGGGATGGGGAGTTAAACCAAAGAAATTAGGAACAGAAATAAAAGGGGCCAATGATCAACCTTCTAGGTAAGTTAACCTAAAGAGAGAAAAATAAGGACAAAAAACGAAAACTTAAACTCACCTAAATCTGGGCAGGGTTAGCCTATATTTAATACAGAAAGAACAATATTTTGATGCCTAACCGGCATCAAAGTGCCACTCTAGGTCAGGAATCCGATGGTCAACCCTACAAGTCATTGGACCTAAATTGATCAGCGCGGCTTCAATGTCAACTTGCTCGATGATCAAGCGGACCATATGAAGGTTGTTCTGAATAGCCTTGCCCTTCACAGCACAAGTCTGCTCGGAGCCAATCAGACCAGAGAGGACAGCCTGCAACGGTTGGCTAAGATCTTTGCTAAAAACTTTAACTCTGTGTTTAACATGGTTAAAGCGCGAAAGTTATTTAACCCATCCCCACCGTTCTTGTCCTTGCGTAGAACTTGATCATACCCCTGATGAATCGTTGAGGTATAGACCCCTGCTTCATCCAATTGTTGTAAATCAGTTCGAGCAAAGGAACAAAAACGGGCGACTGCTTCAAGTAAACTTCGTAGGGAAGACAATCTAATCCAGGCCACACTGTTTCAGCGCTTCCCAGATTTCCGACTGTGATGGGACCCACGCAACCAGGCACTTCAGCTGCCTCAAGACAGAGAAAGTCGGCTAAATAGGCGTCGAACTGAGCTGGGCTTCCTGGTGAAAAGTCCCTGAAAATAATCACGAAAAAAAATAGCCGCGTTTGTAGTCTCGGTCCCTTTATCCAGCAATGTGAAGCACGCGATATGACGCCAAGACGCATTCCGAGACTCCTTTTCACGCAATTCAGTGGCAATATTCGTCGCCTCAGTGGAAATTCTTTTTATCCTAGCCCTAGCTACCAGAGCTTGGTCCTTCTCGATAAGCAAGGGGGTCAATTCTGCCATAGCTAAAGCTATTTCCCCACTATCACGGAATTTAACTGCCTGATCTACCTTTTCCTCACAAGCCGTCTGCGCCGCAAATTTATCAAGATTGAGTCGACGACTAAAATCGGCAGCAAACGTTCTAATTTCGGATTGTAATTCATCCCACCAGGCATTTCTAACCACAGCCCCCGTCAATTCCCTCTGTAACATTAGTAGCAACTGGTCCCGGAAATCCTGCTCACCAAATAATGAACAGTTTAATTTTCAGTAGCCAGCCATCCTAACCTTAGGCTTATCTAAGTTTACACAGATCCGGACAAGCCTATGACCCGAATAAACTATGTAATGTAAACTTGGACACCCTAAGAGCCCTACATCGACTCTCCAAATTAAGACTCGGTCGAGGTAGCTAGAAGGCACCCCAGCAGCAAGCAGCCACTATTTTTCCAAGTCCAAACTACCTCCCGAGTGTGCTCATTCCGGTACTTATCGACAAGATCGAACTTGTCCCGAAATGGATTCACGTCCCAGTTGTTAGTATCCGAAGATAGCCCTATGTCGGGGTCAAGGACGGCATTCCAACCCGCCACTAAAACTACCCGACGAGATGTCGTAAAAAATGGCTCGATCTGCCGAAAAAAGGCAGGCCGCCCAGAATGATCAATAGACGCATAAACCCCAATGAGACGAAGAGCCTTACCCTTTATGGTAACATCCAGCAAGCCTGTCCGCTGGATCTGCGAAGACAAAAGTACACGCAGACGTCAAAAAATTGCTCATCAGCCAAGAGACACCTCTCAAACGACCATCAAAACATGCTGAATAGAGGAAACCCTCAAGACAGAATGTTCTCATAGTCATAAGTAGAAAATCGGGTCTCCTCTATACAACAAACATTCGCCCCGAGGCGCTGAATGTCACGAGAGAGCCTCGCCTTTCGAGACTCCGACCTAAGGCCTCTGGCATTCACACTTGCTAACCAGAGAGTCATAATGAAGCCGATTATGGTTGCTCTTCCGCAATGAACACGACCAGGGTTAGGACATCGACGGACTCTCCCATTTAACCAGTACCTATCTCAGCCCTGATGGCGCCATCAGAAAACAGGCCGCCAATGTCCAAGGGGAAAGTTAACTTAAGTGCTCTATACAGTTTGGGAGTGAACAAAAACCGGGAGCGGTATTGATTATTTTTTTTTTCTCATTTTCGTTATCAAAAAATGCCAATGGTGGGTAAACAACGAAAGAGCTATTGGCTTCACGAAGCATAGCCCATATGTTTTCTGACCCCTGTCCAGCTCTAACGTCCATCAATATTCTTGTGGCTTTCGGAAAGTTTGGGTGGTTTTCGATATCCAAATCATTTACTTTTTCATATTTAAGAGTATTTGTAGATTATTTTCCTTTTCGTGATTGAGAAAAAGCTGTGACAGACATCCCCCCCTTATTGAAAAGTAGCTTTGGCTTCAATTTCTTTTCAATGATAGGCTCTGCTGAGCTTGAAGAAGGGCTGCGTTGTCTTTTTTGTATTCTGGATATTTCTGAGGGTGAATTTCTGGGGGTTTGATGATGAGATGAATTGGGAGTTGCGACCGGATAAAATTTTTTGGAAGAGGAGGTTTTCTTAAGGGGAGTCAGTTTAGAAGGGGCCAGGGTATTACTTTTCAACATTGTCGTGGAGCCATAGGGAGCTGTTTTTAGGATGACAAAGATGGAGCAGATGAAGATTACCTTAGTATTCTTGCAGGTTGATGTCGATTCTCTTTTAATGACTCTGTTAATTTTTCAATTTTTTTTTCTTTTTTCAAATGAAAGCTCATTTAGACGCTGTTGGCGAAGTTTGTCAGAGCAGGTGGTCGGAGAGTTGTCCTTAGATGTCGTAGAGGGAGTGGGGCTGTGCGTGTCTTTAGTCATGGGGACTTCAGTGGAACGAGGTCCCGCTGCCCGGAGCTTCTCTTTGACCCTGCCAACGACCTGCCATTCCCCCACTTCCTTCTCTGCAACCGTACTAGAGGCGGGCAAAGGCTTTTTGGGGAATGGGGGCTGAGAAACAGACACAACCGGGGGTTTATCCACACCGGTCCCGATCGCCGGCAGTTCATTACAGGCGAGAATGAATTAACAGAATCGGTCGCAGGGGAATTTGGGTAGACAGTGGCCAGAATCTCAGACCCTTCTTCTCTATGCGGGAAGATGACAGGTGACCAGATTACCCACACTTCCAGCAAGTTGGTCTAAATCCGGTGACAATAATTGGCATTTTCTGGCCAGCTACATCCAGACAGTTGGAAATGGATATCAAGTCCATCCGATCTATCATTATTTCGAAACTCCATACACTGGTCAAATCGTCCGAGGAACCACTGAGTATCTGTCCAAATCGTCATAGATATGCAGCCAAGTTCTTCCCGGCCATCTGAGGAGGAACCCCCAATACTAATAGTGGTTCTCCGCCTGCCTTCATATTCTGTTCGAAAAATAAGGTCTTTTTTAATTAGATCGTGACAGGATGTGGCTTCACAGTCGGCAGGCTTTGGTATAAGTACGTCCCACATAAAATGTCCCTTCGATTTGATCATCCTTTGAGGTTTGACCTCCGAGAAATTAGTGATTTTATTTGTGGAGCAACAAATTTTGCGCGAACGCTTGTCAACCACATACACTGACACATTTTTTTTCAACTTTCTGTAATTCATCGAAATTTACCAAAAGTCCATCTGCTGTGACCAGATGTTCGTAACTTTTGGCTTTCTCGAGGAACTCCGTAATGTTGATCGTACACTTAGGTAGAAACGTTCAGTAGGAGGGCGTTTCTCCAACCGCTACAATTTCATCTTTGCTTATGCTGTCTTTGCTTATATATTCTGATCTATTTGTCTGACTTGCTAAATTTTGACCATTTTCAGCCACCATAGTTTCGTCTGGTTTTCTGGAATTTGTTCCTGTTCAGCTACCATATTTTCGCTGGAATTTTTATTTTCTCCAACAAAATCTAACTTGGCTTTGTTCTTCATCCATCAATTTCTCTATATTTTCCTCCTGCTTACTTTCATTTTTTGGTGGGTAGGCCTTTCTTTTTTTTTCTTTGTCCCGAAGAGATTTTTCCTAACAATTTTAAAAAATAAAATAGAGGGGGGGGGTATTTCTTCTTTCTTTTTTTTTCCTATTTAAACAGAAACAAAAAAAAAACAGTCAAATTTTCAGACAATTAAAACAGATTTGACAAAAAGAAACTTGAAGAATTGGTCACAAACAAGTAAATGGTTATAAAGCGAAAAATTAGATATACACAAAATTAATAGTTCAAACGGAATTACAAAAACAACGGTTATACAAGCGAAGACCGGAAAAATACACAAAATAAGGCAAAGAAAGAAACACTTTAAACAACAATAAACCTTAATTTTAAATTAATGTAAAAAAAGAAAATCTACAAACAGAAATACGAAACAAACAATTAACAAAAATTCAATATGGCTGCCGTTAAAAAGTCAGCCGATGAAATAAATACGAAACTAAAATTAAAAAACGGATAGATTAGACAAAAAATAAATAGCTCGAATGTTTAACAAATAAAATACAGATGACTTAACAGATATTTACAATAAAGACCGCAACGAATTAACACGTAGAAATAATAAAGAAATAAAGTTAAACGTAGAGTAGATAAACAAAGAGGAAAGAACAAGTCTTGCGGGGTGGATGCAGATAAATTAAAAACGGAAAGGAAATATATTAAAATAACTAAAAAAAAAATAAGAGAAAAATAAAAAGTAATAATAAAAGAAAAAAAACAAGGGGATAAGTAAAATATAGGGTGAAAAATGAAAAATTCAAAATTTTTGGCAAAAAGAGACAGAAAAAGTAACGTAAAAACAAAGTAATATAAGGGAACTTAACAAGTGTTGCAAAAACAATTGAACGAATAAATGAAAATGGTCGCTAGCGGTGAGCAGAGAACAAAGGAATCACCGTAAGTGATGAAAACCAAAGACTCATTTAGTGCTGGAAACTTCCCTCTCCAAAAGGCAGTACCTAATCCTATTTATAGCTGGGAGAGTAAATTACCATAGCAGATAGATAGATAGATAGATAGATAGATAGATAGATAGATAGATAGATAGATAGATAGATAAAAAAAAAAGGTCGAGACAGATAAATAGATACAAACAGGTCGAGAGAGATAAATAAAAACATGTCGAGATAGACAGATAGATAACAACACGTTTAGATATATAGAATAACAACATGTCTATATAGATTGATAAGTAACAATAGGCCTGGATAGATTGCTAAATACAAACAGTTAGAGAGAGATAAATAAAAACATGTCGAGATAGACAGATAGATAACAACACGTTTAGATATATAGAATAACAACATGTCTATATAGATTGATAAGTAACAATAGGCCTGGATAGATTGATAAATACCAACACGTCTAGATAGATAGATTGCTAAGTAAGAATACATCTAGACTGCTAAATAACCACACGTCTAGATAGATAGATTTATAAATAACAACACGTCTAGATATATAGATAGATAAATAACATTTCTAGAAACACTGATAAGTAACAGCTCGTCTAGATAGATTGCTAAATGACAACACGTTTGTATAGATAGATTTATAAGTCATTGATAAATAATAAGACGAGTATATCGATAGATTAATGAACAACATGTCTAGATAGATAGATAAATAACTACACGTCTATATAAATTGATTGATAAATAATAACACGTTTAGATATAATAGATAGCTTTAGAAAAAACATATCTAGATAGATTGATAAATAACAACCCAACTAGATGAATAGATTGATAAATAACAACACGTCTAAATAGATAGTTTGATAAAAAAAACACATCTAGATAGATAGATTGACAAATATCAGCACGTTTTTATAGATAGATTGATAAGTAACAATACATCTGTATGGATAGATTGATAAATAACAACGCGCCTAGATAGATAGATAGATAGATAGATAGATAGATAGATAGATAGATAGATAGATAGATAGATAACAATAAATCTAGATGGATAGATTGATAAATAACAAGTCTGGATGAGTAGATTGATGGAAAAAAACAATTCTTGATGGATAGATTGATAACTAACACGTCTAGTGTAGATATATAGATCTCTAAATAACTACACGTCTATATAGATAAATTGATAACAATACGTCTATATAGATAAACTGCTAAATAACAACACGTATTGATAGATTGATGAATAACAGCACGTCCAGATACATTTATTGTTAAATAACACGTTTATATAGATAGATTTATAGTTAACTAGCAGGCTTCACCCGCTCTTATTGTTTCGCAAAGTAAGATATATTTTCTACTTGAAATCTTTGAAAGAAAAGTTTTAAATGAACATTGTATTCATAAATTGGCTTGTTATAGTTAAGGAAAGTTTTACAAATAGATGCCAAATTGTTGAAGGCCAAGTAAAATGCAAATTTCAAACTTTTTTTTTCTGCTCTATATGAGAGGATATTCCTAAACAACTATTTTTGAATATGAAAATCAAAACAATCCTCGAATAAAAGAACATTAATGAAGGACAGTTAATTAATGAAATAAACTTTTTTTTTAATTAATATGCAAATTAGTTAACCCTAAAGAGTGATATTGCCTAGAAGTAGATAATATATAATACAGATATTGAGCTTTCTGGGTGTAAATTACTATAAAGTAAAGGTGGGGGCTATTTAATCTCAGAATTCTTGAGAAAACTACGTTCCTATTCATGTAGATTTCGTAATGTATGTTTTATTTAATTAGCTATTAACATAATGGCTAACTAAATAAAACCTATATTATGGAATCTATATGAATAAATGCGAAATTGGAGCACAATGATTCCAAGAATTCTGAGATTAAAAGGCCTATCTCTTCAAATGTTGATTTCAAATTTCGATTTTCTCATCTTTACACTATATTAATTTAATTTCCCCCTGTTCTGATACCCATGAAATAAAAATAATTGTTTATACGGAAAGTAAGGACCTACGTACATCAAACCTTCTTTAAGTGGCAGCAGAAGAATTATCGTTGAACATTTTAAAGGTATGCTTAAACATTAATTCAATACTTAAATGCAGCAATCAATTTTGAGTTCTTCTGTAGTTTATTAATGCCTACCGCATTTTAAGCTACCTGCAATTTTAGATATAAAAGGAAAATAAGAGTTAGTCCTCTTGAACCATGAAAGCAACGACAATGGCTAGTATAATATATTAATATATAGTTTTAACTTCGCATAATCTAGCAACCCTGAATATGGTCTCAACGAAAATCGTTCCCTACGCTTAACTCTTCTAGGGCTTTTGAAAGAACTGGAAATCATTGAAATCGGACCAGTGAGAGCGGAGGAGTTGTTTCGAAAGCACACACGCACAAATGCGCAAAAATACACTGTACTTTATATATATAAAGATAACATGTCTATATAGATTGATAAATAATAACACGTCTATATTGACAGATTGATAAATAACAACACGTCTAGGTAGATTTATAAACAAAATCACGTCTCGATAGATAGATAGATAGATAGATAGATAGATAGATAGATAACAACACGTCTATATGATAGATAAATAACAAGTCTAGATAGATAAATTGATAAGTAACACGTATAGATAGATAAACTGATAAATAACAATAAGCCTAAATAACAACATGACTAGATAGATTAATAGGTAATAATACGTCTATATAGATAGACTGCTAATAAACAACACGTCTAGATTGACAGACTGCAAAATAACAACGTGAATAAATAGATTGCTAAATAACAACACATTTACATATATAGATTGAGAAATACCAACTGGTCTGCATAGATAGATTGATTAATAACCACACATCTATATAGATAGATAAATAACAACCCATCTAGATAGATAAATGTATAAACTATTAGACGTCTAGTGTTGTCGAGTGGTTTCACAGTGGAGGCTTGTATTTGTACTAAGTCGGTCCTAAAATAGGTTCGACGTACAAAACGTTAGGAACTTGATATAATAGGTAATGACGCAGAGTAAATCTAGTTATGGTCGCTGAAACTTTAGTATCCGACTAACGATCGTCCAGCATCGACTGACTGACCGAAACACTGAGCGACTCCTACTACTCCTAATTATAGGTGGGAGAGTCTATTAACTATAGAATAGGCGTGTTCCACTATAACACCCCCCCTAAAACTTTACTCCGTAGGTGTAAACACTTTTCTTTATTTATTTTTCATTTTTTACATGAAATATGAAGAAAAAAACAACAAAAAAAATTCATTTTTTTTTAGCAACATCGTAGCGTATCTCCTACGTTTTTTGATCAACTTTAAAATGATCACTTGCCTTTCTTTTTTCTTCTGGATCGACGTACCTGAGATAAAATTGTTACAGGCGTTGTTAGATCAAACGTATTGAAAATCACCTCCATCGGCGTTTTTTCCGCGGGACCGCTGTCAACCACGTCTGAAAAACGTCGTCTGATCTGGTTACTGCACGTGAATTTATCGCCTTTCACCAAGTACATCATATAGCCAATCCGCTTTTCTATTATTTTCTTTTATATCTCCATAGTGTTACCAGAAACAACCTTCCACTTTGAGCTTCTTAAGGATGGAGTCAGTTTCTGTAGGTTTTTCTTGTGGTTCAATCTGTTCAGCCTCTAGCTTTACTTCTGTTGATCTTGAGCTTCTTAAAGTTTTCTGTACAACAATACTGTATCGCAAACCGAAAAAACATTTGTTGTGTACTGGTCCCTCTCGGCTATTTTTTCTTTTATTTTCAAAATATACTTGTCCCTGGTGACGACTTCTTTTATTTTTTCTAGAGTTACCGGAAGTTTCTGAACTGCATTACACACAGTAAATTTCAGCTCTTCTTCTGACTTCAGTGAGGCAATTACTGTGTCTTCTAATGGTTCGCTCATTTTTGGACCCTTTTTCGATACAAAAATCGAAATTAGAGGATTATGGTCGGTTTGTAGCTTAAAATGTCGGCCGTGGACAAAACGGTGAAATTTTGCTACTGCAAAAATTATTCCTAGCGCCTCTTTCTCTATCTGAGGGTAGTAGTACTCTAGAAGCATGCGCAATTGGTTTTACTTGACTATTTCTCATTTTGTGTAAGATACATGCTCCTACTCCATACGCACTTGCATCGCAAGCTACTATGATCTCTAAATCCTGGTTGTAATGGGTTAAAAATAATTCCGAGGTTAACACTTCCTTTATCTTTTCAAATGCTTTTTGGCATTCATTTGTCCATTTCCAGGGTTTTCCTTTCTTCAGTAGTTCATTTAATGGTGCCCGCAGATCATACATTTTAGGGATGTATATTTGGCAATAAGTGGCTAATTCCAAAAAACTTTGTAATGTCATTCGGAGTCGGCATATCTATTATAGCCGCTTTTTCGCTCTGGATCTGGCCATCTACCATTCTTATCGATGATCTGCCCCAGATATTTTATTTTCTCCATAAAAATCTCACTTTTGTTTTCCTTGAGATTAAATCCCAAATCCTGTCTACTTGAAACTACTGACTTTCTTTTTTGTAGCGTATTTTCCTTACATGCGAAACGCCAGACTGTTCTATCTTTTTCGAATCTTTCTTTACGCTAACATATCTTGTGCAGTCTTCTGCCAACTTCTGTATCAAAATCCTTGGTTCGTTTTCCAATTTTGACAGCACTAATTTTCTCAACTCCGCGTTACTTTCCGATACCAGCCCTTGAACAAACACTAAGCACTTAAAATTGTCAGGGCTTAACTCTGCCAGCTTGAATTCTTCACAATGCTTATTCACATTGACTGCGTACGTTATATAGTCTTGTTCGTCATCTTTCATCAGATTCAAACATTTTCACCTCTCGTAAAACAAAGATGTATTTTTACTAAATAATTCACTTAATATATTTACCGTCTCAGTAAATGTCAACTCGCTAGTTTTTTTCGGTAAAATGTAGTTTACCAATTTGTTATGGTCAGCAGTTCCTAATTTGCTTAAAAGAAGTCTAACCTTCTTTCCTTCAGACCACGAGTGGCAGTCCTCTTTATACACGCCCGTATATTTTTTATAATACTCCTCAAATACTCCTTTTTTTTTAAGCGTGAATCCGAGATTTTGTCGCAAAAGTTTTTTTTTTACTTTTTCCTCCGTATAAGTACAAATTTCGTCATCAAATAATTTTGTGGCGAATTTATTTTTTCTCTTCCACCGTATGGATTGGAATCCCTTCGCCAAATAATACTATGGCGAACGCAATTTTTTTTCTCTTCCACTGTATGAATCCGAATCCTTTCGCCAAATTATACTGTGGCGAACGAAAATTTTTCTTCCTCCGTATGAGTTCTAATACTCGTGGCCAAATTTGTTATGGCGGCTGAAATTTCTTTTCTTTTTTTTCCGTATGAGTACGAATCCATCGTCGCCAGATTTGTCATATAGCGAACGAATTTTTTTTGCTCTTCCACCGTATGAATCCGAATCCCTCGTCGCCAAATAATTGTTGTGGAGGGGTTTCGCAGTTAAGGCTTGTATTTGTACTAAGTCGGTCCTAAAATAAGTTCTACGTAAAAACGTTAGGAACTTGATATAATAGGTATGACGCAGAGTAAATCTAGTTGTCGCTGATACTTTAGTATCCGACTAACGGTCGTCCGGCATCGACTAACTGACGGAACCACTGAGCGACTCTTACTACTCCTACTTATTATAGGTGGGAGAGTCTATTAACTATATAAAATGTGTGTTCCACTATAACAGTTAGATAGACTGATAAATAGCAACACGTCTCGAGAGATTCATAAATAACAACACATCGAGATAGATAGATAGATAGATAGATAATGAAGAGACTGAGATAGATAGATAGATAGATAGATAGATAGATAGATAGATAGATGACAAAGCGTTTAGACTGGTAGACAGGCAGAAAGATAACAACTGGTCAAGTGATTAACAGATAACTGCTCAAGAGAGATAGGTAGATAAATAGCAGGTCGATGTAGATAGCAACAAAGGCATATGTACGTGCAAATAAAAGCCTAGAATAATATCATAGTTTTCATAGACAAATATTTGCTTGTTTTATATTTAAGCCTGTCCATTCACCCATATGAACTCGTGTAATATAAACTGTCTCCACCCACGCATATTTTACAAGTGTTTCGCGTGATTGTATGAGAGAAACGAAAATGCAAGTAAAAGGGAATAGCTCGCGCAAACGTATGTTCTCTGAGGCAGACGCGTTCTAATTGGCACGTACATAATACACGTTACACTGCCAAGATCCTGGCAATACTCGGTTCTCTGTCTTTTCTTCTTTTACATAACGGGCAACTGATTAAGATTTACTCTTCTTTGACATTTCATCGATTTTTCTTGTTTTCATTCAGCAGAGCAAACGATCTCGTAAGATACTTTATTCTATGTACGTACATTTCTACAGTAACTTTCAACAACGAGTCAAAAATGATGCTAATATACGAAATCCATAGATAGATAGATAGATATGTATGAATATAGTGACTGTCAGTTTCACATCTTTAAGGATCATTACCCAATATTAAATAAAGCCAAGTTGACCGATTGTATTGAATCAGTTGCGAGGTCTGCCGCTAAAAAACTTTGTTCATTGTGTCGTGTCAGACAATTTTTTTCACCAGTATATATCTTTCATATTTATAAGTCTTCTAATTGTTGGTATATTGAATATTGCTGCCACATCGAGCCTGCTACTTCTGCTATGTATCTAGAGATTCTTGACAGAATTCAAAGAATTTTCAATGCCATCGCTCCTTTCCCACCGATGTAGCGTAGCCTCCCTCTGCTTTTTCTATAAATATTTTCACGCTAATTGATCTGAGGAGCTTTTTTTTTCTATTTGGTAACTCGACTTCACGAGTTTAAGCACTGTACTAGATTGGCAGCTAGGTCTCATCATTCATCTGTTGAAATTGCTAAGTTTCAGCTTCTATGCTTTCGCCTATTGCACTTCTCTCCTGTGGAACTATCTTCCAGCTCCTTATTTTCCTGTCAACTAATGGTCATTACAAATTTACATGCAACGTCGATCGTCATCTTCTGTTTCCTTGAATCGTAGTCTTTTATTGTCCTCTCAATGTTTTCTCAGATTCTTTCACTCTCAATAACCCCTTGTGCTAGTGGCTTTATCACCTTGCTTGGGGGAAAATGATTTAAAAGAATTATGTCTAGGAAGTTGGAAACTTCTCCAGTTTTTCCTGTTGTGCTTTTTTTGTTGTTGCTGTTGTTTAGCTCTAATTGTTTAGATTATTTATCGGCCTGGTCTTGATTTAGCTTAATTATCTATTCATATTTTATTTACATGTTTATTTTATTTAACTGATTTAGCTTGTTAGCTTATTTATAATTTTTATCATTTCTCGGGTAGATATTTTAACATTTACAATTAAAGTTTTAGGTTACTATTTTTTTAGTTTGGATGTTGTAGATAGAGTAATATAAATTTGCTTTCTTCTCTAGAAATAAGCTCTGATCTTGATGTTTACGAGTTGCTATTATTCTGCAAAGTGTATCCTTGTTATTTTTCTCCTTCGAGTTCAGATTACATTGTTTTGAGATTTTGCTGTAAGCCGCTGCATATTTTCTATGTTGTTTCGAAAACACTAGTGTATATCTTTATTTTATTTTATCGTTTTGTTAAAAGATGTTTTGTATGAGTTGCTTTTTGCCCAAGTAAATTACGAAGCATTATAATAATAATAAATCAATAAAAAAAAGCTTAAAGATCCATTTCAGTTATAATTTATTTCGTGAATATTGTTATATTAATCTCTTCAGTACGTAAATTCTTAATAAATAGAGACAATACATCCGGACATATACAAGCTTAACATGTAAAGAAGAAAAATGAAAAAGAAGAAAGAAAAATAACAGATTTAAAATATAAAATGGCGATAATTTAGGCATCGCACCCTGCATTATTGGATTTCTATAAAGTTCCTCTGTTTATATCGACTCTCATTAATTTATTAATAAGAACAATCTCTTAGTCGTAATATTTATGGAAATATTTTATGTAAACATCTGATGATTAATGATATATTACTAATCAATTAGTTTTGCACTAGAAATATTTTCGAAAAATAGATCTAATAGATATTTGTTATTAAAAAAAGAAGTTAATTTTGCATGCAAAATTATAGGCGGCCAACACTGGTCTTACATTTGAATTTGAAATACGTGACAATTTTTTAACAACTCTAAAGTTGTTATATTTTTACCTAAAATATACGAAGGCCTTTAATGACTTCTATTTCATTATGTTGGCCAACAACATGATGATTTGACAGTAATGGTTAAACCCTTTTTTTATACGTTGGGATGCAGAAGACTATGATATATCGTCAGGGGTACTGGCTCGGAATGAGAACGCTGACAACCTAAATACAATTTCAATGGAGTTCATTATATTCACTAATGTTCAAATACTCTTGCGAAAGATTTGAATCCATGTCTTCTTTCCCCAGCTATGGGCTAAATAATAAGATTTATAGCTGGAAAATTATATAATGCTTCCTTTTTTATGCGTTTTAATTTACTGCATGATAATTTGTGACGTGCATATATTAGGTTGGTGCAAAAATAATGTCGTTTTCTCACATATGTTACTATGTGAGAAAACGACATTATTTTTGCACCAACCTAATAATATATAAATATATATATGTATGTGTGTGTGTGTGTGCGTGTGTGTGTGTAGGGTATATCAAAAACATTTTCACAAAATTAGGGCGCGAGTTCTTTAACCAAGAAAAGAAAAAAAAAACAATATAAACATATGTCCGCAAATCCTTCGTTTTTGAGTTAGTAAGTTTAAAGTTTACGGTAGACGCTTTTAAATATACAATCCAAAAATATTTTACAAATTTTGGGGCCGGTCCCTCAAACCAAAATAAGGTAAAATGACTTTAGCAACATATGTCTAAAAGGCTATCGTTATACTTCAAAACATCAACCATGCACCCGTCAGATCATTGACTATCAGACCATTTAATATACTCCGTCACGTTGTTGAATGGTTTGTAGAACTCCATTATACGTTGATGAAACATTATTAATGTCTACTGCATTAAACCAATTGTTTTATGTGGCCCCACAGATAAAAACCCAAAGGATTGAAGTCGGGGGAACGTGCAGATCATGGAATTTTTCCTCCCCTACCTATCCACCTTTCAGGGTAGTTGTCAGCCAGCGCATCGAGGACAATGTAACTAAATGAATGAACTACACGTGTCTTTGTATTAACAAGGGTACATCCTCTGGCAGGCGTAGAAGTGTGCTCGAAATAAAGTCCCTGTAGACAGCTCCTGTAAGACGTCCTGTAAGAACTTATGGCCCTACCAGACAGACACCTACGATTCTAGCCGACACATTAATCGTAAACTGATGCGGGTGTCTAGCATATATTGTACTATATATATTCTTCCGAATTTGTTATTCCATCTCTTCCAAATGTTGCCACATCCGTAAAGAAGACTGACGAGTTAAGCAACGGATCGGAAGTTGGTGGAATAAAGCATCGGTAGATGCGGTGGAGGGATCAGAGAGCAAAATCCTCTGCACACGTTGCTAATGATACGAATACACGAGCTGCTCTTGAAGTACACTTTATGCGGTACTATGAGATTTCGACATTCTACGGCCACTTAACTTATGCTGATATCTGGATCGTATCTGACAACCTGTAGAATGTGTTCTTCGTGGCCAAGCTTTTCGGTTTTCGTCGATCCATAATCTGTGGTGCCACAGATCCTGTATCGGCAACGCGGTGGTAAACAGCAACAAAGATGAAATGTAACACTTCTCAGTTAACTCACTACTCTACACGTTAAACGTTGAAGACAGACTAGCCACAAATATACACGAATGACAAATGTAACCTAGTCCCAAAGGCAAAACAGAGCTATCTACCTTAAACTTTCTTTAAAGTTAATAACTCAAAAATAAAGAATTTTCAGACATGTGTATATATGGACATTTGTCCATTTTGGCGTTAAGAGCCCGACCCCAAATTTTGTAAAAGGATTTTTGGTACACCCTGTATATATGCACTCTCCGGTATGATTCGATCCTACGCCTCTCTACGCAGAGCGAAGCCGTCATTACACCAGATTTGGCCATAGAGAAGTCCTACTAATCAAGCAAAGTTTGAAAGGTCCCTTTAAGCGAAATCCTCACATTAAATTCCTCGAAATTTTAATTTCTGCTGTTTCGCATCCACATCTAAACAATATGAATATATCCTTCTGCCAGCAAGAACATGTTAATCTTTAATGTGATTTCTCGGATATTCGGTCCGATTGACGAAAATAAATAAATACATTGTTTAATAGATCAATGGGGTGTCTACTCAAATACGCGTAACCACTAAAGTGAACATTTAAAGTGATAAAGATCTCTCGGATTGTTAAATAAACATCCATTACCAGGGAAAATTACTTTGTTTACGTTTGAATAGAAACTAAGCAAATATCGCGAAATTTAATAACAAGGATTTCACTTAAAGGAACTTTTCATACTTTGGTTCATCAGTAAGACCGCTCCGTTGTTGTGTCCTCTAAAACACGTTTCATCTCTCGACGATTTCTCACTGTACTGAGGGACGCAGGTTCGAATTCTACCGCATAGCGCACATTCTTCTTTAATGAGATTTCGCGAATGTTCAGGCACATAAACGAAAAATAAAAATATTCTCTTTAATAAATAAATTGAGTGTTTACAATTCATTTATTTGTTTCAATCTAGTCATTCTTTCTGTCGTATTAAGGTGTTAAAATATCACGGATTTTGTTAATGTTTTGGTAGTTTTTTTTGGTAATTTTGTTTGTTTTTGGTTTGTCTTTTTGGTGGGGTGTTAGCTTTTTGTTTCTGTTTGTTTTTTTTGTTGTTTTTGTTTTTTTTCCAATTCAGATATTAATCACCCTTTTTCTACTGAGTCTTTATCAGTACTGCCCGTAGAGGGTGTTGAACTCAGATTTAGTATGCCACCAAATTCATGAACCAACGTTTTAATCCACAAGGATATACATACGTCATGATGTAAAATTTAATTCTCATCCATCAAAATTATTTTCTTCATGTCTAAGACGCCCCAACCTAAAGGATGCATTTCAATTCCGCCTTGCAAAATTTTGCAAGAATATAATCAACCTAAAACTATATAAAATGAATAATCTCTACTTTGGACAATATGACGTCGGGTAAATTTCAGGAAAAATACACCTAATTCGATGCCCGAGTAAAGATGGTAATTTTTCCTTGTCGTCGCTAGTTACCCAATAGATTCTTTGAATTTGACTGTTACTAATGCTTGTGAAGTGGGAAGGACCTGTCGATGGAATAGTTCCTCGCGTGTCAGTTTTTTATAACTTCTAATTATTCGTTTGGGACTTGCAACCGTGATAAGGACACAAACGGGAGGGTGAACTAGAAAAGAAGATTTCCAAAATAGTTTTGTTCTTTATCGAATTGTCGAGACGTCGCCACAAAGGTAGCCTTTTATGGACCGGAGTTCCGTCGAATTAATTTTAAAAGACGCCAATGAGAATATGGATGTTATTTATTTGAATAAATATGCAACAAGGCTGCTTTGCGTGTTATTCTGAAGAATTCATCCTTTCCTTTTCCGACATTACAATATTTATTTTATGGGATTTACTCTGAAATTATACGCAATATGTATATTTTTTATTAGATGAAAATGTGTAGAGGAATGACATGCACCCAATTTTGGAGGGTAAAAAGTACGATGGGTTAGTATGTATCCAATTCTTCCCATTTTAAGGATGATAGCTGCGACCTTTACATTACTATAACTTTCAGGTCGACAACTAGAGAAGATGTCAGGAGTGCACACCTTTAGATTTGACATTTGTTCAGAAATAAAATACACCAGTTTAAAAAATACTTTTTATTTTATACATTACATTTGAATGCAGTGAATACATTTATGAGAGTTCAGTTAATTATTCCTAAACTTAATGATGTTTCCAAATCGTATTTAATGAGTAATTACTTACTGCTGAATCGATCCAAGAAAAAGTGTAATAGAATGGATGCCAAAAATATTAACTTGTTCTATTAAAATGGCTTCAGTTTGTGAATTTATCGGCTCGTTATTTTGGGTTTTTTTGTTTGTTTTTTTTTTCGATAATTTTATCAGAACTTTGTCTGTCAAATATCCTTCGAATGCTAATGCGAAGTAGAAATAAAGTGAATTCTGCAGTTCATAACGTAAGAGCTTGACAGCACCGTTATCGATTCGTACACGGAAGCTTATAGTTTGGTTGCAAATCTATAGTCTTCTTTCCAGCCTGATTTTAATAATTTTATGACTTAACACTGTCATAAAATCAATTTCACATATTAATAATGTCAATTTTTTCCAAAACTAATTACTTTTAATAGCAAATGTCAAGGTTGACAACATTCCAACTGTTGAAATAAGTAATGTGAAAGAAAAATAAAATGTGGCTTACATTTAGATTTGTAAGATATTATTACTTAGCCGTCTCGATAACCTGATCTCACCTCATTGAATTGTTATGGGATGAATTGGATAGGAGAGTACAAAGAGAATACCTAAAGAGTGAGAGTGAGCTTTTTCAATTGTTGGCGAATTTTGGGGAAGTTCTACTATGTACTTTTTCCAAACCTGTTGAAAAGAATGCCAAGATTTTGGGAAGCATTAATTAAGGCATGTGTTGTTTTTATTGACAAAAAATAGAATATGATGCTTCTGTATGATATTTTTTTATACTTAATGGTTTATCATTTTGTCAAAATAAAAGCAAATACACAGCAGTACTGAAGTGATACCTTTTACTTATCTTATCTATCTTATTTTAAGGTGTTTTTAAAGAAATGCAGTGGCTCCAAAATATTTGCCAGTAATATATATATATATATATATATATATATATATATATATATATATATATATATATATATATATATATATGCATGTATGGAAAATGATATAATTGTTCCAACGACATAAAAAATAAAAATGTATATTTTTTTTTATAAAAGCGAGAACCTGCAAACGTTTTTGGTTATAATGTGAATTTGTTTTAGTTTATATATTATATTTTATTCTTCATATTGTTTGCAAAAGTGAATTTCTGCCTAAGTGGTAATAAAATCATTAAGTTTGATCTTAGTGGTGGCGATGACATTGATGATAGATACTTCTCTATCCTCAAATCACCCCTGAGACTCTCAAATCTATTTCCATTTTGTGTATCGTATGTGCGTGTGGGTTCCCTGTTAACACGATACACAGAAGACATATTTGATTTTATTACCACTTAGGCAGAAATTCACTTTTGCTAACATTTTTAAAATGAAATCAAGGCTCACTACAAATACAGAAAATGAACAATAAAACACTAAAAGAACATAAGGAACATTTATTCCTTTAATTTGCCTGAAGACGGTCACGAGACCGGAAACTCGTGTAGCAAAAATATGAAGAATAAAATATAATGTATGCATAAAACAAGTTTCGGTTTCTCTTTTTTTTATACATATACATACATACAACATACACACACGCACACGCACACACACACGCACACACACACACACACACACATATATATATATATATATATATATATATATATATAATGTGTGTCTGTGCTCTCAATACTTTTTCAATAGCCTTTCTAGTTATAATGATTAAGTTCAAATTTACAATGTCGTAAATATAGTCTGCTAATGGTATAGCAGTCATACGCATCGCAGTTATATGTGCGCGTAGCGGTAACAGGTTTTGCATATTAGACCCGGTTAAATATCTCTCCAGTTCGGCTAACCCAGTCCGATCAGATTTTTGTTTATCTAGATATAATCTTCAAGTCGCCTTGGCTGCCTCATCATTTCGACAAAGAAAAAATAACCTTCTTGGCTCCTAGCCACGATACTCACCAACTATCCCCTACTCATTAACAGATATGCACAGTGAGTCACCCGTTAGAGAGCGTGTCCAACTGTTTATGGTCAGGCAACTGACAAGTAAATATGTCGTACTGAAGGGAATATTTATTGTAGCTAATCTTAACTCACCAAGACAAAACATGTGCATGTAAACAATCTATTAAGATCAGAAGCTACGAGCGGCATGCCTGGTGGGGCCGAGGAATATTTATTATTATTGATCAATATCTTTTCCTGAATCCTCTCCTTCCTAATCTCTTCATTTCTAATTTCCCGTATTTTCCATGCATAAGATGATTTTTGCATTAGATATATTTCTGTTTTTAGGTTGCAAGTAACCCCCGTAGATATTAGGGATGATTTCACTATCATCAAGTTAAAAGATATGACATTGTCAACATTTGTTGATGAGGACCTTGAAGAAGAGACAAAGTTATAAAACACCATCCGGTTTCCAGACGTTCATTGTATCGATCCCACCTCATGGGATGATTTTGCTTGTGTAATAAAGTGAGGGTGTTGATTCACGAGTCTTGAGTCTTTATTACTTAACATTTTTTCACTCTAATATTTCGTCAGTTACTTTCAACCAGTGTGGGATGCGAGTACCGTCACACAAATCCGATATCGGGATTTTAGATTTTCTTTCTGCGTGGTACGGGAGACTACCCGAGAGGTACACTACTCCTCTCAGGTGCTTATATATATACATATATATATATGACTGAATCTGTCCGTTATTCTTGTTCTCAGGCGCCCAGTACCGGATGCAGGTATGAGGAGGTTTCGTACTTCTGCATTCGGTTTCCGCGAGTAACTTGGCTTCATTTTACAGTCTGGTGTAAAATTTGCGTTCAGTGTCTTTTCCGGTGTCATATTACATTGGTGAACGCTTCTGCTGGATATCTGAAGGGCGTCTTTGCTGGACATCTGAAGAGCGAGTAGAAACTTGGAATTGTTTTCTAAATACAGTTTTGACAAACCAAGAAAATTTTTACTGCAGGTGTTGTGTGAATGCTTACTTTCTTGAAGCAAAATACTATATATTTTATATTTCATATTTACTTTTTATAAATCATGCAATTATTTTCCTCTTTCAAAAAAAAGATTTATTAATATTCTATACCATTGTTTAATCGGTGATTGCATTCACAGCATTAATGCCATAGAGCATTTTTATGATTTCCTATATGAACTTCACTACTTGCCATTTCTTACGCTTATATAACACCGCAGAGTAAGACTCTACCTTGCGCTACTCCTGGGTTTTCTTTTGAGTGAACATTAGTATATAATAACAGTTAAATTCCGGCCTTTCCAAGTGAAATGAATGAAAAAGTTAATTTATTTCAACTACTTCAACCTTTCATTTCCTATCTTTCCCTTTTCTAAAATTTGGGTATCGCTCATCAAACATAGAGAAGAGACTCGAGGCGACAGAGATTTGGTTCTACAGAAGGATGCTAAAGATATCATGGACCGAGCGTGTGAGTAACGATGACATCTTAGATAGGTTGCAAACAAGGAGGAAGCTTATAATTAATATCAGGAAGAGACAGCTGAAGTTTCTGGGTCACATAATGATGAAAGTGGGCCTGGAGAATCTGATACTCACAGGTCGAATAGAAGGAAAGAGAGACAAGGGAAAACAACGCGTGATATACCTGGCGACTTTAAGCAAGTAAATAACAGAACATGGTTTGTGGGAGGAAGCAGAGGGAAAGAACTTGTTGAGAGCTGCAAGGGATAGAAGGAAGTGGAGAGCCATGATCGTCCACGTCCTGAAATGACATGGTATATAAAAAGAAAATATATGAAAGCTGCATTTAAGACAAATAATATATTCACTCACTTAAAAAATTACATTATTTCTTTTAATCAAGAACGTTGTTTTAACAATTAATGCTTTCTCTATTTAAGTGACGAAATCTTGATTTTTTATTTTCTGGTATTTCTTCGCATTTATTATGCCAACGAAATTTCTGAAGTAGAATTTTTAAACATTTCTTATTATTATTAATATTATTATTATTATTGCTAATATTAGTAGTAGTATAGATAATTAATGTAATCTAGATTCAGAAGATTTTGTTTCAAAACATAATTAATATTAATTATTATTTTTTAATCCTAATGTTCACTCAATACAAGGCTTCAAAGTCACACAAGGTAGAGTGTTACAGTTTGGTGTTGTATGAGTGTAAGAAAGGGTTCATGAAGATCTGCTGGAAAGATGTGCTATACCTAAACAAGAAGAGGTCAAGATTGTAATGATTGGGAAAATATCCTGTCTGGACTGACCCACCAAGCTTTAGTTCTTTGGAAAATGCTGTCCGAATGGAACTTACTTCTTACTATTGGAATACGAGGCGAATGTTGATGATTTACACTTGAATACATGACACGGTAGATCCCAGTTGTAACGGTCAATGGTGGTGGAAATAAGGATCGTATCTCGTCAGAGCACATGTCATAAAAATAGCGATGAATTAACCTGAGGCACGCAATGTTTCTTCTGTGGGAAAGGGGTTATAGGGTATAAAATCATTCATCACCATCAGGGCCGCGTAATCGCTTTTCTTTTATTAGGTTGGTGCAAAAATAATATCTGTTTTTGACGTTAAAAATACGTCAAAAACCGACATTATTTTTGCACCAACCTAATAACTCGCCTGTCTTTATCAAGACAAGCAAGCGATGAATGCGAAGCTCCAGCCTAGATTATTATTATTATTATTATTATTATTATTATTATTATTATTATTATTATTATTATTATTATTTCACACCGAAAGTGCGTGGTGGCTGTCACTGAATAAAGTGATCCTTAAATACTGATTACTATTAATAGTTGCTTTCTGGTTCGAACATTGTTGTGGCCTAAACATGTACACGAACTTCTAATTTTCGCTGCTGCTCTTGGTTTTGGAACGGTTTCTATTGTATTGATTCATAACTAATTCAGTTTTCGAACAAAGTCCTGATATTAGTTCCTTCATTGCTATTATTTATTTTTCTTTGATATTCAACCTGTCGCTCTCCAGAACAGAATAATTCACAATTATCTAGCAACCATGTTCGCTCCGTTTTCTTGATTAGAATAATATTTCTTGAGCTGAAAATCAGCCAGTATTTTACTCTCTTTCTGAAAGAAATCTCTGCTTAATGCTCTACAATTTCTCTTTATGGTCAATATCACTTTTCAATGTATTACTTTTCTAATATGCTTTTTCTATTTCAGTTGAGCACACGTCTAAAGGACTTCATCTCATCCGGCTTTGTTATCGTTACAGGCATTTGTTGTTTATGTTTCGACATTATTGTCTTGACGTAATTCTTTCTCATGCATTTATTGAGGCTGGAATAAAAGTGATTTCTTTTCTGTTTTGGATAGTTCTTTTGTTGATTTCTTTCTTCTTATTTTTTTTATTTTTATTTTATTTTTATTTTTTTTTTTTCGTTTTTTTTTTTTGTAAACGCTTCGAGCTGTTTGCAGGATTCTTCCTTGGTTCTGTTGTATGCATTTTACGATTTTTCTATCCTTAGAAACATGTTAATCTCTATTTTTTCCAAGTCTATAGATACCAAAATATTAATACCTTTTATTTCATTTCTAATGTTCATTTATGTTGCGAAGATATTTTGATTGTCCTTAGTAGCCCATAATTTTCCTGGCTTGTTTTCTAATTTCCTCTACGATACATTTGCATTACGAAACTCCAAAATTCTTGTCGCAATTATTCGTTCTTGCCGAAACTATGGATGTCTTATTAGTCTTGTATATTCCGATTTTAACTGTAATTTTAACAAAAAAAAGATATATAATATGTCCTTGCTCAAACCCATATTTAGACCAATATTAAAGTTCATTTTTTTGTAGGTTTAATGAAATTATTTATCTACAATACGTGATTTGACTTTTATCATTTGTTGATGTTTTTTACATAATATATTCACTTGTTTCGGAAAAATGAAAAATAACAACGACACCGTCTCATCTTTTTAAAAGAGGGCATCCTTTTACATTTAACTAATTTATAAAGTTCCTTTTGGTAGTCACTTCCACTTTACTGTTCTTCACAAAATTAGTTTCGGATTTTTCTACTGTTATGAATTCTTGTATATATTAAAGTCCTGCTTAGTTTGCGGGGTTAGTTTATGTGGAGCGCTGACCATCCCTGATATGAGAGGTGCCATTGGAATGTTCGTTTCATGTGCTTTAATCCGCTTTTAGCTGTGATTTTAACAAAAAAATGATATATGTGGAATTAGTAGAAAAAGAAGCCATGATATATGTGGAATTAGTAGAAAAAGAAGCCATTCTTTACCATAAGACATATATGACAGGAAGTTTCCTACAAAAACACGGACGGAATGAAATAAAAAGATCAACTAAAATAATAAGAAGAATGTCCGTGTTTCGCAAAACAAACTCAGTAAACTCATTAATAATGGTCCAACGTCGGAAGAAAAGACCTAATAACAAACTTATCTAACTTCCAACTATCAGATACACAATTAGAAGCACTCAGATTTGGTCAGAAATTTGCTACTGTAATACCAAAATATGATAAAAGCGATTACATAATTAAAAATCATCACTACAATGACTCCGATTTTATCAAAGGCTATATCCAAGGACTAATCACAGCTACACACAAAAATACGAACGACACGACACTTCTACAAAGATACATAAAAACCCCGAAAGATTTAGCTAACAACAAAAACATCCACATATTAAAGTGTTCGATACTCAAGTTTTTGCTGATTATCATCGCTTACCCACTTAATTAATTAATCAATTTTTGATGGTCGCAGTCCTTATCTCTCTATAGACTTGTACATTGGTTTTAATATTTGCCTGATAAGGATGTTCCGGAGCTGATTTTAGGTTAGATAGATATCTAAGTTCTTGGGAAAATGGTAACTTACACATATATGAGTGTGATGTCTCCCGGTGTCGCTGCGCCAAATGTGACGCGTCTGTCGTGCTATCCTGTTCTGTGACGACCAACTGGCTTGGTATTGGTCACGGCACCAAATGTGACGTTCTAACCTTTAGGTGATTCGTATGGGAATCTGGTTAGATTCGGTATCAGCCTTGTCGTTCCCAGCTCGCCTCCAACGTCTGGTTACCGAAGTAACTGTTTTGATTTCCAGTCTAACCTACCCATGTTGTGAATTGATCTTACGCAGACGAAATCAATCAGTCGCAGAGCCGTAATGCAAGTCGAGTTCGAACAAGGGCGATATCGCACAAGTATATGTAAAGGAAAAGAAAATAATAACTCAAAAAATTCAAATGTGTTAAAAAAAGGATAACAATATTTTATATCTGGTTGCTGAATGCAGGACTGCGTCTTCTTCCCAACCCGCTATATGGATTCGTGACACTTTGTGTTTGTTAGGCGAGTCTTAACATCTTAAGTTGTTTGTTATTTAAGAAACTGGTTCTTGGTGAATCTTCAGGCGATATTCGTAAATCTTGTTCTGGTGGTGTGAGTCTAAGTTGTTCTTCAAAAATAAATTGTTCTTGGTTAGAAATTGAGTCGTGATTTGCGTGTAATCTTTCAAGTCAGCTATCTGCGAGGCGAGTACAGCTACAACTACGAACTTCACTCAACTTAACTGGAACTCGAACTGGTTTTCACTCGTTGCGACTCTGCTTATATGCACGCCGACCAAAACCGGGGTGTGCTTGTCGGGGTTTGAGGTTCCTTGATAATTCTAAACCCACAATCCATTTCTTTGTTTTCGGTCAGGAAAATTTTATTATTTTCCATTTTTGGAAGTCTTTCGTCTTCCCACCTTCTTCTGTTCTCATATTGGTATCTCACCATGCCCTCAGAGGGTGTCAAAGGGTTTCCCCTCTCTCTCTCTCTCTCTCTCAGTGGCATCTCACACCTATCCCTTCAGGCGGGCGCAACTGGCCTGCCCTCCTTCTTCACATGATTACCTCCGCCTAACGCTCATGCCACCATCCAGACAACGGGCGCTCAGCGGCGTGGGTGTGGCCAGACTATCCTCGGTTTAAAAAAATTTTGCTCAAAGAAAAAAAAATTATCTTCCTTTTTCTTTTTTTTTCTTTTTCTTTTCTTTCTCTTTCTTTCCTTCTGTCCGACAACAAACCTTAGACTCTTATCATAGTCAAATGTCACTTGGACTTTATCACCCGGGGCCTTCGCCAAACAAGTGAGTGGTCAATTGGACGTATTTGCATTCTGTTGTTAATTAACTGTTCTGATAAAATAATTTCGCTATCATAGCCAGCCCTGACGATAAACAGGTGTTTTTCCCAAATGACACGGAGGTGGTTCCACGGACATTTTGGTTTCGGTCAAGCTTGACCTGATTAATTTTTATCTCCCAGCACCCTGCGTTAGGTCTCTTTTCCAACTTGAAAAAATCTTTTTTTTATCATTGCCATGGGCAGATTGGATATATCTTACTCGCCGCCCCGTAACATAAATCAGATTAAATTCTGTGTTTCACCTTCTCGACAATGGAAATAAAAATCTTACCACTTTCCCTATAAGAAAAATAACACCGCTTAGTGTCCTTTTCGTGATGGCTTCTTATCACCTAAATTTAATTCTCGCCTTTCTTTTTTTTCTTCTTTCTTTCTAGCGACGTAAATAGTGTCACAATCCTCCTCTAACCTATTTGTCATTTACTCGTAAATGACAACTAAACCTAAATACACTATTTAGCATGCATCATGCATCATGCATCTGTCCCATGCAATTCTATTCTTCTTTTTTTTTACGGTTTTACATGCAAGGTTATGTACTTTTCATCTTCTTCTGTTCAACATGCAAATGTAATGTTCTTTTCATCTTCTTCGTCCTACATGCAAATGTAATGTTCTTTTCATCTTCTTCTGTTCTACATGCAAATGTTATGTTCTTTTCATCTTCTTCGTCCTACATGCAAATGTAATGTTCTTTTCATCTTCTTCTGTTCTACATACAAATGTATTGTTCTTTTCATCTTCTTCTGTTTCTCATGCAATTTAAAGTGTGTGTGTGCCTGTCGGTGCATGTGTGTGGTTACTATGGCTTGTTCTTCTTAGTCAATGTTTTTCTCTCTGCTGTAGGGGGGTTTTCCGCCGCACGTGTCGGTTTCACGTCAGCCTCCTCCGCCGGTCTTTCCGCAATTTCTTCGCCGATTCTGTATGAGTAAGAAACACTGCTCGGCATCTCCCTGTCGAGTTTCTGCATGCTCATTTGATTATCGCTAGTTAATTTCCTCTTACTTCTAATCTTCCATATTGCCATACCCCCTATGGCTATAATTATGAATGTACCCATCATTGCCGACCAACTTATCGCGATCTGCTCATTATCTTCCCAGCCCATAACTTCATTTCCCAACGCACTTAACTTGTCCCTCAATTGATTCATATCGATCTTTTCTGTCGGCTTCATTAGTACTGGCATTTTATTCAAGGTAACATTGGAGAATCCCCTCACTATTGGCTCCCATAACTCTGTACAATTGACTAAGCTTCTGCCAATCATTTCTATGATTGAATCTTTTTCTTCATATCTTTCTTCTTCCTGGTAATAGTGGGGGGTGAGGAGTAACTTTAACAGGGATAATGGTGGCTTTACTCTTAATGTCCTTGTGGACTCTCCCCCACATACTCTAGACAAGGTAATTGGTTTCTGTGTGGCCACTGCCCACACCCCGTCGAACACACTGATAGCTTGTGGTAATGTCGTGTTTGCTAATACCTCCACTTGACAAGTTCTCTTAATTCCCTCTTTCTTCCCTTCAAACAATTCTAGTGTGCACATTTTGTGGTTACCAGCAATATAGTTAGGGCTTAACGATGTACAATCCCTAGAGCATCATTTCTACACTTTCTAGCTTCTTCAGCTGTAAGCAACATGAATTTTGTTCTACCCGAATTTAAAGCTATGTATTCTGTTACCATCTTGTACCTTGCTACCATTCCCAAACCTTGATTTCTTCTGGGGTAGGAAATAGGTAAATTTATAACCTGGTATATCTCAAATATACTCTCTATAACAACGTAACAGACATCATAACCAATAGTCGTCTATTTTCTAACAAGGTCACACATCCCAGTGCATTATAATATTTCCACAATTCTTTGGTGGGATCCACTGGCAGTCTTAAATGGTGGGGTAACTTGGCCTGTATTTCGAGTAGCACTTCCCTTAGGTGACTCGGGTTTACTATGCTTGGGGAGAGGTGTCCCAATGACAACATGTCTAATTGCGCTCTCACATGTTCCAGCAAGGTCGTCAACGACTGACATATTTTTATCGTACCTTATTCGAAATTGCCATTAGTTGGAAATATCTTTGCATGAATCCACTCATTTCCTGTAATTCTATCATTATAGTTTCTGTATCATTAATTACCTCTTGACTCAACCCTGCCAGGTTATTTATTAACCAATTAATTCTGGCTCTATTCTTGACCACTTCCAACCTTGTCACATTTAATATTGTCACACTCTCTCTTGCCACTTGAGCTAGCGTCCTCTGGTTTATTTCCACTTCTCCCAGTTTCCTTCTTATGAATTTAACGTCATCTTCAGTCACTGTTCCAAACAGGACATTTAACGCTTTATCTAGAATCGGAACTACCGATCTTGTTCCCCGCGTCTGCAGTAACTCTATTCCCTTCAGGTAATTTTGCATGTCCCTCCATTGAACCTCTATCATAGTGGCCTCCGATTCTAGGGAGTGTAATAATCTGAGATATCCTTTTTCCTTGGAATAATCTTCCCCTACCTTCAACTGGGCTGCATCCAGCTGCGTTAGCTCATTTCTTAGTTTATTTAGTAGCAACTCGTATGGTTTTAAATCTATCACGAATGTGATCAACCATTTAGACCTGGTTATTATTACTTCACTCGTCTTTTTAAAAATGGTATTTTGGATGTGCTTCCAAGCTTCCGCCATCGTCACCATCAGTGTGGCTACCATCATCATCATCAGCCCTTTCATTTTGGTCATTCCTGCAAGGCAACAAAATTCTCTTGTTTTTATTCTTCAAAACCATTCGGTCTTGTTCAATTCTTCACTCAATTATTCCATAATTTCTTACTAAGTTTGTAATCCTTCAGTTCTTTCCTCCGCTAACTAGCTCCTAGCTGACAGAATGGTCCGGACAGGTGCGTGGAGCTCCTACTTCAAAGGCCGTGTTTCATGACACTACTTATGGCCAGTAAGCAATGCCAATAATCTTCTTCCGTCCTTCTGAGGTGCAGCTCGCGACTCCATCCCCTCCATCCACATCCACCACAGTCAGCTAGTAGGTTTTTGGATGAGTCAGTGTCGTTATCTGTCGACACCGAGTGCTTCTATTCTGCACCGCTTTCTTTGTTCCACTGAGACTTGGGGTTCTTCACCCTTCTCAATCTCATCTTCAGAGGTAGTTCTTGCTCGACCTCTAACCTTCCCTCGGTGTATAATTCCCGTTCAGGAGGTGTTTTGTCATCTTCTTCCTCTCCTGATTCTTCCTTCTGTTTCGAGTCCGCGCCCTGGACGTCTTCATTATTTCTTGACTCGATGTCTAATTCTCTCCTGTTTCTTAGTCTTTCTCTGAGTTTGGAAAGAGGTATTTGATCATCTTCCTCCCACTCGTTGAACTCTTCGTCTTGTTTAGGGTACCTCATTTTAGAGCCCTTAACTGCTTGATTGGATCTCTTCGTTTTCTCTTCCTTTTCTTTGGGCATTGGGGTGCGACGGTGACATCACAGGGTCTTCTCTGCACCGATTCAGGTGACGACTGAACGCCGCTGATCTCCGCCGAGGGTCCCAACTCCGTCACTTGAATCGCTTCGCCTATCTGGCTAAGACGATCTATCTCTTCATTTTCCTCGGAATCATCCTCCGTCTCCATTTCTTCCGGCTCAACCAGAGTTACCTTCCTTGTCCTTGTCTTCTTAGGCCTCGGTTCGCTCATTTCCAGGTTAGCTATTTCAGCCTTCTTCAGATTGTTGACATGAACCCTCCTTGCTCGTCCTGCCACTTGATTCCATATTACATATGATACTAGACCCGTCTGCTCTACTATCCGGTAGTACGGTTCCCATCTTTGGTCCAGCTTCCCTTCTCTCTGTTGGATTTTATAGTAGACAGGGTCTCCAACCTTGAATTCTACTACCTTTCTTTCAGCATTGACTCTCTCATTTCGTCTTTTCTGGGCCCTCTTTATTCTTCTTCTGGCCTGTACAAATATTTTATGTTGCTGTTCCAGCAACAACTGATGATGATCTTCTCCCATATACTTTCTTCGGGGCTTCAACAGGTTATCCACAGGCAGGACCACGTCTCTGTCAAACAACATAAATAGGGAGAAAATCTGGAGGTTTCGTTTATCGTAAACCTCACGGCCGCCAGAGCCTGCGTCAAATACAATTCCCAATTTCCTGTATTCTCTATGGCCAGCTTGGCCAGCTTGGCCAGGACATCTCCCAAGGTTCTATGAAACCTTTCTACTTTAGCGTTTCCTTGGGGGTGATATGGAGATGTTTTTACGTGCTCTATATTCAAACCTGTCAGCACTTCTCTCATTATGCTGTTTATATTTTCTGTGCTATTATCAGTGACAAGTTGCACAGGGGCGCCATACCTAGGGAAGATTTCACTTATTATCAAATCAGCTACAGTTTTCGCCTTCTTGTCTGGTACTGCATATGCCTCAGGCCAATTTGTTAGCCAATCGACAAAACTCACTATATAGTTGTTTCCTTGTGCAGTTTCCCCATATGGTCCTGATACATCCATACTCACTTTCTCGAAGGGGAAGTTCGACACGTCCATCTCCTCCAATGGTGCCATTTCTTGCCTTCTGCTCTGTGACTAGCACACTACACAGCTCCGAACATAGTTAGTGACCTCTCCGTACAGTTTGGGCCAATAGTACTTTCTCCCTATTAGATCATATGTTCTATCAATCCCCATGTGACCCAACCTCTCGTGGCACTGTTCCAATATCTCTGGTCTTAAACCTTTGGGCACATACAATTTGGGCTTGACTTCTTCATCCCTACCTGAGAGATAATACAGCATTTCCTCTATTACTGCATACTTGGTGGTCTCTCCTGCCTCCACCTTTTCTCTAAGGGCAGCTATTTCACTGTCTGCCTGCTCCTTCTCAATTCCTTCTGTCCAGTAGGGATCGGTTGTTATCTGTGCGTCCCCTTCCTCGTCCGATTCTAACATAGGGTGATCTTTTAGCCTATTAGAGTTAATTACTCCGATTCTATAGGCTTTATCATCTACACCTTGCGCTACTTTTACAGATCTTTCTTCCAGTTGTTTCGGTATTCTTGAGAGTAAATCTGCACACGGGTTTTCCTTCCCTGCCAAATACTCTATCTTACAGTGGTAGCCACTTAACTTTAGCGCCCACTGTTGAATCTTCTTATTATTTGTCCATTCTGCCTGCAGTATGTACTGCAGAGGCTTGTGGTCTGTCTTTATAGTAAAAACTGCGCCATTCAAGTAGTAGTCCAGTTTTTGGAGAGCATACATGATAGCATATGCTTCTCTTTCTATTACTGGCCATCTTTGTTGTGTCTCTGAGAGCTTATGAGAGAGAAAGTATATCGGTACCTCCTCTTGTATGCTTGGCACTGGTCCTTCTTTATCGGGACACGGCTGGGTAAGAACTGCTCCTACACACTGCTCACTGGCATCAGTGTATAGTACTATGGGCTTGCTTAGGTCTGGGTACGTCAGCAGTGGGACGGCTGTCAACTGATCTTTTAAGGTATCAAATGTCCGTTGACAGTCTTCTGTCCACTTGAACCTAGCGTATTTCTTCGTCAGGGCTACTAAGAGTATGGCAAATCACGAGAATGCCGGGACGAATCGTCGGTAGTACCCTATAGTTCCTATAAACCCTCTTACTTGTCTCACTGTCTTAGGTTCTGGCATTTCCCTTATGACTTTCACCTTATCCATGTCGAGTTTAATACCGTCTTCGTTTATAACAAAGCCCAAATATCTAGTCTCCTCCTTCAGAAACTGACACTTCGACAATTTCAATTTTAAGCCGTGTTTTCTTAGTCTTCCCAACACTTGTTTTAGATGGAAAAAATATTGTTCTACTGTTTCTGAAAATATCAAAATATCATCTAAATATGCCATGGCAAAGCTCTCGCATCCTCCTAATACTATTGACATCAGTTGTTGGAAGATTCCCGGGGCATTGGCTAAACCGAATGGCATCACCCTGAACGGAAATAGTCCCAAGTGACACGCAAATGCTGCCTTTTCCTTGTCAGCCTCATCAAGGGCTACCTGCCAATACCCGGACCTCAAGTCCAACGTAGAGAAGTACTTCGCTTTCCCTAATAATGCCAATATGTCATCGATTAGTGGTAATGGCACCGCCAACGGCTTCGATATAGAATTCAGTTTCCTAAAATCTACACAAAAACGGTGCCCGCCATCTTTCTTACCTACTATCACGATTGGAAAGCTCCAAGGGGAGATCGATCTTTCGATCATCCCAGCTTCCAACATCTCTTCTACTGCCTCTTCCACGAGGGTCTCTTATGAAGAGGTGTTCGGTAGGGCTTCAATTTCACAGTGGGTGGGGGGTGATCGCCGGTGTCGATTTTCATTTTTACTGTGTGGGTCTGGCCTAATTCCTTATCTGACTGGGCCACCACATCTCGATTATCTCTCATCAGACTTCCCACTCTGGCCCTAAATTGATCAGGTGCCAATATATCTTCGTCTACTATTCCTTCTGTTTGTTCTATGAGTTTTCCCTGTTTCTCCTCGAATCTCACCCGATTCAGAGTTCGTAAGGGTAGTGTTTTTACTATCTCTTCCCCTCTCTTAACCTTTATTGTCTTTTGGGCCTGATTCACCATCATAATGGGCACTAATTCAGCTGCCTCCACTACTGTCTCACACAGAGTTACCTCATTTTCTTCTAGGCCCATTCCTTCTACAGAGACCAATTGCAGGGTTCTTTTTCCTATTTTCTTCACTGACATTAGCCTACCCTTTCCCGACACCGCCGTTCTGGGGGGGGTAGCTTTACATCTTCCTCCACCACTATTGTTATATCTTCCCAATGGCGTTCTCTAGCCATTCACTACCAGCACAGTGGGGGTGAACTCTATCCGAGCCCTCTGGCTCTGAAGCCAATCTTCTCCCAAGATTGCTTCCGTACACAGGTTGGGGTTACGTAGAAGTTCTGGGTGCTTCTTAATTTCCCAATCCTCACAGGGAGCCTCGCCATCCCTCTTATCTCCAGGGGAGCTCCATCTGCCTGCGTGATTTCTAAGTACGCTTCCTGCAACCCATTCTTCTGTTTCACCCGTCTGTATGCTTCCTCTCTCAGCAATGAAACAGACGCTCCTGTGTCTATCAGGGCTTTCATTGCCCTACCTCCTATCTCTGCCCTACAAGATAGCTCCTTCTCTTGCGTCAGCGAAGAGAATACTTGGGCTTTCCTTTTCCTGGGTTCCTACCTTTGGGTCATCCCAGACATAGACGCCGGTAGCAACAAATCCTTTTATTCTTCTCACATGGGGGAGTTATGCGTTTTCTGCACCTGGGCGGTCCCGACTGGACCTCTCCTAGTCTCTTGCGTCTGTTCCTAAGAATATAATTCTTCTTCAGGTGACCCGGTCTCCTACAAAACCAGCACCTTCTTGTTGGACAGTCTACCGCAAAGTGGCCCACCTGACCACACATCCAACATTTTACTCTTCCTTTCTTCAACTGGGCCACCCTCCCTCTTATTCCTGGGGGGGACCTGCCCTCTACCTAAGTGGCACTCCTGACCACATGTCCAACGTTTTACTTTCCTGCTTTTTAACTGGGCCACCCTCCCTCTTAATTCTGGGGTTTCCCGCTGGCTTTTCCCTGGTTTTGTATTTTGGGCTCGGCTTTCTTTAACGATATCGGTGGGGCACCTTTTCTTAACCCGCACCACTTAGCCAGGTGTCTCCTCTTCCCACACCTAGTACATTAATCCTGTTCGAAGTCTGGGAGCAAACCCCACTTCGTCGGACATTCCGCTGCTCTGTGGCCCTCATATCCACATGTCCAGCAGACCAGCCCGTATCGAACCGGCGTGGGCTTATAGAACCCATGCCTTGTTGACCAAGCCTTTCTTGTGGGATCTTCTTCCCACACCTCAGGCTCATCCACCTCTAGCTTGACCTTCTGATTCCACGCGGGTGGTCTTCCTCCTTCCCCCTTTCTTCCGACCTCTCGACTTAGCTCTTGCTTCTTCCCACCTCTTTTTACCTTCTCCCAAATTACCTGGCTCTCTTTGGCCAGCGCCACTGCTGCCGATAATCTTAGCAGTCCTTCCTTCAACACATCGTGACGAACACGCTCGTCACTGAGCGCCTCCGCATACAGATCATCCAACTGGGCCTGCATGACCGCATTATTTCTCACTACCTTTGGGAAAGCTAATGACGACAGCTTCTCCGTTCGGGTCCCTAATTCTCCAGGGGTTTCGTCCCTCAGCTGCGTCAACTTCATGAGGGTTCTCATGGCCTCTATCGCCGTCCCCTCGTCAGCGAACTCCCGAGTTAATAATTCTTCCAACCTTTCCCATGTCAAGTGGGGCTCACTGGCTAAGAGTTCTTTTATAAACTCAGACGCTTTCCCTCTGGTGGCATCATACGCCAAATATAAAACCTCTTGGTCTGAGAGTCTATATATTACGCGGCTCTTACCCAGCCAGTCCCTAAAATCCCTTGAACTCCCATCAAAGGCCGGGACGCTCGGTCCACCCAATAATTTTCTTAGTTCTGCCGGCAATCCCTGTCCAGCCCCCTCTTCCTCTATGTCTACCCTATCTGGCTCATAGTCAGACATATTTAACACAGGAAAGGAAAAACAATCTGAGCAGCAACAATCGAAATTGGGAGATCAACCGAAAATAAAGTGTCCTACCTGACAGACGATTTCCAGCTCGTTTTTCTCAGGTTCCGGGTTATCGTACTAGAGTGTCTGGAACCGTATGGTTATAGCCAAACAAAGTCCTTTGGTTCCCACTCTAATCTGTTTCAATTTGAGTCCTTGAGACGCCTGGTCGAATTTTTTTGTGGCAACGGCTGATCCAGGGTCTTATCCTGCTGTCACGGCACCAATTGTGACGTCCCCCCGGTGGCGCTGCGCCAAATGTGACGTCTGCCTAGCCGCGTCCGTCGTGCTATTCTGTCCTGTGACGACCAACTGGCTTGGTATTGGTCGCGGCACCAGATGTGACATTCTAACCTTTTGGTGATTCGGATGGGAATCTGGTTAGATTCGGTATCAGCCTTGTCGTTCCCAGCTCGCCTCCAACGTCTGGTTACCGAAGTAACTGTTTTGATTTCCAGTCTAACCTACCCACGTTGTGAAATGATCTTACGCAGACGAAATCAATCAGTCGCCGGGCCGTAATGCAAGTCGAGTTCGAACAAGGGCGATATCGCACAAGTATATGTAAAAGAAAAGAAAATAATAACTCAAAAAGTTCAAATGTGTTAAAAAAAGGATAACAATATTTTATATCTGGTTGCTGAATGCAGGACTGCGTCTTCTTCCCAACCCGCTATATGGATTCGTGACACTTTGTGTTTGTTAGGCGAGTCTTAACATCTTAAGTTGTTTGTTATTTAAGAAACTGGTTCTTGGTGTATCTTCAGGCGATATTCGTAAAACTTGTTCTGGTGGTCTGAGTCTAAGTCATTCTTCAAAAATAAATTGTTCTTGGTTAAAAATTGAGTCGTGATTTGCGTGTCATCTTTCAAGTCAGCTATCTGCGAGACGGGTGCAACTCCAACTGCGAACTGGAACACGAACTCGAACTGGTTTTCACTCATTGCGACTCTGCTTATATGGAGGCCGACCAAAACCGGGGTGTGCTTGTCGGGGTTTGAGGTTCCTTGATAATTCTAAACCCACAATCCAAGTCAAGAAAATTTTATTATTTTCCATTTTTGTAAGTCTTTCGTCTTCCCACCTTCTTCTGTTCTCATATTGGTATCTCACCATGCCCTCAGAGGGTGTCAAATGGTTTCCCCACTCTCTCACAGTGGCATCTCACACCTATCTCTTCAGGGGGCGCAACAGGCCTCCTCTCCTTCTTCACATGATTACCTCCGCCTAACGCTCATGCCACCATCCAGCCAATGGGCGCTCAGCGGCGTGGATGTGGCCAGACTAGCCTCGGTTTAAAAAATCTTGCTCAAAGAAAAAAAATTATCTTCCTTTTTCTTTTTTTTTCTTTTTCCTTTCTTTCTGTTTCTTTCCTTCTGCCCGACATCAAACCTTAAACTCTTATCATAGTCAAATGTCACTTGGACTTTATCAGCAGTTTCTTTTCTCGCACTTGTCACTTCCGGCTTCATGCTTTCCAACCAACTTTAAACTGCAAAAA
Organism: Acanthosepion lycidas; assembly: GCA_963932145.1. Taxonomy (NCBI): domain Eukaryota; kingdom Metazoa; phylum Mollusca; class Cephalopoda; order Sepiida; family Sepiidae; genus Acanthosepion; species Acanthosepion lycidas. Next base: position 81,510,601 of record OZ010581.1, read on the forward strand.
TTTAAATGAAATATCAATCGCTATATACTGTCCTACTGATTACTTTTTTTCTCATTTCTTTCATTAATAATCATTCTGTTCCTAATTCTTCCACACCCAGTAACCCCTTGTGTCTTAGTAGCTTTACTGCTTTGCATGGGATGATACCGATTAGAAAATATGTATGTCTCGTTGTTTCGTATACTGTTTTATAGTTCCAGGTTTATAACATTCAATTACTCCAAAAAATCCATCTTTTAAATAGCAATACTTGTTTAGTTTGTAAGCGTTTTGTCCCACTAAACGGTACTAGATGACGAGTAGGTACATCCTAGTAACAATCAAGAGATCACCAACAGAAAATGTAACTAAAAATCACAGGGATCCTCTTGTTAATACCTGGAAGGTTTGACGTAAATATATATTTGAACCATGTATTGATTATACATATCAATTCTATAGATTGTAAGTTGTCGTTGTCATGCTTTAATCTAGCCTGTATATCAAGACATAGATCGAACATTTATAATTGATAAATATTTGGATTCATTTGTATCAGCCAATTTAATGCGTACGTCTGAAATATTACAATAATAATAATAAAAATTATAATTGACGCAAAATATACAAACGGGAAAGGATATGGAAGAGCAACATCAGCTTGGATACCAAGTTCAAGTTTTAGAAATTTCTAGTCGTATCCATTCCCCTCTACATGTGTGAGACTTGTACAATCCTTGTTGAAGCAGAAAAAAGCGATCCAGGAGTTCGAGAACAAATGATTGGGAAAGTTTCTCGCCATGTCTTAGTGGAAAAGCACAACCAATGACTATGTACGGAGCAAGATCAAAAGTCTTGTAGACCTATAGGAATCTCTTCTCGCCACTGTTAAACGTCGAAAGATGTTTTTGGTTTGGCCACGTCAGACGATATAACAACCATCATAGAAGGCAGTGTTGAAGGTGGACGTAAGCGGGGACGGCAACACAAAAGCTGGTCAAAAACACCAAAGTGTAGACGGATATAGCAATGCGAGAACTGCTGAGAGACACCGTCAACAGATCATCCTGGAGGAGGTTGTTTTTTTTTTTGTCCAACAAGTAAAGCAGTCAATGGACTGATGATGAGGTTGATGGTTGGTGAATGAAGGACTAACGTTGAATCTCTTTATACTTTGGTGAATTGTACAAACATCCTATTTGTACTTTGAACAAAACTACCACGGTATCCCGTCTGTTAACTTGCTAATGCCTCATTAATTTAATATTTATGCTTACTTTACTAATTCTACTGATCGGAATTTATATTTTAAACAAGCTAAAGTAATGACAACTGTACACTGTACACATCAGTACACTGGATCGTTTTTCTTTCTCTTATTTGTAAACCCGGGCAGCCGAATTATGTATGTCTTATATTACAGGTAAAATGCTAGCGTATCTGTGTCAGTGTGGAAAGGATTTAGCATCATTTGATTATGGAATGATTATTGTAGTGTGAAAAATAAAGGACACTGTTTTTAAGGTAGGAAGAGTAGAATTATTGTGTGCAGGTAACTACATAACGCTATGAACCTATCATGTCAGCAACGGATAAGTATTTGAGGCCCCTGTAGTGGAATACCTTCACCTGTTATTAGGAAAAACTACGAGTAAAACCACGTCATCTTGAATGTAATATATATATATATATATATATATATATATATATATATATATATATATATATATATATCTTGTTACTAACCCTTTGCGCCCCCAACCTGTATTCGCAAAGTTTTCTTATGGCCGTGGCAATTTCAGCAAGATAACTCACTCAAGCATCATACGTAAGTCATAAGAAACTGGTTATAAGGACATTGCCAACTAGATATTACACATGATGCTGCGCTCGCCAGATTTAAACCCCGTTGAGCATATATAAGGCGTGTTTTGCGCCACTAGATTTTTAGAAGTCACGCCCACCAAACACAACTAAATTATTGGCACTCAAGTAAAGGTGTCTGAATAATTGTATACAGAGAACGACTCCAGTGCCTCTTACACTATGTCACGCCAATCAGACACTTTTATACAGGTAACGGGTCGATCTATACGTTATTAGATAGCTGTGTATAATTTTTACCCCTTTTGTTTACAAGCATGTACATACGTACGTGTATCCGTACGTAAAGACGTATAATTACTTATATCGGTAGAGAAATATGAACAGTAATAGTACATAAAGACATTTCTGATTGTCTCAAGCAGTGCCAATTGTAAATGATCGAATTAACTTTAGCTTCGATTATTCGTTGCTGTGTTGATCTGATCACTTGCAGTTGCGTGATTTAATCAACGATCAACCATTACAAATGCTTAACAAAATTACTGATTTATCACGAACAATTGATTAGAAAAATTGAATTTCTTGCAACTTGCTATCGGAATTCGAGAGAAACCGTGCACATCTGTCCAAGACGGCAAGTTGACCTACCTTTAAAATAGAAAAATATGCAAGACTTCACGCATTCACACACACACACACATATGTATATATATATTTATTTATTTATTTATATATATATATATATATATATATATATATATATATATATATATATATATATATATATATATATATATATACAAGCATTCATTTATATATATCATCCTGGATATAACGCTAAACTACATTCAGCAGAGGTTTTGAGGAGCGTAGAATCACCTCTTAATTGCTGTTGTTAATCAGGTCCACCCTGACCTGAGGTGGTAGCAATTGTTGGAGTCCTAGCTATGGGCAAATAGTGAACCCCCAAACTGGATTCAGAACACTATGAAAGTATAGAAATATATTTTTATAGTAAAAATACCTATATAAATATATACATTCTCAAATAAGTCCCTTACAAAGTATTTTAGCGTTTAGATGTTGTCCCATTAAAGGGGTTTTACTATAAAAAGGGTCTCAAATTTGATTGGAGTCAGTAATTAATTATTTCTATGTAGCTTATGCAAATATGATCTTTGTTAATGAATTCATTAGATTTAGCATTTCCTCAACGACCAGTTTATCTGCAAAAATATCCAGTGTCTCTCATTTGTGACACTACAGTTTAATTGAAATATCAGTTTCGCGCAGTAAATGTTTATTAATCAGGCGAATGGTACGATACCCTACGGAATAATGTGGTACTTGTATGTCGGAATACAAATTTTTGTAGCTTATATCGGTCACAATTTCTCAAAAATAAGTTGATTCTTAAATCATATTAGTGTGGCATACTGTATGATTTTAATGGAAATAATTAATTAAATTTTAACATATTCATTTATATTATATATATATATATGTGTGTGTGTGTGTGTGTGTGTGTGTAGGGGGGGGGGCAAATAAGTAGAAAAATAGGAAAGAACACGTTAGGTAAATAATCCGGAGTTCTTTAGTATTTTTGTTTTATATTTTAAAAAAACAGTGCTCCATACAGAAGTAGAGCTTAAATTATAATTATTTAAAAAAAACAACATGATCCCTTCGCTACATAAGAGTTCTCATGTTTCAAAAACAAGAGTCAAAAACCTAAATATAATTATTAAAATTAAATTGAGTTAAAGTATCAAGCCCGGTTTCATCCTCAAGCAAAAATTTAGGAATAAACAATCTTGAAATTTCCGCATCTTTATAAGCATGTTCATTCGTAAAATTAATTACTATGGAAACGGCTGGGGCGACCATTTTAATAAGTGGCATAAGAGTTAACAATTTGTATCCACATATCAGTCACTTTTGGAAAGAGGTCACGTTTGTAACAAGGAGACGTAAATGATGAGCGGACCGAGATCGCAGTCTGGGTTATTAAGCAAGTGCTGACCAATGGCCGAATCATGCACTGACTGAGTTACTCTCAACGAGTGACACAAACCACCCAGTCTTATATTGGCAGGAATGTGTTCACTAATTCGGGTTTCCAGTCGCTGATTGGTTAGTCCTACGTATTCAGCTTCACACTGACATTTGAATTTATTTACTTTAGAACTACTTTGAAAATAGGACAAGTCATCTTTAACAAATGAAGCAAACACTGAACTAGTCTCCAAAATATTAGGTTGGTGCAAAAATAATGTGGTTTTCATGTGAGAAAACGACATTATTTTTGCACCAACCTAATAACACGCAAGATGGCAGTAGAAAAAAACAGTGCCACAAGTTGTCAGCCAGCGTTTAACTTTTCCCACCGAGCCATGGTAATTATAAATAAACGGGACGCAGGCCGGGGATGAACACTACCGGTTCTTTAAAGCATTTAATCTTACGCTCAACAACGCCTTTAATTACATTCACATGCTAACTACGGTCACAAAAACACAATGTATGTAAGTTTCCGATAAACATAATGAAAAATGGTAATGAAAAAAAAATCACTGTTAATCAATACGTCAACAAAAGAAAAGTACAATTGTTCTCCTCTTTCCTGGTGAACTGAAGGGATGGATGAAGGGAATTGAGTTGGGTATGAAAAGCTTCAGCATCATTGATGGAATCAAAAATAGGAAAACGTATCATCAAAATAACGTACATATACATGGGGATCACAATAATTTTCGAATAAAAAAACTTCATAAACACAACAAAAATGTTAACGAATCGTGTTCCATAATTTTTTCTCCACAGCCTTTTTTACTTACTGTGCGAATTGTCCTCCTGTTTTTGTTCTCATAAACTACGCCAATATTTTCTTCAGAGGAAGTGTTGGCAGAAACAAATCCTAAAGGTAAAAATGCCGGCGTGTATTTTTAAAACGGTATTTATGCTCGGTGGTTTCAAGTCCTTGTTTATATATATATATATATATATATATATATATATATATATATATATATATATATATATATATATATATATGTGTGTGTGTGTGTGTGTGTGTGTGTGTGTGTGTGTGTGTGTGTGCGTGTGTGCGTAAAAGTTTGTCACTTTATTGATATTACCTTCAGTATCTCGACGTCAAAGTTTCGTAAACGGACTCGCCCGTCAGGTTCTTCAGGGGGTATCTGTCTGCAATTGACTCCTTATATTTCTCTATTTTTATATTTATGCACTTACCATTGGTGCAAGATTGCATTTATGTGTGTGGGGGGTGAGCATGCGCCTGTCTGTGCGGATGTGAGTTCGCGCACGTGCCACTGTCTGTGCGGATGTGAGTTCGCGCGCATGCCACTGTCTGTGCGGATGTGAGTTCGCGCGCATGCCACTGTCTGTGCGAATATGCCTACGTGTAGGGTGTTCTTTTCTTTTCTTTTTTTTTTTTTCTTCACTTTATACTCATTATCTTTTATGGGAGAGAGAGGAAGAGAATGGAGACCTTGCAATTTGGAGGTATTTCAGATATTTCTCATGTAATAACAATTGAGGTACGTTGGTATTGTCATACGGATAAATGATAGCAGAATACCTAATGTCCTCATATATAGCCATCTTCACTATGGAAAAGTGAAACGAAAATTGGTTATTGCTCAGGTGTAAAGGAAGCTAAAGAATAATATTTTATCAGTCAACATCGCATGTAAGACCTTTGAGCAGATGGCCTCACATAATTAGAAATAATGAGCTAGTTGCTTCAAGGACATTACTTGCTTTGAAACTGACCGTATTCAGTGCCTCAGAGAGGCAACAGCAAATATAGAAACATCAGGATCATTATATGACTATAAGCCATCTTGCCTTCGTACGCTTCCAACATATGTGTTGTTGTATTTAAATTACTGGCAAAACTGAAATAAATATGTTAGACATGAACACTTGGACTGATTTAGATGAACTGACACGTATACGTCGAAATCAACGGAAAGGCCAATAATAATAATAATAATAATAACATATTAAAGTGTCTTTGAAATGTATTTTGTTTTCTATTATTTGATCAGTCAGTTAGCCGAAGAAAAGTTGTTTTTAACCCTTGAATGAATACTAAAGTTAGGAAAAATATTATCGAAAGGGACTTACAGGAAAAATTGTTCACAGTTATTCTGTTTCTTCCTCAAAAAAGAAAAAAATGATAAAGATGATCATGGCTGATGAATTTATTATGATATTAAAAACGAAGAAATTTTAACGAGTCCCTTGATGAATTTTAATGTTTTCAATGAAATCGGGATAATTACTACGCAATGCTCAAGACGGCAATTGACCACTTTAAATGCTGTAAATGACAAGGTGAAGGAAGTCGACGAGATATTTTTTCTGTATGATGAAGTCTGTCATTTGTGTATTCTTTTGTGAATGCTTTTTCTATGATGTCGTTGGATAGGAAATACTTGCATAAACATAGTATTACCTAACCCATAACTTGTTTTGATTTGCCGAAACAATTTGTTTAGCACTGTCAGAATATCAAAAAACATCCTTGAAGAACTTATCAAAACAAAATTTGAAATCATTCTCTTAAGACTGAATACACCGTGTTGTACAAATGCTTTTTAATGCCATAAAAAACCTCGGTAAATCATTCTGTAGAAAGAATGTTATTAAATATGATTTTTATATGCTGGAAAAAGTGCTGGAAAGGCATCCATCTATGTAATGTAAATATATGAGCGTGTATTTTTGACGGATATCAGCGTGGAAAGTGGAACCAGCCAGCCTAGTTCAAATTCAAGTATAATCTCTTGCGTTCACTTTCGAAGTAATGCCCTTGGGAAAGGACAGGAATCCTTCCCTTCTCCATCTCAGATAGTGATTAAATAGCAGAGTAGACTCGCTGGAAACCAGTCTAAGAGAACGAAAATTCTGAATTCGAAGCCCTTGGGGAATGCAACGAGAAACCACTCCACCGTCTTTCCAACGAACAATGGCAGTTCACAGATAATAAAGAAAATAGAATCTGTGGAATATTAGGATTTCCAACGACCCGAAGGGGCGTGACATTAAAAGAAAGAAAAAAATGTATGTTTGTACGCAATTTCTATTTCAGGAAACAAAATTAATTAATCCATCTTAGAATTGAGATTTTCTGTAGGAATTTAGACAAAACTTTAACCAGAAACAGAATCTTAGACATCCAACAATTTTCCTTACGGGCAAAAAATTTATTTTCACGCAAAGACCAGACAATGATTCTATTTTCTAATATCCGAGTAGATACATACCTGTATGTTATGCGTGTTTATATGTATGTCTTCTTAAATGCTCATTTATGTTCGAGTGAAGGAAAAGATAACGCCTCGGAAGCCGAATTCGAATTCCAATTGAGTTCTTTACATTCTTTTAAATCCATCTTTTCACCCCCGCTGCTATGGGTTAATGGTAGAAATAAGTAATATAGCCTTGGTTGGCAACCAGTGTGCCTGAGGTACTAACGGCAGCCTACTGCTGGAATTCTGTGGCTAAGTTAGTCATGAATCGAAGCGTGCATTACCAATGACACGTAAGGAAGGTGGCTTTTTCAGGGTACGATTTGATTTCTATCTTCATTCGTGTGTGTTTGGGTGCATAATTTTTTTTTAATTTTCTGTTTTTGAGCACTTAACAGCATTTACGTCAGTGTACCAGTGAGAATATATATTTCGACACTTTAACTGATTTTACTTTTATTTGAATTTCCTTTTTTATCTATTGTTTTTTGCTCTTTTTTTTTTTTTTCGATTTTCATCCTTTTTTTTATTTTCGTTCAGTACTTATTTAGACCTCTTCCTTTGTGTTGCTTTTCTTCTGGCACTAAACTCGACATCTTTTCGATGTTTTTTTTTTTTTTTTCGTTTTCTAATCTAAGTTCTTATGTCCGTACGCATGCGCGTTTGCATATGCTTAAATGTTTAGGTAAGTCTGCGCATTCGTTTTTTATTTTTTTATTTCTCATTATATCTTTATTTTAAATTATTTCATTTTAATACGTGAGCTTTTTTCTATTTCTTTAAATGTGGATATTCGTCCAGTATAAAATAATTTGTGTGAAATAAGGAAGAAATATTTAAAACAAATAATGGAACATGTACATAATTTTCTGTATAAACTAAATTCTTTTTTTTTTTTCTTTTTTTTTTCGTCAGTTTTGGGGATTTAGAGCGGCCATTTTCAAATTTTTTTCTTAATTCAAGTGTATAGATATCACACTAATATCTCGAAACATCAACTGATTTTTTCCTGTTTTCATGTGTAAAATTTTAGATAAATTTTAAATAACATTATTAAACAAAGATTTACTTAGATTAGTAAACTCAAATTGATTGTAATAATGATAACAGTTAAACTGCCTTTTTAATAGTTGTTTTTTTTTTACATTTATTACTTTTCTGTGGAAAAACTGTATATATAAATATTTATATATTAAGAATAATTTCGGGAAAATCTATGAATAAGTTTTCGTCTTTCATTGGACTAAAGTGGTTTACTTTAATGCAACTTACACATGTGCAAGAGAGGACGATGAGATTTTTAAAATTATTTTTAATATATGTTTTCGATATATAGTCTAGCCGATTTCTTTAGTTTCTTTTTCTTTGCTTTTATCACTTTTGATATTAAATATCCGACATTATGATAAGAAAATATCTGCCAAGAAGATAAAATGTAAGAACTAGAACGTAAATTTACTGTGGATGATCTAGCGATTACAGCACTTCCTGTATATTTTCTTTTTAGTTGAATGTTTTCTCTTTTAATTAGAGAAGCATCAAATTTATAGATCATTACGGTGAATAACTAATGCCCTGAGTGTGTTGTTTTACAAATTCTTTTTTTTTTTTTTTTCATATAATCTTTTATTTATGTTCCTTGTTGTTTCTCCTACGTATTCTTTGTGGAAATTATCACAAGTGATAGAGGAAATTCCTCCTTCAAGTTTTAAATTATTATAATATTTTTTATTAATTAAGTATGCTATTGTTTTAGAAGTAGCTGTAACAAATTTTACGTTTAGCTTAGATAAATTCTTTTCAGTTATGTTTGAGGTTTGCTAGAAACGCCTACTCTTCAAATTTGAAATATTTTACGAGCTTTTTGTTTTACGTTGCATATGAAATAATCACGTTATTGGAGGCAAATAAAAGTATTTTACATATATTTGAACTAGTTTCTTTTATCTCGTTTCAGTTAATTAATCTAGTTTTTAATGGCTAATCTATTACATCATCACCGTCTTCCATAGACCAGCTTGTGTAGCATGGTTTGCACGTTTATGTCTTGTCTTAAATTATTTCTCCAAGCACAATTTTCGCAGATTACTTTAAAAACTTGAGAACGAAATAGTGAAAATTTCTTATATAGTATTTAATTTTACAATCCTAAAACAAGATTATTATACTTTTACTTTGAGCTTTTTTCTGTATTTTCTTGCTTATTATTGTGTAGTTTTGCATTCTCCAAGTCCCATTATCTTTTCTTTATTATTTTTACTTAATTATATTATCTTTCCCTGTATCCAACTTCTGCTGTTGCTTTTTTAATTCAATAACTTTTTCTTCCACTTTTATTTATTTATTTATTTATGAAAATTTTTTTCTGCTTATTACTTTTTAGGTACTTTTCACAATCCGCCATTTTGAACTTTTTCATGGGCCTCTTTCAATGATTCATTTGTTATCATCATTTCAATTTGACACCCATGTTATGTCCGATTTTTGTTGCTTTTTTGTGTTTTGTTGCTTTTAAATATCGTCTGCTTTATTCGTTCCCTTTTTATCTCATTCATATATCCCTTCATTTAGGTTTATAGCTATGCTACATGTCTTTTGTCTGAATAAATTATCTTTCAGTCACATCTATCGAAATAAATATTACAACTGCTATGAAAGCGCATCACATCATTCGATGAATTGTTTTAGTGATTGATTCTTCATTTCGTCTTTCTACTTTTCTTATAAACAAATGAATAAAAATCGATTTGCTTATAAGAAAATTCTCTTATCATCAGATATTTTACTTTTCTGACAATTATTTCATTCTTGTAGATGCGTAAATATTGTGTCCCTATATTTTTTTTTATTTTGGTTCATGTATCATTTGCTATAATATTCCACATGTGTAATTTGAAAAGATTTAAAAACAAATATTTGTTCAACATACATTGGTGTTATTCGATTAAATCGGTGTTTCTAAATCAGTCTTTTGTTTGTTTCGTTTTTTTCTGCTTTTTATAATATTTCCAGCAACATAATAAATATTCTCAAGAAGAAATGCGGCATTTTCTCAGGTTTTCTGACCGCAGGACAATTGTACTTCTTAAAATCTCACCTTGAATAAAGTAAAAAAATTTGGTCAGCATTGAAAATGAAAGCAACAGACAGATTTGTATAGAACAAATGAAATGCAACACCTAGGAAAAGCCACTGGAGAAAAACCGGCTAATAGCATTACGGCTAAACAAAAATAAATGACAGTAGGTGAGAATTTTAACGCTAGAAATGTTGACGCTGAATATTCTGCATAATTATGCTCACTAATAATTCAGAACGTGTATTCATTTTAATCATGTTTTTATTTTCATCTTGTGGGTTGGTCGGGTAGCTTTTAGGAATTTTTGTCAACTTGTATCAAATATTAATTATTTTTTTCTATTCTTTTTAACTCTCTGAAATTAATTTCTTCTGTATGATTATTGTTAATCCTATTTCCCTTTTATATACGTGTCTAACTTCTTCAGATTTTACACACACTCACTCACACACACACACACACACACACACATATATATATATATATATATATATATATATATATATATTTATCTACAGCAAAGAAAGAAAGTTGGCTCTCTATGTCGTGCCAGAAAAATTTTTCTCGTCTGAGTCCATCCTTCAAATCTATAAATCAATCATCCGTCCTTGCATGGAATTTTTCTGGCATTTATGGTCTGGTGCTTCTGCTGTACGACGCGGGGTCCTTGACAAAATTCAGAGACGAATATGCAAGATGATAAGTCCTGATCTAGCATCTAGTCTACAATCGCTATCCCACAGACGTGCTATGGCCTCCCTCTGTCTCTTCCACAAATATTTTCACGGCAACTTCTTTCGATACATGGGGGAAGAAAAAATCATCCTTCAAAATCTTGATATTCATTCGATTTGAACAATAATATTTGTTATCGGTGTAAAATACATTACGAGTACAACGCACAGCGGAGTCACTGGAACAAAGAATTTGGTAGTAATTCTAAAGATGATATCAGAAAGAACAGTACACATGCAGAAGAATGTATACCTACGTTTTATAGATTATACAAAAGAGTTTCATAGATTACGCCACAAAGAAACGTAAGAAATGCTTAGTTACCGTGACATATTAGGGTAGGTTATTAGAATAATCAAGAAGATATGCTGGCAGAAAAACACCTGAATACGAACAGAAAATGAGTTCATTAGATATAAAATAAATATAAAGGCGTTTAAGACAAGGATGTGTCGTCTCACCGGACATAATCAACTTATGCAGTGAAGCGATTCTGAGATACTTAGAAATTGTACGATGATTCATTATTGACGATCACAATCTTAAAAACATAAGATATCCAGATGACACAGAAATGAAACTACAACAACATCTACTGATGGTAGTGAATGAAAGCGAGAAGAAAGGACTAATCATCAATCGCAAGAAGACAGAATGCAAGGCTGTTGTCAAAGAGATGAATCCAACATGCAAATTACAAATTAGAGATACTGAAATCAAACAGGTAACAATTTAAACATTTGCGAGGACGGGAAGTGCAAGACCGAAATCTGAAGACACATTGAGATAGACAATGAGGAATTCCAAAAGCTAAGCTCAGTATTGAGAAACAGAAAAATCGTTAGAAACGATAAAAAGAGTACTGTACTGATACGTAATAAAAGACCTGCTATATAGTAATGAATGCTGGACAATCACCTCACATATAGAGAAGAGACTTTGAAGCAACAGAAATGTGGTTCTATAGAAACATGCTGAGAATACTATTGACTGAACATGCAAGCAACGCTGAAGTTTTAAAGAAAATGGAAACAAAATCATACTTAACATCAGATAGAGATAGTTAATATATTTGGGGTATTAAATGAGGAAAAAATGTTTCGAAAATATGATACAGAACATATTGAAAGCAAGACGGCCAGAGGAAAACAACGCATGACCTCTATATAAAGAGCTTGAGTAAATGAATGGCGGTACAAGCTTTAGAAGTGATAACAAAAAGATAATTTATTAAGAGCTAAAAATGATAGGAAATTGTGGAGAGCCATGATTGCCTACGTTCCGAAGGAACACGGCACATAGAAGCTAATGTTAGCCAGGAATCAGATATTTTTTCTCTCTTACCCACTGGTCATGTTTCTTATGGCGTTCATAGATTCTTACCACAGCGTCTATACATGTCTATGTATGAGAATTATTCGATATTAAATACGTTTCTATCGTTATTACAATTACTCCATATCAAAAATATGTGTCTGTCTCTATGCACCCGCTTGTTTAATATTTTAAATAGACAAATCACAGAGACGCTTCCGTTGGACAATTTGAAAACTGCTGATACAAAGAATAATAAATTTCCCTTTGTATCACGTCTTTTGTCTTCATCGAAATTGTTTTTCTTTCAGCCTGAAAAGGACAGACAACAAACACGCAGATCAAACAGACAGTCCTAATCGATAAGTTGGCGCTTTTTTTATGAACGCTGGCACCTTCACAAACTGAACGACTTCAACGAGAAGGAACTGAGGTGGCAAGGGAGAGAAGGGGAAGAAAAATAGACGACGTCAATGATTGAGAGTAATCAGCGACAAAGAAATATAGTAATGATCCTGTGAAAGAGTGTACGAACCGGGAACCCGGTTATTTTCACTCTGTGTTAACCGTGGGCTTCAGGAAGAGACAGTAATCAACAACGCAGTACTTATGATAATGACATTTGAAAAAAAATTATAACAAAGAACATGTTTCTGGCTTATCAATATGCGTAATGGCCAAGTAGCAACATATGTCATTTGATATTCGACATCATTGAAAGAAATTCGTTTATTTGATGATAAATCAAATGGGATTCAAATGCAAATAGATTATCATTAAAAACTTTTATAGTGTTTATGAATCTTTAATTAGAATTATAAAGAAAGGAATATTAACGGCATATTAGCTAACAGCAACCTCGACTGACGCAAGAGTGTGCAAACCGCTCTCTCGAGTGGTAAACACATTCTGATACATACCGGTTGCAGGGATCTGTCTCTGCGCTGGCAGTATCACAGTTATGACTAGCTTGGACCGGCTCTGACCAGCTTGGACCGGCTCTGACTAGCTTAGACCAGCTCTGAACAGCTTAGACAACCTATGACCAGCTAAGACCAGCGGCTCGAGTGAAGACACTCGAGTCCCCACGTTAAAAACCGACCTTGTGCCACAATCTGATTCAGCTTTAAGTAAATACAAAACTCGACTGACGCAAATGAAGTATCCACTGTTCACGGAACTTAGTAAAAAAGCATTATACAACAGCCTCATTAACATTTTTAGAGGTGCTTCCGAGAGAAATATCATTAATTATTGCAGAAGCAGTATTAAAACGCTTCACGTATAGGCAGATTTGTTTGAATAAGAACTTCAATTTAATTTAATTGTGATGCTGAAGTTTTTCTAAATAGAGGTCCCAAGAATAGCATAGACAGAACATGCCAGCAACGAGAAAGTTTTAAAGAAAAGGAGAAAGAAAAGGATAATTATACTTACAATCAGGAAGAGATAAAAAAATTTCCCAAGAGAGCTTGGAGAATTTAACCCTAACAAAATAAATTGTAATCAGCATGAACAGAGAAAACAGCAAATAAACTACCTAACGATGTTACGTCACGAGATAGCAAAGGAGTGACTGGGATGGATGGCAAGAGAAGAAACTTAAAGGTCCAAATGACAGGAAACTGTGGAGAGCCCTGTTCGCCCACATTCTGGGATGAGACAATACTTACAAGAAAATGCCAAAGAAATGTTCTGATTATGCACGACATACGAAACCGTTGCTAATTTGACAGTACAGTTTATTTGGCAAGATTAATTCCATTTAAATAAAAACCGGAAGTTCACTCGTGACAACTCCACATAGCGTAGGCGGAAGATGTCTGAGCTGCAAAGGAAAAGATAGCAAACATCTTCATGAGTTTCTTTTTATCAAAAGAGATGGTTTTCGCTTGAGTTAGTAACCATAAAAGGAAAGACAAATGCCGTGCTTTTTGTTTCTACCAAACCAGCCGTTGTACAAATACAAGACTAAATTTCTCAGACGCCAATGTAGAAAAGGTTATTCCGATGAATAATTTTTACAAGTCATTGTTATTCGTAATTAATTCAATTTCCAAGTAATATGATTCTAATATTATTTAGCCACAAAATCGATTGTATCATTAAATAAATATATTAAATGAATATTTGTTTTTTGACAATGTTATTTGTCATTTAGTTTTCGTTATGCTTTTCTATATATATATATATATTTTCTTGCATGCTTTCCCCTACACATTTTTTCTTTTTTCTTCCCCTCATTTCTTTAGTATGTTTTCATATTTGTTTCTTTTTTATTGTTTTTTTTTTATCACGTTTCTTTCTTTGACTATCTTGTAAGCATTCTCTATATAAAAAAGTGCTATGTTGTTTGAAAGTGATACGTTTGCCAATTTTGATTAGTTGCTAATTTAAAAAAAACTAGACGTGACAGTATAATTTAAAAAATGAATTGCGCTGTTTTCAAACATTAGTAAAAGTAATAATATATTTAATAAGAACTACATTTTACCGGTTGACGTCTTCTTTACTACATTCAATACATAAATTAAACTTCATCTGCATTTGCCATTTTAATAACTGCCACGAAAGAAAAGCTTCCTATTTGCTATAAAATTATTGCCTACTAAGATCTTTGTTGTAACATGTGTATATACTTTCCAATGATTTAGCCGTCACGTTCTCGTCAGGTTTGCGTTTCTCAGCAACCCAAACGGCTATATCGACTGGGTTATTACTTTTGGCAGTTCATTTATTCGGAAGGTAGGTCTCAGACTAAATGGAAATCCCAATCCATAGAATGCAACATGTGGATTTTCAAAAGAGATGCCAATCTCTGTCTCAATTTACAACTAAAAGGGAATCTGACAGGATGCTGGGAATGCCAACATTTTTAGGATCACTAATTTTCCAAATAGAATTACAGATACGACTATAGTATTGACAATTATAATCAGATTTCCCACCGATGTTATTTGTTATGGCTTTAGGAATTTGTCAATACAGAAACACTCATTCTTCATCGTTCGTCATTCTGCTGTAACAACTGACGGAATGGAATTTTGACCAACTGCTTACTGCCTTACATGACAGGCAAGGAATTTATCATGTAATCAAGTAATTCTGAACCAGTTCATCATGATGATGGTGGTGATGATCATTGTATTTCATAAAACTCATATTTTTCTATAAAGTATAAGTAGAATAGATAAACTTCAAGTGTATTTATAGAGTACAGGACTAAAGTTTTTAAAGAACTGCAATGCATTTGTTTGGGATACTCATTGATTCGAAAATTCACATAAGAGATCCATGCTTTCAAAGTCATGAAGCACTTTGAACTTCAGGGAGAATGTATTGTCATTCTTCTATCATTCCGACTATTATCATCATCCTGGTTCTTATTACAATCTCATAAGTTACTTATCATATTTTCAGATAGATATTGCATCTGAGGGAGACTTGTTTTGACGCCTTTATTTTATTATGTATTCGACTGTGAAAGAATCATGCAAAAGAAAAAGGAGTGGGTGTAATGACAAAGTCTAGCAGCTACAAAGGATAGAAAGTTGTGGAGGGCTATGATCGCCCACGTTCTGAAGGAATACAGCACATAGAAGAGAAAGCAGATTGGCTCTTTGATATTTTATAAACTACATCAACTATTGATTTTCTTACTTTTTAATGTTTCTACTTGATGTTCCAGATGATTTTTAACAGGAAAAACCAATATCAAAACAGGAAAAGCATCTCTGCGGATAGAACGCTGTGTAGAAGAACTGTCAATCATTTATTCTACTGTGTTATTCTCTTTACTGTTTTACTAAATTTCACCAATACGATGTTTGAGAGGCACTCAAGATAGATGGTTACAGACGAAGTAATGATGCTGAACGATGTGTGCAGTACTATGGAAGAGATGAAGATTATGAGGAAAAGTAGGATAGCTAACGATTGTCACTTTCCTAAGAGATCAAGAACGAAGTTGAGGGAAGCTCACATGCGGAAGTTTATTTTACATAAGGGTAGTTTCTTGGGAAAATCTGTCTGAGTAGAAATTCCTTCTTACATTTGAAACAGAGGAACTGCTTAGACTCAGTCTATTCTAATTCATAACTTTAAATATAGAGTAATTGAAATCTGGAAACAAATATCGAAATGTTACGTTGTGTCAGATGCACTAGTGTTGTTGATAGAATGTTGAGCACTGAAGTCTCCAGATTAACACGGAGATTAAGCTAATCTCAAAACCTTCCACACGTCTGCCTATCTGTTAAATGAGAGCGTATTTAAGAGATCACCTCAAACAACCAGTTTTCATATAGCGCTATTATTATACTAGCATTTTATCTCTTCTTGTTCATACTTTATAGAGAAAGTTTCATGGCGAAAAATGTGTCCTTTTCAAAGTTCAATGGGAACCTGTATATCAAATACTAACAAATGGTAATTAAGGAAAATATTTTGTAATTCAGTACTTTATTTAATATGCTATTTATCTAAGTCAACAGTTTACGAGTCGGTGTCCAGATCTAGATCCGAAAAATATAGCCTCAGAATATATATAGCACAATGCACTACTGAATATATTCCACTTTGTGAATATGCCAATTATAGAACCAATAAATTATAATTAATGGTTACAAAACAGCACATACATAATGAGAAATAATCTATTTTTATTTGAGATATATACATAGAAAGAAAGAAAGAAAGAAAGAATTTATATGCAAATCAGTATTTTTCAAATAAAATTAATAATAACTAACTGATATTACTATAATTTTCGGGGTATACTTATAAGATAAATACGTAACAGGAGTTTCCGCTCCGAATACCGTTCCTTATAAATAAATTCTGATAAACTATTTTCAGCTTTATTACACAAACAAAATAACTGCACTATATTTTTCCTAATATTTTTTTTTCTTTTTCTCATAATCTTTCACACTCAATTATCGTCTTAGTGGCTTTGGGGTAAAATGATTAAAAAAGATATTTTTTTATGAATGAATTCAAAAGATACATAAAATTGATTAACATTTTATCATCTGCAATGGAATAAAAAAAGTTGATGCTTTCAACTGCTAGGAAAACATGATTTATTTGTGAAAGATATTAAACTAATCCAGAACTAAGAACAAATCATCTGCATACGAGTAGAAAATAGAAAGGACTGTAAGACAATGACCTTTCTTCCCACCGGGTTTATTTAATCTCTACAACAAGACTATTCTAAGAGAACTAGGAGTCCTACCAAGATTTATTATTGGTCGGATCAAGCTTAACAAAATAAGATACACAGACAAGTCCGAAACACAGGAAGAGAAAGTGCAGGTACTCCTATAGAAGACAATAAAGGAAAGAGTAAACACTAATTGTTAAGATGTGTGGTTGTCAACAAGAAAAACTTCAAAAAATCTAAACCAAGTATTAAGAAACGAGAAAATTTCGATCTATACAAGTACCGAACTAAAATCAGTCATATTATATTGAAGTGAATGCTGTACAATTTCCACAAAGATGAAGAGAAGACATGAGGCAACAGATTTGTGAATCTATAGAACGATGCTACGAAATTCATGAACGAGCAAGATAATTTTAAGGTTAATGAACACAAAAAATACTTACAATCAGAAAGCGTCAATTGGGCACAAACTGAGACAAGAAGGCTTGGGGAATTGGACACTCACAAGATATGCTAATATCAAGAAGGGTAGTTGGAAACAGAAAGAAACCAACTTAACGAGCTTATGCAAAAGAAAAAGGAGTGGGTGTAATGACAAAGTCTAGCAGCTACAAAGGATAGAAAGTTGTGGAGGGCTATGATCGCCCACGTTCTGAAGGATTACAGCACATAGAAGAGAAAGCAGATTGGCTCTTTGATATTTTATAAACTACATCAACTATTGATTTTCTTACTTTTTAATGTTTCTACTTTAACATACCATAGATCAGATTTTTATTATTTCCCAGGAAGCTTGTCTGTTATTTTGCACTTGATATGTACAAGAAAAGAGATGCATCTTTTTATATTAACGACAGAATTAATTTCTATTCTATAAAAACTCCGAATTTCAATTTTTGTTCAGTCGCACTCAATTCTACAATTCTTTCTATTTATAAAATATATGTATTCTATATAAATTTAAGCATTATTTCACATAACGCAAAACAAAATAGAGTAGTTTTAGGAAAAAGTAAAACTTTTTCAGTAACTATTAAAAAACATCGGTTCAAAGATTTTTCTCGCCTTATTTAAAAGAATCAATACATTTTCAATTATGTCCGCTGTTACGTTATTGTCTGCTTTTGCAGAAATGAATGAAAATATTGCAAGGACAAAGAAATGAAAATGAAAAGAAAGCTACAAATTGATCTTCTTCGTTATTCCGCCGTTAATTGGATGGTGACGTCACTATATTATATGTTGCGATGTGATGTACTCCTTTATTGCCCAACAGGGATTCTGACATTGTTCTGTAATTTGCACGCGTATCTGTTTACACGCATCTGTTTACATGCACACATGACTTTAAGCCACAGGAAGTAAATCGAGTTAATGAGAGATAGAGAGGGAGAAAGACAGATATAAAAAGAGAGTGAAAGATGAGCAAAAAAAAAAAAAATTAATATCAAGGAGGGTTTTAGCTTCCCGGTAAAATTTATTCTCTGATATTCAATCAATTTTAAAGAACTGCAATGCATTTGTTTGGGATACTCATTGATTCGAAAATTCACATAAGAGATCCATGCTTTCAAAGTCATGAAGCACTTTGAACTTCAGGGAGAATGTATTGTCATTCTTCTATCATTCCGACTATTATCATCATCCTGGTTCTTATTACAATCTCATAAGTTACTTATCATATTTTCAGATAGATATTGCATCTGAGGGAGACTTGTTTTGACGCCTTTATTTTATTATGTATTCTACTGTGAAAGAAATCAGTAATAAGCTTGATAGATTCATCGTGATAAATATATGACATACACAGTCATAAATATATAAGGCACACTCAAATATATATATATATATATCTTTTTTTTAGACCTTCCTGTTCTTCTCTCGTCTGTTACCCCTCCCTATAGCTTTCATTTACTATAACATTCGTCCCCACTCTCTCACACATACACTCTCACTAAATTTTATTCTTTTATTCTCGGAGTTATTTTTCCTGTTTTCTTTATGAATTTGTAGGTCTGATGAAGTGGATCGTATTTACGATTCCAATGGAATAAATTATGACCATGGAATATTAGTGTTTAAGCCTTTTTTTATTATATATATATATATATATATATATATATATATATATATGGGTGTGTGTGCATAAGTATTGTTATTATTATTATAAATAGTAGTAGTAGTATTACATAAACGTTATTTTTAGTGAATATTTGAGTACATGCTCCGTTCATTTATTAAAACAGTATATTTATTTATTAAATCAGTATATTTATTTATTTCTCTATACTGTCCTGAATATTTGAGAAATCTTATTAGAGTGAAATATGCTCTCTCCGTCGTGATTCGAACCAGCAATCCCTTAGTAGAAACCGTCATGAGATCTGACGTCTTTAAATCTGATCAAATAAAGCTGAATAGTGCGTTTAAACGAATTTTAAAGAGATATATCTGCTCAGTTTCGCTTCCTAACGTAAACAAGCCAATTACCAAATAAAAGGAGGGATTTTTTTATTTATTAATTACTTAAGTAATAAAATATAGAAATACATTTAGAATAGCACGCCTCAGAGTTTCATGCACACTGGACAGATACCGAGTATAGACTGACCATTACGTAATTGAAATTTTAATAAAAAAATATGCGGTTATTGCAATGTTGGCGCACTTATATATTATACTGGGATTACAGTTTTGAATTTTAAAAATATATATTTGGCATTTAAAATAAACAGGACTTGTATATAAACCTGAAAAATCTATACTCAATACCTGAAGATTGCCCTGTGCATGAAATTCCTAGTCGCTTTATTGGTGAGGGATAATATGTATATTTATTAATATATATTTAATAGCTCTGTTGTACTACATACACATTTTATTAATACCGGCACTATAGGTGCAATATATTATAATCACTCACTCTCTCTTTCTCTCTCTCTCTCTTTCACACACACACACACACACATATATATATATATATATATAATTATTTATTTAAAAATATGATTCCAACACGCTACATAAGAGTTCTCATGTTTCAAAACAAGAGCCGGAAACTTCAATATAATTATTTGAATTAAATTGAATTAAAGTAAGCTCTGTTCCATCTTCAAGCGAAATTTTTTTTTTTTTTTTTTTTTGGAATAACTTATTTCTGAAATTTACGTGTTTTAATAGCATATTCATTATTGAAATCAAAATTTCCAAGGTAACGGCCAGCGCGATTGTTCATATAGAAAGGGGCACAGGGTGTTAATAATTTGTATCAGTATAGAGTTACATTCATAGATGTCATATCAGGGTAAGGTTGGGGTGTCTAAATTAAAAACGGAAGATGATTTCGTCTAGTCTGGTTTACGTGTCTATGGAAATTTATTTATTTTTTTATTTTATTTTTTCTGAAAGGGTTTTGTGTATATATATATATATATATATATATATATATATATATATATATATATATATATATATATATAAAAACTGCCGTAACATTTGTTTTTTGACGACTTCATAAAGGGTTATCTTTTTTTGTAGGGTATTTAAGCTATTTATTAGGACTATGGATTTTTAAAAAAATATATGCTAATTATTCAATGCATTCAAAGGTGGTGGTAGATAACAAGTGATAAAAATGATTTATTATGGAAATTTAAAAACAAATCTTTACCTCTTTTTGTAAGTTAAATGGGGGGAGCATAAGGTCAGAATTAAAAATATACTTATGTGTATTCTGCATTAACCAATTAAATGTCAGATCTACGCTAAAATATAAAAATAAGATCAGAGAGTGCAGGTGGATGGGTTATTTTTGCATGCCAAGAAAACTGATGCTTAGATATGTCATCCAACGATACCAGGGAACAATTTCAGAGACAAATGTATTATTTGTGTATGCAAGTATGGTTTGCATATTTGTTGAAGTAGACATATATTTATCAGAAACGGATTTTTTTTTAATTTAAAAAAAATAATATACACAGAAAGCTTCTTAAAGGGGCCAGTAGACATAATTGAAAGTGAAAACAACTATATAAGTTGTCAATAATAACATGGCAATATTATAGTTGAATAAATTAAATAAATATTGGATGGGGAATTATATACTTATGAAATAATAGCTATATAATTATGATACGTAATTATCTACGAAACATATTTTTAATTATATTTTAAGGTAAAAGGTTTACAATGGCGGCATTGAACCGTTAATTCATTTCTTTAGTTTAACAGGCTTTTGTTGTTAGGAAAGTTTATAATATGAAATTTTTTCTTGTAAACATATGGGGGAATGAATCATGTAAGAGATTACAGCTTCTAGTTATTTTTAATATTTTGCATTTTTATTTTGTTAACTTCCACAAATATTTAGAATAAGTAGATCAAATCTATAAAACTTAAAGAAATAATTTTTTATCCGATTTTTCGAGATTTGCTAATTTTTAACCTTTTGTAACATATCATATTGCTCTACATGGAATACATTGAGCTCTCTTCATATATATATATATATATATATATATATATATATATATATATATATATGGACGCCATAAATTCCGAAGTTGGCATCTACGCGGATGACACCACAATTTATTCCTGCCTCAAAAACAAATCTAGTGTCACTGACAAAACTAACGTGGCCGTGCGTCTCGAAAAGGACCTTCAATCCGTTGTGAACTGGGGCAGGAATTGGTAGGTCAACTTTAATGCTTCAAAAACAAGACTGCATTCCACTAATCACCACAGAGTTCCTTCCCTGCACTCCATTAGAATGTCTGACGCTCAACTCGAGAGCAACTCTCTGCGGCTTCTCGGTCTCACGTTGACTGCTGACCTGAGATAGAACAAATACATTGAGTCAATTGCTTCGTCCACCGCAATGAAAGTTGGCTCCCTTTGCCGCGCCAGAAAATTTTTCTCCCCGGAATCGATCCTCCAGATCTACAAATCAACAATTCGCCCTTGCATGGAGTATTGCTGCCATATATGGTCTGGTGACCCTTCTGTTTGCCTCGGGGTTCTTGATAGGCTCCAGAGGCGTATATGCAATATAACTGGCCCTGATCTGGCATCTCGTCTACAGTCACTTTCTCACAGACGCGCCGTCGCCTCTCTCTGTCTGTTTTGCAAATACTTTCATGGCAGTTGCTCCGAGGAGCTGTATTCGCTGTTTCCCAGACTTCATAAGTTCAAGCGCCCTACGAGGCTGGCATCCCGCTCTCATCCCTGCACTGTCGAAACTCCTAAATGTAGCCGTATCTTCTACTCCAATAGCTTCATGTCTTGCACCTCTCGCCTGTGGAACTCCCTTCCCTATTCCAGTTTCCCTGAGAGCTAAAATCTCCAGCTATTCAAGTGCAATGTCAATCGACATCTCCACTTGCCTTGATCTATCGACTATCCTTCTTCTCATCCTTTCCTCTATCACTCTTATCTGATCTTTCTCCAAATCTTCTGTAACCCCTTGCGTCCTAGTTGCCTCCCGCCTTGCTTGGGGTGAAACGCTTAAAAAAAAAAAATATATATATATATGTGTGTATGTGTGTGTGTGTGTGTGTGTGTGTGTGTGTGTGTGTGTGTTCATAATATATAAGCACATCAACCGTTTTTAGAAAACAATCTTTATCATTGTTAATTTTCTCTCGCTCTCTCTTGATGTACATTTGGTCTGCGAGCTTTCTTTTCGTTAAATATGAATGACAAGCAAAATTTTATAAATTTCCATTTAGTTTTTCCAGCGTTCCTACATTATTCTGTTTGGTAGGAGAGTGGGAGTGCAAAAATTACCGATAGAGTCCTTTGTCCCAAGCACTTTCCGCCATTCCATAGCCATTTTCAAGAGGGTTTTGTTTTGGTGTTGTTAATCACTCTTCATGTTCTGAATGAGATGCATATTTTTAATACTAGTAGGAGCGTTTATTTCAAGCTTTCGCGTGTTGAGCGCGTCAGGAATTCGATTGAGCGACGTTCTGTTTTTAAAAAAAAAACTTTCAGCACATTGTTAAACTAGAGGAGAAAAATACTTTTTTTTTATTTTAAGTTTTTCAACCCAAACAAAGCGGGAGTACGGAGGCGGTTGCAGAGAGTGAAATTAAAAAAAACTGGGCATAGTGGGGGATTGAGGAAAGGATAAATAGAAGAACGGGGATCAATGTATCAGAAGATGACGACTGACGTTGCATTTAAATTTGTGAAGATTGTAGTTATCAAGGAAGCAAGTAAGAGGAAGAAATTTCCACTATTGGGAAATGTGCGAGAAGAAGCTGTTGAAGTAGAAATGGCGGTTACATTTAACTGTTTCAACAATCAAATTGTGGGACCTAGATGCCAATCTTGTAGCACGCTTAGATTCATGCAGTCGAGGCACCAGGGAAAATAGCACGTCATAGTAGTTCCCATGAAAATATTTGTAGAAAAGACAGAGTGAATCCACATCACGACTGTAAGGAAACAACTGGAGTCGAGATGCTAAATCGGAACTGACTACATTGCATATCCTTCTTTGGATCTTGTCGAAGAACACTAGATGAACAACAAAGTCACCAGTTCATATATGGCAACAGTATTCAATGCATGGATGAATGATAGATCTGTATATGTGTAGGATGGACTCAGACGATAAAAACATAGCATGATACAGAAAACCAACTTTCCTTGCGGTAGATACAGCTATTGATTCAAAGTAGTTGTTCCACTTCAGGTCAGTGGAAAACATGAGGCCAAGAAGGTGCGGTGAGACGCTCTTGCCAAATCGTTCATTAAACATCTTGATAGCGGGTAGGGGAGTTTCTCTATGTTGGTTAAATTAGAGCAGTTTTATTTTAAGTTTGCAAGTCATATACTGCCCCAGTTATCCACAGATTAGAGGTCCGTTTCGAGACAAGCGGCCAGATTAGCATTGTCAGCATTGCCGGATTTACTATTGTGACAGGAGTACAGAGTATTGTCGCCTGCATAGATGCCTACTTAAGAGCTGATGACGTCAAGAAGATCATTGATGAATATCAATAACAATGTAGGACCCAGGATAGTGTCTTAGGTAACACCCGCATTCGTATGAAAGGAACTAGAAGAGAGACCGTTCATGACAACCTTAATTTCACGATTTGATCAGAATGATTCGCTTAAATCTTATAATCGTCCTATAATAACGTAGCCCTGGAGCTTATGCAGAATGCGAAGATGCCAAACCCTGTCGAACCCCTTCGAGATATCTAGAGCTGTCATTATCAAGAGCTCATCAGCAGTAGACCTGGCAAAACGGAAACCATACTGTTAGTCAGAGAGTAGATCGTGAGAGGTAAGATGCTTAACCATTTCGGCATTAATTAAATCCTCGAAGTCTTTGCCGAAGTGTGGTAGGACACTGATAGATTTGTAGGTAGAATTGTCAGAAGGGTTTACAAAGTTCTTAAAAATAGAGGTGACTGAATAGGACTTCCAACAGGATGAAAAGCAAGAATCAGCGAGGCAATAGTTGTATAGTTTGGTGAGAACTAGAGCTAGCTCAGGAGTTCATTTCTTAATACTACGGCTGGTATCTATTACAGTTTTTTGGATATATCTATGTACTTGTGAGCTAGCCAAAATGAGCTGACTTATTTTATAGTCCACCAAGAGAAGGGTTAACCAATCAGAAAGCTCAAAATATTCAATCCGACGTGTATAAAGGCAGCCATTTTGTTTTTTCTCCCAAAATATCTTCACAAGACATTATTTACATTATTACTCATCTTTGTCGCCATATTTATCACAACGTTTCGGCCGTTGTACGCTACAGATTTCTTCAGGTGGTTGGAATGTCGAACTGAACCCTTTATTTCGCTCTTAGGGGTAGACTGTTCTAGTTCCACGTGCCATATTTGATGGATGTCAGTTATCAGTTATCTCCTGTTAATTTTCCCTATGAAAGTTCTACACTGCCTTAACCGGGTAACTCGCACTCTTTGGGTCCTGTCACTGGACCTAACCAACGACTTTATCCACTGTGCCATGTGTCCTTGAGGACATCTGGGTATGAATTTGTGGGTATTATAAACCTAATGTCTTCAGCAACCATTTTTACCAGAGCTCATATTGCAACTTTTTGTTGTTATTATTGCTTTTCTCTGGCACTCCTTATTACTAGTTCCCATATTGTATTTATTTCTATGCTTGGTCGGCTCAGGAGATTTTTGTGGCCTAGCATATGTGCTGATTCCTTAAGATTACAGACTCTGATATCGAAGACTTAAAGAATTAACCCTCGCTACTTTCTCCGAATCTTCACTGCCAAACTCTGATGTTGAAGACATTACAGACTTCACTGGATTCCATATTCAGAGACTACGGCAAACATGGTCAACAGTATCCAGTCACTACCACTTGGTTTATGAAAGTCTAATTTAGAGATGATGTCCAAAACGAACGACGAGAATATGCATATATCATTCAGTAGAGCCTCAGTTCTAGGAGCGGGGTGGAAGCCAGATTTGGGCACTGCGGGTGAGTCAAATGCTGAGATGGATAGGAATTTCCGAGCAAAGCATCCAGCCTTATCTGTTGTGGAAGTTAGAACTTAGGACTGAATAGAGTAGAAGTTGAGGATTTGCTGTTATTCAGCCCACTTCTTGCAGAGTCGCCAGTAGTCTCTAGAATCATACTTGGAAGATGCTATACATTGTTTCATTTTATCACCAAATAGTTACTTTGCTTCATTGAGGACACGCTTGCACTCATTACGAACAGAGAGAGGCGTCTGTTGGAATAAGACATGACGCGCTGGTACATGCGGAAGAAGAGATTCCTGTGGGCTATAGCGGCTGAGCATGCAAGTGAGAACCAAGGAGAAGACCGCGATTTAACTTGGTATTTCGTTGCTGGAATGAAAGTAGCAATGCTGTCTTTCACCCAAGAGGAGCCCTCAGATGCGCATTTTTGAACGGGATGATTAAAAACTACATTCCAGGGAACGTCGCAGAGGATATCATAGAACGAGTCCCAGTGTGCGCGTTAATAACATAGATATTCTGTTGGTAGAAAGATCGTGGCACGTGGTGGAGTGGAAAGAGATGTTTACAGACACTATTGCGCGATCAGAGTTAACAAGAGGGCAAAGTTGCGTAGCGTGACAACATTCAGGAATAGAGGTAAAACTATGATAAAGTTAGAAACGAAGTAAATATATGGGGGAACGCGTAGCAAAGTCAACCACTTTCGTGAAGGGTTAAGTGATTGAAAAGTTAAGGGTTTAGATGCCAGCGAGGTTAGTGACAGATTTTTTTATCGCCGGATATGGTGGGCGTTAAAATCACCAAACACGAATATGTTTTTAAACGGGTGTAGGGTGGGTGGCCTTGTCTATATTATTGGAAATACTATCGAGCACACAACACTCTAGAGAAAGAAGAGATAGCTTACTGAATTGAGAAGAGAGAGATGGAGACACATAAAGGAATGGTCTGGAGATTAAAAAGAAAGTTTCCTAGTCAGCGGGAGATGATCGCGGACATAAACAACCAGCCCATTCATGTGGACATTAGAGTCCTTTCTAAGGAGAGGAAGGTAGCTAGGAATCGAGAAATCAGAGGAAGGAAATAAAGATTAATTTCGGAGAGAGCTAGTATTTCGAAGAAGAACGATTCCACACTGCAGAAGTTGGTAGGAATACCCCGAATGTTGGAGAAGTAAAGGTTATGGGGTTTAGGTTTTTGTTGAGCTGGTTTAGGTTTATGTCTTTGGTTGTTTATGGTCATGAGGAGTTATATTGGTAAGGAAAAATCACGGTGTAGTAGTAGCAGTCGGTCATTAAATGCACCGTGGTCAGAAGTTAACTAGCACAGACTACAACACAGTGTGACCTCGAGTTGCCCACCGGAGGTGCATGTAGGGACTCCCCACCCTGCACGACATGTCAGGGCAAAAAAACGATATTATGCAACTGTTGATCAGAGCAACTTCTCAAAACGCTAGAAACAAGCAACCAGAACTAGAAACAAGCAACCAGAAACCTGCTAACCCGTTAACCTCAGTATGAAAAGACGTTGCCACCATCTATGCATATCACAAGAGATTCATGGCCACTATTTTCTAAGGCCAGAGAAAAGGAAAGGAATCTGGAACCCTTTCATAAACAGGAAACGCGGGATGGGCATCTACCACTATTCAAGAGAAGGGAGAGGAGTACTGACCAGGGGATAGAAGAGCCTGTCTATTCTTATTAAGAAAAGCAGCAACAAACAAGCAATTCCAGGCTTGGCATCCAGGGAAATTATTGTAAAGAACGTGTTTCACTCTGAAAACACATATTATGAGCCAAACAGAGAGCTACAAATGCCTCAGTGCAAGATATGCAAGCATAGCTTGCTCATGGACTAGATGACTAAAAGACCCATTGGGATGAGGAGAAGGGATGCATGTGCATCCACTACCCCCGCCCAAATCGAATAGTATGTACGGTTACAGGGTTTAATTGGCGAGTTATCTATTCGAGAAAAAGAAAGCAGCCTTACAAGCGAAGCTGGTGTTATGGACAGTGAATCTGAAACTGATGAAGTTAAAATTTTATGAGAAATACTAACTTAAAAGTTTATGAAAACTTGTAACTTAGTATAAGTACCAATATTGACTTTTTGGGGAAGTTGATAACTCCATCATTCGTGAAGCACACCGCAAAAGAATTCTCGTCTTATTAAAAAAAAAAAAAAAGTAGGAAATAAAATTTATACATACTATTGAAAATGAGTTATATATTTAATTTCGATTAAATATATTCCTTCTCAAAGAAGGACATTCCGTAAGAAACTGTCCAAATTTCATTTCGGAAGATAAAGTAGAAGCAATAGGGTCAGAGATTGTCTCCTGTGTCAGCATACTAGCACCAGTTTCTTTCTTCAATTCAACATGTCGTCACCTATTCTTTCCAAAACTATTAATTTCCCAGTTAGACATTAATAGCATTTTTCACTTTTCTAATTGTAATTATTAGAATTTATGAAAGTCCTCCATTTAATCGCGAGGATATTGCCACAACCACTTTTTTCGCTAATAATATAATGTTGTATTTAGATTCATTATAATAGGCTCTCCTCACTTAATGACTGATCTATTTACGAACGACGACAAATCCCGTAAGCCATTAGCAGCATCACTTGAACTGCAAGTGGTATGTCTAGGACAAGATTACTTGACGGAACCCAATACTCTTCAGGCAATTTGGAATTCAGAGATTGCCTTCTATGTTTGTCAACCAAATCCTATAGGGCCGAGTGTATATTGCTATTTAGACATAAATGAGTAGACGAAACTGATACATACCTTTCCCAAAAGGTATTTTCATATAAATGAGTACAACAAACCTGACTGGAAATCGAACACGACTCAGCAATTTCTCATTCTGAGCCGCTCTCCATTGCACTACCAATCATACTAACCAACACCGTGACTTACAAACAGGAATAAAGTTACATAAAATAACAAGAGATTAAAAAATCCTACCAGTTATTATTGTACATTATATGAAATATTTTATCGTGAGTGTTTTCTCTTTCTTCAAAACGAATCAATAAAAATAAGATGTATAAATAGAACAATAAATGAAAAACATTAAAAAAACTTTATGCAAAACGAAGTAATGTCCAGAATATATAGTCAATTTTAGAATTTGCTTATCACATTTAATGTTCAGTAAATAAATATTAAGAACAAAGTTAGAAATTTTACAATTGGTACAAAATTTACATTAAAGCTATCTAAAACGGGTTGATATCGCCCGTTGTATGAAATAGCTGTCAGGTAACACTTATCAATCAATTTGGTTAACAACAAGATCGAAGAAAAGACACTTCGTCGTTAAGTGAGTTCTTCCATTTCTGATCAATAAGTGAGGAATGGCTGTATTTATGACCATCAATTATTTGTTTAATTTTACTTTGGTACATTTTGTGCTAGATCATAGATGTATGCTATTCTGATGACTACGAGATGAAGCTAAAATCAACTCAAAAATACAGATTAAAACAAATCAACTAAATATGTAGTTTTAAATACTTTATTGTTTCAAATAATCAGCCCATGTGAGTGGACGTGGACACTAGGCAAGAGAAAAAAACAACGAAAAAAATAAAATTCAATGTTCAAAGGAAAAGAAAGAAGAAATTAAATAAAACACGTATTTGAAGGCAGTCTGACTGAAACGGAAGGTAATTAAAAATGTGTCTTACATACCGATCAGTTTGATATCTTGTTGAGGATAAATGTAAATTACGTCTTTTCTTCTTTGACTCGGTAGAATTAACTAGCTGCTGCATGGGTTTTGCCAGAAAGCATCCAGAAAAGGACATGATCACAACTTCTGTCGAGAGATCTCGATATCAGAAAATATCATAAATAATATATATATATATATATATGTGTGTGTGTGTGTGTGTGTTTGGGGGGACGTGGGTATGTATGTATGCATCTCTGTGTGTATGTGTGTGTGTGTGTGTGTGCGTGTGAAATAATTAATCTGTAATTTAAATACCTTCAAATAAAAAGAGGAGAGCTAAATATCACATCTACCGCACTTGGAAGTATCATTTATCTGGCATTATTTTCATTTCGAGTAGAGGCTGTGATCAGAGCATTTTCGGATAAACAAACGGATATATATATATATATATATATATATATATATATATATATATATATATATATATATGGACGTGGAGATCCGTATATTTCGATACAAACATTTGGCATTAAAAATTATTTGGCGAATTTGTTTAATGTATTCCACACTTTGTTTTTCATTTTGCAAAGAATGAAAAAGTGCTGAGTAACATATGTCTATATTTTTTAGATGAGGTACTGTACCTATTTATACTATTTACATTGTTCGGACTTTTGCCTTTATCTTTTGTAATATTCACGACGTTCTGACTGCTGTACGCTCCGGCTTGTTCAGGTGATATACGATGGAATTTCGAAATAAATGGTTCCAAATTCTAACATATATCATCTGCAGAAAGCCAATGCATACAACGCCAATAAAAATACGGCCAAAAGTGATGGCTGTCGGCTCACAAAGCGGGTACGACCATTACTGATATGTCCAGTCCATCAGTTAAGCTCCCCACCCACAATACTGCATTCATTTGTTGTGTGAACGTTAGTGGCTCATAAAGTCGGCCATCGATCAGCATTTCATGTTACACAGTTATATATATATATATATATATATATATTCTAATCGCAAAATACATATATATATATATATTTCATCGCAAAATACATATATATATATATAATACATCAGTTGCATCTGTCAAGATATTAACAATTTATAAATATAGAGAACCCAATGCTCAATAAAGAATCATGACAATAATCAATAAATTAGCAAAATTTCAATCGATTTATCTCTCAACCGAATAAATCGGATCCTCTGACCCTGATGTCTATTGTTCTTTAAAACTTTAATCATTCAAAAGATTGAAAACTGATTGAAGTTTTAATATTTTATTGACGATATATATATATATATATATATATATATATATATATATATATATATATATATATATTTGACGATGAAATATCTGCACGTGTGTAAGAGGCAAATGACCCTTTTTGCAGCTCTAAAAGAACGGGTTTAATCTCAGAAAACACATCAGAATATAGATAGTCTGCAATACCTCTTTGCTCACATAACTTCTATACTCCGGTAAGATAAAGGTCGTGCGCGGTAAACACTGTGAATAGTTACTACCAATGCTGTTTAATATTGTTTCTTGGTTTTCACTTCATATCCTACAAGTGGTTCTGAATAAAGCCAATGCAGTCAGCATAGAAGCGCTTACGCATCTCCACGGAATTTATTGGCCAGGACATGTCATTCACCTTGACTACAGTAGAATATTCGAACAAATACTCTACGGTGAATTGCTTTCCTGTACTCAACCCTAGCATAAACCAAACAAGACCTTTTTAAAAGTGCTGCTTGCAGTCTGCCATATAGAAGATCCTGAGTGGAAAATGTCTACTTTTGATCGGAATAAGTGGAGGTGTACAGTTCTTGAAGGCACTCCCAAGAACATGCAATAAATTGGGCAAATATCAAACGTTCAGCTAGGAAAGAGGGTATCATTGATCTAAATATCCTTTAATATATATTTGATGAATGTGGCAGAGTATATCTCTCCAATTCAGACATCATTATCTAGAAGTTTATTTGTAGAGCGTTGACAAATTACGATCAGTACTACACAAGAAATAACATGAACACTGTGTCAGAAAACCCTCAGAAACTGCTTCAGTTTCACTCGTCACAAGAAACCAAACAAGCAAACTGAACAGATTTTGCCTATCTGGCCAGGAAGCATTGCAAATCAATTCCTGGCTTCAAGAGCTATCGTATTTCTCATGAGAATAAAAGACAGGGATTAAACTTTTCAGTCATAGCCACACTTGTCAGACATCATGTATGTACTTATATATGAAAGATATAATAAACACTATATTTATATTTGAAACATATAAACTCGTCTTTTTAGATAATCATTTTTATTTTTCTAGATATTATTTATACTTTTTTCACGGGTTCATTGTTGTAGTGCTTAAAACAAGTATTGTCTAGCAACGCATCTGGATATATACATGATCTATATTTAAATATTTCATCATTTGACGTTTTGATGTATTCGGATAACTAGAGTAGAATTTACTATTCATTAGTCACTAGAGTCACTCCCTTTGAGTGAGCATGTGTGCAGCGTTATCGTCGCATTTAAAATAGAATTGAAAGTGACGATGGGAAATGTAAGTGGAGGACTGAACAAGACGGGCAGTTTTAAGCAGATGAAGCACCAATAAAGTAAATGTCGGAATACTCTTCAAAAAGATTTCATATATATATATATATATATATATATATATATATATATATATATATATATCATAGTAATAAATATATATATATATATATATATATATATATATATATATTTCCAAGAGGATAAAATCAAAGGGAGAACTCAATGTACGGTACAGAGCAAGAATATAATATAAATGTCTCAAAAACTAATATCCCATGGTTATAATATATTAATATATATATATATAACATGTAACATTTATATATATATATATATATATATATATATATATATATATGACAAAAGAAACCTTTTGCTTCACCAAGATATTTCATGCCCCAAGGATCTTTCTCAAAGTGAATGGGGAGATTTTATCTTGTAACTTGTATTTACGCACGGAGATAAAGTAAATGAAAAATATCGTTAAGTTTTCAAAGTTTAAACTTGAGAAATGACTAAAACTTAAGAACGTTCTAAATTATTCTTAATGTTTGCTTTACAGAGAAAGGTAAAATATGAAGGATTATAATTAATGTAACCTATTACCGAATTTACTCATTTTCGTTTATTACGCAGTACATTAAATCACGTAACAGCTTACATGATTTAGTTTTACTTGTACATAAATCTTTAAGAATATTTTTGTGCGCTCTCAAATTTAAAATTTGAAAACAAAAATGATATTACAAAAAAAACGTCCACATTTACCATAATAATGTTCCTCGATGAACGGAATGCATTCTCAAGGAAAATTTTTCACTTTGTTTTTCATATATATATATATATATATATATATATATATACTAAATGATAGCGTTAACTGTCACTGTGGCTTTATTGCACACAGTAAAGCAGGCCTTACTGCCCTCTTGCTGAAACATGGTAGAACTGATCGCTAGAGCAAAGAAGCCTTACCACAACATGTTCCATCTTGTTAAAAGTCTGCAAAACAGATGCCCACCTCGGGAGATGCATGCCTGTCCATAGAAATTGAATGCTATTCTTAAAAGAGTGCTCAATACAGAGCAGGGCAAATATAATTTATTCGAAAAATTATAACATAAATAATCACTACAAAAGTAGCCATTTTGTTTCAGCATTCTGGTGCCTTGCAGACACCAGAATGCTGATATTAAATCGATGAGAGACTTCAGTTTACCACTATTTTTGTAGTGATTTTATAACATGTTAATGTTATAATTTTTCGAATAAATTATATATATATATATATATATATATATATATATATATATATATATATATATATATATATATATATATAATGTAAATATAGAAATAAGTCCGTAGTCGACAACGGCAAAATGTGTCAGCAAATATTCATGTTGTTATGCCCTGTGATCCTCATTGTTGAAGAATATGTGGACTTCTCTGCAGGTCGCACACAGGACTTTAATAAATCACATAGGACACAAACATAAAAAACTGAATAAGTTTGTCGAGTCTTCATATGTTGAAATCGACGAGAGAGTTCATCATATATTGAAACATTTGAATATACCTTTGATGACATAAGATCTGTAGCTATAGTTAATTCTGTTATTATTATTACTATTATTACTATTATTATTATTATTATTTAATTCCTAGAGAATAAGTAAATACATGAGCATAGTGTAGAAATCTATAAGTGCTAATTAATTTCAAATTAATTTACGTTGTTGTGTCATGTTCTTATCCCTCCGTATGTGATTCAAAAATTATCAAATCAAATAGCATGGCTAAAATATACCTGATATTCTTACTTCTGCATAAGCAAAAATAATATTTCTGGTATATATGTGTATATGCATATTTCAATTCGAACTTGTGCTTTTCCTTTGCTTGTAGGCGTAACTATAATTCTATGTAGTTTTCATTGGCCATTTCTGTTCATGATGTAGAAGCAACTTCTCTATATAGTGAGCATAGATTTCAATGTCTAGATCTATACATATCCTTCGCCTGGTATTTTACAGACTTTGCTTCTAGTTTCAAAATTAATGCAATCGGTTATGATGTATATTCAAGTTTATCAATTAAATTTTGTTCACTTTTTCAATCTTTGCATAATGTCAAAGGTTAATGGAATGTAAATAAAAATGGTAACAGATTAAAAAGATAAAAAAGGTCAAGTTTTTAGTTAACGTTCTTTTTATAGTTTTTATTTCATCAATTTTCAGTATATATAATCAACTATTCTTTTGTATATATTTATTTTATACTGATACGTGTTTATGAACGGGATTTACATATTTGGAGTGCATATTCTTCCTTTTTTATTATTCTTTAATATTTTCACTTCGGCGATAGTTATTTTCGTTCTTTTTTTTATTTCTCAGTGATTAATGCCATTATTTCTATGAGACTATTTATTTCTTTCATTTTTTTCTCATCATAGAAATAATATTCATTTCCCTTAATTCAGATATGTACAATTCTTTGGCAAATACAATAGCTACATGCAAAGATTCACAAAAAAAATCAAAGGAATCATTTTGAACAGTTTTCTTTCAAGAAAAGGCAAAAAAATAAATAACAACTTGATGCATTTTTTTCCTGTTGTCTTTCTTTTACACAAAGGTTCTGCAGTCCTTTCTAAATTGATGAGAGACTTCAGTTTACCACAAAACCAAAATATATGCTTTTTTTTTTCAAACTACATTTTTGAAACATGAAATCTGTACGTGCGTATGAGAGTATGGATTTGTATCAATATATTTGCAAATGTGTAGTGACGACTATATATATATTTACCTACAACTCCTGGTAAAAAGGATATAATTATCGCACTTATAGGATATTTATTCAGATTTCTTACTTCATAGTAAATAAACGACAGATATGAAAAAAAAATCTTTACTTAAAATCTGAACATTCTTTTTCCCTATATGAAATAAATCACAAACAAATGCAATAGATTTAACTATTTTTCTATTGTTATATATTAACTGGATGGAAAATGGAAATTAGAACCCCCTGGGAAAATATGGATCATCAAACAAATGACATCACAATTAGAATTTTGTTGCTACTCTACTTTTTGTGATTGGCTGGATTTTTGGCTACACTAAATACGCTAATGAGATACAATATATATTCTTCATCAAGATGGTTCCAACTTTATTGATTAACACTTCGCATATACCTTAGAAGAATGTAGCATATGCTGCACATCATGAATTTTCAATCAGATTGATATCTGGACTCTGTACTGACCTTAACACTGTATCAGTAGACGTTTCTTTTTACGCAGTGGAAAGAGACATTATTTTCATTAAAAATGACTTCATCCTCGTGTATATTTTTTAATCATGGAATGAGAAAGTATTCAAAGTTTCAATCTACACCTGTGTATTGCCTGTCAAGATTTATATTTCTCTTTGTCACTTATCTAACATATAATAAATGAAGGGGTAAATTTTCTAGTTTTCTTCAGGAAGCCATCTTTATATGTTTCATTGGAAAGACTTCAAAAGTATTCTTGTATTATCGCTTTGTCTGATGCAGATTCGCGATTTATACCTGAATATATCTTTCATTCAGTCATCCACAGACCGTAATTGAATCTTGTAGACCATTTCAATTTTGTTTTCTCCTAGCCAGGTGTTAGTATTGTTTTTCGTCTGACTTTTCTCTATTGAATCTTATTTAATTTCGACGATTTTTACAATTCTATCTCAAATATTGTCACCTCTTCCCGGCTGTTAGATTCACATTTCCTTTATTAAGGATGTTCTATTTCCAAGGTGCATTATTTTTAATCCTCTACGTTGTCTCATTGCATTATCCTATTTCTTGTAACAAATTTTAGGCACAACAGGTTGCAGAGTCAAATTTCCTTTCAATTATCCAAGGATATTAGGGCCTTCTATTGAACAAGCACTCTGCTTTTAGATGCAAACTGACATATTTTCATATTTAAATTTTTACTCGAATTTCTTTTTCTTTTTTAAATTCAAATTGCAATGTCATTCAGATAATCTCTCCTCCTCTTTATTGTGTAATTCAATATCTATTCCGTAATTTCTCAGCAAAATATATGCCATTAATTTACGGAATCTACTTAACTTAATTTATAATATATTTCGCGAATTCTGAATGTCCAAATATTACACAGAAATTCTTCTGTGTTGAAATCTGTTTTATTTATTTGCTATGAAATAAAACTTGGACGAACATCAAATAAATTTAACGGTTTCATCATTTTTGCCAGGTGTTATAGGAATGCGTACACACACACAGACACACACATATATATATATATATATATATATATATATATATATATATATATATGTGTGTGTGTGTGTGTGTGTGTGTATATATGTATGTATATATATATATATATATATGTGTGTGTGTGTGTGTGTGTGTGTGTGTGTGTGTGTGCGCGCACGCGTGTGTTTGCGTCTGTGGGTATATATATATATATATATAGAGAGAGAGATAGATAGATAGATATATATATATATAAAAGCGTGTGCGTGCGTGTGTTTATTCATGTGTGTATGCGTGTCTTTGTATATATAAATATATATATACATCCTTGTGTCTGCGTATCGTTGTATATATGTATATATATATATATATATATATATATATATATATATATAGAGAGAGAGAGAGAGAGAGAGAGAGAGAGAGAGAGAGAGAGTAAGATTGCCTATATATGGTTGTCACATTTTGTAGGTATTATTATTATTATTATTATTATTATTATTATTATTATTATTATTATTATTACTCTGTCATTTCAAAATTTTTTCTTGGTTGCTTGCATAACTCTCTCTCTCCCCTTCTCTCATTTTATCTGTGTATGTATATGTAAATATATATATATATATATATATATATATATATATATATATATATATA
Source organism: Acanthosepion lycidas (assembly GCA_963932145.1). Taxonomy (NCBI): domain Eukaryota; kingdom Metazoa; phylum Mollusca; class Cephalopoda; order Sepiida; family Sepiidae; genus Acanthosepion; species Acanthosepion lycidas. The sequence goes on from OZ010581.1 coordinate 81,547,696, forward strand.
TATATATATATATAAAATTAATGTGTATGTGTTAAATGCGTGAATTCAATGAAAATGTGGCAAATATTTTTGCGCGCGCCTTTATGTGTATCTTCAGATCATTTCTCAAAGAGCAAGATTGATTCCATAACATACCTCTGTAAAATAAGTTAATTTGCAAAGTTTCTTTTGCAAGAAAACTTATAATATCGAGGTGACAATAACAGTAAAGAGAAAATTAGCAGACACATTGCTCTCTTTAATTTCTTTTTCTTTTTTTTTTTCTGGATTATTGGATAGTGATTGTCTTCTCTACGGCACAATTCTAAATTATAGTTTTTTTGCGAATGACTGTGCTTTAATGCAAATTATTCATACATAAAATATTTTCAATGAATGATTATATACAAATATTTCATTTCAAATCAATTCATGAATCTCTGAAAAGAGACGGTCTGAGACTCGCATATATAATTCATTATATGTAATAGTTTTCTATGTTTGATGAGAAAATATTTACTGTTTTTAATAAGGGCATTTACATGGCGGGTTTTTTTTCGTTATGTGTCGGTATCTGCATTTATAACTAATTTAATGCATGCGCATGTATATTGGCATGCACTTCTCCCGATGTGTATGTGTGCTATAAAGAGAAAGCGTGAGTGTGTATTTTTTCTTTTTGCAGATATCATTTAAAAGGGGAAAACGATAACACATGTGAATAATATTTGAATTATTTAAATTTTAAATCAAGGAAAAATCCGGCATTTTTAACATTAAAAATATGTTGTGTTTTCTTTGTGTTTTTTTTCTTTTTTTTTTTTTCTTTTAATGAGAATAGACACACAGTAAATTGTTTCTTTGGCGATACATTTTACTTTTTTTTTCATGAGTCTTAGCTCATCTGTAATTCGTCACGGAATTATATATATATATGGGTTACAGAAATATTTCTCAAACTACGCTTTCTACTTTATGTACGCGGGCACATGACTACACTTGGATCTAGCTTCAAATGGTCAGCATTAGACTTAATGCATGCACAAACATTAAAAGACGCTCATTCACGTTCATGCATCTAAACAAATTTCACTGCTACCAGAATTTAAACACAGAAATGTACGTGCGTAGCGTACGCACAAAGGATATTTTAAAGTTTGGGTCTTAACTATTTAAAGATAATTTCAAGCACTTTTATAGATTTCCGGACAAAAAAGCGAATCCAATGAGAAAAGAAGTCTATGATTTCTAGTCAATACAGAGAGTTTGTGTCAGATGTTTGCTTCTGATATATATATATATATATATATATATATATATATATATATATATATATATATATGTGTGTGTGTGTTTGTGTGTGTGTCTGTCTCTGTGTGTTTGTGTGCGTGTGTATGTAATGTATATATATATATATATATATATATATATGTATATATATATATATATATATATATATATATATATATATATATATGTGTGTGTGTATATATATATATATATATATGTATGTGTGTGTATATATAATGTAAATATAGAAATAAGTCCGTAGTCAAACGATGAAAAAACAGAAGAAATATATATTTTTCAACATAATACATTTTCATGTGGATGCAGTTCATTTATTAGTGAATACTGATTACATAATGCAAATGTTAGTGAAGACTTGAAGATTTCTGGTTTAAATTCAACTGTCAGGCTGCAAACTTATTGATGCAACTTCTTTTAAATATGTATGTGTGTTTACTTAAGCCATAATAATGTATGAAACACACACATAGAAACGTTTTACTTCTATTAATTATATATGTGTATGTATGTGTGTGCAACAGAAAACAGTGTTAAAATTTATTATGATCTCTAAAAATCGACAAATGACTTATATTTTCCTTTTTTCACTAAAGTATTCACTTATAATGAGTGTTTGATTCTTTGTTTTACAACCCATATTTTTGTGATCGTGTGTTATCACGTTTATTAGCGCAAATTGTTCGGTATTTTTTCTTACTTCAAAAAGATTGATTTCATTTGCAATCATTTTCTTTTCAGCTTATCATTCTTTCCGCCTTTGTTCTCTTAGGGTCTGACCTTTTTTTCCATAGTATTTTATTTGCTGGGAAGATTTTTTTTTCTTTTCTGTGAGTTTTGTTTTTATGTCGGCTTATGGAAAGCGAAACTATTCGATTGTAAAATAATTATGACTTCAATTTTCCTGTTCGCGATTGTTCAGTCATTTTTTTTTTTTTTTTTTGGGCAGACATGTTCCTTTCCCATGCAGTTGAGCCGACAGACTCACACTATTTTCCCATTAGATTTATACATCCTTACATTTCTATTTTAATAGTTTTCTTCTACTTTCACACTACTACATTTTTTGTAATTCATTCTTCCATACCATTTATTTACGCCTATTTTCATACATTTCTCATCTTACATTTTGCAGATTTACTCATTCTGTTCTTTGTCATTTACCATTTCCCCTTCTCATTAGCAAATATGGACTATGTTTATTCTAAGTCGATTAAGAGTGAGAAGATGTAGCATGAATATCTTTTATTAATTGTGTCTGAAAGGTTACCATCGACAAAAACGTTGACTATGACTTGAAGGAAAATTTTGACATAATATTTGAAAAAATCACATTAGAGATGAAGTCAGTATCATTGTTTTCTATGGGACACGCAGAGCTTGAATATAACTAATAAAATTAGAATTATGGACAATTATTTTAAATTCCTTTAAATATGTAGATATATGTGGGAGTTCGCAGGCATAATAAAAGTGTAATATGTTAGATTCGTAAACGTTTCCTATCGGTTCTTTATCATATATACCTGTATTTTTTACTTGAATTGTCTAGATTATTAAGCATTTTGAAATATATATATATATATATATATATATATATATATATATATATATTAGGTTGGTGCAAAAATAATGACGTAATAATGTCAAAAAACGACATTACTACGTCATTATTTTTGCACCAACCTAATCTATCTATCTATCTATATATATATATATATATATATATATATATATATATATATATGTGTGTGTGTGTGTGTGCGTGTGTGTGTGTGTGTGTGTGTGTGAATGTATACGAGTGTTTGTGCGGAAGTCATTCACATATATGTATATATGTATATATATATATATATATATATATATATATATATATAGATAGATAGATAGATAGATAGATAGATAGATAGATAGATAGTTAGATAGATAGATAGATATTAAATGTATATATTTACATATAATACATCAGCAAGTGATTGTTGTAAAGTTCTAGCATTTACCAATTTACTGTTCCCTAAAATATTTGTGTATATGTTGCATGGATACGTTCAGGTTTCACTCGTATACTTTTGCACGTGTACACACAGACGCAAACACACACAGACACACAAACAAGCACATAAGAACTTATATATGCATATATATATGAATACATTATTTGTATATACATAAGATACCATAACCTTAAGTATATATATATATATATATATATATATATATATATATATATATATATATATATATATATATATACACACATAAATATATATATATATATGTATGTATTTACATATATATATATATATATAATTGTATTTAGATATCTATATATACAAATATCAAAATATATATGTGTATATATATGTGTGTGAGTCTGTGTGTGTCTGTGTGTACACGTGCAAAAGTATACGAGTGAAACCTGAACGTATTCATGCCACATATACACAAATATTTTAGTGAACAGTAACTTGGTCAATGCTAGAACTTTACAACAATCACTTCCTGATGAATTATATGTAAATATATACAGAATATATTTAATATTATCTATCTATCTATCTATCTATCTATCTATCTATATATATATATATATATATATATATATATATATATATATATACATGTGAATGTCTTCCGCACAGACACTCGTACACACTCATATATATATATATATATATATATATATATATATATATATATAGATAGATAGATAGATAGATAGATAGATAGATAGATTTCAAAATGCTTAATAATCTAGACAATTCAAGTAAAAGATACAGGTATATATGATAAAGAACCGATACGAAACGTTTACGAATCTAACATGTTATACTTTTATTAAATCTCCATGAGTCGATGAAATATAGAGAAAGAATCTGTTTATCAAAAGTAACGTGTTCACTTTTAAAAACTTCCTAATCAATATGCGAATAACCACCAAGCATAACATCTACTAGACTGATATACAAAAACAGATATACAGATACACACACACACTGACGAATTATACGCAACAGAAAAATAAATATTTCATGAATTTTGAATGTCCAAATATTACACAGAAATTCTTTTATTTTTGATTTTTTTCTCCATATCACATTCGCTGGTGAAGCTTGAATAAAAAGAGAAACAAGTTAGATAGTTTTGTAAACATTTCCAATTTGTTCTTAATCTTATAATTCTTTCGGATTCCAATCCATATTTGTACTGTGTTTAATCCCATTTCACACACACATACACACACGTGTGTGTGTGTGTGTGTGTCTATAAACATGGTGTAGTGCAGAAACTTCCTCTGGCTGTCTCAAAAAATATCATATCTTTTGTTAGTTGTTCGCATGTTTAAACAAGGTTCACATTTTGAGTTTTATATCGAAAAAAGAAGGAATGTTAATTTGAGCAACTTATGCCTATGTATAAAAAGAACAGTTAGAAACATCATCCACATATACACATTTATTTTAATACATAAGTTTACGTGTCATGAAATAATTCGTTTATATATCTAATCTATCTATCTATCTACCTATCTATCTATCTCTGTGTACACATATTCACAAGTATATATATATATATATATATATATATATATATATATATATATATATATATATATATATATATATATATATACATACAGTGTGGGTGTTTACATATTTATTTATAGATGGTATTTACATATTTATGTATGAAAATATGATTTTCGTTTTCTATAAATATAAGTGCCTGGGTGTACATAGAAAATAAAAAGCATCTACGTTTTGATCTCTGTCGCTTTTTATAATCGCCTGTGTTAGTAACGTACACGCAATAACACTCTGATTCATCAACATGTAGAATACCTGCAACGATATATTCAATTATTTCAGTTTGACAATGTCCAAATATTCAAATGATAGAGGCAGTGAATTTGAACCTACTATATACATATATATATATATATATATATATATATATATATATATATATATATATATATATATATATATATATATATGGATAAATAAATATACAATATATATATATATATATATATATGTTATAAAATATAATATATATATAATGCAAAAATATAATTAGCGATTTAAAGTGAATGTATATTAATCAATTATATATATATTCTTTCATTATATATATATATATATATATATTTATATATATATATATATACATATTCATATATATATATGTATGTATATATATATATATATATATATATATATATATATATACATATATATATATATATACATATATATATATATATATATATATATATATATATATATATATATATATATATATATGTATGTATGTATGTATGTATGTATCTGACATTCATGAAACATTTAAACACAACCCTCACGGAATCAAACACAAAAATATATTATATATTTTTTATTACGTAAAATATGGAAAATATACGAATTTTTAGCAGTCTTCAATAATATATAAATATAAATAATATTTAGTATGTTTTATTATATATATATATGTGTGTGTGTGTGTGTGCGCGTGTTTTTGAGTGTGTGAGTGTATTTGAGTGTGTGTGTGTATGTGTTTTTAGAGTGACTTTTCACAACACTAAGAATGAAGTCGGTTAAACGAATTATGAAATCAAATGCTGTCTGGGAAAGTTTCCATTCACACTATTGTCCCTTAGAAAAGACATTGATCGTGATCCCTCGGCATCCATGGGTAAATATTGCAGTCATCGGAGCAATTTCACTCTTTAAAAAAAAATCATACCTGTGTATATGAATATTCTATACACATAATTATATATATATATATATACACACACATACATACATACATACATATATATATATATATATATATATATATATATATATATATATATATATATATATATATGATTAACTCGCTTCGATATGGTGTTACTATCACTATTGTTCGATATGGTGTTACTATCACTATTGTTTGTGTAATATGGTATATTTGAATTTTTTTTCTCTTGTGCACAGAATTCACCTCTTTACGGAGCAATTTTGCCAAGGTATCCGGCTGTGAGACAGAATCCAGCGGTTGTTGAATTCATCCCTTTTCCAAGTGATTTATTGCAAAGTGAAAATAACTAACCTCAACCAGAATGTTAAAATCATTTTGCCGATTCCATTCTTAACATATTGTACATTATATATATATATATATATATATATATATATATATATATATGTATCCTGTTTTTATTGTTTACGCGTGTCTAAAATATATATTAAATGATGATGAAACGATGTTTATACAAACGCACAAACACACAACCATTAAATATTCTATTATACCGACCTTTCTATTTATCCACAGAGCTGTTTTGTCGTCCTTTACATTTTGACGCATTTAAATATATAGATTTGCTTTAATCCAATAAATCATGTGATATTCCTTTTGCTACTAAATATTTATCATGGCGCTGCATTTTAAACTGCCCAAATGTCCTTTGAAGTTGTCTACCTTACATTTTATGACATATTAATAAGTCGATCAGCAAGTATAACGTCACTATTTCAGTACACATATTTAGCAGACCATACATGGAAGACGCCTTACATTAATGCAACTCTATCCACGCCAAATTTCTCATTCCACATCAGATCTACTAAATTTTCTATAAAAAGCATAAATGAAAAGTTACTCACTATGCGTGACACTAGCCTCCAAACACAAGGCGTTAGAAATGTTTAGTTTGTTGAAAATGTTCCCATTTTATTTTTTAAGGTCAAGATTGAGCTCGATATCTCTGGCGGGAATGTGGCATCATGACATAGAAAAATAAAGTTTTTAAACGATCAAATGTCGTAAGGACAGCCGAATCTATCCAGAAGTTGAAAGCCAATAACAATGGCATCCGCTCTCGTTGAAGACCGTTGCCTATAATTTTGGCTGTACGAAAGCCTCATGTACAAGACCTACGTGATGAGTAAATGATCGAATAATGCTTCACCTAGACTCTTGACTTGTCTTCCCTAACATTTGGCCTCCAATTTCCGATTAGAATCCTTTGGATCAATACATCCGAGCTACCATCGAGAGGGAAAAGGGTCAGCAGCCGCATCGTAAGAAAAATCGTTATACTGGATTCGTTGGCAAACATGAAACCGAACCACCTGCCCAAGGTAAGCAGTCACTTACAAGGATGCATTTTACTAAGTTGAACAGTATTTGTGCAATTGGGCATGTTCTTTTAAATGTGCTGTTATATATATATATATATATATATATATATATATATATATATATATATATATATATATATATATATATATATTATATCTTCTTGAAGTATGTATATATACATACATACATATATATATATATATATATATATATATATATATATATATATATATATATATATATATATACTTCAAGTAGATATATATTTATAAATATAGACACTGTGTATATTTGTATATCTCTATAGTTTAAACAATTCATTGATATTTTAATCTGACCCCACGTTATTATTATAAATGTTACATTTCGGGACGACACAAATATTTGATCAGACATGATCTATCTATCCAATTACCCGTATACAATCTATATATATATCGTGTAAATAATTGTGAATGGAAGTGCATGTCTCTCCCCCTCTTTTTCCATAGTTATATATATATATATATATATATATATATATATATATATATATATATATATAAAGTATGATAATACTCACTTGTTTCTGCTTTCCACAACCAGAATTTTCGTGCGGGCACTTAGTTTTTGATGCATTTCTGTCGAAATCCTCAGGTGGTAAGCGAGACGACAATCTTACATAAAGAAATTGTGTATCTTATCACACTTATACCATCTGAGGATTTTGAGAAAACTGTATCAACATCTAATATCTACATGAAACTTATTGCGGAAAGAAGAAACATATGAGTATTCTTTTACTGTTTTGGATATCTGATTTAATTTTAATATTTTACATTGGACGCCCTCTGTATAGTCTCCCTGTTGGTCTTTATCATACAACATTACAACATATATGTGTATGTCTGTGTGAGAGAGAGACCGTGAGCGTGTGTGTATTATTAATTATTTTATGATAGACTGTATATGTAAAGGAACAAAATGAATAAATGACAAAAGGTAAACTATTATTAGCCTTAACTATTCTTGACTAAGAATTTTTCTTCCACTTGTCTTTTTATTCATTGATATGTATATATATACATATATATATATATGTGTGTGTGTGTGTGTGTGTGTAATTTTAAAGATCCACATAAACACACAGAATATATATTTGTATATATTATCTTCCAGCACATCTCTTTGAAAGCAAAATGGATTCACGATTAATGAAAATTCATTTTCCTCTGAAAACACGAATTATGTTAAGTTTTTCGAGAATTTTACTGTCGACCATTACGAACTCGGTGTTTTTGCTTAAATAATATCTCTTAACTCATGATATTGTTCCAGAGATTTTTAAATATCGATCATACATTTGGAATTGTCAGTGGATGGATATACCTTTCTCTGTATTTCTCTAAGTTTACCTGTCTCTGAATTTGTTTGCCTTACCCTTCGTCTTCGCACGTCTTTTTGGGTTCCATGAGAGAAGAGTACTAACATGTTTCAAAAATCGCCATTGAAGATCTCATTATTTTGCTTGGTCTACAACAAATGTCTTGTTTAATAGTTTCTGGTTAATGTAAATCGATCAAGCATTAATATACATGGGTTTATTTCTCTCAGTTATTTTTCTAATTTCACAATATGCGCAAAAGCTACAGATTTTTAATGACTATCCACTAACAGCTATTCTTCGTCTATATGGCGTGTCTCTTCAGAACATGGGAGACCCTGGATCTCTACAACTTCCAGACTGTTTTAGTTCTTAGTAAAGTGTTTATTTTGCTATCTCTCCTAATCCCTGTTCTGTCAACCATTTACACAAGCTCGTTAGGTATATTATGTAATGCTTTCCTTTGTGTGGCAAATTCTCCAAGCCCGCCTTCCTTATGATGTTCCCTAGAAATTTCGAACCCTCTCTTTCTGATGCTACGTACATGTGGTCATTTTTTCTTAAAACTTCGTCGTTGCCTACATGTTTAGTTCAAGATTCCCAGCATCCTTCTGTAGAAGAAATTTCTGGTTCATAAAGTTTCTTCTTCATTTTGATCAGATTGTCCAGTAATCACTGCTATGTTGAAGGACCGATATTACATAACAATTCAGTACTCTTTTCTTTCTTTCTTTCTTTCTTTCTTTCTTTCTAATGAAATTTTCCATTATCTTAATACTTTTCTTAGATTTTGAAAGTCATGTTTCGCTATTCCGATCATCGGATTTCGGTGTCGCTATTTGCATCCTCTGTTAAAACATTTCCAAGGTATTTAAATATATGTAAATATATCTCCAATTTGTAATTCACGCGTTGGGATGTTCCTTTTGCTGACAATCATTCAACTGATGTCTTGTCCTTTCTTTTCAGAATATGTCGTTAAGGTGTCGTTTAGTAGCCGTATATATCAAAGAAGACAAATTAATCCGTGAAAGCAGACGATAACTGTTGAGAATAAGCAAAAAGGGGACAAATTTTACAGGATACGTTTTTTCTGAGTTAAGATTTTTTCACACCACGAAGATTATATAGAATAAATTAATCATTTTGATATCTTTCATTCCTTCATTTTTTTTCCTTCGGTTTTTCCTTTTCTTTTTTTCTTTTCTTCATCCTTTCATCTTCTGAATTTAATTCTTCGTTCCTTCTTTATTTCTTATCTCTTTAACATGTCCTTTCTTTTCATGTTTTACTTTTCTTTAATACACAAATCCTTAATGCTTGTTTTATTCCCAACGTTTCTTCATTATCACTTTCGTTCGTTTCTCTGTTTTTCTTTCTCTTTTTTTTCCGTTCTTTCTTTCCATCTTCATTCTTTCCTTTTCTTTTATTCTTTTCATCCTTTCTCCATTGTTTCTTTATTTCTCCATTTTCTTATCACTTTCAACAATCTATCAATTTCTCTCTCCTTTCAAATATTTTATTTCCTTACGCAGATGTTCCTTTGAACTTATGACATTTCATTTTCTGTCATCAATCTCTAAGATTTATTCTGATATTTGTTTTTGTTTTTTGTTTATAGTTTTTTTGGCGGGTGCTTTGACCTAATTCAATTTCTTATATCACAAAATTCAAATATTTCTCTAGGATCCCTATTCATTTTTTTATTTGAAAATTAAAAATGATTTTTGTTTTTAAAATTATTTTCCTTTTTGCATTTTTTTCAGTTATTTCTTCCATATTCAATACGTTTAAGAAGATTTCGTCTATATATTTAGGTTCGCATGTTGACAAAAGTACGCATATATTTATTAATACATATATAGATAAATGTCTATATAGCTATAGGCATATATTTATACTTAATACTAATAAATAAAATTAAATGTTAATTTATCTTTTCACTAAACTAAGTTTGTAAATAAAAGAAGACCTAACTTAATGCTATGCGCCAAATTTTAATAATTTCATTTATCTTTCGTCCGTATCGAGGGCATTATCGTAACGGGTCCCAATTTGACACAGGAAACGAAAAGGCACATCTTCCTCAGGATACAAACCAACAACAACATGGACTCAGTGATAACCAGAGGAGAAGAAATGGAGGAATTTATGGTGTCCGCGTGAATCCGACGGTGACTCTTATTAAGTTCACATCGTCATTTTCGTCCTAAGGATCAGAAGAAACGTAGGCCATGTCATTTCACTTCATTTCTTCCCACCGAACCTCAGAATCAATGCCACTGCCTCTATCAAGATCTTTGACCGAGAATTGATACTACATATTCCAGCAGGACTCTGCTGCCTCCTTGCATGTCAATGTGGCACAGGAGTGCGTGGTCAAAAATCTTCCCCTCCTGATTTCAATTCTCTTGACGATGACGTCTGGGATATCGTTGATGGGAAAACAAACAAGCTCCCCACAATACCAAGAACTCGTTGAGTGCTGACATCGTGAATAAGATGGTTAAGACGAAGGCAAACCACATTGATCTGAACATACACTCATGTCGGAGGCCACAACGAGGCCATCATCGAGGATTTGAGTGATTTTACTGAATGATTTCTTTGCTTTGGGAAAAATATAGGGTTATGTCTTCTATCAAATAGTTTTATTTTTATTTATATATATATTTATCAATTCTCTGACACACACTGTCTAAAATACATGCAGACAGACACAGATACACTATACACACACACACACACACACACACACACACATATATATATATATATATATATATATATATATATATATATATATAATTGAATGGAAATTTTAAAATAACTTGTAAGTTACACGTTTCGACCTTAGAGAAACTTCTTTAGATTAATAAAGCTTTTATCGATGAAATCGTTTTTAAATACACATACACACACGCACATATATATATATACATAACATTATTTCCTTGACATTAGTAGATATATATATATGTGTGCGTATGTGTATGTGTGTGCGTGTGTATGTTATATATATATATATATATATATATATATATATATATATATATATATATATATATATATATATATATATATGTGTATACAGATAGATAATATTAGTGGTCAATATATATATATATATATATATATATATATATATATATATATATATATATTACCAAGAGGATAGAATCCAGGTACAGGTAGAACTCAATGTCCAGGACAGAATAAGAATATAATAAAAAAGGGTCAAATACTAATATTCTATGGTTATAATTTATTACATTGGAATCGTAATCACGATCCAATTCATCGGACCTAAAAATTCTAAAAGAAATCGGAAAATATAACTCCGGGTATAGAAAATAAAATTTAAATATCGATACCTTAAAAATCAAATTTCCTTATCCAAACACTACTGGGATCTGATTGATAAGGGTCTAACCCCACATTTCGAATGGAGTTTCTTATCAAGAGCAAGAACCCCTAACTTCCGCGATCGGTGTGATCTATGCATTGTGGAAAAAAATTATTATTGAGGATAAAAATCCAGATGAGTTGCTGAATATTCGTAGTAAGATCATTTCCAAATGTAGACATAAAAACGCTTTAAAACATAAACACGGTTTTATAACGTTTTGTTACCTATAACGGTTCCATCTTGGATTACTAACATCGGACATGACATTTAAATGCAATGACTCTTATGATTACCTATATATATATATATCATTGTCTGTATTTATGTGGTGCTCTCTCTATATTTTTTTGATCATTTAATTTGTGGTAGACCCGGAGTTATATTTTCCGATTTCTTTTTGAATTTGTAG